>OU342733.1:78115353-78829519 GCA_910589765.1 Avena atlantica
CACTCTCATGCATGTGCTAGGGCCACATGCAGGTCCTTGAGGTATTCCGATGCCCTGGAACGCAGTTTGCTGTGGAACCCTGATCTACGGGCCTCGGATCATCTACCCCCCTAGACATTCTTCTGATGGGGGTAGCCCGGCATAACTCTCTCTTGGTTTGTGTTTGTTAAGGTCATAGGATAATGTAAAACCATGTTGGTTCACAAGGTGGGGCACTATCCTACCCGGTTTCATCGGAACAGGGACTTTCCCCCTTATACAAGTTCAGAACCTTCGCTTCTAGGTTAGAGCGCATGCATGCGAGGGAGGACACATGCAAGCACACCCGGAGACTAGTAGGTTTTGTATGTTTCAACATAGCACCACACTCTCATGCATGTGCTAGGGCCACATGCAGGTCCTTGAGGTATTCCGATGCCCCGGAGCGCGGTTTGCTGTGGAACCCTGATCTACGGGCCTCGGATCGTCTACCCCCTAGACATTCTTCTGATGGGGGTAGCCCGGCATAACTCTCTCTTGGTTTGTGTTTGTTTAGGTCATAGGATAATGTAAAACCATGTTGGTTCACAAGGTGGGGCACTATCCTACCCGGTTTCACCGGAAGAGGGACTTTCCCCCTTATACAAGTTCAGAACCTTCGCTTCTAGGTTAGAGCGCATGCATGCGAGGGAGGACACATGCAAGCACACCCGGAGACTAGTAGGTTTTGTATGTTTCAACATAGCACTACACTCTCATGCATGTGCTAGGTCCACATGCAGGTCCTTGAGGTATTCCGATGCCCCGGAACGCGGTTTGCTGTGGAACCCTGATCTACGGGCCTCGGATCGTCTACCCCCCTAGACATTCTTCTGATGGGGGTAGCCCGTCATAACTTTCTCTTTTTTTGTGTTTGTTTAGGTCATAGGATAATGTAAAACCATGTTGGTTCACAAGGTGGGGCACTATCCTACCCGGTTTCATCGGAACAGGGACTTTCCCCCTTATACAAGTTCAGAACCTTCGCTTCTAGGTTAGAGCGCATGCATGCGAGGGAGGACACATGCAAGCACACCCGGAGACTAGTAGGTTTTGTATGTTTCAACATAGCACCACACTCTCATGCATGTGCTAGGGCCACATGCAGGTCCTTGAGGTATTCCGATGCCCTCGAACGCGGTTTGCTGTGGAACCCTGATCTACGGGCCTCGGATCATCTACCCCCCTAGACATTCTTCTGATGGGGGTAGCCCGGCATAACTCTCTCTTGGTTTGTGTTTGTTAAGGTCATAGGATAATGTAAAACCATGTTGGTTCACAAGGTGGGGCACTATCCTACCCGGTTTCATCGGAACAGGGACTTTCCCCCTTATACAAGTTCAGAACCTTCGCTTCTAGGTTAGAGCGCATGCATGCGAGGGAGGACACATGCAAGCACACCCGGAGACTAGTAGGTTTTGTATGTTTCAACATAGCACCACACTCTCATGCATGTGCTAGGGCCACATGCAGGTCCTTGAGGTATTCCGATGCCCCGGAGCGCGGTTTGCTGTGGAACCCTGATCTACGGGCCTCGGATCGTCTACCCCCCTAGACATTCTTCTGATGGGGGTAGCCCGGCATAACTCTCTCTTGGTTTGTGTTTGTTTAGGTCATAGGATAATGTAAAACCATGTAGGTTCACAAGGTGGGGCACTATCCTATCCGGTTTCATCGGAACAGGGACTTTCCCCCTTATACAAGTTCAGAACCTTCGCTTCTAGGTTAGAGCGCATGCATGCGAGGGAGGACACATGCAAGCACACCCGGAGACTAGTAGGTTTTGTATGTTTCAACATAGCACCACACTCTCATGCATGTGCTAGGGCCACATGTAGGTCCTTGAGGTATTCCGATGCCCCGGAACGCGGTTTGTTGCGAAACCCTGATCTGCAGGCCTAGTTTGAAACGGGCATAAGAAATTCAAACCATGTGAAACCTTTAAGTTTAGCGAGGCTTGAGCCTAGCTAATTTCAACATAGACCCACCTCAGCCCAAATCCCATTTTGTTACTACTTTACCGTGTACCTGACGTAAACACTCGGCAAAAGCTAAGATACACAGCAAATTACCTCTTTACCGAGTGTTGTAAACTAACACACAGCAAATTACCTCTTTACTGAGTGTTGTAGACTAACACACAGCAAAGTGGGGTGTTCCAAACGCTATGTTTTTTGGCGCGCGCGGGGAAGAAATTTGGCGCGTACTTTTACTGTGTATACTTTTGCCGACACTCGGTAAACTGTAACGCCGTAAGCTGCGCCGTCAACCGCGGGCGGGGAATACACGCGGCAGGACGGTTTGCCGTGTATCCATCTTTTGCCGAGTGTTTGTACGAACGTTACCGTGTATGTGCTTCTTTACCGGGTGTTTTCTCTGTGCATACACGGCAAAGAGGTGTCTTTGCTGTGAATGACCTTTTTGCCAAGTGTCATATGTCCAATACACGGTAAAGAGATGTTTGCCGAGTGTCCAGAACCTTCGCTTCTACAAGTTCAGAATAGGGACAGGGACTTTCCCCCTTATACAAGTTCAGAACCTTCGCTTCTAGGTTAGAGCGCATGCATGCGAGGGAGGACACATGCAAGCACACCCGGAGACTAGTAGGTTTTGTATGTTTCAACATAGCACCACACTCTCATGCATGTGCTAGGGCCACATGCAGGTCCTTGAGGTATTCCGATGCCCCGGAGCGCGGTTTGCTGTGGAACCCTGATCTACGGGCCTCGGATCGTCTACCCCCCTAGACATTATTCTGATGGGGGTAGCCCGGCATAACTCTCTCTTGTTTTGTGTTTGTTTAGGTCATAGGATAATGTAAAACCATGTTGGTTCACAAGGTGGGGCACTATCCTACCCGGTTTCATCGGAACAAGGACTTTCGCCCTTATACAAGTTCAGAACCTTCGCTTCTAGGTTAGAGCGCATACATGCGAGGGAGGACACATGCAAGCACACCCGGAGACTAGTAGGTTTTGTATGTTTCAACATAGCACGACACTTTCATGCATTTTCTAGGGCCACATGTAGGTCTTTGAGGTATTCCGATGCCCTGAAACGTGGCTTGCTACGGAACCCTGATCTACGGGCCTCGGATCGTCTACCCCCTAGACATTCTTCTGATGGGGGTAGCCCGGCATAATTCTCTCTTGTTTTGTGTTTGTTTAGGTCATAGGATAATGTAAAACCATGTTGGTTCACAAGGTGGGGCACTATCCTACCCGGTTTCACCGGAACAGGGACTTCCCCCTTATACAAGTTCAGAACCTTCGCTTCTAGGTTAGAGCGCATGCATGCGAGGGAGGACACATGCAAGCACACCCGGAGACTAGTAGGTTTTGTATGTTTCAACATAGCACCACACTCTCATGCATGTGCTAGGGCCACATGCAGGTCCTTGAGGTATTCCGATGCCCCGGAGCGCGGTTTGCTGTGGAACCCTGATCTACGGGCCTCGGATCGTCTACCCCCCAAGACATTCTTCTGATGGGGGTAGCCCGGCATAACTCTCTCTTGTTTTGTGTTTGTTTAGGTCATAGGATAATGTAAAACCATGTTGGTTCACAAGGTGGGGCACTATCCTACCCGGTTTCATCGGAACAGGGACTTTCCCCCTTATACAAGTTCAGAACCTTCGCTTCTAGGTTAGAGCGCATACATTCGAGGGAGGACACATGCAGGCACACCCGGAGACTAGTAGGTTTTGTATGTTTCAACATAGCACGACACTTTCATGCATTTTCTAGGGCCACATGTAGGTCTTTGAGGTATTCCGATGCCCTGGAACGCGGCTTGCTACGGAACCCTGATCTACGGGCCTCGGATCGTCTACCCCCCTAGACATTCTTCTGATGGGGGTAGCCCGGCATAACTCTCTCTTGTTTTGTGTTTGTTTAGGTCATAGGATAATGTAAAACCATGTTGGTTCACAAGGTGGGGCACTATCCTACCCGGTTTCACCGGAACAGGGACTTTCCCCCTTATACAAGTTCAGAACCTTCGCTTCTAGGTTAGAGCGCATGCATGCGAGGGAGGACACATGCAAGCACACCCGGAGACTAGTAGGTTTTGTATGTTTCAACATAGCACCACACTCTCATGCATGTGCTAGGGCCACATGCAGGTCCTTGAGGTATTCCGATGCCCCGGAGCGCGGTTTGTTGTGGAACCCTGATCTACGGGCCTCGGATCGTCTACCCCCCTAGACATTCTTCTGATGGGGGTAGCCCGGCATAAGTCTCTCTTGTTTTGTGTTTGTTTAGGTCATAGGATAATGTAGAACCATGTTGGTTCACAAGGTGGGGCACTATCCTACCCGGTTTCATCGGAACAGGGACTTTCCCCCTTATACAAGTTCAGAACCTTCGCTTCTAGGTTAGAGCGCATACATGCGAGGGAGGACACATGCAATCACACCCGGAGACTAGTAGGTTTTGTATGTTTCAACATAGCACCACACTCTCATGCATGTGCTAGGGCCACATGCAGGTCCTTGAGGTATTCCGATGCCCTGGAACGCGGTTTGCTGTGGAACCCTGATCTACGGGCCTCGGATCATCTACCCCCCTAGACATTCTTCTGATGGGGGTAGCCCGGCATAACTCTCTCTTGGTTTGTGTTTGTTTAGGTCATAGGATAATGTAAAACCATGTTGGTTCACAAGGTGGGGCACTATCCTACCCGGTTTCATCGGAACAGGGACTTTCCCCCTTATACAAGTTCAGAACCTTCGCTTCTAGGTTAGAGCGCATGCATGCGAGGGAGGACACATGCAAGCACACCCGGAGACTAGTAGGTTTTGTATGTTTCAACATAGCACCACACTCTCATGCATGTGCTAGGGCCACATGCAGGTCCTTGAGGTATTCCGATGCCCCGGAGCGCGGTTTGCTGTGGAACCCTGATCTGCGGGCCTCGGATCGTCTACCCCCCTAGACATTCTTCTGATGGGGGTAGCCCGGCATAACTCTCTCTTGTTTTGTGTTTGTTTAGGTCATAGGATAATGTAAAACCATGTTGGTTCACAAGGTGGGGCACTATCCTACCCGGTTTCACCGGAACAGGGACTTTCCCCCTTATACAAGTTCAGAACCTTCGCTTCTAGGTTAGAGCGCATGCATGCGAGGGAGGACACATGCAAGCACACCCGGAGACTAGTAGGTTTTGTATGTTTCAACATAGCACCACACTCTCATGCATGTGCTAGGGCCACATGCAGGTCCTTGAGGTATTCCGATGCCCCGGAGCGCGGTTTGCTGTGGAACCCTGATCTACGGGCCTCGGATCGTCTACCCCCCTAGACATTCTTCTGATGGGGGTAGCCCGGCATAACTCTCTCTTTTTTTGTGTTTGTTTAGGTCATAGGATAATGTAAAACCATGTTGGTTCACAAGGTGGGGCACTATCCTACCCGGTTTCATCGGAACAAGGACTTTCCCCCTTATACAAGTTCAGAGCCTTCGCTTCTAGGTTAGAGCGCATACATGCGAGGGAGGACACATGCAAGCACACCCGGGGACTAGTAGGTTTTGTATGTTTCAACATAGCACCACACTCTCATGCATGTGCTAGGGCCACATGAAGGTCCTTGAGGTATTCCGATGCCCTGGAACGCGGTTTGCTGTGGAACCCTGATCTACGGGCCTCGGATCATCTACCCCCCTAGACATTCTTCTGATGGGGGTAGCCCGGCATAACTCTCTCTTGGTTTGTGTTTGTTTAGGTCATAGGATAATGTAAAACCATGTTGGTTCACAAGGTGGGGCACTATCCTACCCGGTTTCATCGGAACAGGGACTTTCCCCCTTATACAAGTTCAGAACCTTCGCTTCTAGGTTAGAGCGCATGCATGCGAGGGAGGACACATGCAAGCACACCCGGTGACTAGTAGGTTTTGTATGTTTCAACATAACACCACACTCTCATGCATGTGCTAGGGCCACATGCAGGTCCTTGAGGTATTCCGATGCCCCGGAGCGCGGTTTGCTGTGGAACCCTGATCTATGGGCCTCGGATCGTCTACCCCCGTAGACATTCTTCTGATGGGGGTAGCCCGGCATAACTCTCTCTTGGTTTGTGTTTGTTTAGGTCATAGGATAATGTAAAACCATGTTGGTTCACAAGGTGGGGCACTATCCTACCCGGTTTCACCGGAACAGGGACTTTCCCCCTTATACAAGTTCAGAACCTTCGCTTCTAGGTTAGAGCGCATGCATGCGAGGGAGGACACATGCAAGCACACCCGGAGACTAGTAGGTTTTGTATGTTTCAACATAGCACCACACTCTCATGCATGTGCTAGGGCCACATGCAGGTCCTTGAGGTATTCCGATGCCCCGGAACGCGGTTTGCTGTGGAACCCTGATCTACGGGCCTCGGATCGTCTACCCCCCTAGACATTCTTCTGATGGGGGTAGCCCGGCATAACTCTCTCTTTTTTTGTGTTTGTTTAGGTCATAGGATAATGTAAAACCATGTTGGTTCACAAGGTGGGGCACTATCCTACCTGGTTTCATCGGAACAGGGACTTCCCCCTTATACAAGTTCAGAGCCTTCGCTTCTAGGTTAGAGCGCATACATGCGAGGGAGGACACATGCAAGCACACCCGGAGACTAGTAGGTTTTGTATGTTTCAACATAGCACCACACTCTCATGCATGTGCTAGGGCCACATGCAGGTCCTTGAGGTATTCCGATGCCCTGGAACGCGGTTTGCTGTGGAACCCTGATCTACGGGCCTCAGATCATCTACCCCCCTAGACATTCTTCTGATGGGGGTAGCCCGGCATAACTCTCTCTTGGTTTGTGTTTGTTTAGGTCATAGGATAATGTAAAACCATGTTGGTTCACAAGGTGGGGCACTATCCTACCCGGTTTCATCGGAACAGGGACTTTCCCCCTTATACAAGTTCAGAACCTTCGCTTCTAGGTTAGAGCGCATGCATGCGAGGGAGGACACATGCAAGCACACCCGGAGACTAGTAGGTTTTGTATGTTTCAACATAGCACCACACTCTCATGCATGTGCTAGGGCCACATGCAGGTCCTTGAGGTATTCCGATGCCCCGGAGCGCGGTTTGCTGCGGAACCCTGATCTACGGGCCTCGGATCGTCTACCCCCCTAGACATTCTTCTGATGGGGGTAGCCCGGCATAACTCTCTCTTGGTTTGTGTTTGTTTAGGTCATAGGATAATGTAAAACCATGTTGGTTCACAAGGTGGGGCACTATCCTATCCGGTTTCATCGGAACAGGGACTTTCCCCCTTATACAAGTTCAGAACCTTCGCTTCTAGGTTAGAGCGCATGCATGCGAGGGAGGACACATGCAAGCACACCCGGAGACTAGTAGGTTTTGTATGTTTCAACATAGCACCACACTCTCATGCATGTGCTAGGGCCACATGCAGGTCCTTGAGGTATTCCGATGCCCCGGAACGCGGTTTGTTGCGAAACCCTGATCTGCAGGCCTAGTTTGAAATGGGCATAAGAAATTCAAACCATGTGAAACTTTTAAGTTTAGCGAGGCTTGAGCCTAGCTAATTTCAACATAGACCCACCTCAGCCCAAATCCCATTTTGTTACTACTTTACCGTGTACCTGACGTAAACACTCGGCAAAAGCTAAGATACACAGCAAATTACCTCTTTACCGAGTGTTGTAAACTAACACACAGCAAATTACCTCTTTACTGAGTGTTGTAGACTAACACACAACAAAGTGGGGTGTTCCAAACGCTATGTTTTTTGGCGCGCGCGGGGAAGAAATTTGGCGCGTACTTTTACTGTGTATACTTTTGCCGACACTCGGTAAACTGTAACGCCGTAAGCTGCGCCGTCAACCGCGGGCGGGGAATACACGCGGCAGGACGGTTTGCCGTGTATCCATCTTTTGCCGAGTGTTTGTACGAACGTTACCGTGTATGTGCTTCTTTACCGGGTGTTTTCTCTGTGCATACACGGCAAAGAGGTGTCTTTGCTGTGAATGACCTTTTTGCCGAGTGTCATATGTACGATACACGGTAAAGAGATGTTTGCCGAGTGTCCGGGAATTAAACACTCGGCAAAGTAAAAAATACCCAACAAAATCTCGATTTCCGGTAGTGATTGAACTCTCATCGCGGATCTTAGCGTGAAGATACATATTTGTATCTTGATTAATTAACTAGTCGAATTGTCCTAATAGAGTGTTACATTCGGTATCAGGAGCCAATGATCCTTTGGATCTTGTTCACAGGTTTTTTGTTCCCCACAAATTATCCTGCAAGAGAGAGACGACGGCGATTCGGGAATGAAGGTAGTTGTGGTTTGGATCTTTGGTAAAATCACACCTCTACTCTCAGCTCTTGCAGCGGCAAAGCGGTGGGTTCCTCCAGCAACTTACCATAGCGTATTGTGGTGGCAGTAGACTATTCATGTACGGACCGAGTGGATCAAGCGATTGGTTGTAGACTTTTTATGACATGTAAAATCCCGGTGTCAACGCTTGTTCCGTGTACTAGGAGTCGCGATGATGGTGGTGGCTATTGATCGACATCACTGAGATGAAGAACCAAGGCGTGATGGTGGAAAGTATGATTAAGGCAATGACTAATATCATCTCAGCCATGGGAGCGTGGATGTCGCGTGTGGACAGTTCGATTGACTCTATGAAGTCATCGACCATGTGGTGGTTATGCGGGTCGTAGTACTGGTGATGGAGCAGACACATGGTGCTCGAGTGTCTCGACCTAGTGAGCGCAGAGATGAAGATCGACACCAGGGTGATGCGATGGCATCAAGGGTAAGCGATATTTTTGCTGTTCCCCTATCCAATTTGATTTAGTTGAGGATTCCGGCATGATCACTCACTTGTTTCCATTAGTCAGTAGAAAAAATTACGCCAATACTCGCATGGCTAAAACTGATTTTCCTGAATTTGATGGCGACAATCCTTAGTGGTGGAGGATAGTAGCAGAGAAATATTTTGCCATGTACCACGTTTCTCATGATACTTGGCAAAGTTTTTCCACCTTGCATTTTAGGGGCAATGCTGCTCTTTGGTAAGAGACATACGAAGCGATGCATGATGTTGATATCTAGGAGGAATTAGTTATAACTGTCATAGAGAAATTGTGCCATGATAAACACCATAGTCACTTAGAAGCTTTAGGAGGTATCAAACAATATGACACTGTAGAAGAATATCACCACAAGTGTAAAGAGAGTATGCATAGAGTGTTAGTGTATTATCACAATTATGATGGGGCTTTATTTGTTACTAAGTTCATGGGAGGGCTTAAATAAAAAATTAGGAAATGCTATTCATTTACATCATCCTCGAACTTTTGATGCTGCTCTAGCACTTTCTCTTACACAGGAGAACACATGTTGGATGAAATCAAAAGGTCCGATGGTGCATATAGTGAGAATCCTTCCAAGACAAACAGTAGTTTCAGTCTCATTATCCCAAGAGCATACTCGGTGTTGTTCTTGCTGAGGGGAAGGGAGGATATAGGAAAAACACAAGCTCGAGCAAAAGCTAGATGCTCTAAATAAAATGAGGAGGTAAATGGACTGTGTTTCAAATGTGGAGAGAAGTTCCATAGGGGAAAAAGTGTGCTCCTTCATCACAAGCAGTGTCATTCATTGAGGATCTCTTGATGCTTCAAAAAAAACACAAACGTATCGTCCATCATCGCACTCTCTACTCGACTTCTCTCTCGAGATTTTTAATATGCGGCCCGAAAGTTCAGACACCAAGGCAACGCGGGTCCGAGTTGCGTGTAATCTCGCGGAGGGGATGTAGTAGCTTTGCCAATTGTCGAGAGGGGCCAAATGGGGGTAAATGCAAATCTAACGGCCAAACGATCGTTTGAACCAGTCAAAAAATGGTTGAACTCAAATCCCGCCGTTAGGTCAACTCTTCTTGCCCCGTCCTGTCAGTATTTCTCATTATCCTTTGCGGTCGTGAACTGGTTTACCCCTGCGAGGACTAGATCTTCATCTCTGCTCTCCTCTTCTCCCCTATTATTCCCCTCTCCATTACCTTGCTTAGCTCCGGCTACTGGTCTCTAGATCGGAGCTCGCCGTTGCTCTCCTTGCGTCCCCGCCATGGCCGGTAAACCTACCACGCCCTTAATTGAAGCTCGCCGCAGTCGCCCTCACCTCATTTTTCCTAGTCGGCGTGTCGGAGCTTCGCGTCCCCAGCCTAGCCTCTCGCTGTTGCCTAGACCTTCTCGCAAGGCGGAGCGTCTCCGGCCGGGCAATCCGGACCGGCGACCGGCCTCAGGCGGTTGTGTGCTGTCGCGCACCCCATGCATGGTATCCCTGGCAGAGGAGTTTGACGACAATGCTCTCATGGACACCATGTTGGGCACGCATCCTTCCGTGTTGCCGGCAGACTTGCTGTCGGCTTTCATGTCTTGTTTTGGGATCAGACGAAAAGTGGTCAATATTAAGGTATGCGCTCTGCCATTCAATTTCTTCATCCGGTTCGCCCACAGCTCAGACAGCGAGCGCATTCTGCATTCTTCTCGTTCTTTCGAGTGCTATGGGGAGAAAATGAGCTTCGTGCATTGGCATCGCGCCTATGGGTGGGACGGTCGCTTGGGGCAGCTTCGTTTCTTCTCTAAACTCGGATTTGACGGCCTCCCTTTACATGCTTGGGAACCGGAGGCCCTCAAGTAGGTCGTCAGTAGCCTTGGCTATAAGCTGGTGGAGATTGTGCCACCGAGCGACAGATGGATCATCGAGGTAAAGGCGTGGCTAAAATATCCAGACACCGTTCCTAAGATGTACGAGGTGGAGATTCCAAGCAGGGCAAGACGACAACTTTGATGGAAGCACCCGGTGATCATCCACTTGCAGGAGGTTCTGGATCCGGTACATGGCATTCAGGACCCCGACGAGGCGGCCAGAAAGCGTCCTCGTCGCCTGCAGTGTTGGCATGGAAGGATCAATGGCACAATACCATGATGACCCACAAGTATAGAGGGTGTATCGTAGCACTTTCGATAAATATGAGTGTCGATCCCAACAAGGAGCAGAAGGTGTTGACTAGTGGTATGGAGCAGGAAATCTCTGTAAATACTTATCAAACGGATTTTTAGGGGTTTTCTGATAAAGCAAAGAAATAAAGTGCAAGTAATAAAGACAACAAACAAATGCAACAAGTGGCCCAATCCTTTCTTAGCAAAGGACAAGCCAGTGGAAATACTTATAAGGACCAAACGTTCTCGAGGACACATGGGAATTCTGTCAAGTGCTTTCGCTTCAAATAGCTGAGTACCCTTCTTTGGTGTTGTAAGTGTTGTGTGGGTGAACATGTGCTAATGTACCGACCTTAATTGGACTAATACATACTTGTGATTAAACCCCCTGCAAGCATCCGCAACTACAGGAAAGCAATTAAGATATAAACCTAACCACAACCTTAAGCTCTGAGATCCTACGCTCCCTTGTGCAAAGGTGTCCTAACTGGGGTTTAGGTTTCTGTCACTCCGGCAACCCCACAATTAGTATCCAAATACACAATGCATTCCCCTAGGCCCATAAATGGTGAAGTGTCATGTGGTCGATGTTCACATGACACCACTAGAAGAATAGCACCACAACTTAAATACTAAAACATTGAATAATATCTCAACACAAATCCACTACTAACAACATGACTTCTCCCATGTCCTCAAGAACTAAACGAACTACTCACAAGATAAAAGATGATATGGTGATGGATAACAATCTGAACATAAACAACAATCCAATGGTTCCACTCACAAGCATTAACTACAATAGTAATCAACACCGGGAAAGTTTCCCCTAAGAACTATGCAAGTAATCAACACAATTGTTACAGCGGGATGTAGTGGCGATGATGGTGCTGGTGGAGATGATGGTGTGGATGATGATGATCCCGATAAAGTCTAGCTTGACGATGGTGTTGATGGTGACGATCTCCCCTCTTCAGGAAGGAATTTCCTCGCCAGAAATCTGTCTGCTGGAGAGCTCTTTCTCTCTCGATGTTTTCCGCCCCGCAGAGGCGGCGAAGTCTTTCTGTGGTCGCTCCTAGTGTATTAGGGTTTCGAGGGGAAGATATAGGCGAGAGGGCGGAGCCATAGGTGGGCCAGGTGGACAACACCCCCTGTAGAGGTGGCCAGGGGTGGCCTACGCCTGGGGGGGGTGGGCCCCATGTGGCCCATCTCCGCCTCCCCTTATGGCATTCTTCGTCTTCTGGGAAAATATGGTTTTCCATAGTTTTTCTGGTATTTTTCTGATCTTCGCGAAATTGCATCAAAACACCTCTTTTTCCATCAGAATCCTGACTCCAGCAGTCCATCCTCCAAGAATCATCCAACATGCAAAAACAAATGAAAAGACATAAGTAACACCTCTTAATAAGAAATATACCAATGAATAGAGGCAAATTATGATCTAGAATGGTGATGCAAATTGGACATATCAACTCCCCCCCAAGTTTAGACCTTCGCTTGTCCCCAAGCGAAAACTGAGCTCAGTAAACATGTCCATAGGTTTATGGAGTGAAGTCTCGATAAAAGAATACGGACAAGAAGCATCACACTTACCATTACACAACTCATAGAAGAAAGCAACTCACCATTATATAACTTAGCTTGCAACAAGTACATGAGTCACAATTGAGATGCATAAAGATAAATCATAATTGGAATTGGCAAACTTTGTTCTTGGCCAGAGAACAGCTGGCAAACAGTTTCACAAATAAAGATTTTGTAGAAGTTTTACAACAGGAGCACTCTTTGCTCAAACAAAAAGGTTTTTCACAATGATGGCTTTCAAAGTAATACTCAATAGATAAGACTCTTGTGCAAACAAGGAAGATAAAGAACATGATTGAATAAATCATCATATGAATGCTTGAAACACAACAACTCAAATGCTTGCTGGAGATAGAGAGGAAGTAGGTTTACTGACTCAACTTAAAAATAGGAGAAAGGCCCTTCATAGAGGGAAGCAGGGATTTCAATTTCATAAAGAGCTTCCAAAAGATTATGGTACTTACTAGCTTTGAGCCCTCATTGCCCCTATCATAAGCATCTTGAGGTGATTAAGGTTAAAGTGAACAAGGATGGAGTATATGCTTGACGAAATATAAGTTGGCAATCTCATGTCCCTTGAGTACGAGGGTCGCTCCTCATGCTACTCAACTTTAGTTACCGGCAAGTTCTTATCATTGTAAGCATATGTGTATCATAAAGAACCGCCAACAGGGTACCCCTTGCACATGGTACATGAGCTTTCCCATAACCAAAATGACAAGGTAAGCAGACAATGAGCATCTCAGCAATCTCTTATTTACCATGGGAAAATGGCGCTTTTTTCTCTCTTTCCTCTTTTCAATATGTCTCTTTCTTATATAATAGGAAAGCTTCATAGATTTATCACTATGGTGATGCTACAAGTTTCCACCATGATTAGGCATGGCTTAGGATAGCGGCCTAGGCGTTTCTCTAACACAAATACATAACTCCATGTACTTACAAGCTCCCCTTTTATTTCACACCGACGACATCCGTTAACAAAAGAGCATGATATCAACTGGGTATGTATTTACAGGTGTTGAAAACGTTCCCCGTGACAACACGGTTCTGCTAATCCCAATGTATAGATGCAAGCATATACAACTTCGATGACACAATGGTTTAAGTTTATTAGGGGCAAGAAAATAAGGTGTGCCATCAAGTTCGTGAGAGCTTTACTAACTAGTTTTCACATAACAAAATAATTTTTAATTTGAAAGATAGATGAAGCTTGAGAATTTGCTTGGAAAAGCAATGATGATAATAGGTAGATATGGTGGACACAAATGGCACAGGTTTTGGTTCAAAGGGATTGGATGCATGAGAAGTATACCTTCTCAAAACGGGTTTTTGGCTAGCAAGGCTGGGTAGCAAGCAAAAGAGTTGAAAGAAACAAGCAAACCTACAAGTGATAAAGCTAAACATGCAATCTTCCTTGAAGACACAAAAGATCTTAAATAAAGAATACTAAGCTTATGAGCCAATCAAGAAAGAAAATAAAAGATACAAAATACCTGTAAGCTTTTTCTCTTTTCCTTTCAAACCTCAAAAAGTGTTGCTACTGACCAGGGCTCGGTTTGCCAAAACCAATTTAGATCTACTTGATGCTCCCAAAGTGATACCAATACTGATCAACAAAATCAATCATATAATAGAGATTGCAAACTAAAATAAGAAGTGCAAAAAGTAAAAGATGAAACTTCTCATTAATATTCCATAAAGGCACTCACAACAAGGGATACATAGATAATCAACTAAAGGCGAGTTACTTCCACAATGCAAACCAACCTATAAGATAACTTCTCTACCAAAGATATGAATCCACTAAAAGGGTAAAAGATAAAAGTTAATGATGTGATACCGCGACACTCCCACAAGCTTGGAACAAGCCAAGGGGATGCCAAACCTGATGATGAATTACTCCTTCGGTGATGGTGGTGTTCTCTTAATAAGCTCTTTAATAAGTTCCCTCAAATCCTCAATCTCGAAGGTTAGAGTACGAATCAACTCCGAATTATGCTCAATGCGGTTCATGATCATATCAGACCGAGAATCCCAGTCCTTGTTATTCTTTCCGCACTCTTCCTTCTTAGAGTGTTCCTTCCCTGCATGGTAAGAACGAGGCAGATCCCAAGCCGAGGGCAAGTTCCCTTTGGGAACCTTTTGGTATTGTTGCTCATGTATAAGAGTATAGAAGGGATTCTTGGTACATGGAGGAGGTGACCGTGGAACAAAGACAAGACGTGGAGGTTTCCCTCCTATAGACATTCGTGCTGTCGTCCTAAGCTTGGTAGGGTTTGCCACCACTCTAATGCTTGCGACGGTAGCGCGGGTGTCCGGATGCTCGTCCTCCTCCATGTCTTCTTCATCCCGTACCAAAATCTCCTCCTCCTTGGGGTTTTGATGAGCATCTTCCTCGGGATTCTTGCCTTTGTCGCTGGAGGAGACCATGGTGATCTAAACTTGAGAAGATTTCCTGACAGAAACAGATCGAAACAAAAACACGATGAGAACACGATACACGAACCTCGGGAGAACCGAGGGGTTATGTATTACGAAGTTTCAAGCATAAGGAAGGTACTGGTGCGAAAACGAGGCGGAGATGGAGCTGAGGGGGCCCACACCCCCTCTAGGCACGGCCAGCTGGGGCCCGCGCCTGGGGTGGGTGTGGCCACCCTGGCCTCCGTTTCCTCCTCTTGTTTGTCTCGCAACCTTCCGTATGTAATAAAAACATCAAAAATATAAAAAGATAGGGTTTTCACGAACCTTCTGTTTTCACCATTTTTACCTATTCAAAGACGAACTCTACAGATTCCTTTTCTCCATCTCTTAAAAATTCCTTCCCTACAAGGTCTCACACAAACCTCAATGGCACCATTAGTGTATGCAAAAACAATAAACCTTTAGGTACACAATTCAACTGAAATCCATCAAACCAAGAGCTATTATAGAAACTCCTTTCCAAAAACCCAAAAAGAATCTGAAATGGAATCAATATAAGAGGCAAATGCAAATGATGGTAGAAATCTGTCAAAACAAACCAGCAGGTAAAGATTTATTTTTTCTAAAACCAACTGTTGCTCAAATAAAAAAGTTCAAAACTAATGAAAGTTGGGTAACAACTTGGAGAATAAGCACATAAAATTACAGCTCCATCCGGAGTACTGAGCTCCTTCACGAATTTTTCTAATGCAACACAAAAAATCTATCCGAGGACAGCCACTTTTCACAACTCCTCTACTTCTCAAAAGTAGTTGATCTTGACACAAAAACCAAAAAAAAAGGATAAGGAGCGGTTATTACTAAGGTAATAACTTCCAAGACTCGAGAAAACTATTGGGTTATCTCCTAAGAAGTACTTTTCTTTAATGCCTTTAAGTTAGGCTTGATAGTTTCAAAGATGCTCACATAGGAGGGAAATATTTAAAGTAAAAGAGAGCATCAAGAAGAAAATAACCAACACATTTGAGTCTAACCCACTTCCTATGCATGGAGGTATCATGAGAAAACAAATAGTTGAAACAAAAAGCCACTATCATAGGAAGACAAAACAAATGCAACTTCAAAGCTTTCAACATAAAACAGGGAAACTTAACATTATTGAGATGCATAAAACCATGTTTCCCTCTCTCATAATAACTTTCAGTAACACTTTGAATAAAGTTGACAATATAACTATCACTGGCAACAACTTTATCATCAGAATGAGCATACTTACAATCATCAAAAAGAGGTCCAAGGTCATAAACTGGATCAATAGAAGCAAGTTGTTCCATCTTGAAATCTTTATTAGGCAAGCTATTTTCACAAGAATCTCCATCAAACTTAGTTAATTATTTTTTCTTTTTTACAATCTATAATAGCTCCACAAGTGTTCAAGAAGGGTCAACCAAAAATGATAGGACAAGTTTTGCTAGCTGCTGAATTAAGCACTAGAAAATCAGCAGGATACTTAATCTTACCACAGAGAACCTCCACATCTCTTACAATACCAATAGGGCAAATGGTATCCTTATTAGCAAGGTAAATAACCACATTAATATCCTCAAGCTCACAAGGACCAATTTCATGCATAATTTCCCTATAAAGCTCATAAGGAATAGCACTAGAACTAGCGCCAATATCACATAAACCATAATAGCAATGATCACCAATTCTAACAAAAAGCACAGGGACACTAGATTTTCTAGCTTTACTAGGATGATAAATAATATTAGAACCATCTTCACAGAAGACAATGTGCTCATCCTCTATATTTCTAGTGACAAGATCTTTCACAATAGCTACCACAGGTTCAGTATTCATTTGCTCATCAGGTTCCATAGTTCTCTTTGTACCTTTGTTGTTTGCACTAATCATCATAGAATACTCCTTTACCTTAGTTGGGAAAGGTATTTCCTCAACATAAGGTTTAGGCAAAATATAATCAATAGTACAAACTTCAGTGCTTCTAACAGGAACATGACTAAAAACATATTTATAAGGTGCATGGTTTTATTCCAGTTCATTTTAGGAATTTCTATGTAAGAGGAAAAAGCCTTAAAAAATTGGCAATACTTTGGGAGTCAAGACCATACTCAGTACTAATATCACAGAAGTCATCAGTTCCCATAAAAGATTTAATGCATTCATAATCATAGTTTATACCTGACTTTCTTCCTTTGTCATTCTCCCATGCTTCAGTGTTCTCTTGAATACGGTCTAGGAGATCCCATTTAGCTTCTTCCTTCATACGTGTGAATGATCCAGCACAAGAAGCATCTAGTAAGTCTTTATCATGAAGAGAAAGCCTAGCATAAAATTTACTGATAATAATATTGTTAGGGAGTTCATGAATAGGACATTTAAGCATTAGTAACTTCAATCTCCCCCAAGCTTGAGTTGTACTCTCTCCATCACGAGGCCAAAAGTTATATATCAGATTCCTATCCTTATGAATTTCACTAGGAGGATAGAATTTAGAATAAAAGAGAGACACTATTTCTTCCCATTCCATGGATTGCCCATTCTTCAGCAGCTTATACCATTCTTCAGCTCTCCCTTTCAAGGATATAGAGAGTAACTTCTTCTTTACCTGTTCAGTTGTGATACCTGTACACTTAAACAACCCTGCATAATTCATGGATAAAAAGCAAGTGATCACCAGGATGGACAGTTCCATCCCCTAAATAATAATTATCCATAACACGATCAACAATATTTGTAGGTATCTTAAAAAGATCTATCTCAATAGGTGGTGGTTCATATACTACCCTAACAGTGGTAGTAGTTTTCCCAAACAGAAAACCAAGTGGGTTATCCATATTGGAAACAAAGTAACAAACAGAAATAAAAAGCAATACTCACAGTACAAGTTTCCTTTACCAGTTCCACTCTTCAATAACGCTTCACTCCCCGGCAATGGCGCCAGAATATAGTCTTGATGACCCACAAGTATAGGGGGTGTATCGTAGTACTTTTGATAAATAGGAGTGTCGATCCCAACGAGGAGCAGAAGGTGTTAACTAGTGGTATGGAGCAGGAAATCTCTGTAAATACTTAACAAACGGATTTTTAGGGGTTTTATGATAAAGCAAAGAAATAAAGTGCAAGTAATAAAGACAACGAACAAATGCAGCAAGTGGCCCAATCATTTCTTAGCAAAGGACAAGCCAGTGGAAATACTTATAAGGACCAAACGTTCTCGAGGATACATGGGAATTCTGTCAAGTGCTTTCGCTTAAAATAGCTGAGTACCCTTCTTTGGTGTTGTAAGTGTTGTGTGGGTGAACCTGTGCTAATGTACCGATCTTACTTGGACTAATACATACTTGTGATTAAACCCCCTGCAAGAATCCACAACTACAGGAAAACAATTAAGATATAAACCTAACCATGGCCTGAAATTGTAAGATCCTACTCTCCCTTGTGCAAAGGTGTCCTAACAGGGGTTCAGGTTTCTGTCACTCGAGCAACCCCACAATTTGTATCCAAATACACAATGCATTCCCCTAGGCCCATAAATGGTGAAGTGTCATGTAGTCGACGTTCGCATGACACCACTATAAGAATAGCACCACAACTTAAATACTAAACCATTGAATAATATCTCAACACAAATCCACTACTAACAACATGAATTCTCCCATGTCCTCAATAACTAAATGAACTACTCACAAGATCAAAGATGATATGGTGATGGATAACAATCTGAACATAAACAATAATCCAATGGTTCCACTCACAAGCATCAACTACAATATTATTCAACACCGGGAAAATTTCCCCTAAGAACTATGCAAGTATTCAACACAATTATTACAGCGGGATGGATTGGTAATGATGGTGTTGGTGGAGATGATGGTGTGGATGATGATGATGATGATGATGGTGATCCCGATGAAGTCTACCTTGACGATGGTGTTGATGGCGACGATCTCCCCTCTCCGGGAAGGAATTTCCCTGGCATCAAAACACCTCTTTTTCCATCAGAATCCTGACTCCGGCAGTCCATCCTCCAAGAATCATCCAACATGCAAAAACGGATGAAAATACATAAGTAACACCTCTTAATAAGAAACATATCAATGAATAGAGGCAAATTATGATATAGAATGGTGATGCAAATTGGACGTATCAGACCACCACCAATCCGCTATGGAGGGCACGATTTTGGCGGGGGGACCGGGCATGGAAAGGCTCGTGGTTCTAATTTCCCTCGAGTGAAGACAAAGGTTTAGTGAATCTGAAATATTGCTGACTTGAGAGTCGAGCACATAGTACACCTTATGTAATAGTTTGAACTGCTCTAGTATGTGTGGCTACTGAATTCGTAATATGTGTGGCTACTGAATTCGTGTTATGTGTGGCTAATGATTTGTAGTTTGTGTGGCTAATGAATTTATAGTATGTCTGTCTAATGAATTTGTGTGAATAACCAAGGTTAGCCTCCTAAAAAGAGGGTGGGCCAGCAATGATCAATGTCACCATTGCCGGGAAAACGCTGCTGGTGAGCGATCCAAAAGGCACGAAATGTTGCTGGTTTGTATGCCTCGAACAATTTTTACATAGATTTGTTCGAGCTGGTGCGTGATTCTGTATGGAACTTGCATGAATAAACCACCCAAGACCAATTCATAAAATGTTGTCTGAATCTTGTCTGCCTCGGATAAGTATGATAGTAAAATGAATTCAACCGTCGGTAGTAATTTATTAAATAGATACATCTTGATAGTATTTGGTTACTTCCAAACTAATTCCATACTACAGTATGGGATAGCTGTGCAAAAGGGGGCTATTGCTTCTACAAAAGACATTCTACAGAGTTAGTCTAAACTTAACTGTTCTACACCGAAGAAACTGCAGATCTCCACCATAAAAGTTAGCTAACCAATTGCCTAGAGAGGACTTAAGTTCAGGGATCGTGCAACCGCAACTGATCTTTTTCCTTCCTGCTAAACTTCAAGATATCTGTAATGTTCATGCATTAATTGATGCACTTGAACCAGTCCCGGTTTAGTACAAATAACCGCGCCACCGCAACAATTTCTTCAAACATGAACTCCGGCTTCTCGTGGCAGGGATCGTAGGTCCCTGTGAATCTGAACCTGAATTCCGGCGCTGAGCTGTTGCCCGTCGTCGCCTCCAGCTGTCGAACACTCCAACAAGTTGAGTGTAGATGGATGCACGCTGCCGCGGTGTGGCCACCGACGGTGCGTAGGATGGATTGTCTTTGCCGCTGATGGCGTGCGCCCAGATTGCCCCACGGTAAGATCGCCCACGCCGAGGCATGGAGGCGAGAGTTTGTTGACCTTGGTGCTGCCCTGTTCGGGGGTTTGTTTCCTCGGTGGCAAGCTCGCAGGAACACTTTGGAACGTACCTTCTTTCTCGTGCGTAGAGAACACGAAAATGCCGTTGTGCACATTCTCCACTACGCTCGGTTGGCCCTTCTCGACGCCGCCGCGGCCTTCCCCATTGCCACCGCCGCCGCTGCAGATGCAACACATTCTGCAAAATCAACCGTCTCAGATGGCAATGGAAGACCAGCCTTGTAGTACAGCTGCATGGCCTGCCTCAGAGGGGCCAAATAGCCAAGCTTTGGTGGCGGCGACCACAGGGGCGACGGCTTCTGCTTAGGCGGGGCCATAGATAAGCTTCCTAAGGGTATATCTTATTTATTCGAAACTAGTTCGACTAACTGCTGAATCTTTATTTCCCTTTTCAGCATAAGAGTTCTAAGATATTAAAAATACAGGTCGTGGCTAGCAACCAGATCAGGCAATGTACCAGGTCAGGGTTCCATTTCAATTATATTTACAAGTGTGTCCTTAGTTTTCTCCAGAAATTTTTCCTGTGCCACTATGAGAAACATGGGAAGAGTACGTGGCGTTTTCCTGACTAGTGGGCCCCGCCACCTCGACCATCAACGACGCACATCCCAGGTTCGAGGATTAGTGTACCCATTATTATGTGATTTTCCATATTCTATCGCTCGCTCGCAGCTCCGCTCCGCTCCACTGCTCTGGTCTTGCAAACCGCCACTCCGTCCCGTCCGGCAACACTCGTGTCCTCCCCATGGACTATCATCCTCCCGTCATCCCCTACCCGCCGTACCCACCCTGCCTTGCCCCCTTGCGCTGTCTCCTTGCCTCTGTCCCTGCCCAGGCGCGTCTGGCAACAAAAATCGTTAGGTGGGCGCTAGGTTCTCGCGCAACGACGGTGTCTTTGATCTGGATCCTGCACAGAAATGGATCCTGCGTGGCCGAAGAACATGGAGATGGGTCCTTCACGACCGGAGAGCATGGAGATGGACCCTTCAAGGCTGGAGAACATGGAGGAGCACGAAATAGGGGAAGAGGACGCGGAGCTTTGGTGCTCTGGAGCCCATTGAACATGTCGTACATCCTCCCTGAAGGGTAAGAACTGCAATTCCATCGCTGCATCTCCCAATTAGCGTTTCTAGTCCCGTGTTGATGGAGAGGATCTGTGTTGGTGACCGTAGACGTCTGCTTCATCCAGATTTATTTTGAAGATTCGGCATGGGTGTCTGACTAAAACCATGTCCGACAGTAGAATCGCAGTTACCAGTGGATTTGATTATCGACTGCTAGTAGATGCGGAGGAAATAGCTCTAAGTGACTTGCACATGCAGTTTGGCAAGTTTACCATTGGCCAACATGATGAATTTGTAATCAGGTACTACGACACAAATTCGCAGACTTTCTGCAATGTTAGAACTGAGGAGGATCTAGCCATGATGTGGGGTAAACACCTCGGCACGAGGACTGTGTTGATGTTTGTGCACATCATTAACAAAGATACTAGGGAAGAGACTGTCCTGAATGATACTGGCCCGTGTGGAACGCGAACAGAGCAGTCTCTGTTTTCGATACAGAGCGCGATCGACTAGCCTGTCGTTGAGCATGAAGACATCGAAATGTGTGGCGGTCATTGTGATTTTGTTCTTGAAGATGATGATGATGATGGAGAGAAAGCATATCCAGATGTGGTTGCTGACCCTGATAGGATGGAGAGTAGAGAATATTTGGTTGATTCGAACTATGAGCCTGACTATGGGACTGATGAGGAAGAGGAATGTGAGGATGGGGAAATGGGCTGCAGATACGATGACGAAGACGAGGATAGGCCAGTGATACACTTTGATAGGGACAACCCTACAATTGATGAGGGTACTGTGTTTGATACTGTGGAGGAATGCATATATGCCGTTGCTATCTATGCAACAAGAGTTGGGTTCAAATTTATCGTTGAAAAGAGCGACCAAAAAAGATTTAGGGTGCATTGTAGGGAAAGTAAGGTGTGTAAATGGATATTGCATGCATCTCCAATGCGGGGTGGACACCCATTTCAGGTTGCAATAGATACATTTAGTTTCGGTCTTTCTCATATTTGTTCTGCTGATGAGTCCTCTAATTTATTTTATTCCCATTGAATGCAGATCAAGGGAAACACGAAGAAACACAACTGCCCTAATACTTCTTTAAGTGATAAATTTAGACCGGATACAACCAAGTGGATTGCTGCTAAGGTAGTTGACTGGGTGAGGCAGGACCTGCTGAACTTAGAACTAATCTTAGCGAAAAGTTTAACATTCTGATTCCTTACCATAGAGTCTTTGATGGGAAGGAGATGACTCTAGACTTCATTCAGGGCAAGTGGACTGACAGTTTTCACATGTTGTATAGTTTCAAAGCTGAGGTAGAGAATACATCACCTGGTAGTGTTGTTGACATTGATTACAAGGTTGTGAAAGGAAGAGAAAAGGTCTCAAGAGGGGTCATGTATAAGCAGGCAGATAAGAAATGCTTCAGAAGATGCTTTGTCTGCCTGAACGCATGCTGGAAGGGGTTCCTAGATGGCTGCAGTCCATACTTGGCAATAGAGGCAACTTCTTTAATAGTGAAGTTTAGGGAAAAGCTTCCTACCGCTTGTGCCGTGGACGCGCATAATTGGCTTTTTCCTGTGGCCTATGCTGTTCTTGAGGGTGAGTCGACTGAAAGCTGGACATGGTTTATGCAGAGACTACGTATAGTAATTGGTCACCCTGAAGGCTTGGTGATACACACTGGTGCATGCAAGGGGCTTCAGAATGCTATTGATGCTGTGTTTCCTAGGGTTGAGCATAGGTAATGCATACGACATAGCTTCACAAAGAAGTTCAAAGGAAAGACCTTTGAAGACAACTTGTGGCGATCAGCATACACGTACACCCCAAGCACGCATGCTACTTACATGCAGATCTTGTATATCGTGGCGAAGCTGAAAGAATACCTAGAAGAACATCATAACAAGTTATGGGCCAGAAGCAAGTTTGGTGAGTTAAGCAAAGTGGATTTTGTTTGCAATAATCTGACAGAAAGGTTCAATGCTAATACTAGGAGCATGAAGTCACTTGCAATTATTATTTTGTTAGATGCAATAAGACAGTATATAATGGAGAAGATAGATTTTAGGCAGAGAATTTGTGCGAGAAAATTTGTAAGCCATAAAATAGTTTCAAATGTGGTTTTATTACTGAATGCAAGAACCACGACAATGAGAATGATAAAGATGAGGATTGTCAAAAGTTCCAATGCATTGGCTAAGGTTTATGCACAAGACAAGCATGGAACTGAACAGAGGTTTATTATAGACATTGGTAACAAGACTGGTTCATGCAGGAAGTGGCAGTTTACCGGTCTTCCATGCCACCATGCACTGCACTTCATCTTAAAGCTGAGAGGTAGAGGTGCTGAAATACAGAACTATGTTCATAATTACTTCTTCGTGGACAAGTTTGCTACAACTTATGCAAAAAATGTATCACCTATTGCTGATGAAAATGATTGGGAGATAGTCGATCCAGGTTTCAAACTTGAACCACCAATTCTTAGGAGGCCACATGGGAGGCCTAGAAAGGAAAGGACCGAAGTCTTCACCGCAAAAGGTTCGAGACTAGGAGCAAGGAAGAGGATGTGCAAACGGTGTGGAGGGTTGGGCCATATCAGGAGGCTATGCAAAAACCCAGTTCCACATGATTTCGGAGATGCTGACCTTGTCCCCGTTCACATCACGAAGGCACAAGATGAGGCTTCTCAGGAAGAACTAGAGGAAGCGCAACGAGATGACGTAGATGAAGTGCTGCATGTGAAGGAAAACGGTGATGCGCATGTGGAGGGAAGCGTTGGTAAGCAGCAATTGGTTGAGGACGTGGACATGCCGACAGGGATAGGGGGAAAAAGAAACAAAAGGGTAAGCAGGAGCGGAAGGGAAACGATAATAACGGAGTTGAGTTTTAATATGAAGAAGTTGCTGGGGCGATTGAGGATGTTCTTGAGGATCTTTCGGCTAACTGCAGGAGAAACAATAAATCCCTGTCAATTTCGTCTTTGTATGATTCTCCGGATGAAAGATAAGCTTGAAACTAGTTTTAATTGTCATTTTGATCATTTTTGTTTCAGTCCTCATCAACTGTTGTTTATTGCATCGCGGGATTGAACAGTAATAAGAGGAGCAGAGAGAAGGTGGCATAGTAACGTCGTTTCTTGAATTTTCATTGAAATTTATTTATATCTGGTACTTGTAACGTATATGTGATGTGTGGTGTCGACCAGATTCCGGGTCGTTAGATAGTACATTAATTTTTAAATTGATTATCTATAAATAATAATCATGGATTTGTAACAGTTTAATGACCAAAATTATGGTCGTGCCACGAAGTTGGTGAGGCTCACCTCCCTTGTATTCCCATCTCAAACAACATGACACACTCATCTCCTTCTCCTCTGACGCACTCCAAAATTATGACTGTGCCATCAAGTGCTAGGAGCAGAGACAACATACCGTCCCATCATCCTCGCCTCGTCTTTGTCAGTGACGTCTGATGCTTGTATTGGCTACATTAGGGGCATTGATGCTCTAAGAGGTAAAAAGCTTTGGCAAGAAAAAAGGATTAGAAAAGAGTCTTCATAAATACGTTTTTATTCTAGTAGAGGGGCCTACAAGTGTGTCTAAACGCTGGAGCATACTTGGTTTTGCTAGACTCGTGTCTAAGATATTTTTAGACTCAATCAACGTTGTACAAGAAAAGAGCTTTGACAAGAAGAAAAGAATAGGAAAAGAGCCCTTTTAAATAGGTTTTTTATTCTAGCAGTGGGGCCAATCAGTATGTCTAAATGCTCGAGCATATTTCCCTCAACTAGACTCGTGTCTAAGATTTTTGCTAGACTCAAACAACGTTGTACACACTCTTACAACTTGGCCATTCTATTCGAAGAGGTCATTAAAGCTACCGTACATAGATTAAATTTAGGCTCAAGTGAACCTAATCGACTATGTCGCTCCCGCTGTCTTTGCGGTGCGCGACGTCCTCCGTGTCACCGTCCGCCTCTTCCGAGTATGAATCGATGAGGAAGAGCTCGACAACATTCCTCTTCACAAGTTTTGCACGGTGCGCAACATATATAATGGTGGAGGGCGTACGCCCAGGCACTTCCCATAAGCGCTGCCTCCCTTCAGGGTTGCACAGATCCGGGTGGATCTCTAGACGGTGAGCTCTGCAAAGCCAAAGCAACACCTCCCGCTCCTTCTTGAAGCGCCTTGGCCAGTATGCGTTGGTGCATGCGTATCAGTCCATTGCCCTCTTCCGCTCCGGTAGCTGGCGGCGGCGCTCCTCAATCTTCCTTGATAGCGCGATGCCGCGCAAGTGGCGCCACGGGCACCCTGGCGTAGCTGAGCTCGTAGCCGACCGGTAGCCGCGCTAGCGGCAGCACGAGTATGTCGTAGTGGGCGAACAACTCAGCCTTGTGCAAGCTGAGACGGGGCCTCTCCATGGCGAGGTGCCGTTTCTTCAGGTAGTATTCGACGCTTGTGCTGACGCGTGTTGTAGGGAGCGAACATGGTTTGAGCTTTGGCCACACGGTCGTGTTTATAAAGTCAAGGAGGTAGGCCCACTGCTGGTTACGAGGGCCAATAGGGACGCAAAAATGCCTACTCGTGGATCACTATTGCAAAGGACGATCCTTATCGTCCATTCTCCTCAATCCAACGGTGCCTAACAATTGGGACGCAGAATCAACCTGGCCCCATGGGGGGGCTTCTAAAAGACCGTAACAATAGGCATAGTTTCTGCAAGGTTAACGGGATAGTTAACATGGTTTATCCTGGGTTTGACAAGATTTCAAAACATCATAAGTATTTCACAAGCATGCGTGGAAATTGCCTCGGGCCCATGGGCGCGCCCTAATCTTGCACCTCCTTTGGGAAAACACCGGTTTTTCGGGTTCAGAAAATTGAAAGTCAAGATTTCTCCAAATGACCATGAAATCTCTAGTTGGATAAGTCGCTTGCGATGCCGAGAGGGATCTAGGTGCCGGGTTTGGGATCAATCCATGGAGTGGTTCCATGTTCTGGGCAGCGAGGGGGAATCTAGGGTTGGAAGCCATGTTAACTCACACTCGATAGACATCCTGGTGGTGCCTTGGGTGCCAAATGACCTGGTATGCCTTGCCTATGATTTTATGAGGGCAGTGGGTCACATTCAAGGGCTCCAGGAGCTGTTTTCACTTTTGTTTAGATTTCGCTTGGTGCTGCTCAAAAAAACGGCGAAACCCGCCGGCGGCCGTGGCAACACGATGGTCGGTGCAATCTTGGACCCAGGCATGCATCCAGCCTAGGTACCCCATGGGGCACCCCAAACCATTTTCCCTGAAAATTGAGAGTGTCTTATAGGGTACATACAGTTAGAAACCGCATTTACCGTGTTGTAACTCAAATTTTTTATAGTATATGCTTGCACCACGAGATAAATACCCACCTCCCGGGAATGGCCATGCACCATGGTGTAGCAGGCATGGAAATTGCCTCGGGCCCATTAGCGCGCCCTAATATTGCACCTCCTTTGGGAAAACATCAGTTTTCGGGTTCAGAAAATGGAAAGTCAAGATTTCTCCAAATGACCACAAAATCTCTAGTTGGAGAAGTCGCTTGCGATGACGAGAGGGAGCTAGGTGCCGGGTTAGGGCTCAATCCATGGAGTGGTTCCATGTTCTGTGCAGCAAGGAGGGGGGTCTAGGGTTGGAAGCCATGTTAACTCACACTTAATAGACATTCTGGTGGTGCCTTGGGTGCCAAAGGACCTGATATGCCTTGCCTATGATTTTATGAGGGCAGTGGGTCACATGCAAGGGCTCTAGGAGCTGTTTTCACATTTTTTAGATTTTCTTTGGTGCTGTCCAAAAAAAGGAGAAACCTGCCGGCGGCCGCGGCAACGCGACAGTCGATGCAATCTTGGACCCAAGCATGCATCCAGCCTAGGTACCCCATGGGGCACACCAAACCATTTTCCCTGAAAATTGAGTGTGTCTTATAGGGTACATACAGTTAGAAACCACATTTATTGGGCCATAACTCAAACAAATAGAATATATGCTTGCACCAAGAGATAAATACCCACCTCTCGGGAATGGCCATGCACCATGGTGTATCATGCGGGGAAATTGCCTCGGGACCATGAGCACGCCCTAATATTTCACCTCCTTTGGGAAAACGCCGTTTTTTCGGGTTCAGAAAATGGAAAGTCAAGATTTCTCCAAATGACCATGAAATCTCTAGTTGGAGAAGTCGCTTGCGATGCCGAGAGGGATCTAGGTGCCAAGTTTGGGCTCAATCCATGGAGTGGTTCCATGTTCTGGGCAGCGAGGGGGAGGGGGATCTAGGGTTGGAAGCCATGTTAACTTAGTTTTTCCCTCTATGCTAGTCACGAATACTCATTAAAGCCCTTACTATAGCTCACCCAGAAACCAGCACACCCTGATTGGTCAGACAGTTGTCACGAGGATCGTGCCAGCCAACCGTTGATACTCTTTGATCTAACGGCCACACGAAATTGTTATAATAGCAACATCCCAATATTATTACACAAGACATGGTAGTGACAACAATCACAATGCAGGACATGGTAGCTAAATATGTAATAACAATACTAACAACAGAACATTACTCGTCGTCATTGTCGGTGGTGGCAGTGGTGTCCTCCGATGACTCGTCGGCAACTCCCTCCTTGTATATACGCGCCCTCTCCTTGTCGGAGTCCTCCTCCTCTTCCTCGTAGTCCCACTGGTCGATGTCACGCTCCTCCGCTTCTACCTCCAACTGCTCCATGAACACCTCCTCGTTGCCCGAGTCGGAGTCGTCCTCGTCGCTGGCTCCTCTATTCCTCCCGCCCTTCTTGATGGTGGTCTCGCATGCTTTCCTCCAGCGCTCCTCCGTCTTGACTACTACTTGGTGCTCCTCCGTCTCTGTCGGTGCAACGCGCTTCTTGGGTGCGGAGGGTACGACAAGCTTCGACATTGCGGTGTCCTCGAGCGCCCATGTATATGGATGCATGCGCGGTTGGAGACATCGTGGTGCCTCAGATGGCTGTCGGCGGGCACGAACGATGCCGCGACGAGTAGGTGACGCAGGACGGTCAGCCACCGGCAAGGATCTGCCACTGCCATGACACGGTTCCATCCTGCGCAAGGAAGTTGTTTGGAAATGCGCGATGGCGGGTATGCAGAGTTGGGTGACGATCCTATCAGGGGCGCCAGGAGCATCTCATAGTCTACTCACGTAAAAATTGTTCTACATCATAAAATATCTACGTACTAGGAGTGTTGTCATGTAACAAATCACAAAATGCGCTGTGTGGCAGCATCAGGAAGTGTCCAGTGCATGATTGTCGACGTGGAATTGAACATTTCATCATGTTGTGTCCGTGCAGCAGTTGCGCGCGTCATGACAACCCCTTGAGCACGCACGCACGCTGGACATGCATCATATAATTACTTCCTCCGTCATAGTCCCACCCGGCCCCTTTATCCACGGGATACTAGGCGGAGCGCGCCGAAGCCCCCGCTGAACCGTCCATCTCATTAAAGCCAGTCCAATCGAGTCCCATCGTGTGGACTATGGGGTTTTATTCCCTGGTTCTGTAGGGTTTGCAACATAGAAAACAAAAAAATTCCTACGATGGGAACTAAGTACCAAAATCTATCTACTAGATACAAGCAACAGGTGGATATACATCCATAGAATACATATGCTCAAATATCGAATAGCGTTAACGAGGCTGTACTCATGGATGATGTAGTCGAACGCTTGCCGATCTCAAGATCGTGATGAAGTCCATCTGGTCCAGCCGGTCCAGCACCATCAAGCCCAGCACCGCAAAGCAGTGGTGCATCCATGATCGCACACACGTCCAGGTACCCCGACAACCTCCGCGCCCTCGCTCCAGCGAAGCAATAAATCCTTCCAGAAAAAGTCACCGGGAACATGTATCTCGCTGATCCGAGACCATGGGGAAATTCTAAAGGGGGGAGAGAGATCCTTCGCGAGGAGGTGTGCGAGAGAGAGGGAGAGGGGCTCATTTTTTAGGAGGAGGGGGAACCCCAAGGGGTGTGTCCAAACAATACCTGGACATCAAGTTAATTACGAAGCTCATGTATGACAAAAATAATCTCCAGAATAGATGCATCCTCCCGCTGGACGAAGTCATCAAGACACGCAAAGAACACATCATCGAAGCAAAGGCTGCCATCAAAGCCTACAATGACAGGGACTGATGCATGGATGCATTGAGACGGAGGAAGGAGGACATGGAACGAGGTCTCACCATGCCCAAGAGTCCAAAATAGGAGAATGAGGATCTAACGACAATGCCCAAGTCAGATTCCGAGTAGAGGGGGGCAGGAATCTTAGTTCATGCTCCTCTGCTTTTGTAATTTATATATGTCGTGCAATTAAGGAATCTTGGAGTAACTCATTATTTCTCTATTTATCTTACTTGCCTGTCAACTTAATTATGGGTTTGTGTTCTCATGAATGGTCATCAACCTTTCTTTCCATTATGTATCTGAGCTTGGAATTAGATTATGACTATGCCACTACTATTTGGTTACATTGGAAAAACCCACAACACCCTTAGTTGGATATAGTCCCACGTTCATTTGAAATTGAAATTAGGACTGTGCCACTACTTTATCCTGTTGAATTGGGAAAAAGGATATGTTGCTCTGACATTGAAATTAGGAATATGCCACTAGTTTATCGTCTTGAATTGGGGAAAAACCTACATTGCTCTGACATTGGAATTAGGACTGTGCCACCGGTTAATTTTGTTAAATTTTGAACAATCCTTGATCGCTCTGTCCTTCAAATTATGACTATGACACTAGTTAATTGTTTAAATTATGGAAACTAAGAACATATTTTTGTTGCAGCATAAGAGGCAAAAGCTTAACCCAAAACTGTCGACCTGGCTAAAGGACAAGATGGCCAGCCAAATGGAGAAGCAGAATTTTTAGAAAGTTTCCCATGACCGCCTAAGAGAAGAAGTCACGATCCTTTATGACAAGTACCACAATCTGAAGGTGGACATCGCCGGCTGGAAGGAACTTCATGAGAAAGGTATCGCCTCGGCGCGTGCGAGGGAGGAGATCATCAAGGATCCTATGGTGGATAATCTTAATCTTACTGATAAGCTTGTCGCTTCCCACATGGAGCGCTTGAACCAGCAGGAGGCGCACGTCCAAGTACTGAGGGAGCATGTAAAAACCAAAGCGGACCTGATCGAACGAACCCTCGAACTAGAGCTTCTCAGGAAGGAAAACGAGCATCTCCACGCCAGACTCAGTGCAAACTATAAGTTCCTCTGAAATTAGTTTGCAAACTATGTGTTCTGACAGACCAAATCGTGTTTTATCCATGTAGTAGTGATTTTGTAAACATGGACCTCTCTATATGCAAACTATGCTTTCTTATGAAAGGTTACTTTGCTCAAGGATTGAGTTTGGATTAGTCAATATATCACAATTTCAAGTCTTAGAGTTAACTAGTTTGAAATATTGTCAAGGCACAAATTATTCATTTAAAATTTCCTTGATCGTATGTAGCTTGTCCTTGTTCACCTCACACTCCTTCTTCAGATCCTTCAATAGATCCACAATGCAGTAGTCTACCTTATCTCTTCCATGAGCCGATCACTCTCCTTTTATGCCTTCTGAATCTTCCGTGCAGTTCCCACCACTAAGCTCCCATTGATTGTGTCATTTAGTTATGACCGCAAATGCTTGATTTCTTGTTCCAGCTCCTTATTTCCTACCAAGAGCTTGTAATTTTTTGCAGCTGCATGACAGTCATCTGTAAATATCCCCAACCTTTAGAGCTCATACATATCACATAACTGGGCCAAACATTTCTTAAGTGCGTCTGGCCACTCAAGATCCACCCACTCTACTTCCTTGCACACCGGGACAACCTAAAAAGACACGGGACCTAATTATCAACATAACACTACACAATTTTCTTCATGTCTCCATTGTACATAACGAAAGCAAACCTGATTTGTACAACCCAAAAACTTTCTTCCAGTGTTACTGCCTTCAAATGCAACATATTTCCTCAGTTTTAGCCCATGGTCACATGTGTAGCACCCCGGGTAAAACCAATACTAGAAAAACGTTGTGTTTTTGTTTGTTGCATCATCATGCATGTTTGTTCATAAAACTAATTTGTGAAACCCTATTTTCGTTTGTCATTACTCAACCCTGTATCTCAAATTAAACCGCAGGCTTTTTTATAATATTTTGTTTTGTCTAAAACTGTTTATAAAAGTCTATTAAAACATAATAATAAAAAAATAGAACATTCTCGGGGAAAGTCGGCCGGCCAGGCCAAAAGCCTAGCTAGCCAGACTACTACCCTCAAGTAGCCCAGCCCGTTTCAAACCCTAACCCTAAATCCCCTCACCCAACCCTACCCAATCCTCTCGGCCACCTTCCAGCCGCCACCCCTGGCAACACGCGTGACGCAGCACTAGCACGCACGTAACACATAAACGCGCGACACGCCCGGAACCACGACCCACCCTACCAGCCCATCGCACACAGCTGCCTCCGCGCACGCTGTACGCACGCACCGCGTCCTCGCATCCTGGGCCCCACCCTGACCCCGCTCTCTCGTCCCAAAATCCCGTACCTTCCTCTCCCTCCCGATGCGCCTCTTCCCCCGGTCTCACCAACCTCCACCGTCAGCGACCCGAGCCCCGTTCCCTGTGGCCGTATCTTCCCTCCCTACTCCGCCGGTCGCCCTCTGCTCCGCCGGTCTCCTCGACCTCGCATTCCCGAGGGCGCATCTCTCCTCTGTAGGGCCTCCTCTTCCGAGCTACCTCCTGGCCGCCGCCCAGAGCCCCAACCGCCGTCGCGGGAGTCCTTCCTCCCTGGGAGCGTCGCCTTGCCCCGAGCCTCCTACATATGCGCCGCCACCCACCTCTGGCCCGCAAGCTCGTAGCCGCCCTCTGCACCGCCGTGATCTGCACGTGTGCCAGCGTGTCGACCGCCGGCCGGGCTTCTCCCTCTCCATCACCCCTGCCGAGCTCTGCCTTGGCGCATCGCTCGCGACCCGCCCGTCTTCCTCGGCTCTGCTCCGCGTCTCCTGTGAGCCATGTTGCCCTCCTGCCCTCTGGTGTTCTACTGCTGCACGAGGCAATACCAGGACCATCCCGCGTGTGCGCACGAGTACAAGCCAGGAGATGAAGAATCCTTCTTGAAGCTATGTGTGCTTCTCTGTTTGGGAGTACACTATGCAGATCGGTGGCTAATTTTTGGTTGGGGAACCTTTTGCTGAAGTATGTTGAGGATCACCATCGTTCACACCTGTGTCCATGTGCTACCGCATCATCTACATCTACTCTGGTGCCGACAGGTTTGATAACCATCTACATGGAAAGCTGAAAGATCATATACACCTGAACGCCTTGGATTGTCAAGATCTTCGTCATGGACCCCGATGGCCGTGACCGGACCGAACCTCTCGGACGTCGAGCTCTTCCTCCCGGAACCCAAAGACCCCGATACCGAACCTGAAGACCCGATCTCGGAATCTGAAGACCAAACCCGAAGTCCTTGGGAGCCCCAAGATCTTCGATCCAAGATGTGTGACCTTTTTCGAGCCCCTATTTTATAAATTGACAACTATATAAACTGTTGCATATTTAATTGTTCATACTCGCATACATATTGTGGGTGTTTGGGGGTATTTTGTCAACTCATCTAATAATTAAATATGGAGACCATATGCGGGCGATTCTAGTCTTATATTAGCCCCATTTAAATTTGTGTAGTGAATCGGTGCTATATTTTGTCATATTAAGACAATATTTAAATTGTGGGGTATATAAATAACATGAACCATCTAACTAATTATCAGGACCCCGGTTCCGCTTAATATTGCCTAGTTGCATCACACCTTTGCCATGTCATACATCATACATGAATCATGCCGGATCTTCTGTCGTACTATTAAATAGTGCATCCGGTGTTTGTTCTAGTGCTTTGCTTTTTTACGGATTAGGCCGATGAGTTAATGCGAGTGTCGACCCAATCTTCGAATGAATCTTCGGCAGTGTTTTCTAGGCGAGGATTCTCCCCCTTTCTACCTATCTTACTTTTATAGTATTTATTTTTTCCTATTGATCTATTGCTATCTGTGTTGCGATGCTCTAGTTTTCGTACCCGTGATATCCCTTGCAGCCACTATATATCCATGGACACCTCCTATTACATGTTGTTTGGTAGATAGTCAGCCTTGCGAGTCGTAGTTGCTTGCTCAGGTGCTGCTTCCCGTCGTCGATGTTCCACCGTTGTTGGGTGATTGACACATGCTTAATGGTGGAGATGATCATGGATTTAATTACTGTTTAATAACTAAAATTGAAAGTAGGTAAATAATGGAGAGGCACCGGTGGGTAATAGACAATATTTGGTTTTTAACCGCTCATTGGTGTCCCATAGGACCCCGAGTTCTTGACACCTATTCCGATATTGAGCGTGCTAACCACATGTGGGTTGTGTGGGCACCCCCATCGGTTAGTACCTGATTTCAAAGTACTGTACCGGGGGCCACAAAGTAGTTTGGGGCTTTATTACTATCATGTACTTATGCCATGATTATGCCACGCTTTATTACTTTATTTACTATTGCACGTGGAGCGCCTGTACTGTTTTGGAACCCCGTGCCATGTTTTCGCGGTATCGACAAGCCCAGTCACACTTTCGGGTTCCCAGTCTTTTACAGCTGTCGTCACAAACCTCTGCGTCCATCTGGAAGACCGGCCGACTTTGTTACGGGTAGCTTAGTGGGGTGGCCCACATGTGCTTGCTTTGGTTCTGGGAAACGTGGTGTCTGAAACCCCGTGGACATACCGTTGGGTGTATGTTTTGTGATCTTGTACCTACCTGATCTGACAATAAGGGTGTAGGTGCGTGTGGAAACTTTGGTGCACCCCTGCAGGGTTAAATCTTTTCGAGAAGCCATGTCCGCGGTTATGGACGACTTGGAGAACAGTTCTCGATCATAGACAACTATAACTAAAGTTTACTGTTATAATTTGACTTTTATCTGATATGACTAGTAAGTTGGATAACCACCATGGAAAGAATGAATAAAACTGCCAACTGTGTGAGTTTCCTCGGATTGACTTCCTCGTTTGGTCTCGCGGGGGAGATACGAGGATGGGTATGTTTGGTGGTAGTATCAGGTTGGTTCCGAATAGGTCTTTCTCATCTCTTTCTGATAGCCGACAGTTTTATCGAGTCTCTATAGGTTGTTTAGCGCATGCTTCACTACCGCTTTAGTCCACCATACCTATGTAGGCGAGGACCGCCGAATTCTAGTCTCGCCGTGTACTGGCCTCAGTACTGACTGCTCTCTTTTTCCTTTGCCCTTTGTCGGCACCCCTTTTGTTTGAGCAGGTTTTGAGATCGACCTTGTTAGCAGGTTACCCTTCCGGCTTGGCCTGGGCAGGGTTATGGACGCCATTGGTTATTCTTCAGGGCTCTTAGCTCAGTTTGCATCTTGTCCATACACGGACGTTGTATCGTTTTCAAGGTGATTTGATCTTTGTACTGTGTATCTGTATTCTTGACTCATTGAGTCGCTGTTGTATATATGTTTTGTGGGTTCCATCGAGGACTATTGTGTAATGATATTATTTCATTTTCCACCCGCACGCAAGTGCCTGGTGGGCACCTTTGAATCATTTCTATGCGGGTTTGGCGGGAAGCGCTAAAACTTGCATAGGGCCGATCTGAGGGTGTTACAACATGGTACTTCCCAATCGAGATCTAGGCCCTCCCAATCGGGGTCATAGATTATGAGTGGTACCTATAAGTGTTGTGACCTTGGATCAATAAAGATCCTAAGTCCCTGTGATTTACATGCTAGTCCCTGGATCAATAGCTAGCACTCACAGTCGATGCATATCATGTAACACACAAATTCATTATTACACGAGGAATCCAGAGTATGAAATTATTACAAATTTTCTTAGCACTAAGCTAGCTCAAATAACGTCGGAAACATAAAATAGCTTGAGTCCATCAACGCCCCAGGCTTGTTGAGTGTAGACTTGCGATCCAAAACTTTAATAATTTTTGCATAACAAGCTCAAATTTAGTGAAACTAGTTTCTAAATTTTTGTAATAATAAGGTGGTCATCATTGAACTAGAAAATATTATTTTTACAAAGATTTAGGAAGGTCAAGCAAGATAACCCCCTTCTTGCTCATATAGAGGATTTTTGTATTAGGGTTTTGTTAGGGTTTGGTGGTGGGGTTTTTGATGCAATCTTTAAATTGTATGATGCAATGGTGCAAGGATGATGCATGCTTCTAGTAACACCTCAATACAAAATCTAGGATGTTACAAACCTACCCCCCTTAAGAATAATCTCGTCCCCGAGATGGTAAAACAGGAAATGGTTAAAGAAAAAGAATAAAAAAACCCAGCCTAACCTAGCTGGGCCGCAACGCGCAGCCGCCAGCGCACGTGCGTTGCCTAACTGGGCCGCAAGCGCCAGCGCAGCCCGCCAGTGCCGCTGACCGCCCGGCCCCACCAGTCATCCCCTTCCTCCCCGCGGAAATCGGATGCCACCGTGTGCTGAGCGGAATCCGGCCATTTCGGAGACGAATCCATGACCCCCTCGCCAAGATTTCTTTGCACATATAAACCCCGCGACCCCGCCATTTCGAAACCCTAATTTTTTTTGATCTATCGCCACTGGGCTACCTCGACGCGACCACACCGGAGTAGCCATCGCCGAAGCTTTGGTAGTTGAAGCTTGCCAGCGATAGGGAGCTCCTTTTTCCCTGATTTCTCCCTTGTCGAAATCCTCACGCTCGACCATCACCTCTCATCCGATTTTCCCCTTGTCTGACGCAGCACAACCACCACGATTTCTCGTTGTTGTTCCGCCGGAGCTCGTGAGGAACAGTGGGCCACAACAGCTGTACGAGGAAGCGACGTTCTCCACCGTCCATGCCAAGCGAACCGCGGGGAACCAACCAAGACGCCGCCGCCCTTCACTACCAACGCCACCGCCGCCCATCGCCGCCGTCGCTGCCCTGTAAGTCGCCGCTGTCTTCCCCGTCCGTTAGATCTAAAATCTGCGGTTCAGATTAGACCTTCCTAGCAAAGGGTTGCCATCGAATCACGCTGCGCCGCGTGGCAGCCCATGTCGCCTAGCTGGACCAATCCATAGCCGTCACCTGTCACATATCTGTTAAGATTAGTTTTGAATTTGGCAGATTATGTTTAAATCTTGTGAAATTCATAGAAATTCAACCACTTGGCCAAAAATTTCGTATGATATACCGTTGGATTCACAAAATTGTGTAGAACACAGATCTGAATTAATTTTGTGAGTTTGCAGTAGTATTTTCTGTGTAGGATTTAATCTCTAGTTTGGAGTATTTAATTCATAGAAAAATATTTAGAACTTCGTTTTAGTTGATTCTTGTTGCGTTGGCTTTGTTTTTTACAATGCCTAATGACTAAAATTATAAAACTTTTTTTAAGATCTTTAGATCTGATTCGGGGCTGATTAGATGGTTGGATCTCCTTATGAGCCTATAAATTAAAGTAATGATTCGAATTAATTAAAATATGTGGGAAACTAATACTAACAACACTCCCAACACATTAGCAACCCAAGAAGGATACCTTGGTCAATTTAGAACACAATCTTGCATATTACCTTGTTGCATGCATGCATATTATTTCTGTGGCATTATTTTGTGCAAGTTGTGATTAGATCTATGTTTGTGTTTTGTTAGATTGTTCGGAGTGCGCTGAGGAGTACTATTGTGTAGAGTGCTGCTCGGATCAAGGAAAGTTACACCACTTAATCATATTTTTGTCCCAGTTTTGACTATGCATGTTTTGATCTATAAATTCTGTAGTATGCATGTGTAGGATGTTCTGGTAGAAATTCTCCTTAGTATTACTTTGCAAGTGCGATGATTTTGTAGTATGCCATGAGTAGCTCTATACTTAGGATTTTTCCCTCCTAATTAGGTTACCCCTGTTTTTGCTAAGTCCTTGCTATGCTATATATAAAGTACCATTGGGGGGTTCGAAAGACAAGAAATTTTCTAAGTATAAAGGCTCTCTTGAGAGATCTTTTCTTCTCAAATCCACTTCAAAATAAAACTAAGTTTTCTTTTGGGCGAAATGGTTGTCGGGTCAACGAGTGAGATTTTGGTGGAGGACGGCCGCCCAGGAATCAAAGAAGTCTGCCATATTTCAGAATTCAGAAGCTTCCAGTGCAACCACAATACATATGGGCTCTGTCTTGGCCTAGTACTTCGTGGAAAACCTCACCTGGGTACCAACATTTGGAGGTTCTTGGCACGGTTGGGTCCAGAAGGTAGAGGGGCTACTAAGGGAAAGCCTCGCCATGGTCTTGTCTGTAAAAGGACTTAATCGTGGATTATGGGTAAAGTGCACAAACTCTCAAGAGTATTGCAATCTAATCGATCAGCCGTGTTCACGGAAACAGAACATCATTGAGCATCTGAAGGATGAAGCCTCTGAAGGATCTTCCTCTCTCTCTCTCTCTCAAAACTTAAAGTTTTCTAAAAACCCAAGGCGTGAGTCATATCGCTATTGGGTGGGTTTTGGGAACTTGGTGAGTAATATCCAAGTGTTAGGTTGTTGGACACTTGGTGAGTAATATCCTCGTGTACCATTCGACCATACATTACTTAATCAAATATTTACAAAGTAGGGAAATTCTCTCTCCTTTTACATACTTACGAAAATTAGCTTTGAGCAAATGAATTCCATAGCCTAAACTAGCCTTGCATGTAGAGTTAGTCCTTTTCTTTCCTTGGTGTATTTTGCTAATACATTCAAAGTATTGACCCAACTTGTTGGCTGCACGTATTATGTGCAGAATTCGAAGATTGAAAGGTGCGTAAGGATCGCGAGTCTACACACAACAAGCCTGGGGCATTGATGGACTCCAGTTGTTTTATGTTTCCGCTGTTATTTGAGCTAGCTTAGTGCTAAGCAAATTTGTAATAATTTCATACTCTGGATTCCTCGTGTAATAATGACTTTGTTTTTTACATGATATTCATCGACTATGAGTGCTAGCTATTGATCCAGGGACTAGCATGTAAATTGCAGGGACTTAGGATCTCTATTGATCCATGGTCACAACAACAAGGGAATGAAAAGCTAGAAATAAACACGATGGCATGCACATTTCAAGTCTTGCGTCGAAGTAATTACCAATGCCTAAACATTGCCAAGAAAATAGAGGAACTCACATCGGGGAGGGAAGACTCGATGTCGGAGAGAAAGCTATCGCTGCTCGACTGGTCGTCCTCGTCGTTCCAGGGCGGCATGGCGAATGCGGCCACGACGACGCGTTGGTGACGGTGATGAGAGAGAGAGAGAGAGGAGGGTAGTGAGTGGATAGAGGAGTGGGGAAAGTGAAGTGCGTCAACAATGCAACATTGACTAAATTGGCATGCTACAAAGGTTTAATTGATACAATGTCCCGTGGCTGGATTACTATCTCATATCTAATAGTTTTTCTCTTCATTTTAATTTGTAATATTAATCATGTATTTCCTCTTTCCCAATTTGTTTGACTTATAGCAACATACAAAATCTTATGTACCGAACAATATAGGATTAGGGTTTATGGTCTAGGGTCTAATGAACTGTTTATTATACTAACCCCTTAACCCTTATTACTAAATCTTAGACATGTCTGTCCAATAGATCACTGTCTCCTACTTAGTATATTTTCCTAAACCCTATGATTGTTCATCCATGATAGAACTTCCTTCTAAGTAATATGTAGTTATCCAGCGATTAGTCAAATTACTGATCTCATAGAGCATTATATTACATCATAATCATGTCAACTACGAGGTACTTATATATCACATTGTTCGGTGATGGTTTCAATGAATGATATGTCCCAAAATCCAAACAGCTCACGACACATTATATTACAATCTCTCAACAATCATAATCTCAGAAACAAATATATCACTATTGGAGATATGCCCAAGCGGCAATACTAAAGTGGTTATTATCATATCTTCATGCTTATGATAAATTTTTACATCCTATGTTATAATTGTATTAACCGGAAACATTAATACTTGTGTGGTTTGTAAACATAAAAGAGTCCCTACTAAAGCCTCTTGTTAAGATAGCTTGTTGATTAATAGATGATCATGGTTTCCTAATCATGAACATTGGATGTTATTAATAACAAGGTCATATCATTAGGAGAATGATGTGATGGACATACTCCTATAGTTAAGTGTAGCATAAGATCAATTCATTTAAAATAGTTCACTTGCTATAAGCTTTCAGATACATAGTAAACTAAATCCTTTGACCATGAGATCATGTTAATCACCATAACCGGATGGATGCTTTGATGACATCAAACACCACTTCATAACTGGGTGGTTATAAAGGTGGCATTGAGTGTTCGGAAAGTATTTGTTGTGGAACATGGATCAAGAGTGGGATTTGTCCATCCATATGACAAATAGATATACTCTGGGCCCTCTCGGTGGAATGTCATCCAACTGGCTTGCCAGCATGTGACTGGCTCACAAGATATCACATACCACAGGAACAAGAAAAGAGTACTTGTCGGTAACAAGGTTGAACTAGGTATGCAGAGATACTGACAATCAAACCTCGGATAAGTAAATTATCACGAGACAAAGGTATATTGGTATCGTATGTAAATGGTTCATTCAATCATGAAGCAATCATAGAAATAGATGAGAGCAATATGGATTTCCAGATTCCTTTATTGGTTATTGATCGGAGACGAGTCTCGATCATGTCTGCATAATTCACGAACCGTAGGGAGACACTTAAGGATTCAATGTTGTTTAGTATATATGGAATGTGAGTAGAGAGAACGAATGTTATTCAGAGTCTCGGATGGGATCCGAGATACCACGAGGAGATCTGAAGAATAAGATTCATATAACGAAAGTCCAATTCTGGAGTTCGAGAATGGTTTTGGTGTTTTCACTAAAATGTTCTAGAAGGTCCACCGACCCGGAGTGGGAAGGGTACATGGATGTGTCATGACAAAGTGGAATGGTTGCATCATGTCCTAGGTCACTTGGCTGGGCAATGGGAAGAGATAAATCAATCTCTAGTTTGAAAAGTCAAACGCCAATTTGAAAAGTCAAATCCCAACATTGCCTAGTGGAGGTAGGGAAGGAATCCTACCTAAGGGAGGATTCCTCCCTCTCCCTTGTCGCCGGCCACAAGGTGGAGTTTGGGGAGGACTCCACTCCCTAAACTGCTCCTCCCTCTCATAAATAGAGGGGAGGGTCGCCCCCTTGCACCCCACAACAAACCCTAGACGCCGGCCCTGCCCTCCCCACAACTCGCGGCCGTCAAGATTCTCCTCCAAACAACTTCCGACTAGCTAAACCCTAGTTGCCAGCCACCTCTAAACCTCATCCCTCTAAACCCTAGATCGCCCAGACTGTGGCATCCCGCAAAACCACTACTAGAAAATCGCGGTGTTTTTGTGCATTGCATCATTGTGACCTCATGCTCATGTCATCATGCCACATTGCATTTGAGCATCGTCATCATCATGCATTTGTTTGTCTGAAACTATTTTCGAAACGTCTAGTTTTGTTTTCTAAATACTCCCGTCTTTATTCAAACACCAAAACCCGGGTCTCCGGAATATTTTGTTTTGTCTACCCACGGTTTGCAAAAGCCCCGTTTTAAATAAATAAAATATTTTATTTATTTTTGGGAGGCAGCCAGCTAGGCCCGAGGGTCCGGCCGGCCACCTCCAAACCCTAGTCTAAAATATCTAGTCCTAAGCTTTTCCTACCTAACCCTAACCTACCCAGCCCCCCTCCACCTCACCCCAGCCAATCCCCTCCCTCCACATCACCACTTCCCCAACTCCCTCCACTCCCATGCCGCCACATCAGCACCCAGTGCCACCTCATCTCCCACCCTACCTAATCCTCTGCCGCCGACACCCCCTGGACACCCCTGGACCCGGCCCCACCGCCCTCCCCGCTCGGCCATCTCCTCCACGCTGCTGCTCGAGCTCGCTCAGCCGTGGTCGGCTCCTGACACCTCGAGGCCTAGCTCGTCCCCGACCCCGTCTGCGAGATGGCCGCCTACAACCGTCATCCGACCTCTAGCACGTCTCGACGCCCTCCTGCAACCAGGTCTTCTACACCAAGCCTGTAGCACGCCCGCAGAGTGTTCGCTCGGATGTCCAAACAGGATTGTGCATGTTGAATTCCACACCGCGGTTCCAACTGATACCCCGTCGAGATCGACCATGTGAAACTCCAAGATGTTGTCCAGGCCCGCATTGTTGACTCGTCCAGTCGCCCGAGAATGATGACAAGACCCCGTCAACAAACATCGACGCTTCGGGTGAACCACCGGCGCCGAACCCGACACAGGCAAATGAAGTTTAAACCGCCAAGATCTTCAATCGGATCCGAGGACACCGAGACCCTGGTGCGACAAGTACCCCTTCCTGGACGCCAAGTTCGCCGAGAACCCGGACGCCAAGATCACCGACACGGAACGACAAGACCTCCTTCCCGCACCGATGCCGACGACGTCACACGCCAAGTTCTTCTTCCCGAACGTCAAGACCGACCCGATACGAGGACTCGACAAGATCTTCGTGACGACAAGATCGGCACCGACCAGGGCGGATCCGATGTGGCCCCGACGCCAACCAAGTTCTTCTTCTCAGATGCGACAAGATCGACTTCCGTTGTCCGAGACTGATCCCGCCGAGACCGAACCCCAGATCCGGACCCTGAGAACCGACCCTGAACCCCTCGAACCCCAAGCTCGCCGAACCCTAATGTGTGACCCCTTTCTCGAGCCCTATTTTTATAAATGTAATATCAAACTGTTGCATATTCAATTGTCATGCTTGCATACATATTGTCATGTGGTCTGGGGGCCTTATGCCGATTCACCATATAATTAAATATGGAGTGTTTATGCGGGATATCTTTGTCTTATTCTGGAATCCATTTAAATTGGTGTAGCGAACCGATGCCATGTTCCGCCCTGTTAACCCAACACTTAATTTGTGGGGTAGATAAATAACTTGAACCGTTTAATTAAATGTCGGGACCCCGGTTCCGCTTATTATGACCTAATTGCACTGCACCTTTGCCATGTCATACACCATACATGCATCATGCCCGATCTTTTGTCGTAGTATTAAATAGTGCATCCGGTGTTTCTTCTAGTGCTTTGCTTCTTCTCGGATTAGGCCGATGAGTTGATGCGAGTGTCGACCCGTTCTTCGGATGAACCTTCGGCAATGTTTTTCAGGCGAGCACCTCCCCCTTTTCTACCTATCTTACTTTTATAGTATTTATTCCCTCCTGTTGATCTATTGCTATCTGTGTTGCGATGCTCTAGTTTTCGTACCCGTGATATCCCTTGCAGCCTTATATTGCCTTGGACACATCCTATTACCTGTTGTTTGGTAGATAGTTGGACTTGCGCGTCGTAGTCGCTTGCTCAAGTGCTGTTGCGTGTCGTCCAGTACCACAGTTGTTGGAGTTTTGCCGTATGTTTAAGGTTGGAGGTGATCATGGCTTTAATTATCGTTTAATTCAGTTATTGTTTAATAACTAAAATTGAAGTAGGTAAATGCAGAGGCACAGGTGGGCAATAGATGTTATTTGGTTGTTAACCGTCCACTTGTGTCCCGTAGGACCCCGAGTTCTTGACACCTGTTCCGAGATCGAGCGCGCTAACCACAGGTGGGGTGTATGGGCACCCCCATCGATTTAGTACCTGATTCCAAGTACTGTACTGGGGGCCACAAAGTAGTTTGGAGCTTTATTACTATTCTGTACTTATGCCATGCTTTACTGCTTAATTTAAGATTTTGTGAGGAGCACCTGTACTGTTTAGGTAAGCGGAGTGTTTTCGCGGTATCGACAAGCCCGAGAGTTTCGGGTTCCCCGTCGTTTACAGCCACTGACGCAAACCCTGGGTCCGTTCCGGAGCCGGCCAACTTCGTTGCGGGTAGCTTAGTGGGGTGGCCCCCCGTGCTTGCTTTGGGTCTGGGAAACATCGTGTCCGAAACCCCGTCGACATACCGTTGGGTGTATGTTTTGTGATCTTGTACCTACCTGATCCGACAACAAGGGTGTAGGTGCGTGTGGAAACTTTGGTGCACCCCTGCAGGGTTAAATCTTTTCGAAAAGCCGTGTCCACGGTTATGGATGACTTGGAGCACAGTTCTCGATCATAGACAACTATAACTAAAGTTTACTGCTATAATTTGACTTGTATCTGATATGACTAGTAATCAGCTCCACTGCAACGGAATGGCTAAATAAAAGTACCAACAACTACTGGGTTTGGGATATCTCATGCTAATCGTGTCTGACTAGTAAGTGTTGCAACTACAACGGAATGGTTAACTAAAAGTGCCCACTGCTTATTCTATCAGGATTACTATCTATACCTAACTAGTAATTGCTGCAACGATAACTGAATAAATAAAACTGCCAACGGTGTGAGTTCCTCGGTTGACTTCCTCGTTTGGTCTCGAGGGGGAAATACCAGGATGGGTATGTTTGGAGGTAGTATCAGGTTGGTTCCGAATAGGTATTTCTTATCCCTCTCTGATAGCCGACAGTTAAATCGAGTCTCTATAGGTTGTTAGTGCATGCTGCGCTGCCGCTTCAGTCCACCATACCTATGTAGGAGAGGACCGCCGAATTCTAGCCTCGCCGTGTACTGGCCTCAGTACTGACCGCTCTCTCTTTTTCCTCTGCCCTTTGTCGGCACCCCTTTTGTTTAAGCAGGTTTTGAGATCAACGTCGTTAGCAGGGTTACCCTTCTGGCTTGGCCTGGGCAGGGTTATGGACGCCATTGGTTATTCTTCAGGGCTCTTAGCTCAATTTGCATCTTGTCCGTACTCGGACGCTATATCGTTTTAAAGGTGATTTGGATCTTTGTATTGTATATCTGTATTCTGTTGGAATTATGCCCTAGAGGCAATGATAAAGATGTTATTATTATAATTCTTGTTCATGATAAAGTTTATGTTCCATGCTAGAATTGTATTAAGCGGAAACCTTAATACTTGTGTGGTTTGTAAACAACACCGTGTCCCTAGTACGCCTCTATGGACTAGCTCATTGATCAATGATGGTTAAGGTTTCCTAACCATAGACATGAGTTGTAAATTGATAATGAGATCATATCATTGGGAGAATGATATGGTGGATAGACCCAAACAAAGCAGAGCAATTAGATCGTGTCATCGTGTTCGTCTTTGCGAAGCTTTTCCTATGTCAAATATTGTATTCCTTAGACCATGAGATAATGCAACTCCCTGGTATCGGAAGAAAGCTTTGAGGTCATCAAACGTCATCCTATGAGAGGGTGATCATAAAGGTGTCTCTCAGGTGATCGGAAAGTATCTGTTGGGTTGTATGTATCGAGATGGAATTTGTCCCTCCCAAGTCGGAGAGATATACTTCGGGCCCACTCGGTAATCGATATCAACACCGCTTGCAAGCATGTGGTTAAGGAGTTAATCACAAAGTGATATCGGATTACGGATTGAGTAAAGTACTTGCTGTGAACGAGATTGAACTAGGTATGACGGTACCGACGATCGAATCTCGGGCAAGTAAAATATCGCGAGACGAAGGGAATATATATATGGGATTGATTGAATCCTGGCATCGTGGTTCATCCGATATGATCATCGATGAATGTGTGGGAGTCAATATGGGTGCCCAGACCCCGTTGTTGATTATTGATAGAAGATCATGTCTGCATATTCTCGAACCCGCAGGGTCACACACTTAACGTATCTCGACGCTAGGATAGATTGGATAATTGGTTTATGAATTTTTTTTCGGAGTCTCGGATGGGATCCGGGATATCACGAGAGGTTCCGGAATGGTCCGGAGAATAAGATTCATATAAGGCAGTGCAGTTTTTGGAGTTCGGAATTGTTCCGGGTTAATCGGTATTGTACCGGAAGCTTCTAGAACCCTCCGGAAGGGGACCAACGTGGCCCCACCTTCCAGGAGGGGGCATGGGCCTATGAGGGAGTGTCCTGGCCGCATTGGGCCAGGGGCACAAGGCCCCATAGGGCCCAGCCGATCCTATATAAGTTTAAACTCGTTTAAACTAGAGATAGGATTTCTAGATAAGGGAGAGTTTAAATCGTTTAAACTAGAGATAGGATTTCTAGATAAGGGAGAGTTTAAATTGTTTAAACTAGAGATAGGCTTGGAGGAGGGGCAAGGGCTGGCCGCCCCCCTCTATATATAGAGGGGTGGTGCGCCCCCTCCCCCCCACACACACCTCTCCTCCAAACCCTAGCCGCCTTGCTAGCTTTCCTCTCTCCCTCCCGACTGTTTGTAGGCAAAGCCCTGCTGCAGAAATTCTCCACCATATACACCACGCCGTCGTGTTGTAGATCCAATCTATCTCTCCACCATACTTGCTGGTCCGAGGAAGGAGGAGACGTCGAGGTGCTGCACGTGTGCATCTCACGGAGGCACCGCCACTTGTGGTGCTAGATCGGATCGGATCACGAGGAGGAGAAGCGAGTACGACTACATCACCCACGTTCCGACGAACGTTCCGCTGTGCGAATCTTCAAGGGTATGAAGATCTAATCCAATCTCTCTCGTTGTTTGCATCTCCTAGATTAGATCTTGGCTTTCCCTCTGTTCGCTCCGTAGAAATTTTGATTTACTGTGCCGCGAAACCCTTCAGTGGTATCAGAGCTAGATCTATGTGTAGATGTGTTTCACGAGTAGAACGCAACATGGTTGTTGCGGGCGTTGATGTTTTCTATTGCAAGCCTCTTTTTTGTGTTCTTCTTATGACGCGGGATAGTGAGATTGAAGCGGTCCAGGCCAACCTTACGCGACGTCGTTCGCGAGACCGGTTCCGCACTTGACGTGTGGCTTGTTCCACACATGCGGCTGGTGGATGTCAGTTTCTCTCACTATTGTTGTCATGGGATTAACACCGGAGTTTGGCAACCATAATATCACCGTTGTGGCTTTCCGTAGGTAAGAATCGTTCTTAGCATCTACTCCCATAAAGCCACGTAAAACATGCAACAACAAAGTAGAGGCGTCTAACTTGTTTTTGCAGGGAGTGTTTTCTGTGATATGGTATGGCCCAAGATGTGATGTGTATATTGTATGCGGCGATCATGTTTTGTAATGTTTCACGACTTGCATGTCGATGAGTACACAACCGGCAGGAGCCATATGGTTGTCTTTATAATTGTGTATGACCTGCGAGTCAACTTCTTATACGCCATGTAATAGCTTTACTTTATCGCTAAGTAGTTAGCAATAGTTGTAGTTGCTATTCGTGGTGGAGGCAATCATGGTGGAGTGATGGAGATCATGCCGGAACGCACAAGATGGAGATCATTGCGCGAAGATTGGCTATACCATGTCACATAAAGTTATATGCATGTGATGTTTATCCTTTTATGTATCTTGTCATGCTTAGATCGCGACGGTAGCATTATAAGATGATTCCTCACTTAAAGATCAAGATAAAAACTGTGTTCTCCCCAAGTATGCACCGATGCGAAAGTTTGTCGTGTCCAAGCATCACGTGATGATCGGGTGCTATAGACTCTACGCTCACATACAACGGGTGCAAGCCAGTTTTTGCACACGCGGAAATACTTGGGTCTAACTTGACGAGCCTAGCATGTACAGACATGGCCTCGGAACACAAGAACCGAAAGGTTAAGCATGAGTCATATGAATGATATGATCGACACTTCGTTGTCCACCATTGAAACCACATCTCTTCTCGTGATGATCGGATTAGGTGTGGTGAATTTGGATCGTGTTCACTAAACAACTTGAGGGATGTTGAATTTAGTGGGAGTTCATCTAGTAATTTGATTAAGTTGAACTATTTATCATGAACATAGTCTAAATTGTACTTGCAAATACTGTAGATACAATGGCCAAGTCCAACTTCAACTTCAACGTTTTTGCTGAGAAAGAAAAGCTTAGAAACAATGGGTCTAACTTCACCAACTGGTTCCGCAATCTAAGAATCATTCTGTCTGGCGGACAAAAGGACTATGTCCTTGAGAAAGCGTTAGGTAACCCCCCTACTGCAACTGCGCCGGCTGATGAGAAAGCTGTCTATCAGTTGTGCAAAGATGATTATGGTGTGATTAAGAGCACCATGTTGTTTGCTATGGAACCAGAGCTTCAAAATCGTTTTGAAACCTATCCCGGGCCCTTTGAGATTCTCGAGGAGCTGAAAACCATGTTTCAGACTCAAGCCCGTTCTGAGAGATATGAGATCTCTGAGAAGTTCTTTAACTGCAAGATGGAGGAAGGGAGTTCCGTTAGTGAGCACGCCATAAAGATGTCGGGCTACACTCAACGCCTTGAGCAACTGGAATGCACGATTCCAGAGGAGCTCAAGATTGACAGGGTTCTGCAATCACTCCCTCCCAGCTACAAAAGTTTTGAAGTGACTCATAATCAGATTGGTTCCACTGATACGATCACCGAGCTCTTCGCAAAGCTGAAGGCTGCGGAAGTGGACATCAAGAAGGATAATCATGTGTTGATGGTCAACAAGCCCTCCTTTAAGAAAGGTAAGGGAGCAAAGAAGCCCTTCAAGAAGGGCGGCGGCAAGCGCAATGCCCCTGCTGAGAAGAAGCTCAGGTCTGGTCCCAAGCCGGACACTGAGTGCTTCTATTGCAAGGACAAGGGTCACTGGAAGCGCAACTGTCCGAAGTACTTAGCGGACAAGAAGGCTGGCACCATCAAAGGTATATTTGATATACATGTTATTGATGTTTTCCTTACTAGCCCTCGTTGTAGTGCCTGGGTATTTGATACCGGTTCAGTTGCTAATATTTGTAACTCGAAACAGGAGCTACGGAATAGACGGCGGCTTGCGAGGGATGAGGTGACGATGCGCGTTGGCAACGGATCAAGAGTTGATGTGATGGCCGTCGGCACGCTCTCCTTAGTTTTACCTTCGGGATTAGTTTTAAACCTTAATAAATGTTATTATGTGCCTGCGTTGAGCATGAACATCATTTTCGGATCGTGTTTATTGCAAGACGGTTATTCATTTAAATCGGAGAATAATGGTTGTTCTATTTATATGAGTAACATCTTTTATGGTCATGCACCTCTTGTGAATGGTTTATTTCTTCTAAATCTCGAAAGGGATGAAACACACATCCATAACATTGAGGCTAAGAGATGCAAAGTAGATAGTGATAATACTACTTATTTGTGGCACTGTCGTCTAGGTCATATTGGAGTAAAGCGCATGAAGAAACTCCATTCTGATGGACTTTTGGAGTCTCTTGATTTGGAATCATTTGACACATGCGAACCATGCCTCATGGGCAAGATGATCAAAACCCCGTTCTCCGGTATGATGGAGCGAGCAACGGACTTGTTGGAAATCATACATACCGATGTATGCGGACCGATGAGTGTTTCGACGCGCGGTGGATATCACTATTTTCTCACTTTTACCGATGACTTAAGTAGATATGGGTATATCTATTTAATGAAACATAAATCTGAAACGTTTGAAAAGTTCAAAGAATTTCAGAATGAAGTGGAGAACCATCGTAACAGAAAGATTAAGTTTCTACGATCCGATCGTGGGGGCGAATATTTGAGTTATGATTTTCTCACGCATCTTAAAGCAAGTGGAATCGTTTCACAACTCACGCCACCCGGAACACCACAGCGCAATGGTGTGTCTGAACGCCGGAATCGAACCCTATTAGATATGGTCCGATCAATGATGTCTCTTACTCATTTGCCGTTATCATTTTGGGGTTATGCATTAGAAACCGCTGCATTCACTTTAAATAGGGCACCATCTAAATCCGTTGAGACGACACCGTATGAACTGTGGTTTGGTGCTAAACCTAAGTTGTCGTTTCTTAAAGTTTGGGGATGCGAAGCTTACGTCAAGAAGTTGATGCCGGACAAGCTCGAACCCAAAGCGGAGAAATGCGTCTTCATAGGATACCCTAAGGAAACTATTGGTTATACCTTCTATCACAGAACCGAAGGCAAAGTGTTTGTCGCAAAGAACGGTTCCTTTCTTGAGAAGGAGTTTCTCTCGAAAGAAGTGAGTGGGAGGAAAGTAGAGCTTGACGAGGTTATTGAACCTTCTCTTGAATTGGAGAGTAGCGCAGCACCTGAAATTGTTCCAGTGCCGCCTGCACCAACAATAGAGGAAGCTAATGACAAGGATCATGAAGCTTCGGACGATGCTGCTACTGAACGTCGCAGGTCGACAAGGTCGCGTGCCCCTCCTGAGTGGTACGGCAACCCTGTCTTGACTTTCTTGTTGGTAGAAGACAGTGAACCTATGAACTATGAGGAAGCGATGATGAGCCCAGACTCTGAGAAATGGCTGGAAGCCATGAAATCCGAATTGGGATCCATGAGCGAAAACCAAGTATGGACTTTGGTGGATCCTCCTAGCGACCGAAAGGCCGTTGAGTGCAAATGGATATTCAAGAAGAAAACGGACGCGGATGTTAATGTTACCGTCTATAAAGCACGGCTTGTCGCAAAAGGTTTTCGACAAGTTCAAGGTGTTGACTACGATGAGACTTTCTCTCCCGTAGCGATGTTTAAGTCCATTCGGATTTTATTAGCAATTGCTGCGTTTCATGATTATGAAATATGGCAGATGGATGTCAAGACTGCTTTCCTCAATGGCAACATTGATGAAGAGTTGTATATGATGCAACCCGAGGGTTTTGTCGATCCTAAGGATGCTAGTAAAGTATGCAAACTTCAGCGTTCCATTTATGGACTGAAGCAAGCATCTCGGAGTTGGAACCTTCGTTTTGATCAAGTGATCAAGAGCTTTGGATTTGTTCCAAATTGCTACGAAGCTTGCATCTACAAGAAAGTGAGTGGGAGCTCGGTGACGTTTCTGGTACTGTATGTGGATGACATATTGATTATCGAAAATGACATCAACATGCTTAACGATGTGAAGAGTTATTTGAACAAGTGTTTTTCAATGAAAGACCTAGGTGAAGCTGCTTATATATTGGGCATCAAGATCTATAGAGATAGACAAAGACGCCTGATAGCTTTAAGCCAGAGTACATACCTAGACAAAGTTCTGAAAAGGTTCAGAATGGATAAGGCAAAGAAAGGTTCAGTGCCTATGCTGTCAGGTAAGATATTGAGCAAGGCTCAGTGTCCAGCTACGGTAAATGATAGGGAAGCTATGAGCAAAGTGCCTTATGCCTCGGCCATAGGTTCCATCATGTATGCCATGCTGTGTACTAGATCGGATGTGTACAATACTCTTAGTTTGACGAGCAGATATCAAAGTGATCCAGGAGTGGAACACTGGACAGCCGTGAAGAACATCCTAAAGTACCTAAATAGAACTAAAGAAATGTTCTTAGTCTATGGGGGTGATGAACGGCTTGTCGTAAAAGGTTACGTCGATGCTAGTTTCGACACCGACAAGGATGATTCTAAATCTCAGACAGGATACGTTTATATTTTGAATGGAGGAGCTGTGAGCTGGAGAAGCTGCAAGCAAAGCGTGATCACGGGATCTACAGTAGAAGCGGAATACATGGCTGCTGCAGAAGCGTCAAGTGAAGGAGTTTGGATCAGAAACTTCATCACTGAGCTTGGCGTGGTTCCAAGTGCATTGGACCCACTGGAGATATTGTGTGACAACACTGGCGCCATAGCACTCACTAAGGAACCAAGATATCATCCAAAGACCAAGCATATCAACCGCAAGTTTCATATAATCCGAGATTATATAGCAGATGGAGATCTGAAGATTAGCAAAGTACATACGGATCTGAATGTCGTAGATCCATTGACTAAAACTCTTCCACGTGTAAAACATGATCAACAACTCAGTGCCATGGGTGTGAGATTGTTGCCAGATGTAAACTAGATTATCGACTCTAGTGCAAGTGGGAGACTGTTGGAATTATGCCCTAGAGGCAATAATAAAGATGTTATTATTATAATTCTTGTTCATGATAAAGTTTATGTTCCATGCTAGAATTGTATTAAGCGGAAACTTTAATACTTGTGTGGTTTGTAAACAACACCGTGTCCCTAGTACGCCTCTATGGACTAGCTCATTGATCAATGATGGTTAAGGTTTCCTAACCATATACATGAGTTGTCAATTGATAATGAGATCATATCATTGGGAGAATGATATGGTGGATAGAACCAAACAAAGCAGAGCAATTAGATCGTGTCATCGTATTCGTCTTTGCGAAGCTTTTCCTATGTCAAATATTGTATTCCTTAGACCATGAGATAATGCAACTCCCTGGTATCGGAAGAAAGCTTTGAGGTCATCAAACGTCATCCTATGAGAGGGTGATCATAAAGGTGTCTCTCAGGTGATCGGAAAGTATCTGTTGGGTTGTATGTATCGAGATGGAATTTGTCCCTCCCAAGTCGGAGAGATATACTTCGGGCCCACTCGGTAATCGATATCAACACCGCTTGCAAGCATGTGGTTAAGGAGTTAATCACAAAGTGATATCGGATTACGGAACGAGTAAAGTACTTGATGTGAACGAGATTGAACTAGGTATGACGGTACCGACGATCGAATCTCGGGCAAGTAAAATATCGCGAGACGAAGGGAATATATATATGGGATTGATTGAATCCTGGCATCGTGGTTCATCCGATTTGATCATCTATGAATGTGTGGGAGTCAATATGGGTGCCCAGACCCCGCTGTTGATTATTCATAGAAGATCATGTCTGCATATTCTCGAACCCGCAGGGTCACACACTTAACGTATCTCGACGCTAGGATAGATTGGATAATTGGTTTATGAATTTTTGTTCGGAGTCTCGGATGGGATCCGGGATATCACGAGAGGTTCCGGAATGGTCCGGAGAATAAGATTCATATAAGGCAGTGCAGTTTTTGGAGTTCGGAATTGTTCCGGGTTAATCGGTATTGTACCGGAAGCTTCTAGAACCTTCCGGAAGGGGACCAACGTGGCCCCACCTTCCGGGAGGGGGCATGGGCCTATGAGGGAGTGTCCTGGCCGCATTGGGCCAGGGGCACAAGGCCCCATAGGGCCCAGCCGATTCTAGAGAGATTTGACTCGTTTAAATCTCGGGATAGAATTTCTAGATAAGGGAGAGTTTAAATCGTTTAAACTAGAGATAGGATTTCTAGATAAGGGAGAGTTTAAATTGTTTAAACTAGAGATAGGCTTGGAGGAGGGGCAAGGGCTGGCCGCCCCCCCTCTATATATAGAGGGGTGGTGCGCCCCCTCCCCCCCACACACACCTCTCCTCCAAACCCTAGCCGCCTTGCTAGCTTTCCTCTCTCCCTCCCGACTGTTTGTAGGCAAAGCCCTGCTGCAGAAATTCTCCACCATATACACCACGCCGTCGTGTTGTAGATCCAATCTATCTCTCCACCATACTTGCTGGTCCGAGGAAGGAGGAGACGTCGAGGTGCTGCACGTGTGCATCTCACGGAGGCACCGCCACTTGTGGTGCTAGATCGGATCAGATCGCGAGGAGGAGAAGCGAGTACGACTACATCACCCACGTTCCGACGAACGTTCCGCTGTGCGAATCTTCAAGGGTATGAAGATCTAATCCAATCTCTCTCATTGTTTGCATCTCCTAGATTAGATCTTGGCTTTCCCTCTGTTCGCTCCGTAGAAATTTTGATTTACTATGCCGCGAAACCCTTCATATTCTTGACTCTTTGAGTCGCTGTTGTATATATATGTTTTGTGGGTTCCATCGAGGACTATTGTGTAATGATATTACTTCGTTTTCCACCCGCACGCAAGTGCCTGGTGGGCACCTTTGAATCGTTTCTATGCGGGTTTGGCGGAAAGCGCTGAAACTTGCATAGGGCTGATTCTGAGGGTGTTACAGAGTGGTATCAGAGCTCAGCAGTTGCGATACCCCACAAGTCCAGCCTGTAGGATAACCTAGCTAACGGCCGAAGTAGAGTGTCAAAACTATTTTTGAAAAATCGGTTGGATATTTCTGATTAGGTCTGATTTTACTCCTTACCCCTCTGCTGCTCTCCTCTCACCTCTGCGTGTTTTGAATCCGCTCTCTTCTCTCTCTTTGAGTCCAGGATTTCTCGTGGTTGGGTTCCATCGTACCTTCAGGGTTTCGCTTCCTCCTTTGATAACGGTGTTCTACCATCCGGTGTTCATGCTGTCTGAGGAATCCGTATACTGTGGTACCATTCTTTGTTCCTTGTTTGTGCCTTCCGGTGTTTTCCGACGCGACGACATCATCTACGCCAGATCCGATGAAGAGTCTGCATCACTCCTTTGTTTCTGAACCTCGATTGTCGAGATCTTCAGTCTGATTCCGAGAATGGTTACACGCTTTTCTACTGATTGTGCAGAGTAATAGTTTGGGTGCGTGATGGATTGGCCCCCATGCCGACTGCTCACTCTATTCGCTTGTGTACATTGAAGTGGATGAGAATGCATCGGTTCTCTCTTTCTATCGGAGTTAGATGTGGCTTTATTTGTTGATACCTCTACCTTCGACCTTTTGTTCCCGGAGTGTTCCCTCGACGATCACGGACAACGACCTCTTGTTAGTGGTGTCGCGAGGATCTACACGATGCGAGAAGATTCAGATCGCCCCCCTTCTTCCCGGTACCATGAGGCGGATCTCGAGGGCGAGATCCATTGTTAGTGGTGTCGAATTGTGGCATCCTGCAAAACCACTACTAGAAAATCGCGGTGTTTTTGTGCATTGCATCATCGTGACCTCATGCTCATGTCATCATGCCACATTGCATTTGAGCATCGTCATCATCATGCATTTGTTTGTCTGAAACTATTTTCGAAACGTCTAGTTTTGTTTTCTAAATACTCCCGTCTTTATTCAAACACCAAAACCCGGGTCTCCGGAATATTTTGTTTTGTCTACCCACGGTTTGCAAAAGCCCCGTTTTAAATAAATAAAATATTTTATTTATTTTTGGGAGGCAGCCAGCTAGGCCCGAGGGTCCGGCCGGCCACCTCCAAACCCTAGTCTAAAATATCTAGTCCTAAGATTTTCCTACCTAACCCTAACCTACCCAGCCCCCCTCCACCTCACCCCAGCCAATCCCCTCCCTCCACATCACCACTTCCCCAACTCCCTCCACTCCCATGCCGCCACATCAGCACCCAGTGCCACCTCATCTCCCACCCTACCTAATCCTCTGCCGTCGACACCCCCTGGACACCCCTGGACCCGGCCCCACCGCCGTCCCCGCTCGGCCATCTCCTCCACGCTGCTGCTCGAGCTCGCTCAGCCGTGGTCGGCTCCTGCCACCTCGAGGCCTAGCTCGTCCCCGACCCCGTCTGCGAGATGGCCGCCTACAACCGTCATCCGACCTCTAGCACGTCTCGACGCCCTCCTGCAACCGGGTCTTCTGCACCAAGCCTGTAGCACGCCCGCAGAGTGTTCACCCGGATGTCCAAACAGGATTGTGCATGTTGAATTCCACACCGCGGTTCCAACTGATACCCCGTCGAGATCGACCATGTGAAACTCCAAGATGTTGTCCAGGCCCGCATTGTTGACTCGTCCAGTCGCCCGAGAATGATGACAAGACCCCGTCAACAAACATCGACGCTTCGGGTGAACCACCGGCGCCGAACCCGACACCGGCAAATGAAGTTGAAACCGCCAAGATCATCAATCGGATCCGAGGACACCGAGACCCCGGTGCGACAAGTACCCCTTCCCGGACGCCAAGTTCGCCGAGAACCCGGACGCCAAGATCACCAACACGGAACGACAAGACCTACTTCCCGCACCGATGCCGACGACGTCGCACGCCAAGTTCTTCTTCCCGAACGTCAAGACCGACCCGATACGAGGACCCGACAAGATCTTCGTGACGACAAGATCGGCACCGACCAGGGCGGATCCGATGTGCCCCCAACGCCAACCAAGTTCTTCTTCTCAGATGCGACAAGATCGACTTCCGTTGTCCGAGACCGATCCCGCCGAGACCGAACCCCAGATCCGGACCCTGAGAACCGACCCTGAACCCCTCGAACCCCAAGCAAGCCGAACCCTAATGTGTGACCCCTTTCTCGAGCCCTATTTTTATAAATGTAATATCAAACTGTTGCATATTCAATTGTCATGCTTGCATACATATTGTCATGTGGTCTGGGGGCCTTATGCCGATTCACCATATAATTAAATATGGAGTGTTTATGCGGGATATCTTTGTCTTATTCCGGACTCCATTTAAATTGGTGTAGCGAACCGATGCCATGTTCCGCCCTGTTAACCCAACACTTAATTTGCGGGGTAGATAAATAACTTGAACCGTTTAATTAAATGTCGGGACCCCGGTTCCGCTTATTATGACCTAATTGCACTGCACCTTTGCCATGTCATACACCATACATGCATCATGCCCGATCTTTTGTCGTAGTATTAAATAGTGCATCCGGTGTTTCTTCTAGTGCTTTGCTTCTTCTCGGATTAGGCCGATGAGTTGATGCGAGTGTCGACCCGTTCTTCGGATGAACCTTCGGCAATGTTTTTCAGGCGAGCACCTCCCCCTTTTCTACCTATCTCACTTTTATAGTATTTATTCCCTCCTGTTGATCTATTGCTATCTGTGTTGCGATGCTCTAGTTTTCGTACTCGTGATATCCCTTGCAGCCTTATATTGCCTTGGACACATCCTATTACCTGTTGTTTGGTAGATAGTTGGACTTGCGGGTCGTAGTCGCTTGCTCAAGCGCTGTTGCGTGTCGTCCAGCACCACAGTTGTTGGAGTTTTGCCGTATGTTTAAGGTTGGAGGTGATCATGGCTTTAATTATCGTTTAATTCAATTATTGTTTAATAACTAAAATTGAAGTAGGTAAATGCAGAGGCACAGGTGGGCAATAGATGTTATTTGGTTGTTAACCGTCCACTTGTGTCCCGTAGGACCCCGAGTTCTTGACACCTGTTCCGAGATCGAGCGCGCTAACCACAGGTGGGGTTTATGGGCACCCCCATCGATTTAGTACCTGATTCCAAGTACTATACTGGGGGCCACAAAGTAGTTTGGAGCTTTATTACTATTCTATACTTATGCCATGCTTTACTGCTTAATTTAAGATTGTGCGAGGAGCACCTGTACTGTTTAGGTAAGCGAAGTGTTTTCGCGGTATCGACAAGCCCGAGAGTTTCGGGTTCCCCGTCGTTTACAGCCACTGACGCAAACCCTGGGTCCATTCCGGAGCCGGCCAACTTCGTTGCGGGTAGCTTAGTGGGGTGGCCCCCCGTGCTTGCTTTGGGTCTGGGAAATGTCATGTCCGAAACCTCGTCGACATACCGTTGGGTGTATGTTTTGTGATCTTGTACCTACCTGATCCGACAACAAGGGTGTAGGTGCGTGTGGAAACTTTGGTGCACCCCTGCAGGGTTAAATCTTTTCGAAAAGCCGTGTCCGCGGTTATGGATGACTTGGAGCACAGTTCTCGATCATAGACAACTATAACTAAAGTTTACTGCTATAATTTGACTTGTATCTGATATGACTAGTAATCAGCTCCACTGCAACGGAATGGCTAAATAAAAGTACCAACAACTGCTGGGTTTTGGATATCTCATGCTAATCGTATCTGACTAGTAAGTGTTGCAACTACAACGGAATGGTTAACTAAAAGTGCCCACTGCTTATTCTATCAGGATTACTATCTATACCTGACTAGTAATTGCTGCAACGATAACTGAATAAATAAAACTACCAACGGTGTGAGTTCCTCGGTTGACATCCTCGTTTGGTCTCGAGGGGGAAATACCAGGATGGGTATGTTTGGAGGTAGTATCAGGTTGGTTCCGAATAGGTCTTTCTTATCCCTCTCTGATAGCCGACAGTTAAATCGAGTCTCTATAGGTTGTTAGTGCATGCTGCGCTGCCGCTTCAGTCCACCATACCTATGTAGGCGAGGACCGCCGAATTCTAGCCTCGCCGTGTACTGGCCTCAGTACTGACCGCTCTCTTTTTCCTTTGCCCTTTGTCGGCACCCCTTTTGTTTAAGCAGGTTTTGAGATCGACGTCGTTAGCAGGGTTACCCTTCCGGCTTGGCCTGGGCAGGGTTATGGACGCCATTGGTTATTCTTCAGGGCTCTTAGCTCAATTTGCATCTTGTCCGTACTCGGACGCTATATCGTTTTAAAGGTGATTTGGATCTTTGTATTGTATATCTGTATTCTTGACTCTTTGAGTCGCTGTTGTATATATATGTTTTGTGGGTTCCATCGAGGACTATTGTGTAATGATATTATTTCGTTTTCCACCCGCACGCAAGTGCCTGGTGGGCACGTTTGAATCGTTTCTATGCGGGTTTGGCGGAAAGCGCTGAAACTTGCATAGGGCCGATTCTGAGGGTGTTACACGGGCTCCCTCTACTCTACCGTACTCGCACCAGCTTAGGCGAAGCCCTGCAGGATCTCCCCTCTACTTTCGACACCACGCAGTCGTGCTGCCTGCTAGAACAAGGGAGAGGAAGGTCTTCATCGAGTACCGAACGTGTGACCGACTGTGAGAGAGCTGCCGGAACGTGGCACCGGAAGTATCGTCTACACGATCTTGAAATCGGCAAGTGAACGACTACATCACCCACGATAATTCGATCTCGTTAACCACTTTGGAATCTTCGAGGGTTAGTACTCTATCGACTCGTTGCTACAATCTAGTAGATAGATCTTGGCTTGTGTGTGTTCATGCGATAGATTTTTTTTGTTTTCCATGCTACGAACCCCTACAGTGGTATCAGAGTCGTGTCTATGCATAGATCTATTGCACGAGTAGAACACAATGATTATTGTGGGTCTTGATGATTTTGTTGTCGATTGCTTCTTGTGTACTTTGCATCTTGCGAGATGGTGGGATGAAGCGGCATATGCTAACCTTACATGACATCATTCATGAGACTTGCTCCACGCTCAACATGCAACTTTTATTACATAAGTGTCTTTGCGGGTGTCTGTATCCCCCACCATAGTGAAGATTCAATTTATAATGGGCGATTGACAATACTAGTATCAATGTTGTGGTTCATGTTCGTAAGTTAGAAAGGTTCTTATTCAAATGCCCCAAACCACCTAAAACATGCAAAGAAAGTTAGAGGTGTCTAACTTTGTTTTGCAGGGGTGTGTTGTGATGTGATATGGCCATGATTGTGATTATATATGATGTATGCAATGATCCTTATTCTAAGTTGGCAACGGAGGAGCCTTATGGTTGTATTTTAATTTTGTTAAGACCTGCGTGTCTATTATTCAAAGTAGTTGTAATAGTTGATGCTGGTGGACGACAACCATGGAGCGGTGCCATTGACCTTGACGCCACTCCAGTGATGATGGAGATCATGTTCGTGCTTGAAGATGGAGATCGGAAGCACAGGAAGAAAGGCCATATCATATCACATATTATGAATTGCATGTGATGTTAATCCTTTTATGCATTTTGTATTTCTTAGATCGCGGCGGTAGCATTATAAGGTGATTCCTCTCACAAAGTATCAAGTAATAAAGTGTTCGTCCTTAGTTAGCACTGTTGCCAAGACTCATTGTTTCGAAGCACCACGTGATGATCGGGTGTATTAGATTATGCGTGTGCATATAACGGGAGCAAGCCAGATTTCATCATGCAGAAACTAAGGTTAATCTTGACGAGCCTAGCATGTACAAACATGGTCGCAGAACACGGAGTACCGAAAGGTAAAGCATGAGTCATATAGAGGATATGATGAACATGATGATTATTCACCTTTGAAACTACATCATGTCATGTGATGATCAGACTTGGTGTAGTGGATTTGGTTCATGTGATCACTAAAACAATGTGAGGGATATTGTTTTGAGTGGGAGTTGAACAGAAATATGATTAAAAGTTGAACACTATTTATCATAAATTAAATCAAAGTGAATTTGCATAGTTGTTGTAGTCATTGGCTTCTGTTTACCACCTTATGCTTAGTTATAATTGAGATAATAGAACTATAGAATTCTGTTTAGTTACTTTACGAACTGGTATGATATTGTTTTTGAAGTGTTAATATAAAGTTTAAAAGTCCTATTACAAAATTTTAGTAAGTTCTGTTTACTCCGTGAAGTTTAATAATTGGTATTAAATCAAGAGTAACAATTCCATTGTTAGTATATAAATATCATGTTTGTCTCCATAATTCTTGATATTAAAAAGATTGTTTTAATATCAAGGTTATCTAGGAGCTGAAAGAATTTTTCAGAAACCATCATGTGTGGAAGATATTGCGATATCTGAAACAAAGTTTTGGTTGCAACATGATGGAGTATAATATGGCAAGATTTATGTTCTCATATTAGATGAGAATTTTCAAAAGGTTGGAGACACTAGTTGTCCTAATCCTCCAAAAGGTTTTGGAGAACAACATTATACTCGCGATTCATCGTTGTAAGCTAAAAGTAGCTTGATCATGAATTTTTCCATGATAAGGATGAATATTGGATGTAGGTAAATTTTTTACTACACTAAAATATTACTAAAGAATGGAATTTTAAAGAACACCAAGCATTTGATGATGGTGATCTACTTCAAAGTGCAAGTCCAAAGACATTGGTATTTAACTATACATGCTTTGGACTATGTGTCATGAGTATGTCGCCACTGTTGATGTTGATAGATTATTTTGAAAAGAAAAAGAAATGCTAAAAGATAAATCTAAGAAATATTTGGAAGAAAAGAAAAGACTAGAATTGTTTAGCTTAGGTATATAGATAATATACATGTTATGGCTGTATTCTTTGCTTGTTAAATAATGTAGTTCTTGAGTATTGGATACTGAATTTGTTGGTGTGAATCGTTATACGAAACAACACAATTCATGAACTGCAATGGCCTAAGTAACTAGCAAGAGAATGTGTGATGATGTTCATCGAGAACACATAAAGTGTTGATGTGTTTCTCGTTGACATCAAAGCTTGCCTTCAAGATTTGTTATATCAGGTATTATGAGAACAAAAGGTTGTTAAAATAATTTCCGTATTCCATGAAAGATGGATTATATACAAGTCTAGTTGGAGAAATCACATCCATAAAAATATTGCTAAAAATGTCGAAAGACAATTGATTGAAAGATCACTTAGGACGTGACATCGCCATTTAAATTATGTTCGAAAGAAAACATGAAGAAACTCCATGTGGATGGAATTTTGGAGTCTTTTGATTTTGATCAAATGACGCTTGTGAAACTTTCCTAAGAGATAATTAAAACTCCGTTCATCGGCCAAAAGTGAACGAATGACTAGCTTATTGGAACTTGTACATATAGATGTATGATGCCCATTATGTGTTGTCTAGAGCGATGGATTTCAACTTCACATGCTTTCTCTGAAAATTTGAGTGAATATATGAATATTTACTTAGTGAGGATGAAGTGTGAAACACTTGAAAAGTTCGAAGACTTTCAAGATGAAGTGCAAAATCAATGTAACAAGAAAATAGATAATTTATGATAGGATCATAAAGGAAGATTTTTGAGTTACAAGTTTAGCAAAACACCTAAGATTTGAGGAATTGTTCCATGGATTTGCATTTCCCAAAACACCATATGAGTATGGAGTGTTAGAGATATGCAATGAAACCTTGTTTTACATGGTGAGATCAAAGGTGTTAGTAATAAAACCGCCATAGTATTTTAAAGATTAAAGCTTTAGAGACTACCTCTTTTTCACTGAAAAGAGGTCCATCATGATCCGATGAAATGACACCATATAAAGTTATGGTCTAGGATAAAACCCAAATTGTCGTTTCTTAAAATTTTGGTTTGCTAGGAATAAGTAAGATGTTTGCAACCAAGGTTGGATGAACATAACTTTGTAGGTTATTTTGGATAAACATTGAGTATTGCTCCATAACACCGAAGAAAAAAGAGTTTGTCACTTAGAACATCAAGTTTCTTAAGAAGGAATTTTTTATGAAAAGTTAAGTGGGAGGACAGTAGAAATTTGATAAGGTTAAAAGAACCTTAGCTATATGTGTTGAGTTGCGCAGCACCGGAAAACATTCCGGAGGAAGCAACAATGCTCATGTCTCACGTGTCTCAAAGGTTGTGGTCACGGAGGTCTGAAGTTCATATTGAACCAAGTAGGTCAGGTAAACAATCAGATACTAGGATTTGAAGTTAAATCATTGTTGTTTCACAATGATAAACCGACTGTATGCAAAGAAGCGACGATGGACCCTAACTTCGTCAAAATGGCTTGAAGCCATGAAATCTGTGATAGTTCCATACACGAGAAATCAAGCTTTGAGCTTGAAAGACCCTCTAGAAAGGTGTAAAACCTAACGATCGTATATGGATCTATAAATAAACATGGATGTTTCACATCTATTAAATACTCGACATGTCGGGAAAGAGTTCACGACAATGTCCAAGAAGTTGATTATGACAAGTTTTGATCTTTCATAGCGATATTTAGTCTAGACGGATTAATGTAGCAACCATTACATATAATTTAGTTATGTGGTAGTTGAATTAAAAAAAGTTCTTCTAATATAATGGTTACCTAGGACATGTACATGACACAATCCAAAGGGTTTTGTTAATTCAAAATGATGCTAAAAGTGTATGCAAACCTCAATGGTTGAAGTAAGCATCGCAGAGTTGGAATCTTCACTGTGATGAAACTGTTAAAACATTTTAATTTCATCGAAGACGATGAAGATACTTGCATTTGCAAGAAATTAAGTGGGATCGCTAAGACATATTTCTAATACATTATATGGAAGACATATTGTTGATTAGAAATGATATATCTTTTATTGACACGGGTTAAGAATTTCATCTCGATGAAAGACTTAGGCAAAACCCAAATGTTTGGCATCAACATCTATATAGATAGATTGAGACACTAATATGGTTGTGCCAAATGTACATAGATGAGATATTGAAAGAGTTCAGTATGGAAATGACAAGAAAGGTTCTTGCCACACAAAAAGGATTAAATCGAAACTCAAGTGTATCGACACTTGATAAGTGAAACAAAGATTCGAGTATTTTTGATACTTGATGAATGAAATCACAAAGAGCATTTTTAATCATACTGTGATATGTACACATGCAGATATGTCCTATGCTCTAAATATTATGAGCATATACCAGAATGATTCATAAGATGATTATTGGATGATAGTAAATATATTCTTATGATCTTTTAGAAGAACTAAGAATATATTATTTTTGTGGATGTGACAAATAGATGGTTAGTTCATTGTAAAATTACTACATTGATACCTGTTTTGTCACAAAGTACAAATTAAGTTTATCTCAATATAAACTAAGGGTGGAACAATATAATGGAAAGTAGGTTCCATAATGGATTTGGATGACTTCCAAAGTTAAAGACATTGTGACAGATACTGCAACAAAAGGCTAAGTATATGACTACTATTATAGCAGCAAAAGAGGGCATTTGTGTCAAGTAGTTTGTTATCAAACTAGGTGTGGTTCATAGCGGTATAGTACTATGAAGATATATTATACGACAATATTATCAACATATTTTAATCCTAAGGAACTAAAGGTCTCACCAAAGGACCAAATTTATACAAAGTCATTTCATTAGAGAATGACTGAAGCGTAGAGACGCAAAGACACGCAATTACACACGGACCTGAAAGTGTCAGATCCAAAGATCAGTTGACCACTAGCAATCATGTACACACAACACCGAAAAGCAATGCGTGTTGAATACACAAAGATTTGAAACTAGATTATTATCTCTAGTGCAAGTGGGAGACTGATGGAGATATGCCCAAGAGGCAATAATAAAGTGGTTATTATCATATCTTCATGCTTATGATAAATGTTTACATCCTATGTTATAATTGTATTAATCAGAAACATTAATACTTGTGTGGTTTGTAAACATAAAAGAGTCCCTAGTAAAGCCTCTTATTAAACTAGCTTGTTGATAAATTGATGATCATGGTTTCCTGATCATGAACATTGGATAGTATTAATTACAAGGTCATATCATTAGGAGAATGATGTGATGGACATACTCCTATAGTTAAGCATAGCTAAGATCAAGTCATTTAAAATAGTTCACTTGCTATAAGCTTTCAGATACATAGTAACCAAAATCCTTCGACCATGAGATCATGTTAATCACCATCACTAGATGGATTCTTTGATGACATCAAACAGCACTTCTTAACTGGGTGGTTATAAAGGTGGCATTGAGTGTTTGAAAAGTATGTGTTGAGGCACATGGATCAAGAGTGAGATTTTTCCATCCATATGACAGATAGATATACTCTGGGCCCTCTCGGTGGAATGTCATCCAATTGTCTTGCAAGCATGTGACTGGCTCACAAGGGATCACATATCACAGGAATGAGAAAAGAGTACCCGTCGGTAACGAGATTGAACTAGGTATGCAGAGATATCGACGATCAAACCTCGGATAAGTAAAGTATCACAAGACAGAGGGAAATTGGTATCGTATGTAAATGTTTCATTCGATCATGACATAATCACAGAAATATGTGGGAGCCATATGAATTTCCAGATTCCTCTATTGGTTATTGATCGGAGAAGAGTCTCGATCATGTCTGCATAATTCACGAACCGTAGGGAGACACACTTAAGGATTCGATGTTGTTTAGTAGATTTGGAATGTGAGTAGAGAGATCAAATGTTATTTGGAGTCTCAGATGGGATCCGGGAAATCACGAGGATATCCGGAATGGTCCGGAGCATAAGATTCATATAAGGAAAGTCCAATTCCGGAGTTCGGGAATGGTTTCAGTGTTTGGACCGGAATGTTCTAGAAGGGTCTAGAAGGTACACCGATCCGGAGTGGGCAAGGTACATGGATGTGTCATGACAAAGTGGAATGGTTGCATCATGTCCTAGGTCACTTGGCTGGGAAATGGGAAGAGAGAAATCAAACTCTAGTTTGAAAAGTCAAACACCTATTTGAAAACTCAAATCCCAACATTGCCTAGTGGAGGATTCCTCCCCTTCCCTTGCCGCCGGCCACAAGGTGGAGTTTAGGGAGGACTCCCCTCCCCAAACCTCCCCTCCCTCTCATAAATAGAGGGAAGGGGCACCCCCTTGGACCCCACAATAAACCCTAGCCACCGGCCATGCCCCCCAAGTTGCCGCCGTCTAGAATGTCCTCTAAACAACTGCCGACTAGCTAAAACCTAGTTGCCAGCCACCTCTAAACCTCAGCCCTCTAAACCCTAGATCGCCAGGGCTCCCTCTAATCCACCATACTCGCACCGGCTTAGGCGAAGCCCTGTGGGATCTCCCCTCTACTTCCGACACCATGTTGTCGTGTTTCCGGAATTGTGATGAGAGAGCTACAACCTCTGTTGCCTACTGGAACAAGGGAGAGGAAGGTCTTCATCAAGTACCGAACGTGTGACCGACTATGGGAGCGCTACCGGAACGTGGTGCCGGAAGGATCGTCTATGCGATCTTGAAATTGGCAAGTGAACGACTACATCACCCACGAGATTCCGATCTCGTTAACCGCTTTGGAATCTTTGAGGGTTAGTACTCTATCGACTCGTTTCTACAATCTAGTATATATATCTTGGCTTGTGTATGTTCATGCGATAGAATTTTTTGTTTTCCATGCTACGAACCCCTACAATCACATCATCTCAGCAAACATAATCATGTCAACTACAATGTACTTGTGTCTTATTACAACAACGATGCTTTTATCGAGTGATAAGTTCGAAAATCTCAACAGCTCACAGAAGTTCGGATTGCAATCTCCGAACAAATATGACCACATCAACACAGTTTTAAAGCAACAACAGTCTTTGTTACAAATACAGGCAGGGTAACCCTGCGCTCTATCTGACAAGCCCTGGGTAGCAGCTCTCATCAGATCTGATCAACATCTATCTCCTTGTTTTGTTCAGCCACAACAGGGGCCTCTGCATCCACTACAACCTATCCAACAACATCAGAAATGGAAGCCAGGAAGAACACCTTCCTGGTTTGCTTATTTCCTCGCATAATCTGCATCAGATCATCAGTATCCAAAACCTCTATGAACTCTTTCTTATTATGATGCCACCACCGGGGTCGTGCCATCTGCTTAGGGCCAATAATGATTTCCTTACCAATCATCTCTCTTAGTTTAACAAGAGTTATGTTTTTGGAATCGACGGCTATCTCCATAGTACATGACGAAATTGGCTTATTAAATCCGCCATCAAGTTTTGTTGTGTATGAATCCACCTCTAGGTGTATATTGGACTTAGCTTGATTAGCATCTGGTGGTCCGTAAACTCGAGCAGCAGAAGCTCTGGCATCAAGATCTCTAGTATCTGCATACATATCATCAATCATCGCTTCAACTTTCACCTGACGATCAGCTGCACAACACTCCCAAAGCATCTGAATCTCATGGGAGTGCTCAATTTGCACATAGGTATCACTCATGTTACGCCACACCAATTTTTTCCTCTATCTGGATCCCCAAGGAATTCTAGAATGAAGCATATCTATCAGCTACGAAATAGACACAACCTCTTTGTAGTTGACATGCAGACGCACATCCTGCCCAAACACAACCCTCTCTCAACCAAAATCTAGTTTTGCAGTGTACTGGCGAACATGAACCGTGAACTCATATAGGTCAACTGCATCAAAGCTGTTCCTAATTTGATTAAAAAGGGAGCCTTTCAGTTCATTCGACACTACTTTGCAGTAACTAATCTACTTGCAAGACAAGGCACAGAAAAGAAAAATTCACCTCTCACTCTTCTCTCGGGTGGTTTTCTTCGAGATCTGGGTTGCATGACCCCGCACTGCAACTGAACACTCTGTCGCCGGCCTACCTTTTATCTTCAACCCGCTGCTCGTAGGTACCCTGTTAGCAGACTTCTGGATGACCTCCTCGCTAACATGGGCTACATACCCCACCGCTGCTTCGCTTGTCTGGCATTATGCCCGAAACAGTCGCCGACATAGCTACCACCTTGTCTTGGCTTGACATTCCGCCTCCGGATTTAGTGTGTGTGGGGGGGTGGGTGGGGAGGGGGTGGGGGTGTGTGGGAGGGGGAGGCGGTGGGGATAAAACGACCATTGTTTCCGCCGAACCGGATTTAGTGTAGGGGAGGGAGAAAAAGGACCACCGCTGCCACCACCGGATTCATTGTCGAGGGTTTGGAAAGTAAAGAAATGGATCTACCCGTGCAGCACATGGACGGTGACTTAGAAGGGGAATGGCAGGTACTAATGTAATAGAATATCCTGACATAACGGCTAAGATTTGAAAATATTTGGTTTGGCCACCATTCACTCGAAATGCCCCTCTCGGTAATTACCCCACCAACTTTTCGAATCGCGGTGATTACACGCAACTCGGACCCCGCGATGCCTTCGCCTGCGAACCTTTAGGCCACAAAGTAGTAGTCTCTTCTCTCTCATGAAACTCTAGCCACTGTTTAATCACCACAGCCATGTCGAGCAACATAAGAACTAGAGGCCCGATGAGTCCAAAATTGGAGCATTTCTTACTTATTGTTTTCATATAAGTAGAGTAGGGTTTTAAGTATTTTACCGCATTTGCACGCACCTTTTGTCCTTGTTTCAACAGGATCCCAATTTACTAAGTCTATAATGAACATATCAATTGAGACTATCATATTACACAGTAATATGAATTTTTAAGTGATAAAAGTCATTTTATTGATTTACCTTCACACCTGGAGGAATTGCTCATGCCCAGGAAGTTCCAACCCACGTAACGACTAGTGTTATGGGCGGAGCCTGCCCATACCGCGCGCCCGTACGACTCGGCGACGGACCGCCTCGTCAAATACTTCCTCCTCGCGAAAACATATCACATATCCGACGTTCACAGAAACATCTAGCCATGGAAAATCACACCATAAAGGGATCTGAAGGAGGAACTTGGATAACAGAAAATCCTTGCTGCTGCACGGATCATCGAAGGACAACGCATCATCCCCTACATCACCAACCACTACATCTCCATCACCATCTCTACCCGTATCTTCCATTCATTAGATCTTGTTGTAATTCCAGATTTCAATTGTGGTTTGCACTAGATTCATTCCATTACCTTTATCCATCCAGTTGATTATGATGATGTTGTTGGTTTCTTTCATGTGTGACTAGTTCACTTCTTTCTTGGGGAGATGGAGAAAACCTAGCATAATTATGAGATGAAATAAAGATGATCTATTACTTGTCCACATGATCCATTTATATATGTTGTGTGTTTGATATCTTCCTTTAGTTGGTATGTGTAGTGTGCCACATATTATTTGCCTTGGGGTCTAAAGTAAGAGGGTGAAACCCTTTGGACGTGTTTCGATGTTGTGCCGGTAGCTATTGTGACTATAAGCGCCGCTATCACCCAACGCGGTCAAAGGGGGGACAAAGGGAGATTCACTAAGATAATTACGATATCCAGGGGGAAACCCTTAATTGTGATGGTATGCATGGTGACTGCTTCTAGGCATCGCAGTGGTTATTTATAGATGACCTCATTCTTGGCTCGACAAAGTGACTGCCTATGAGCCTTAACTAAAAATCTTATTACAGAACTCTCTCCACACATATCATAACATAAGAAATAGGTTATCATAATTATGATTGATTACAATATGCTAGTTGTGTATCCTACATCCCCAAGAACGTCTTATCCCTATTGAGTTCAACCACCATTCCAAATGCTCTTTTTACTTGATTTCCTTTTTACTTGTTTTATTTACTTTCTTGCACTAAAACCAAAAACCTTTCAAACACCCTTTTCTTGAAATCAAAGTCATCTTACAAGTATCCTTTGGTAGATAGTGAGGAGGGGAATAAAGACCCTAACCAACTAGCTCTCTGTGGGTTCTATACTCTTATTTCAAAATTAGCTACAATCAATCTGTGCACTTGTAGTCATAAAGGCCCAATCATGAATAGATTCATGTTGCACAACTTCACGACCAGACGCGGGAATTCTAACGGTACCCATTCCTGCTGCACTACCGTATCCCAAGGGGAGGCTATAGGATGGCACCAAACGACATCGTCATCCCTTCGGAACCCAGGCCCAACAACAAGGCGTGGTGGCGAGAGATCCACGACCACTGGAGGAGGCAATCGCCCGAGTAGCGAGCGCCCCCTTGTGGGCCACCGTCGACAACGAGGAGTGGCGTGATGTCTTCCATGCACGGTATAAGAAGGACATGGAGAACCTCGACGGAATCATCGGGGAACTGGGCACCTACAACTAGGTTGGGCGCCTACGATGCTGGGGTGAGTCGAGACGGAACTTGGATGTTGTCATCGAGCCTATTAGGCATGGCGACCCTGTCCTCGAGATGACTTCACCACCATGAGAGCCCTAGTAGCTTCCATGGGCTTCGACGACAACATCACGCTGCTCTTTGCACTCTTCATATTCCGCCCGACCCGCTAGTCCTCCCCTACCCGCCCCCCAAACGGGAGGTGAAGGAGAAGTTCACATTGGCGACAAGGTGTAACCCATCCCTTGGAATCGTCATCGGTGAGTCACGTTAGAGAGAGCCGCCTCACGGGAGCCTTTAGCTGCGCCATCCCAAGCCGGTCTGAATTGCACCCATTGGGTTCGAGGCCAGGTCTGCACCCCCATACCCGCACCCGACCCTCCTCCCCTCCCCCGAGACCCGTCCCCATAGCCGCTGCCAGTTCCAAAACTCCACTAGACCTGCCCCCGTCGGGTACCCATGATCCAACGGTTAACCGTGAAATCAGAGAGTAAAAGGTCAGTCTATGCATGTCCCCTGGCGCTGTCGGTCACAAGATCCGCTCCCCTCCTCGATATGCACGACAGTGACGGATTAGGGAACTGCGGGAGTCAGAGAGGAGTGTGGGATATGGGGGATGGGGCCTCTTCTCCAAGCAGTCGTGATAGTTTAGGGAGTGTGGAGGGAGAAGGACGAGATATAGAGGTAGGAGCGTCTCCTCTCCAGGCAGCGACGTCAGTCCGATGGTGACGCCACCTGACAGGGGAAGGTTCATGAAGGAGGGTGGAGGCTCGTGTCCTGGTTGTGTCCTGTGGAGGGAGAGGGATGGACGACGAGAGACATAGGCAATGGCCCTTCAGTTTGACCACGTCCTTGTGGGGTGGGGAAAATGGGATTAGAGTTGTTGTGGTGGTGGCACAGCAGATGCCATGGGTAGGCTAAAGATGGGGCCAATGTGCGCTTGTGGTATCCAGGGAGGGATAGTGAAGTGGATCTACACACAAATAACTCTCTCAAGACCTTGTATTTAGATATATGGATGTATACAAGTTGCTCCTTGAGCTGTATCAAAGAAAGCAAGAAGATGAAGTACTTTAGCTCTCTCCACACTCTAGGGTTTCCTCTTGTACAAATGGACCGACCCTCTCCTTGGAAGCCTTGGACCACCTTATAAAGGGGTGGACATGTTACAGCTAGGACATATGTGGACAACATATTCCTTGGATATGCTCTTCCCAAAATAGTAATTCAGCGCTGGTCTTTCTCATATCGCCCTCCTCTGTGCGGCAATGGCACAGAACCCACGCTGCATGACCGTTGAGGTCAGGCACTATCACATTCGTGACCCTCTGCTCTGTCTGTGTCCCTCTGGCATTTGTCCTTAGTGCTTGTCTCACCCTGGATTCCTGTGAGACAGAGGAGAGCATTGACCTTGCGGCTCTCTCTCCTTCTTGAGCACGCCAACCTCTGACTCGGCCTCATCCTTGTTGACTTGGCCAAGACAATACCTGCAAACACAAGACAACCTAGACATCATGGCGACATACCGTGTATGTCGGCCGAATCTTACCGGTGATATCCGGCTTAGAGTAACCCGACCTTTTTTCGGACGACCCTTATATACCTCGGTGATCTCATGCTTTGGACTGATCTATACCTCGGTGGGCTTTGCCTCTAACCATATCTCGACCGTACCTAGGGTCATCCCCCAACATTAGTCCTTGAAGTTGGTGCGGTCTTAGCAGCCTTAGATGGAAAGGCCACAACGGGTTCAACTCATTCAGATCTTTGTCCGTTTTTTCGGCATATACATATGTCGGCCTATGCCACCTTTTAACCCGGCTGAACCACTTGTTAACTTTGTAATTGGTTTGACTCTTCTTGGCTTGGTTCGTGATTTATATCCTCCACCGAGTCAACTTTCTATATCCGGGTTATTTCCCTTTGATATGTAGCTTCCATCGTATGCTTATTCTTATCCTACATGTAATAATCATTGCGCTTTGCCTCATTTTAAGGGTCATGGCAGTATTTACTGCCACGCGTTGGCAGTTATCACTACAGCCTACCACTTCATGGCACACCTCTTCATGTACTGTAGAGGCCACGATGTGTCGTTTTGTATTCACATGGTGTAACCATGCGTGTGGCACAATCCCATGACTGGATCCGCGAAATACACGTGCACGGGGATGTGCGATTGCGCACAACCGATCCCACTACCGCTTGTACATGGTGTGATTAAATAGGGGAGCAGGCGGGGGAACCCTTGTTCACTTTTCCCCACTCCCACTTCCTCTTCTTCTTCCTCGCGCCGCCGCCGCTGCTCTCTACATCTGTGACCGTCTCGCACCCCTGCTTCTCTCAGGCCACCGCTGCTTCCCAAATCGGCATTCTTTGTCGCCGCCACCACGACGTCGTGCCAATCCGCGCTTCGGCCCCCCGGGACTAGCAGTTCATCGGAGGAGGAATTGTATATGAGCCTGAAATATATGTTCACCGTCGATGAGCACAAGGTGGAGATGGCCTTCTCCGAGTGAGGATCTTGGGAGGGATCAAAGGTTACACAGGAAGAGCATACCCAGGACTCTAAATAGGGTGAGTACGTAGTTTTCGTATCTCAATTCGCTCGCGGAGTTGGCCTACCCTTGAGCAATTTTGCCAAGGAGTTTCTTAGAAAATTCGGCCTCCAGTACCACCATCTTCCGGCTAACGCCATCATGTCCCTCTCTGCCTTCATCTCTTGCACCGAAGGATACTTTGGCCTCTGTCCGAACATCCAACTCTGGTCCAAGTTCTTCCATCTCCAAGCCAATGTTATGCCAAATAAGGAGCTCTATTCCTCAGAAAAATCCCTGACTCAGTGCGGGGCCGCGTCCATCACACCCCAGAAAACCTCCATCTTTCCCTAAGACGCAGGCCTCGAATCTTGTAAAAAGTGGCTCAAGTCATTATTCTACGTGAAGAACAATACCAAGGTCGACATGATTCGGCTTGCCCCCTTACCAGCCGGCGTTCCCACCAAACGCAATTGGGACTTTGATCCAAAGAAGAAGAACCACCTGGTCAACCTGTTCGAGAAGCGGCTCGCCGAGATGACTAAGGTCGGGTTGTGTGGCGACGACCTGATGGCTACTTTCATCAGTAGCCGAGTTTTCCCCCTCTAGAAGCATATGCTACATGAGCGGTCGCCTCGACCCAAACCGAGTTTCCACGATCGAGCTAACCAACGCCCGTATTCAAAAATGAGTCAAGTGCATCTTCAAGACGGAGTTGGCTGAGGAATGGGAGTGGGGTATGGCCCCTTGTCGTGGTATTGGCACGACAAATGCTACTAGGGGTAGCTTACATAGAGGGAGAAAGGCGACGTAGGAGAATCTGGGAGCGAGATTGGCACACGATGTACCCAGGTTCACGTCCCCTTGATGGAGTATCGCTATATCCTGCTGTCAATCCAGTATATAATCATAGATTGGTTTATAAGGAAGCCACCGTAGGCGCAGGGAGAGACTAGATCTAATAAGATGTGGGAGAGCATGCCCCCAAAGGGGTGCCCCTGGTGGCTTCATATATGCAGCCAGTTAGGGTTTACAAGGGTTTTGGTGGGCTACGTATTGCATTCGCCACATTGGCCCTCCAGTCAGTGAGTCGCCAAGATCCAGTATACGCCAGTCGCCGTATTGGGCGAGTCGATCCGCTCTGGGCGTGGCTTTAGGATACTCGATCTAGCTAGCGAATCCTCTTCTTGGGTATACCCCGATTAGTATTCCCCCATCAGTAGTCCTCGAGCGCGTCAGGGACTCGGGGATGACTCCAAGCCACCGAATCGTCGCAGGTGATTCCAGGGTGGAGTCGATGGTGAGTCGTTGGCGAGCTCCTGAAACAAATAAATAGCTCATGAAGTAGTCCATTCGCCAAGGCGAGTCAATGTGTCGGGCAAGTCGCCATTGGAAGGAGTCGCCCCTTGGAGAAGTTTGGCTGGCGCCTTGTCAATTTGTTGTCGTAGAGGACGTTGAGGCCACCAATTGTTGATGATGAAGTCGCCAAGTTGGCGTAGGCGAATACGCGAGAGCAAGTCCGCGAGGGGCGAGGCGAGTCCCCGAGCATGACGAGTATGCGAGGACAAGCTCACGATGGAGAGTCCCCGAGCGTGTCGAGTACGCGAGGGAGAACTCATAGTGGCGAGTCCCTGAGCGTGTTGAGTACGCGAGGGCGAGTCCGCGGTGGTTAGTCCCCGAGCGTGTTGAGTACGCGAGAGCGATTCTGCGGTGGCGAGTCCCCGAGCGTGTTGAGTACACGAGGGCGAGTCCGCGGTGGCGAGTCCCCTAGCGTGTTGAGTACGCGAGGGAGAGTCCGCGGTGGCGAGTCTCTGAGCGTGTTGAGTACGCGAGGGAGAGTCCATGGTGGCGAGTACCCAAGCGTGTTGAGTACGAGAGGGCGAGTCCGCAATGGCGAGTCCCTGAGCGTGTTCAGTACGCGAGAGCGAATCCGCGGTGGTGAATCCCCAAGCGTGTTGAGTATTTGGGGGCGAGTCCGCGGTGGTAGCGAGTCCTCGATGTGTGGAGTACGCAGGAGCGAGTTCGCGGTGGCGAGTCCCCGAGCGTGTTGAGTACGCGAGGGAAAGTCCGCGTTAGCGATTCCCCGAGCGTGTTGAGTACGCGGGGGCGAGTCCGTAGTGGTAGCGAGTCCCCAGTGTGTGGAGTACGCGAGGGCGAGTCCGCGGTGGCGAGTACCCGAGCATGTTGAGTACGCGAGGGCGAGTCCGCGGTGGCGAGTCCCCGAGCGTGTTGAGTGCACGAGGGCGAGTCCGCGGTGGTGAGTCCCCGAGTGTGTTGAGTACGCGAGAGCGAGTCCCCGAGCCTCAAGTCCGCAATGGCAAGTCTTAGAGCGGGGCGAGATGCGGTCGTGAAACCACGCGTACACGCAATATGCCTAAGAGTAGTCCTCGAGGCTCGAGATGGCTTGTAGAGGCAACTTGAGGCTGTTTAGAGATGCATATTCTGAAAATAAGTAGTGGTTGTTATCGAGCATGGCGAGTGATGAGGGCGAGTTCGCCAGGGGAGAGTCCTCGAGCGTGGTGAGTCCACGTTGAATGAGTCCGCGAGGGGAGAGTCCCCGAGCGTGGCAAGTCCGCGTTGAGCGGATCCATAAGAGGAGAGTCCCCGAGCGTGGCGAGTCCACTTTGAGCGGGTCCGTGAGGGGAGAGTCCCCAAACGTGCCGAGTCCACGAGAGGAGAGTCCCCGAGTGTGGCGAGTCCACGATGAGCGAGTCCGCGATGATTGCGAGTTCGCGAGGGGAGATTCCCCAAGCGTGGCAAGTCTACGATGATAGCGAGTCCGCGATGATATTGATTGCACTGTATTTGTTAGCGAGTATCTTGTCTTGGCCCGAGGGCGGGGGTAGTCGCATGGCGACTCCAAAGACAGCTCTCGGCTGAGCGTTTTTCCTGGACGATCTGAGGCTCAGATTGCGAGTCCTCGTCCGTAGTACTTGGCCGTGCGAGTCGTGTTGTCTAAGGTTGAGGAGGACATGGTGTTTTTTGTGTAGCACTGCCATTTGTCTTGGCCCGGAAGGCCATTCGAGCAAGGCGACTCCAACGATGGCTCTCGGTTAGCGTTCTTCGTGGACAATCCGAGGCTCGGTTTGCAAGTCCTCGTCCGCACTACTTGATCATTGTGAGTCGCTCTTTCAAAGGTTGACAAAGGCGAATTGATTTTTCCCGAAGGAAAGAGAAGCCCAATGGTGAGTCTATGCAGCGTGGCATGCGTCCCTCTCTGACGACTCGGACGATGAAGGTCCTTTAGTAGGTGCAGAGTACGCATTTGACGTAGCGGACATGATCGTATGGTGTTTAGCCGGAAAAAGTCGACGCGGTGGACAAGGAGTCGACACGGCGGAATTATGGTCGCGCTTTGGCGAAGTCGACGCAGCAGACACGGAGTCGACGCGGCGAACGTATGGTCGTGCTTTGGCGAAGTCGACGCGACGAACGTATGGTCGCTCTTTGGCGACGTCGACGCAGCGGACACGGGGTCGACGCGGCGGATGTAAGGTCGCGCTTTGGCGAAGTAGACGCGGCGGACACAGGTCGACGCGGCCGACGTATGGTCGCGCTTTGGCGAAGTCGACGCGGCGGATACGGGGTCGACACGACAGACGTATGGTCACGCTTTGGCGAAGTCGACGCGGCGGACACAGGATCGACACAGCGGACGTATGGTCGTGCTATGGCGAAGTCGATGACGGCGGGGCCGCAAGGGCGAGGTCGCGATGGCGATCCCGCGGCAGTCGAGTCCATGAGGGCGATTTCGCGATGGCGAGTCCTCGAGTATGGCAACTCCGCGAGGGCGAGTGAGCGATGGCGAACCCCTGAGTGTGATGAGTTTATCCTCTAGCGATAACCCCCGTGTGTGGAGCTGATTGCAAAGAAATCTTGAGGCTCAGACGGTCGATCCCAAGGCGATGGCAAACTTGCCAAACTCGCCAGTTCAGTTCACGTCGTGTGATGCATGTATTGCAAAAGTGAGGCGTAAAGGATTAGATCAAATAAAGTATTTGATTCACATAACAATCAACGCATTAGAAAATTGAGATTAAATATTTGTCAAACCGATCTTGCATACGTGCCCAAGAAAAAAAAAGACATTAATCAAAATACTAATAGCGGAAATCAGTGGTCAAGGAAATTGACTCATCGGAACTAGATTTGTTACAGTTTGCGGGCTGATGTCGCAGAGTAGCCGCGGACACCGAAATCCATGGTTATAGCACCAAAGTGAACTTGTGTGACCATAGAGACATCTTCCAATTTGGTTTTATATCAGAACCGATATATATGTCGATCATAAGCAAGAAATTACACCCAAACTAAATAGTTAGTTGGCAAAGTGATCAATACGGGAGAGTAATCAATGCAAATAAAATAAAGGAAATTGAATATAAAATTCAGCAGCTGTACGCATCGGATCGTGTAGATGGGAGTAGAAAACCTTTGGCCCTTGCGATCGATTTGGTACTGTATGATTGAATCAACTGATAGAGCACACACTTTACCGATTGAAGCTGCTCACCGCCCCACACGCGTATGACTGTATCGCGTTTTACCCAGGACGCGTGTGGATCATGACCACATTCCGCAGACTTGGCCAACTGCCTTGATGTTGAAGGCGGCAGCACAGCGCAGATGAACCGGCCAATGGAGATCTTGCGGATGTTGATGAAGGTCCGAATTATCACCTCCAAGCAATGTTTGCCTCATGGTGGACGAACTCTCTCGTGGTATTGGCACGACAGATGCTAGTGGGATAGCTTACGTAGAGGGAGTAAGGCGATGTAGGAGAATCCATAAGCGAGATTGGCACATGATGTATCCAGGTTCACGTTCCCTCGATGGAGGATCGCTATGTCCTGCTGTCAATCCAGTATATGATCATATATTGGTTTACAAGAAAGCCGCCGTAGACGGAGGGAGAGACTAGATCTAATAAGATGTGGAAAAGCATGCCCCGAAAAGGGTGCCCTGGTGGCTTTATATATGCAGCAAGTTCGGGTTTATAAGGGTTTGGTGGGCTACGTATTGCAGTCGCCATATTGGGCCTCCAGTCGGCAAGATCCAGTATATGCCAGTCGCTGTATTGGGCGAGTCGACCCGCTCTGGGCTTGTCTTCGGTCTACTCGATCTAGCTGGCGAATCCTCTTCTTGGGTATACCCGATTGGTATTCCCACATCACCCCTTACAGCCGAGACAACCCCATGTCCCAAGTAACCTCTTCCCAAGTTATATTTGCCGAGCCAAGCATTATGGCGGCTCACTCGCTTATTTGCTCATTTATATTCCTTTGTTCCGAAATTTCTGCAGCACGTCGAGGACACGCAGAATCTGGCCCTCGCTTGGGGCAGGGACCATGAAACCTTGGACCAGGATGAGCCGGACTTCGAGGAGTGCATGCCAATCCCGGATCCCAGCTCCGGCAGACCCTCTGGTAATACCTCTGTCGTAAGGGAATGGCCGGATGATGACGATTCAGACGATTGTGAGGTTCTCAAGATATTTAACCTTGTGCTCCTCTCATACGCATATCCACCTGATTTCACTCCAGCTAACCCGGCTGGTCAGGTGCATGACGTGGCCCCTGTTGCCGTGGGAGGCCAATGTCCGGTGAGGAAGCGCGCAACAAGCTCTGGTCCATCGATCGAGTCTCCTAGGGCCAGGAAAAGGGTTAAGAGGGTTGCCAAGAGACCTCCTCGGCCAAGGGCGCCGACTTCCATTTCCTCGTAAGTTTTCTTTCCTGAACGATCTTTGTATTTCTTATTTCTCTCTATCTTATTTGATCCATCTCATCTTGTTGTTTTACCTCGGCAGGGATCCTTTAAATATCCCTAAGAGCGGATCGAGCATGGTCTCTCCTATCCCTAGACCAACATCGCCCCACCTAGCGACGATACTCGGGTCCCTAGCCCGGTCCAAGGTGACTCTTCTTCGACGCCGAATAACACTCCACCTCGACGGGAGGAAGGAAACGTCATCGCAGGTGGCGGCAATGCCTTAGAGGATGCGGCCATGCCGGATCAGCAGAGTGATCCTGCTACTCCTACTATAGAAGATCGTGGCCCCAACAGTTCTGCCGCCAAACCAGCCTCGACCGAGGTTCCAGTAACCTCGGCCCTAGCTCAACCTCAACCCTCATCACAAACAACACATGTGCCAACTCCAAGCTAGCAGCAGCAAACTCCACCAGCATCACCTGAGTCTTCCAAGACTCGGCCACAAGACCAAACTCGGCAGATCCCTCGCTCCAAATCTCAACTGAGTTCGTCGTCTCAGCCTCCACCAAGGTCGTCAACCAATGCTCGGCCAAGCAAATCTCAGCCGTAGGCCAATCCACCAGCCAAGCAGAAGAAAGGATGACATGCAACTAAGGTGACTCAGAAGAAAACTGGGGAAACAGCCTCCCAACCGTCTATCACCACCATGTTGCAAAAGAGTGCTTCTGCCTCTGCTTCGGCTGCGGGCTAACAAGTTTTTCTACATACAAGCACGACAGCTGCGATGGAGGCCCAGAAAGCTTTGGCTGGTAAGGGCTTGGTCTTGACTCGGTCCCCGAGCGGTGAAAGCCTCAGCTCTTTTGCTGAGTATGCTAAAAACTGGAACAACGCCGATTTTGACGAGGTCAGCTCTGGCAATCCTTTGCCTCAGAAGTTTGGTCCAGCCAGAATTGGCGATAGGATGCTTATTGTTAGCAAAGCCATAGCTGAAGCCAGCAAGATGATGGAGGTAGATACCTCGGCTACACCTTTATACTTGCAATAGATAGGATATAATCATTAGTCCCCGAGCCTCTGGGGGAGTAAGACCTTACTCAGCTAGATGCTCCCTTAGCTTATTGAAGGGTTTCGCGGCATAGTAAATCAAAATTTTCTACGGATGCGAACAGAGGGAAGCCAAGATCTAATCTAGGAGATGCAAACAACGAGAGAGATTGGATTAGATCTTCATACCCTTGAAGATTCGCTCAGCGGAACGTTCGTCGGAACGTGGGTGATGTAGTCGTACTCGCTTCTCCTCCTCGCGATCCGATCCGATCTAGCACCACAAGTGGCGATGCCTCCGTGAGATGCACACGTGCGGCACCTCGACGTCTCCTCCTTCCTTGTTCCAGCAAGTATGGTGGAGAGATGGGTTGGATCTACAACGCGACGGCGCGGTGCAATTGGTGGAGAATTTCTGCAGCAGGGCTTCGCCTACAAGCAGTCGGGAGGGAGAGAGGAGGGCAGCAGGGCGGCTAGGGTTGGAGGGGAAGGTGTGGGGGGTTGGTGCGCCCCTAGCCCCTCCCCCAAGCCAAGGCCGGCGTCCCCAAGGAGGAAGAGTGGGGGGCAAGGAAACCCCCCCTTCTAGAAGCTCTATCTAGAGTTTAAACCTCTCTTGGCCGGCTGGGCCCTATGGGGCCTTGTGCCCCTGGCCCAATGCGGCCAGGGCACTCCCTCATAGGCCCATGCCCCCTCCCGGAAGGTGGGGCCACGTTGGTCCCCTTCCGGAAGGTTCTAGAAGCTTCCGGTACAATACCGATTAACCCGGAACAATTCCGAACTCCAAAAACTGCACTGCCTTATATGAATCTTATTCTCCGGACCACTCCGGAACCTCTCGTGATGTCCCGGATCCCATCCGAGACTCCGAACAAAAACTCATAAACCAATTATCCAATCTATCCTAGCGTCGAGACACGTTAAGTGTGTGACCCTGCGGGTTCGAGAATATGCAGACATGATCTTCTATCAATAATCAACAGCGGGGTCTGGAAACCCATATTGACTCCCACACATTCATCGATGATCATTTCGGATGAACCACGATGCCAGGATTCAATCAATCCCATATATATATTCCCTTCGTCTCGCGATATTTTTACTTGCCCGAGATTTGATCGTCGGTACCGTCATACCTAGTTCAATCTCGTTCACAGCAAGTACTTTACTCGTTCCGTAATCCGATATCACTTTGTGATTAACTCCTTAACCACATGCTTGCAAGCGGTGTTGATATCGATTACCGAGTGGGCCCGAAGTATATCTCTACGACTTGGGAGGGACAAATCCCATCTCGATACATACAACCCAACAGATACTTTCCGATCACCTGAGAGACACCTTTATGATCACCCTCTCATAGGATGACGTTTGATGACCTCAAAGCTTTCTTCCGATACCAGGGAGTTGTATTATCTCATGGTCTAAGGAATACAATATTTGACATAAGAAAAGCTTCGCAAAGACGAACACGATGACACGATCTAATTGCTTCGCTTAGTTTGGGTCTGTCCATCATATCATTCTCCCAATGATATGATCTCATTATCAATTGACAACTCATGTCTATGGTTAGGAAACCTTAACCATCATTGATCAATGAGCTAGTCCATAGAGGCGTACTAGGGACACGGTGTTGTTCACAAACCACACAAGTATTAAAGTTTCCGCTTAATACAATTCTAGCATGGAATATAAACATTATCATGAACAAGAATTATAATAATAACATCTTTATTATTGCCTCTAGGGTATAATTCCAACAGTCTCCCACTTGCACTAGAGTCAATAATCTAGTTTACATTTGGCAACAATCTCACACCCATGGCACTGAGGTGCTGATCATGTTTTGCACGCGGAAGAGGTTTAGTCAACGGATCTGCGACATTCAGATCTGTATGTACTTTGCTAATCTTCAGATCTCCATCTGCTATATAATCTCGGATTATATGAAACTGGCGGTTGATATGCTTGGTCTTTGGATGATATCTTGGTTCCTTAGCGAGTGCTATGGCGCCAGTGTTGTCACACAATATCTCCAGTGGGTCCAATGCACTTGGAACCACGCCAAGCTCAGTGATGAAGTTTCTGATCCAAACTCCTTCACTTGACGCTTCTGTAGCAGCCATGTATTCCGCTTCTACTGTAGATCCCGGGATCACGCTTTTCTTGCAGCTTCTCCAGCTCACAGCTCCTCCATTCAAAATATACACGTATCCTGTCTGAGATTTAGAATCATCCTTGTCGGTGTCAAAACTAGCATCGACGTAACCTTTTACGACAAGTTGTTCATCACCCCCATAGACTAAGAACATTTCTTTAGTCCTATTTAGGTACTTTAGGATGTTCTTTACGGCTGTCCAGTGTTCCACTCCTGGATCACTTTGATATCTGCTCGTCAAACTAAGAGCATTGGACACATCCGGTCTAGTACACAGCATGGCATACATGATGGAACCTATGGCCGAGGCATAAGGCACTTTGCTCATAGCTTCCCTATCATTTACCGTAGCTGGACACTGAGCCTTGCTCAACATCTTACCTGACAACATAAGCACCGAACCTTTCTTTGCCTTATCCATTCTGAACCTTTTAAGAACTTTGTCTAGGTATGTACTCTGGCTTAAAGCTATCAGGCGTCTTTGTCTATCTCTATAGATCTTGATGCCCAATATATAAGCAGCTTCACCTAGGTCTTTCATTGAAAAACACTTGTTCAAATAACTCTTCACATCGTTAAGCATGTTGATATCATTTCCAATAATCAATATGTCATCCACATATAGTACCAGAAATGTCACCGATCTCCCACTCACTTTCTTGTAGATGCAAGCTTCGTAGCAATTTGGAACAAATCCAAAGCTCTTGATCACTTGATCAAAACGAAGGTTCCAACTCCGAGATGCTTGCTTCAGTCCATAAATGGAACGCTGAAGTTTGCATACTTTATCAGCATCCTTAGGATCGACAAAACCTTCGGGTTGCATCATATACAACTCTTCATCAATGTTGCCATTGAGGAACGCAGTCTTGACATCCATCTGCCATATTTCATAATCATGAAACGCAGCAATTGCTAATAAAATCCGAATGGACTTAAACATCGCTACGGGAGAGAAAGTCTCATCGTAGTCAACACCTTGAACTTGTCGAAAACCTTTCGCGACAAGCCGTGCTTTATAGACGGTAACATTACCATCCGCGTCCGTTTTCTTCTTGAAGATCCATTTGCACTCAACGGCCTTTCGGTAGCTAGGAGGGTCCACCAAAGTCCATACTTGGTTTTCGCTCATGGATCCCAATTCGGATTTCCTGGCCTCTAGCCATTTCTCAGAGTCTGGGCTCATCATCGCTTCCTCATAGTTCGAAGGCTCACTGTCATCTACTAACAAGACAGTTAAGACAGGGTTGCCGTACCACTCAGGAGGGGCACGCGACCTTGTCGACCTGCGACGTTCAGTAGCAGCATAGTCCGAAGCTTCATGATCCTTATCATTAGCTTCCTCTATTGTTGGTGCAGGCGGCACTGGAACAATTTCAGGTGCTGCGCTACTCTCCAACTCAAGAGAAGGTTCAACAACCTCGTCTAGCTGTACTTTCCTCCCACTCACTTCTTTCGAGAGAAACTCATTCTCAAGAAAGGAACCGTTCTTTGCGACAAACACTTTGCCTTCGGTTCTGTGATAGAAGTATACCCAATAGTTTCCTTAGGGTATCCTATGAAGACGCATTTCTCCGCTTTGGGTTCGAGCTTGTCCGACATCAACTTCTTGACGTAAGCTTCGCATCCCCAAACTTTAAGAAACGACAACTTAGGTTTAGCACCAAACCACAGTTCATACGGTGTCGTCTCAACGGATTTAGATGGTGCCCTATTTAAAGTGAATGCAGCGGTTTCTAATGCATAACCCCAAAATGATAACGGCAAATCAGTAAGAGACATCATTGATCAGACCATATCTAATAAGGTTCGATTCCGGCGTTCAGACACACCATTGCGCTGTGGTGTTCCGGGTGGCGTGAGTTGCGAAACAATTCCGCTTGCTTTAAGATGCGTGAGAAAATCATAACTCAAATATTCACCTCCACGATCGGATCGTAGAAACTTAATCTTTCTGTTACGATGGTTCTCCACTTCATTCTGAAATTCTTTGAACTTTTCAAACGTTTCAGATTTATGTTTCATTAAATAGATATACACATATCTACTTAAGTCATCGGTTAAAGTGAGAAAATAGCGATATCCACCGCGCGTGGAAACACTCATCGGTCCGCATACATCGGTATGTATGATTTCCAACAAGTCTGTTTCTCGCTCCATCATACCGGAGAACGGGGTTTTGATCATATTGCCCATGAGGCATGGTTCGCATGTGTCAAATGATTCAAAATCAAGAGACTCCAAAAGTCCATCAGAATGGAGTTTCTTCATGCGCTTTACACAAATATGACCTAGACGACAGTGCCACAAATAAGTAGTATTATCACTATCTACTTTGCATCTCTTAGCCTCAATGTCATGGATGTGTGTTTCATCCCTTTCGAGATTTAGAAGAAATAAACCATTCACAATAGGTGCATGACCATAAAAGATGTTACTCATATAAATAGAACAACCATTATTCTCCGATTTAAATGAATAACCGTCCTGCAATAAACAAGATCCAGAAATAATGTTCATGCTCAACGCAGGCACATAATAACACTTATTAAGGTTTAAAACTAATCCCGAAGGTAAAACTAAGGAGAGCGTGCCGACGGCCATCACATCAACTCTTGATTCGTTGCCAACGCGCATCGTCACCTCATCCCTCGCAAGCCGCCGTCTATTCCGTAGCTCCTGTTTCGAGTTACAAATGTTAGCAACTGAAACGGTATCAAATACCCAGGCACTACAACAAGGGCTAGTAAGGAAAACATCAATAACATGTATATCAAATATACCTTTGATGGTGCCAGCCTTCTTGTCCGCTAAGTACTTCGGACAGTTGCGCTTCCAGTGACCCTTGTCCTTGCAATAGAAGCACTCAGTGTCCGGTTTAGGACCAGACTTGAGCTTCTTCTTAGCAGGGGCAATGCGCTTGCCGCCGCCTTTCTTGAAGGGCTTCCTTGCACCCTTACCTTTCTTGAAGGTGGGGGGCTTGTTGACCATCAACACATGATTATTCTTTTTGATGTTCACCTCCTCTACTTTCATCTTAGCAAAGAGCTCAGTGATCATATCAGTGGAACCAATCTGATTGTGATCAACTACAAAAGTTTTGTAGCTAGGAGTGTCCATCTTGAGCTCCTCTGGAATCTTGCAGTCAAGTTGCTCAAGGCGTTGAGTGTAGCCCGTCATCTCAATGGCGTGCTCACTAACGGAACTCCCTTCCTCCATCTTGTAGTTAAAGAATTTCTTAGAGATCTCATATCTCTCAGAACGGGCTTGAGTCTGAAACATGTTTTTCAGCTCCTCGAGAATCTCAAAGGGCCCGGCGAACTCCTCAAAACGATTTTGAAGATTCGATTCCATAGCATACAACATGGCGATCTTAATCAAATCATAATCATCCTTGTGCGACTGATAAACAGCTTTTTCACCAGCCGGCGCATCTATAGCAGGGGCGTCACCTAGCGCTTTCTCAAGGACATAGTCCTTTTGTCCGCCAGCGAGAATGATTCTCAGAATGCGGAACCAATTGGTGAAGTTAGACCCATTGTTTCTAAGCTTTTCTATCTCAGCAAAAACGTTGAAGTTGAAGTTGGACTTGGCCATGTGATATACAGTATTTGCAAGTACAATTTAGACTATGTTCATGATAAATAGTTCAACTTAATCAAATTACTAGATGAACTCCCACTAAATTCAACATCCCTCAAGTTGTTTAGTGAACACGATGCAAATTCACCACACCTAATCCGATCATCACGAGAAGAGATGTGGTTTCAATGGTGGACAACAAAGTGTCGATCATATCATTCATATGACTCATGCTTAACCTTTCGGTTCTTGTGTTCCGAGGCCATGTCTGTACATGCTAGGCTCGTCAAGTTAGACCCAAGTATTTCCGCGTGTGCAAAACTGGCTTGCACCCGTTGTATGTGAGCGTAGAGTCTATAGCACCCGATCATCACGTGATGCTTGGACACGACGAACTTTTGCAACGGTGCATACTCGGGGAGAACACAGTTTTATCTTGATCTTTAAGTGAGGAATCATCTTATAATGCTACCGTCGCGATCTAAGCATAATAAGATACATAAAAGGATAAACATCACATGCATATAACTTTAATGTGACATGGTATAGCCAATCTTCGCGCAATGATCTCCATCTTGTGCGCTCCGGCATGATCTCCATCACTCCACCATGATTGCCTCCACCACGAATAGAAACTACAACTATTGCTAACTACTTAGCGATAAAGTAAAGCTATTACATGTCGTATAAGAAGTTGACTCGCAGGTCATACACAATTATAAAGACAACCATATGGCTCCTGCCGGTTGTGTACTCATCGACATGCAAGTCGTGAAACATTACAAAACATGATCATCGCATACAATATACACATCACATCTTGGGCCATACCATATCACAGAAAACACTCCCTGCAAAAACAAGTTAGACGCCTCTACTTTGTTGTTGCATGTTTTACGTGGCTTATGGGAGTAGATGCTAAGAACGATTCTTACCTACGGAAAGCCACAACGGTGATATTATGGTTGCCAAACTCCGGTGTTAATCCCATGACAATTATAGTGAGAGAAACTGACATCCACCAGCCGCATGTGTGGAACAAACCACACGCCAAGTGCGGAGCCGGTCTCGCGAACGACGTCGCGTAAGGTTGGCCTGGACCGCTTCAATCTCACTATCCCGCGTCATAAGAAGAACACAAACAAGAGGCTTACAACAGAAAACATCAACGCCCGCAACAACCATGTTGAGTTCTACTCGTGAAACACATCTACGCATAGATCTAGCTCTGATACCACTGAAGGGTTTCGCGGCATAGTAAATCAAAATTTTCTATGGATGCGAACAGAGGGAAGCCAAGATCTAATCTAGGAGATGCAAACAACGAGAGAGATTGGATTAGATCTTCATACCCTTGAAGATTCGCACAGCGGAACGTTCGTCGGAACGTGGGTGATGTAGTCGTACTCGCTTCTCCTCCTCGCGATCCGATCCGATCTAGCACCACAAGTGGCGATGCCTCCGTGAGATGCACACGTGCGGCACCTCGACGTCTCCTCCTTCCTTGGTCCAGCAAGTATGGTGGAGAGATGGGTTGGATCTACAACGCGACGGCGCGGTGCAATTGGTGGAGAATTTCTGCAACAGGGCTTCGCCTACAAGCAGTCGGGAGGGAGAGAGGAGGGCAGCAGGGCGGCTAGGGTTGGAGGGGAAGGTGTGGGGGGTTGGTGCGCCCCTAGCCCCTCCCCCAAGCCAAGGCCGGCGGCCCCAAGTGTGGAATCCCGCAAAAACCACTACTAGAAAATCGCGTTGATTTGTGCATTGCATCGCCTCTTTGCCATGCCATGCATCATACATGCATCATGCCGATCTTCTGCCGTTTTATTAAATATTGCATCCGGTGTTTATTCTAGTGTTTTGCTTCTTCGCGGATAAGACCGTTGAGTTGATGTGAGCTTCGCCCCGATCTTCGGTTGAACCCTTCGACAATGTTTTCAGGCGAGCACCTCCCCCTTTCTACCTATCTTACTTTATAGTCTTTATTCCCTCCTGTTGATCTATTGCTATCTGTGTTGCGTTGCTCTAGTTTTCGTACCCGTGATATCCCTTGCAGCCTTATATTGCCTTGGACACATCCTATTACCTGTTGTTTGGTAGATAGTTGGACTTTCGCGTCGTAGTCGCTGGCTCAAGTGCTGTTGCGTGTCGTCAAATGCCACAGTTGTTGATGTATTGCCGCATGTTGATGATGGAGATGATTCTAGTTTTACTTACCGTTCATTTTAAATTCCTGTTTAACAACTAAAATTGAAGTAAGTAGAGGCATCGGTGGGTGATAGATAATATTTGGTTTCCGAACGCCCACTTGTGTCCCGTAGGACCCCGAGTACTTGATACCTGTTCCTTGATTTATCGCGCTATCCACATATGGGGAGTATGGGCCCCCCTTAGCCAGAGCTTGATTCCGTCTTATTTCTTGGGGCCACAAACTAGTTTGAGGTTTTATTTACGATCCTGTACTTATGCCATGTTTTACTGCTTTATTTACGATTGTGCGACAGATAGCACCTGTACTGTTTAGGATCGGGACACGATTCCGCGGTGTCGACAAGCCCCGTTTGGGGTTCCCAGTCGTTCACAGCCGTCTACCCAGACCTTGAGTCCGTCTCGGAGCTAGCTTACTTCGTTGCGGGTAGCTTAATGGGGTGGCCCCCTGAAATATTTCTGAATCTTGTGATTGCTCTGTCGTGAAGACCTCGTTGGGTTTTGATTTGGTTTTTCCGAGGTTGATCGTGTGTGTGTTGCTATTTGTGCACCCCGGCCGGGTTAAAACTTTCTGAAAGCCGTGTCCGCGGTTATGGACGACTTGGAGCACAGTATCTCGACCATAGACAAGCATAACTAAAGTTTATTGCTATAAATTTGACTTTATAATGACTAGTAATCAGCTTCACTATAATGGAATGGCTAAATAATACTGCCCACAATTGCTTGTTTAGGTGTCGCTTGCGACCATTGTACCTGACTAGTAAGTATTGCAACTACAACGGAATGGCTGAATAAAAGTACCAACAACTGCTGGGTTTTGGGTTTATCTCATGTCATCTGTATATGATTAGTAAGTGTTGCAACTATAACGGAATGGTTAACTAAAAGTGCCCACCGCCTACTTTATCAGGATGATTATCTATACTTGACTAGTAATTGCTGCAACGATAACCGAATAAATAAAACTGCCAACTGTGTGATTTCCTCGGTTGACTTCCTCGTTCGGTATCGAGGGGGAAACACCAGGATGGGTATGTTTGGTGTTAACTTCAGGTTGGATCCGGATAGGTCATTCTTACCCCTCTCTGATAACCGCCAGTTGTATCGAGTCTCTATAGGTTGTTCAGTGCATGCTGCCGCTGCCGCTCAGTCCACCATACCTGTGTAGGCGAGGACCGCCGAATTCTAGTCTCGCCGTGTACTGGCCTCAGTACTGACGCTCCTCTTTTTCCTTTGCCCTTTGTCAGCACCCCTTTTGTTTAAGCAGGTTTTGAGATCGACGTCGTTAGCAGGGTTACCCTTCTGGCTTGGCCTGGGCAGGGTTATGGACGCCATTGGTTATTCTTCAGGGCTCTTAGCCCCATTTGCATCTTGTCCGTAGCTGGACGCTCTATCGTTTTCAAGGTGATTTGGATCTTTGTATACTATATCTGTGTTCTTGACTCTTTGAGTCGCTGTTATATATATCTGTTCTGTGGGTCCCATCGAGGACTGTTGTGTAATGTTATTACTTCGTTTTCCACCCGCACGAAAGTGCCTGGTGGGCACCTTTGAATCGTTTCTATGCGGGTTTAGCGAATTTTGCTCAAACTTGCATAGGTCCGATTCTGAGGGTGTTACACCAAGGAGGAAGAGTGGGGGGCAAGGAAACCCCCCTTCTAGAAGCTCTATCTAGAGTTTAAACCTCTCTTGGCTGGCTGGGCCCTATGGGGCCTTGTGCCCCTGGCCCAATGCGGCCAGGGCACTCCCTCATAGGCCCATGCCCCCTCCCGGAAGGTGGGGCCACGTTGGTCCCCTTCCGGAAGGTTCTAGAAGCTTCCGGTACAATACCGATTAACCCGGAACAATTCCGAACTCCAAAAACTGCACTGCCTTATATGAATCTTATTCTCCGGACCACTCCGGAACCTCTCGTGATGTCCCGGATCCCATCCGAGACTCCGAACAAAAACTCATAAACCAATTATCCAATCTATCCTAGCGTCGAGACACGTTAAGTGTGTGACCCTGCGGGTTCGAGAATATGCAGACATGATCTTCTATCAATAATCAATAGCGGGGTCTGGAAACCCATATTGACTCCCACACAATCATCGATGATCATATCGTATGAACCACGATGCCAGGATTCAATCAATCCTATATATATATTCCCTTCGTCTCGCGATATTTTTACTTGCCCGAGATTTGATCGTCGGTACCGTCATACCTAGTTCAATCTCGTTCACAGCAAGTACTTTACTCGTTCCGTAATCCGATATCACTTTGTGATTAACTCCTTAACCACATGCTTGAAAGCGGTGTTGATATCGATTACCGAGTGGGCCCGAAGTATATCTCTCCGACTTGGGAGGGACAAATCCCATCTCGATACATACAACCCAACAGATACTTTCCGATCACCTGAGAGACACCTTTATGATCACCCTCTCATAGGATGACGTTTGATGACCTCAAAGCTTTCTTCCGATACCAGGGAGTTGTATTATCTCATGGTCTAAGGAATACAATATTTGACATAAGAAAAGCTTCGCAAAGACGAACACGATGAGACGATCTAATTGCTTCGCTTAGTTTGGGTCTGTCCATCATATCATTCTCCCAATGATATGATCTCATTATCAATTGACAACTCATGTCTATGGTTAGGAAACCTTAACCATCATTGATCAATGAGCTAGTCCATAGAGGCGTACTAGGGACACGGTGTTGTTCACAAACCACACAAGTATTAAAGTTTCCGCTTAATACAATTCTATCATGGAATATAAACATTATCATGAACAAGAATTATAATAATAACATCTTTATTATTGCCTCTAGGGTATAATTCCAAGACTTATCACTTAGAATCTTAACCTTGTTGAAATTTAGTATGTCCGAGGTACAAAGCCGAGTTATTTTAACTTAGTCATAATTTCCCTTAGAATCGATTATCCAGACACCTAGATTCGGATCGAGTTTACTCGGTTCAAATCTTGAGTAGTTGTTGAATATCCAACCACCTTGATTCTAATCGAGTTTAGTCGGTTCGAATCTTGAGTAGCACTTGAGTATTTTTTTTCTCAATGACTAATATCCATGCCTTTTCAGATTGCCCACAACCGGCGTACTACCGAGTTTCAACGGCTCCTCTTCTCTCATAGGAGCCTATCCACCCAATATAAAAATTGGTGCTTGTGTTGAAGAAGACAGGTACATATTTTGCGTTACTGCTCCCAATACATCTTTTGTATTTGCTCAGCCAAACTAATCTTTGACTGGTCTCTTGTTAGCCGGGATAGACACCGTAAACAAGGAGCTGAAGGAGTGTGTTGCTAAGCTGGAAGGTAACGCGATGGTTTTATACCTTATCTTTGCTATTGAACCTTTTCGGCTTGCCTCGTGACTTTTACCTCAACTCAGCCGAATTAAAAGTTGTTGCAGAATCTCATCAGGACTACATTTCTATGACTAAACTGATGACCCATTTTCTCGAACAAGCAGGAGAGCATCAAGCCAAGATGAAGGAGAAGGACAACGAGATATCTCGGCTTTGCGCTAAAAATGAGAACCTAAAGAAACTCCAGCATGTTGAGCTTGAGAAACTTGACCATGAGTTTTCTGAGGAATAGAGCTGACTCAAACTTCAGCTAGAGAAGGACAAGGAGCTAATCCAAATGTCCTAGGCCAAAGCTAACTCTATCAATATTGAGCTCAAGAATATCAACAAGAAGCATGCTGAGTGGTTGATGGAGCTTACTCGAATCCACGATGTTTTGTGCCGTAAGTTCCTCTCATGTTTTCTGTTTTCAGCCGACGTTTATGTTACTCTGTTTGCTTCTTTTATTGAGTTGTATATTTTTTATCACTTTCTTAGATAACTTTCCGAAGTCCAAGGTCCAGGATGCCACTGTTTTCAAGAAGGCTCGGTTGTAGAGAGGCAAATCCAGTGATACCTCGACTGGATACAATATTGAAGATCTGTCGGTCATCCTAGTGGCCAGCTTAAAGCCAATGAGATTCTTTGGGGTTGACCTCATGGATGCCGCCATCCTGGTTTTCAGTGTCCTCTGGACAACTGAAATCATACCTGAACATGTCGGAACACTCATAGAAAGATTGGTGGATTGCAAGACACAGGTTAACCTATGGAGGAAATATGCTACACGAGCTGGTGCCGACACAATCCGGAATTTTGTACTCTCATGGTATGGGGGGATTAACTTAGATACACTTTAGAATCTGCGCATCGACGCTGCATGGACGACTGATCCGGAGTTTATCCAACATCGACATGCTCAGGCCTATCAACGGATTCAGTGTGCCAACACTCATGCTTGGAATTAAGGGTCGAGCTTCCTCGAGGATATTGACGAAGAATATGTCAAAGAGGATGACAACGAGGATGAAGAAAACCTGGACGAGCACGATTCAACCTTGGACGATTAAGCGGAAACCGAGGCTCCTACCGCAGATGCTGACGCTCCTAGTGCAGAAGTCGAGGCTCCTACTGCATAAAAAGAAGCTCCCATTGTTGCTAATGATTTGGCCTCCGCTGCTCCTTAGGAGCAAAAAACCTTTAAATGTCATTAAATCCCCGATATGCCGAGAGAAGGATGTAATATACAATTTAAGTTGTTTTGTTACTACTATGCTTGTTTATATCGGATCCTTTTGGGCAAAGTCCCCGAGTTTCATTTTCTTGTTTGATCAATTCTATGACTTGGCTTATGTCTACCATTTTCCGGCATTTGACTTATTAGTCCAAAGTCAAAAAACCGAATTAAACATACTTTGAAATTTCAAGAATGATCTAAAAGTGATTCAACATAATAGTAAAGAAAGTAAATGTAGGGGTTATTCAAAAACAAGAGTCGGCTCGCATATTTTTCTTTCCTTAGCCGTTTTTCATGTGTCTAGCATTCACCGTCTTTTCTCTTGCTTGCCATAAAGCCTATTTTTGGATAGCAGCAAGTCAAAGAGTGGGCCTTTGTTGCCGACACATTATTGATCTAGTCTAAGGGTTAAGAATTCTAAGCCATCTGACATATAAAAAGTAAATATAGATAAAGGTAACTTCTACTAAGGCATTCCCCGAGTTATTGCTCGAGGTGCCGAGATTTCATTAATTAGCTCATTGCCGACATACAATCCGACATATGAGGGTTGGAGATACATACACTTCACCTAAGTGTAAAATGGACAAAGTAGAGTTACATTCCATTGTCTTTTCGACATGTTCGCTTTATTCTTCTCCTGTGCTTGAGCATCTGTGAGATAGTACGCATTATTGTGTAGTGCTTTGCTTACAACAAATGGCCTCTCCCATGGAGGTGATAGTTTGTGCATGCCAGCTATGCGTTGCACTAGTCGAAGCACCAAATATCCTTCCCATAAAACACAAGGGTTTAGTTTCTTGCTATAACAGCGTCGGAGATTTTGCTGATATATGGCGGATCTGGATAGTGCCAATTCTCTTGCCTCTTCTAGCATATCAACATCATTTTTGTGGGCTTCTTGCACTTTAGCTTACGTGTATTGGGTGACCCTAGGCGAATCATTCCCTATGTTGGCTGGTAACAAAACTTCTGCCCCATATACCAGAAAAAAATGGCATATAGCATGTTGATCAATTCGGAGTTGTCCTTAGGCTTCATAGTACTGTCGGTAGTTCATCAATCCAACACCCCGCTGATCTTTGCAGCGGCTCAATGATCCGGGGTTTTATCATGGACATCACTAACACATTGGATATATCTACTTACATGTTCGATGTGGGATGTGCGACTGATGCCACATCAAGCCTTATATGTTTATCTCGGCAGAATCAAGCAAAAGCTCCTTCGGGAATGTTTGTGCCATTATCTGCTATTATACTGTGTGGGTAACCATACCTCAAGATGATATTTTTGAGAAATGTCACGGCTATGGGACCATCACATTTTCTTATTGGCTTAAACCTCAATCCACTTTGTGAATTTTTCAACCATGACCAAGATGTGGGTCATGTTGCCACAAGCCGACTTAAATGGCCCAACCATATCCAAGCACCACATAGCAAATGGCAAAGTTATACATATATTTTTGAGTTCAAATCATGGCATATGTATCTTGCTCGAATACCTCTAACAGCCATTGCATTTTTCACAAGTTCCTCGGCATCCCGCAAAGCACTGAGCCAGTAAAATACATGCCGGAAAACTTTGTACACTAAGGCTCTGGATGAGGCATGATGCCCACACTCGCCCTGGTGGATATCTCAGAGAATATCTTGTCCTTCTTACGGATCAATGCATCTTCTTTCGTACAGCTTTGTTTATTATGGTGTAAGCTTTTGCCCTTCTCTGGATTTTTCTGGCGAGGACTTCATCACTAGGCAAAGTCTCATTTTTCAAAACCTCGAAGATTGGATGCGCCCACGCTGGTATTGCATGAACTAGAAAAATCACTTCATCAATTTCCATCACATCCACCGACATAACCTCTGCCAAATTAAACTGAACAGACCCTGGGTTCTGCGAGGCAGTCCCCGGGTTATTCATATCATTCCCCCCATCAATATCCATTGGGACAAGCTCAGATGCCTGATTGGCCGGGATATGGATTGACTTGGATTCTGGTGATTGGATAATGGATGGTTTTATGAAGTGCTCAAGAACTATGCCTGGTGGGATAGATTGCCTAGATGAGCCAAGTTTTGATAATGCGTCGGATGCATCATAACTTCCCCGAGGTATATGGTAGAATTCGCATCCCTCAAAGTACCTACTGATATTTTGCACATGAAATCTATATAGTGCCATATTTGCATCAAGGGCATCCTAATGACCCGACACTTGTTGTACCACCAAATCTGAATCACCAAAGCATTGAAGCCATCGTATTCCAAAATCCTTTGCTACTTTCAAGCCATGAATAAGTGACTCATATTCGGCCACATTGTTTGATGCGGAAAAATGTATTTGCAACACATATTTCAATTGATCTTTCTTTGGAGAGGTAAGTACTATCCCAGCACCTAACCTAGTTTTCAGTTTTGACCCGCAAAAATGCATTCTCCAGTAGTTCGAGTCAGGCAAAGGTTGCTCATACTGCATTTCAGCCCAATCAACAAAAAATTCGGCCAATTCCCGAGACTTGATTGCATCTCGCCTATCATATTGTGGAGCATATGGAGCTAATTCAATTGCCCATTTATCGATTCGGTCGCTCGCATATTTGTTACTAATTATTTCTGATATTGGTGCTTCACATATCACCTTTATGGGGTGTTCTTCAAAGTAGTGTTTAAGCTTTTTCGCCGACATATAAACCCCATATGCCATTTTCCGATAATGTGGATAATTTTTCTTTGAAGCAAAAAGTACTTTGCTTAAGTAATATACTGGCCTCTACATTGACTTACCCTCCTCGTCACGTTCAACCACTACCACGACACTTACGAATCGGTTGGTCGCTGCTATGTAGAGAAACATGGGCTCTTTCAATAGTGGTGAGGCTAACACCAGCGCAGAGGCAAGCATATTTTTTATTTCATGAAAAGCATTATCATCTTGCGGTGTCTAGATAAATTTATCCGAATTTTTCATTAATTGGTATAAGGGCAATGGTTTTCTCCCAGCCGACTAACGAAGCGACTCAATGATGCCTGCAACCTGTGAACTTCTGGACATCATTGAGACACTTCGGCAGTTCCATACGCTCAACAATTCGGATTTTAGTCGGATTTGCCTCTATACCTCGCCTTGATACAAGGAATCCGAGTAATTTTCCGGCCGAGACACCGAAGGTGCATTTTTCTGGGTTAAGCTTCATTCGGAATCTTCTCAAATTCGCTAACGTTTTCCGGATCTCTTCTAGGAGAGTATGACTCTCCTTGGTTTTTATCACCACATCATCAACATACACTTGGACATTTTTGCCAGTTTGATCATGCAGACATTTTTGCATGCATCTTTGATATGTGGCACCTGCATTGCGTAAGCCGAATGACATAGTATGATAACAATAAGCCCCGTACGAGATAATAAAGGCAGTTTTTATTTGATCAGCCGGGTGATGAGCTCAGATCACTGTAGAGCTTCGTTGGGAGACACCAAGAGGAAGGTGTGGTGAGCACATTAGTAAGTTTTCCCTCAGTTATGAAACCAAGGTTATCGAACCAGTAGGAGGAAGGAAACAACTCCAAGGTGTTGGTAGCAACTTGGAATCCTGCACAACACAAACTCAAGACATTGCCCCAACTTACACACGGTTGTCAATCTCACTGGTTTGCTGAAAACAAAGGATTAAACGTATAGTGTGGAAGGTAATGGTTTCTTGTAGAGAGTAAACGGTAACAGTAGATGATGTATCAATGGTAAAGATTGGACCGGGTTCCACATTTCACTAGAGGTGTTCTCCTTAAGAAAGATAACAAAACATGCTGGGTGAACAAATTACAACGGGGCAATTGATAGGACTGAGCAAGGCATAACAATGCAAATACTAGACATCATGATTCCTATGAGATTTGATTGGGAATTACAACAATATACATAGACCGCCATCCAACTGCATCTATGACTAGTAATCCACCTTCAGGTTATCATCCGAACCCCCTCTAGTATTAAGTTGAAAGCAATGGATAGTAAACAATACAATTGTTCCATGAACAAAAGATTGTTGTTTTCTCCCTAGTGGAAACAACACATCTACAACCTTAGAGATTCTTGTCACTTCCCCAGATTACTAGAGGCATGAACCCACTATCGAGCATAAATACTCCCCCTTGGAGTCACTAGCATCTACTTAGCCAAGATAGCTACTAGCAACAGAGAGCATGCAATATCACAAACAACACAGACATGATAGAATCAATAATCAATAAAACATGATAGAATCAATAATCAATCTGATATACCAATCTCAGTATCCATCGGATCCCCGTAAACACAACATGTATGATTACAAATAGATGATCTCTACCACGAACGAAGCTCACAAGATCTAAACATGATAGCAAAAAGGAGGAGAAACAACCATCTAGCTATTGTATGGACCCATAGTCCAAGGGTGAACTACGCAAGCATCATACCAAAGGCTGGCATGGTGATGAAGAAGGCCTCCGGGATGATCTCTCCCCTCCGGCAGGGTGCCAGGAAGAGCCTCATATCCCATCGATCTAGGGACGATGGTGGCAGCGGCTACAGACTGTTTTGTGGAGATCTGATTGGGTACTTAGGGTTTTGGCATCGGGGGCTTTTATAGGCGAAGAGGCAAGGCAGGAGGGAGGCCAGGGGGCCTACACCCTGCCCTGACACGGCTTAGGGTGGGCCCGTGCCTGGGGATGTGGCCGCCCTGTGGCGCCCCTCCTTCTCTCCTCTGGACTCCGTGTTCCCCTCGATGAAATATTAACTTTGGCCTTTGTCCCGTCCAATTCCGATAATATTTCCTTGCTAGCTTTCTGAAACCAAAAACAGCAGAAAACAGGCAACTGACACTGCGACATCTTGTTAATAGGTTAGTCCCGTAAAATGTATAAAAATACCTCAAAGTGTAGACAAAGCATAGCAAATTTGATACTAAATAAGCATGGAACATCAAAAATTATAGATACATTTACGACATATCAAGCATCCCCAAGCTTATCTCGTGCTCGTCCTCGAGTAGGTAAGTGATAAAAATAATAATTTTTGAGGTGACATGCACCATCACAATCTTGATCAAACTATTTTCAAGAATTGAAAGCTGGGATCAAAGTAATCTAAACATGAGCATGAAATATGAAGTGCTAATAATAGGACATAGTAACTATGCTGTAACATGAAAGGATACAAACAAAGATCATGAATAACAATGCATTGAAAGACATTTTTTTGTTTTACATATAGAAAACATAGCATAGTGGCATTCAGCTTGTCCCTCATGGAATATCAAAACATAAATGCATATGACATCTTCAGAGTTCATAAGGATGACTAGATACAAATAGTTAAAGAACAAACAATATCAACATTATGAATCAATCAATAAGTTTTGGGATAATGCACATAAAACTAAGAATGACAACTATGCTCTCCTAGTTGGTGCATAAATATAGAAGGTGGAGACTCAATATAAAAGCGGAAAGAAATGCCCTTCATAAAGGGAAGCAGGGATTTCAAGTTTCATAAAGAGCTTCGAAAAATTATGGTATTTGTTAGCTTTCAGCGCCTATTGCCCATATCATAAGCATCTTGAAGTGATTAAGGTTAAAGTGAACAAAGTATGGAGTATATGCTTGGCAAATTATAGGTTGGAAATCTCACGTCCCTTGAGTACGAGGGTCGTTCCTCATGCTACTCAACTTTAGTTACCGGTAAGTTCTTGTCATTGTAAGTATATGTGTATCATAGAGAACCGCCAACAAGGTATCCCTTTCCCCATGACACAGGAGCTATCCCATATCAAAATGACAAGGCAACAAACAATGAGCATCTCAGCAATCTTCTCATTTACCATGGGAAAATGGTGCTTTTTTCTCTTCTTTCCTGTTTTTTCTTTTTCTTTTTCTCTTCTATTTTTTCGATCTCTTTTTTATAAGAAGAATGCTTCATAGATTGCTCACTATGGTGATGCTGCAAGTTTCCACCATGATTAGGCATGGATTATGCTAGCAGCCCAGGCGTTTCTCTAACACATATACATAACTCCATGGACTTACAATCTCCCTTTTATTTCACACCGCCGACATCCATAAACAAAAGAGCATGATATCAACTGGGTAGATATTTACAAGAGTTGAAAGAGTTCCCCGTGACAACACGGTTCTACTAATTATCAACGTATAAGTGCAAGCATATACAACATAGATGACACAATGGTTCAAGTTTATTAAGGGGGGGGGATAAAGTGTGCCATCAAGTTTGTGAGAGCTTTAATCACTAATTTTCACATAACAAGTTTAATTTGGAAGATAAATAAAACAAGAATATACTTGGAATGGTGTAGCACACCATGCATAGGAATTTATAGTGGACACTTTGGAATAAATTGGTTTCTTGAGAGTTGGATGCATGAGTAGAGCTTACTCAATACAAGTGGAGGCTAGCAAAAGACTTGGAGCAATCAACTAAGAGAGCAATAATGGACATAATCATGCAGAGTGACAAAACATTATCAATCAAAGCATAAAGTGGTACCACAAGTCAAAAACTAAATGATCATAGAGGCTAACGTGACTGGTTCATAGTCATAACATGGTGTGAGCATGTGCCAAGTCGACCCAAACAAAGCATCAAAGGAGAATACCACAATATTATGCTTTTCTATGCTAAAACAACACATGATTCTTTCAAGGCACATTAAGCAATCTCAATTGTTTGGAACAAGTCATGATACAACAATAATCACTATGAATAAGGTCAAAACAACATCTAGCATGACATGATAAAGCCTAAGTCACAGTCAAAACAAGCTCCCTTTTGTACCACTATAAGCATGAAACTTTCTACTCTTTTCCAACACGAATCAACTTATTTGAAACATCATAGCAAAAAAGTGGGTCCAACTACTTTATCAAGCAAACTAAGCAATGAAAACCAAAAACTAAAACTAAGACGCTCCAAGAACAACACAACTGCGCATGAAACAATAAAAACGAAGTGTTTTGGAAGAAACCTAAGATTTTTATTGATGAAGAAGGGGATGCCAAGGCATCCCCAATCTTTGACGCTTGTAACTCTTGAATATTTCTTGGGGTGACACGAGTTGGCATCCCCAAGCTTGAGATTTTGTCCATTCTTCATCTCATCACTGTTGGAGATATGCCCTAGAGGCAATAATAAATGTAGTTATTATTATATCTTTGTGTTTATGATAAATGTTTACATTCATGCTATAATAGTATTAACAAGGAAACATTGATACTTGTGTGATTTGTAAACTTAATTTGAAGTCCCTAGTATAGCCTCTATACTTCACTAGCTTGTTGGTTGATTAATGATTGTGGTTTCCCTATCATGAACATTGAGATGTTATCAACAACAAGATCATATCGTTAGGAGAATGATATGGTGGACATACTCCTATAGATAAGCATAGCATAAAGATCAAGTCATTTCAATAGTTCAATTGCTATATGCTTTCTGATACATAGTAACCTAATTCCTTCGACCATGAGATCATGCATATCACCTTTACCGGATGGATGCTTTGATGACATCAAACACCACACCGTAACTGGGTGGCTATAAAGGTGGCATTGAGTGTTCGGAAAGTATTGGTTGAGACACATGGATCAAGAGTGGGATTTGTCCATCCATATGACGGATAGATATACTCTGGGCCCTCTCGGTGGAATGTCATCCAATTAGCTTGCAAGCATGTGACTGGCTCACAAGGGATCACATATCACGGGAACGACAAAAGAGTACTTATCGGTAACGAGGTTGAACTAGGTATACAGAGATACCGACGATCATAACCTCGGATAAGTAAACTATCGTGAGACAAAGGGAAATTGGTATCGTATGTAAATGGTTCATTCGATCGCAAAGTAATCGTAGAAATATGTGGGAGCCATATGAATTTCTAGATTCCTCTATTGGTTATTGTTCGGAGAAGTGTCTCGATCATGTCCGCATAATTCACGAACCGTAGGGAGACACACTTAAGGATTCGACGTTGTTTGAGTAGTTATGGTATTATGAGAAAGAGACCGAATGTTGTTCGGAGTCTCGGATGGGATCCGGGATATCACGAGGTGATCCGGAATGGTCCGGAGAATAAGATTCATATAAGGAAAGTCCCGTTTCGGAGTTCGGAAATGATTCCGGTGTTTTCATCGGGAATGTTCTAGAAGGTTCCAAAATGTCCGGCACTCCGGGGGGGAGGGGTACATGAATGTGTCATTACATATTGGAATGATTGCATCATGTACTAAGTGTTCTTGCTGTTCCAAATAAAGGATTAAATAGAATCCTAAAACAGAAAAGTCAAATGGCCAGTTTGAAAGTCAAACAGCTAAAACAAGAAACTGTGGGAAACAAGCAAGAGGAGGGCAAAACCGAGTTGGGGAGGGAATCCCTCCTCCAACCGGCAGCGCCTCCACTAGGCCGAGTTGGGGAGGGACTCCCCTCCCTCCCCTGGCGCGCCAGCCCCCTCCACCCATAAAAGGAGGGGCAGGGACTCCTCCTCTAGACACACAAGTTTCCTAGCCTCTAATCTAAATCCTAGCCCTAGACTCCGGTTTAGAGCTGTTTTGGTTTAGAGCTTCTAATTGCCCTAGCCCTCGGATTAGAGCCTTCTAATTGGTGTGTCTAATCCCTAGACCGCTAATAGTTCTCTCTCATACTCCACCATACTTGCTCCGGCTTAAGGCGAAGCCCTGTGGGATCTCCCCTCTACTTCCGGTACCACGCCGTTGTGCTGCCGGAATCGCGAGGAGAGTGCTACAACCTTCGTTGCCTGCTGGAACAAGGGAGAGGCATGTCTTCGTCGAGTACCGAACATGTGACCGACTGCGGGAGCTGCCGGAACGCAGCGCCAGAAGGATCGTCTACGCGATCTTGAGATCGGGAAGAGTACGACTACATCACCCACGAGAATCCGCTCTCGTTAAACACTTTGGAATCTTCGAGGGTAAGTTATTCCATCGACTCGTTGCTACAATCTAGTAGATAGATCTTGGCTTGTTTGTTTGTATGCGATAGAAATTTTTTGTTTTCCATGCTACGAAACCCTACAATCACATCATTCTTCCCCTACAGTTGAAAATTTCCTTTATACAAAACTTCACATAATCTTCATTAGCAACATTAGTGCATTCAAAATAATAAACCTTGGGTTTAGTTTCAACACAAGTAAAACTTTCATTAAAAACACAAGATACTGTAGAAATTCCTTTAAAAATCTCAAGTGACCAAAGAGAACTAAAAAAGAAACTGATAAGAGGCAAATGCAAATAATGGCAGAAATCTGTCAAAACAGACCAGCAGGTAAAAACCAATTTTTTCGAAGACCTTGTGTTGCTCAAATCTAGAAGTGTTGAACTAACGAAAGTGAGAGAACAACCTGGGTCATAATCTCAGAAAATTACAGCTAAATCCGACATACTGAGAGTTTTCACAAATTTTTACAGTGAAGCACAAAAATCTGTTTCGGGACAGCAACTTCCCCAAATCATGCTTCTCTCTCATTAGAGGTTATTCTTGGCACAAAAATCAAACAAAAAGGATAAGAAGAGGTTATTACATAAGTAATAACTTCCAAGACTGAATAAATCTATTGGGTTATCTCCCAAGAAGTACTTTTCTTTAACGCCTTTAAGCTAGGCTTGATAGTTTGAAAAGATACTCACATAAGAAATATGAATTGAAGTAAAAGAGAGCATCAAGAAGCAAATTCAAAACACATTTAAGTCTAACCCAATTCCTATGCATAGGAATCTTGTACACAAATAAATTCACAAAGAACAAAGTGGCATGCATAGGAAGGTAAAACAAGAGTAACTTCAAAACTTTCAGCACATAGAGAGGTGTTTTAGTACCATGAAAACTTCTACAACCATATTTTCCTCTCTCATAATAATTTTCAGTAGCCTCATGAATAAACTCAACAATATAACTATCACATAAAGCATGATTTTCATGATCTTCAAACACATAATTTTATCAAGCTCAAAAATAGTGGGACTAAAACCTTCAAACCCATTTTTAACAATTTTATAACAAGATGACTGATCATTCAATATAGGACCATCATCTAGAGCTTTATCATAAACATTTTCTAAGCAAAACTCTTTAGTACCATGCATTTCAAAGTTAGGCACAAATAAATGATTATCATAAATAACAGGAGCATAATTATTATCACAAGTCTTACCCATAGTAGATATTTCAAAAGAATCCACAGGAACATAACATTCATCCTTCTTTGGTAATCATGGGCTACAATAAAATAATGTAAGGGATAAAGAGTTACTCTCATTGGAAGGTAGGCATGGGTAGCTAATACATTCTTCCTCCTTTTGTTCATCACTCTCCTCCTCTTTTTCATTTAATGAGCTTCCAATTTCAGCAATTTCTTCTTCCATAGGCTCCTGCGGCATTAGTCTCTTCCATTTGTGGAAAGCATCGATTAATATATTCAAGAATATAGCCATTTTCTTCCTTGTAATTATCAAAGCATAATTTAAGTCTATCATAAATCTCATATTTATAAGGTGAATCATCAGTATTTTCAAGCAAACTAGCAAGTTCAAATGCACCCTTCCAAGCAATAAATTCTTCAATTTGTTCCACATCATAAAAGTCATAATTTCCTTTGACATAAGAAGATATGGTAACTTTATCATTATAATCACATTGAAAAGGGAGGTGTTTATACCTCCTATAGCAACAAGATTTATGAAAGCAATAAGTAACATTATAAGTAGAGCACATGTTTCTAGCAATGGTATTCAATTTATCAATTGTTCGCATAAGTGTTTCCCTTTTTGTGACAAGCGGTGTTCCTTATAATAATATTTTTGTTGTTGCATGAACCCACCTTGCCAATAAGAACTAGTTTCAAAGAAACCAACCATTGATAGAAAGCATGAGAAAGCCAGGCAATAACAGACCAACAACTATAGTAGGAACTAATTTTTTTGTGTTTTTGATATGAAAAAGCAAACCAAATAGAACTATTTTTTTTCAATTTTTGATAAAAAGAAGCAAGCAAAACAAAGCAAAAGGAACTAAGCAAAACAAAAACAAATTAAAGTGAATGGTTGTGAATGACTCCCCTTGTGAAGTTGTCCTTACTCCCTGGGCAACGGCGCCAGAAAAAGTCTTTGATGAGCTCAGATCACTATAGAGCTTCGTTGGGAGACCCCAAGAGGAAGGTGTGATGAGCACATCAGTAAGTTTTCCCTCAGTTATGAAACCAAGGTTATCGAACTAGTAGGAGTAAGGAAACAACTCCAAGGTGTTGCTAGCAACATGGAATCATGCACAACACAAACTCAAGAGTCTCGCCAACTTACAGTGAGGTTGTCAATCTCACTGGTTTGCTGAAAACAAAGGATTAAACGTATAGTGTGGAAGGTAATGGTTGCTTGTAGAGAGTAAACGGTAACAATGGATGATGTATCAATGGTAAAGATTGGATTAGGGTCCACAGTTCACTAGAGGTGTTCTCCTTGAGAAAGATAACAAAACATGCTGGGTGAAAAAATTACATCGGGGCAATTGACAGGACTGAGCAAGGCATAACAATGCAAATACTAGACATCATGATTCCAATGAGATTTTATTGGGCATTACAACAATATACATATACCGCCATCCAACTACATCTATGACTAGTAATCCACCTTCAGGTTATCATCTGAACCCCCTCTAGTATTAAGTTGCAAGCAACAGATAACTGAATTAAGCAATGTGTGTAAAGTAAACAATACAATTGTTCCATGAAAAAAAGATTGTTGTTTTCTCCCTAGTGGCAACAACACATCTACAACCTTAGAGATTCCTGTCACTTCCCCAGATTACTAGAGGCATGAACCCACTATCGAGCATAAATACTCCCTCTTGGAGTCACTAGCATCTACTTGGCCAAGATAGCTACTAGCAACGGAGAGCATGCAAGATCACAAACAACACATACATGATATAATCAATAATCAATAATACATGATAGAATCAATAATCAATCTGACATAGCAATCTCAATATCCATCGGATCCCCGCAAACACAACATGTATGATTACAAATAGATGATCTTGATCATGAATGGAGCTCACAAGATCTAAACATGATAGCACAAAGGAGGAGAAACAACCATCTAGCCATTGTATGGAACCATAGTCCAAGGGTGAACTACTAACGCATCATACCGGAGGCTGGCATGGTGATGAAGAAGGCCTCCGGGATGAGCTCTCCAGTCCGGCAGGGTGCCGGGAAGAGCTTTAGATCCCCCAAGCTAGGGATGATGGTGGCGGCGGATACGGACTGTTTTATGGAGATCTGATCGGGTACTTAGGGTTTTGGGATCGGGGGCTTTTATAGGCGAAGAGGCGAGGTGGGAGGTCGGCCAGGGGGCCCACACCCTGCCCTGGCGCGGCCTAGGGTGGGACCGTGCCTAGGGGTGTGTGGCCTCCCTGTGGTGCCCCTCCGTCTCTCCTCTGGACTCCGTGTTCTTCTCGGTGAAATATTAACCTTGGCTTTTGTCCCGTCCAATTCCGAGAATATTTCCTTACTAGGTTTTCTGAAACCAAAAACAGCAGAAAACAGGCAACTAGCACTGCGGCATCTTGTTAATAGGTTAATCCCAGAAAATGTATAAAAATACCTCAAAGTGTAGACAAAGCATAGCAAAGTTTATACTAAACATGCATGGAACATCAAAAATTATAGATACGTTTACGACGTATCACCGGGTTTAACGGTATATGGTGGAAACCAGAATACATGTCTACAAATAATAACATTTCACATCCAACTATCGAGTCAATGACCTAATCTATTATTGGCAAAGTAAATGGATCCTTTGGACATGCCTTGTTCAAGTTGGTGTAGTCAATACACATGAGTGACACTACTGCCACATTCGGGTCATCCTTCTTTTCCACCATCACCGGATTATATAGCCAATCTAGATGAAGTACTTCCGTGATAAACCTGGCTACAAGGAGCCGAGCTGTTTCATCCCCTATGATCTTTCTCGTATCTTCGGCGAAGCGACGGAGAGGTTGCTTCACCGACCTTGCATCAGGCCTCACATGCAAAGAGTGCTCAGCCAGCTCCCTCACACACCTTGCAGGTCCTATGTGTACCAAGCAAACATGTACCAATTCTCATGGAGGATGCTGATGAGCGCGCTTTCCTATTTGTCAATCATTCCAGCACCAATGGTGACAGTGTACTATGGGAACTGGTCATCAATCTGGATCTTATTGGTGTCCTTAGTCGGCTGGAATGATAGACTTCCATGCGGGTTACTCATCAATGACATATTCAGCTAAGCCAACTAAGCCAAAGCTATTACTTCTTTAATCCTCTTTTTCTCTTGTGCAATCACCAGTGACTCGACCAGGTTTGATCCGGCCGAGGCACACTCCATCGATCTCCTAAAATGTCCTCAATGCTAATAATTCCATTGGGTCCTGGCATCTTCATATTCAGATAACAAATGTGGGTACAAGCCATGAATTTGGATATCACTGGCCTACCAAGGAGTGCATGGTACCAAATTTCTATGTCCACAACCTCGAACACCAACTTCTCTATTCTACAATTCTCTCTTGTGCCGAATAATAGATCTATTCGAACTTTGTCAATTGGCTCGCAGGATAATCCTGGCACAATGCCATGGAAAGTAGTCTTAGTCGCATGTAACATGTTTTCCGAGATTCCCAACTTGTGCATCGTATCCTTATACAGTGATACTGCTGCCATTGTCAATGAGTACCTTGGAGAATTCCACATTAATATTTGGCCCGATAAATGTCGGATCAAGTACCAAAGCATATGATCAAGGACTCGGCATGAGCTTGGGATGATCCTTGATACTCCATGTGATTTCCGGATCCGACCAGTGCATATACCTCGACACTACCGACATAACTGCATTGACTTCCATGTGTCACTGCTGCACACTTTGCATGTCCTTTTCTTCTATGGTGAACACACGGTAGCTCTGATGATGCTCCCTATATTCATTGCGGCCATCATTGCCGGGGTATCCACGGTTTCCTTGCTTCTGGTTGACCACTTGATGCACTTCATCCCTTCTTTCCTGGTTCTCATATGCCAGCGGTGGTGGAGGTAGAACTAATTGCTAGGAATTCCCTCCTGTGAGCCGAGGAGGGTGATTCGCCTGAGCTGGTCCCGCCTCTCCCAATGCACGTTGCCAATTTGTGTGATTCACCAGCTTAGCTAGATTAGGCGTGTGGAATTTGCATGGATGATCCAACATGGACTCATATGTATACTTTAGGCTTTCCTGCCATTTCTTTTTCTGCTCAGCACTCCATTGCTTTTTCCCATCATTATTTTGTGTCCATTGGCGAGCATTGTTTTTCTGTAGCTGGTTGCCCCCAGCTCCTGGCTGATCTTGGGTCACGACAGCGACATGGTTCGAGCCATACCAGTAATTCGGCCTCATCCATTATTTTACCCTAGAAATCTTTCCTCCGGGATGACCCGGCTCCATCACGGGAGTAGTGCTCGTCATTCTGCTCTGCCGACATAAGCTGAGGTTGGGTCGGATCACCCAATGCATATGAGTCGGCAATCTTAATTGTCTCGGCCAACATAGTTGGCATATCTCTTTGTAGTCTTTGCCATAACACACTTCCATATCTACATCCTTGTGCAAACCATGCTATTGCCTATGACTCGATCACACCCTAATATGAGTTGCGCATGTTGCACCACCGAGTCAAAAACTCTCTACCAGTTTCATTCGGCCTTTTCTTGCACATTGCCAACTGCTGAGGTCTGTTAGGCCTCTTGTATGTAATTGTGAAGTTGCTGACAAACATCTCCTCAAAATCTAACCAACTATTGATACTTTCTGCTGGAAAATTATTCAGCCAAACCCTTGCCGATCCCTTTAGAATCTCTGGTATATACCTCACCGCCCATCTAAGATTTCCCTAAGTTATATTCACATCCGTGGCATAATCTATCAAACAATCTTGTGGCTTGTTGCTACCATCATATGTTTTGTCCCCTGGCTACCTAAAAGTTCGGCATAGGTGGTTCTCTCATGATCTGAGGTCCAAAACATGGAGGACTTGGAGGACCTTGTCCTTCCAACAGTTCTAACATATAAATTCTGTCCAGCTTTAGTCTTGCATCATCTGGAAGTAAGTTCCTGTTTTCAACCTTGATCTGATTACATTTCCCATCATATAATGATCTGGGCTGGGAAACCCGACATTTGACATAGCCGAATAACCATTATTGTACCTATTCTGCATGGTTGACCCTGCACTTTTCTCCTGTTAAGGTATGTACTGGTGTTGGTGATCCTGAGGTGGATTTTTTCCTGCTCCATCCGAGTTACGTTGACCGGCATTTCCGCGTGCAACATTTCCCTGACTTCCATTACCTTGGTCGGGGTTTCTGTTACCACCATTACCTCGGCTAACACTTCCTCGGTCTGCATCATCATGTATGTTTTTGCCTTTTCCGGCCACATCCTGGTCATAGGGTGTTGGAGATATGCCCAAGAGGCAATAATAAAGTGGGTTATTATCATATCTTCATACTTATGATAAATGTTTACATACCATGCTATAATTGTATTAACCGGAAACATTAATACTTGTGTGATTTGTAAACTAAAATAAGAGTCCCTAGTAAAGCCTCTTGTTAAACTAGCTTGTTGGTTAATATATGATCATGGTTTCCTGATCATGAACATAGAGATGTTATTAACAACAGGATCATATCATTAGGAGAATGATGTGATGGACATACTCCTATAGATAAGCGTAGCATAAAGATCAAGTCATTTCAATAGTTCAATTGCTATATGCTTTCTGATACATAGTAACCTAATTCCTTCGACCATGAGATCATGCATATCACCTTTACCGGATGGATGCTTTGATGACATCAAACACCACATCGTAACTGGGTGGTTATAAAGGTGGCATTGAGTGTTCGGAAAGTATTGGTTGAGACACATGGATCAAGAGTGGGATTTGTCCATCCATATGACGGATAGATATACTCTGGGCCCTCTCGGTGGAATGTCATCCAATTAGCTTGCAAGCATGTGACTTGGTCACAAGGGATCACATATCACGGGAACGAGAAAAGAGTACTTATCGGTAACGAGGTTGAACTAGGTATGCAGAGATACCGACGATCATAACCTCGGATAAGTAACATATCGTGAGACAAAGGGAAATTGGTATCGTATGTAAGTGGTTCATTCGATCGCAAAGTAATCGTAGAAATATGTGGGAGCCATATGAATTTCCAGATTCCTCTATTGGTTATTGTTCGGAGAAGTGTCTCAATCATGTCCGCATAATTCACGAACCGTAGGGAGACACACTTAAGGATTCGACGTTGTTTGAGTAGTTATGGTGTTATGAGAAAGAGACCGAATGTTGTTCGGAGTATCGGAAGGGATCCGGGATATCATGAGGAGATCCGGAATGGTCCGGAGAATAAGATTCATATAAGGAAAGTCCCGTTTCGGAGTTCGGGAATGATTCCGGTGTTTTCATCGGGAACATTCTAGAAGGTTCCGGAATGTCCGGCACTCCGGGGAGGAAGGGGTACATGAGTGTGTCATATCAAGTTGGTATGATTGCATCATGTACTAAGTGTCATCGCTGTCCGAAATAAAGGGTTAATTCAAATCCTAGTTTGAAAAGTCAAACGGCTAGTTTGAAAAGTCAAACTGCCAGTTTTCGGAAAGAGGAGAAGGAGGTTTTTGGTGGAGGCCGAATTGGAGGAGGGTTCCTCCTTGGGCCGGCGCACCACCTCAAGGCCGAGTTGGGGAGGGACTCTCCCTCCCCTTGGCCGGCCCCCTCCATCTATAAAAGGAGGGGCAGGGCTCCCCTCCTAGGACACACAAGTTCCTATCTATTTCTCCCGGTTTAGAGCCGTTTTGGTTTAGAGCTTCTAATTGCTTTAGCCATCGGTTTAGAGCCTTCTAATTGGTTTAGAGCCTTCTAATTGGTGTGTCTAATTACTAGACCACTAATAGCCTCTCTCATAAGCTCCACCATACTCGCACCGGCTTAAGGCGAAGCCCTGCGGGATCTCCCCTCTACTTCCGGTACCACGCCGTTGTGCTGCCGGAATCGCGAGGAGAGTACTACAACCTCCGCTGCCTGCTGGAACAAGGGAGAGGAAGGTCTTCGTCGAGTACCGAACGTGTGACCGACTGCGTGAGCGCTGCCGGAACGTGGCGCCGGAAGGATCGTCTACACGATCTTGAGATCGGAAAGAGTACGACTACATCATCCACGAGAATCTGCTCTCGTTAAACGCTTTGGAATCTTCGAGGGTAAGTTATACCATCGACTCGTTGCTACAATCTAGTAGATAGATCTTGGCTTGTTTGTTTGTATGCGATAGAAAAATTTTGTTTTCCATGCTACGAACCCCTACAGTGGTATCAGAGCCGTGTCTATATGTAGATCTGTTGCACGAGTAGAACACAATGGTCATTGTGGGCGTTGATGCTTTTATTGTTGATTGCTTCTTGTGTACTTTGCATCTTGCGGTATGTTGGGATGAAGCGGCCCGGTCTAACCTTACATGACATCGTTCATGAGACTTGCTCCACGCTTGACATGCAACTTGTATTGCATAAGTGGCTTTGCGGGTGCCTGTTTCTCCTAGCATAGTATAGATCCAATTCACAACGGGTGATTAACAATACTTGTGTCAACGTTGTGGTTCATGTTCGTAAGTTAGAACGACACTTATAGAAAGCCCCAAACCACGTAAAACATGCAAAGAAAGTAGAGGCGTCTAACTTTGTTTTGCAGGGGTGTGCAGTGATGTGATATGGCCATGATTGTGATTATATATGATGTATGCAATGTTCCTTATTGTAAGTCGGCAACCGGCAGGAGCCATATGGTTGTCTTTAATTTATGTTAAGACCCGCGTGTCTATTCAAAGAGGTTGTAATAGTTGAAGCCGGTGGACGACAACCATGGAGAGGCGTCATTGACCTTGATGCAATGCCGGTGATGATGGAGATCATGTTCGTGCTTGAAGATGGAGATCGGAAGCACAAAGAAGAAAGGCCATATCATATCACATATATATTGAATTGCATGTGATGTTAATCCTTTATGCATCTTGTATTGCTTAGTAGACGACGGTAGCATTATAAGATGATCCCTCATGCACATGAATTTCAAGTCATAAAGTGTTCACCCTTAGTTAGCACCGTTGCTAAAGCTTGTTGTTTCGAAGCACCACGTGATGATCGGGTGTGTTAGATTCCGCAAGTGTATACAACGTGGGCAAGCCAGATTTGCTCATGCGGAAGCTAAGGTTTGATCTTGACGAGCCTAGCATGTACAGACATGGTCTCAGGAACACGGATCACCGAAAGGTAAAGCATGAGTCATATAGGAGATATGATGAACATGTTGATTGTTCGCCATTGAAGCTATGTCAACTCTCGTGATGATCGGTTTTGATGTGGTGGATTTGGTTCGTGTGATCACTAAAACAATGTGAGGGATATTGTTTTGAGTGGGAGTTCACCTAGATTAATTTAATTATTAATTAGAACTCAATTTATCATAAACTGAATCAAAGTGAATTTGCATAGTTGTTGTAGTCATTGGCATCCGTTTACCACCTTGCGCTTAGTTATAATTGAGATGATAGAACTATAGAATTCTGGTTAGTTACTTTACGAACTGGTATCGTATTGTTTTGAAGTGTTAATCTAAAGTTTAAAAGTCCTATTGCAAACTTTCAGTAAGTTCCGGTTACTCGATGAAGTTTAATAATTGGTATTAAAACAAGAGTAACAATTCCAAAGTTAGTATATAAGTATCATGTTTGTCTCCATGATTCTTGATATTCAAAGGATTGTCTTAATATCAAGGTTATCTAGGATCTGAAAGAGTCGTTTCAGAAACCATGATGTGTGGAAGATATTGTGATATCTGAAACGAAGTTTTGGTTGGAACATGATAGAGTATAATATGTCAAAAGTCATGTTCTCATATTTTGATGAGAATTTGCAAAAGGGTTGGAGATACTAGTTGTCCTAATCTTCCAAAAGGTTTTGGATAGCAACATTATACTCATAATTCATCGTTATAAGCTAAAAGTAGCTTGATCATGGACGATTCCATGATAAGGGTGAATATTTGATGTAGGTAAAATGTTTACTACACCAAGAGATTACTAAAGAAAGGAATTTGAAAGAACACCAAACATTTGATGATGGTGATCTACTTCAAAGTGCAAGTCCAAAGACATTGGTATTTAACTATACACGCTTTGGACTATATGTCATATGTATGACTCCACTATTGATATTGATAGATTCTTTCAAACAGAAAAGGAAATACTGAAAGAGAATCTCATAAATATATGGCAGAAAAGAAAAGACTAGAATTGTTCAGTTTAAGTATATAGATGATATACATGTTATGGCTATATTCTTTGCTTATTAAACAATGTGATTCTTAAGTATTTGATACTGAATTTGTTGGTATGAATCGTCATACAAAACAACAGAATTCATGAACTACAGTGGCCTAAGTAATTAGCAAAAGAATATGTGATGATGTTCATCAAGAACAAATAAAGGGTTATTGTGTTGCTCGTTAAACATCAAAGCTTGCCTTCAAGATTTGTTTTATCAGGTGTTATGAGAACAAAAGGGTTGTTCAAATAATTGCCGTAATCCATAAAAGATGGATGATTCACAAATCTCGTTGGAAAAATCACATCCATAAAGCTAAATGCTAAAGATGTCGAAAGACAAATTGATTGAAAGATCACTTAGGAAGTGACATCGCCGTTTAAATTATATTGGAAAGAAAACATGAAGAAACTCCATATGTATGGAATTTTGGAGTCTTTTGATTTTGATCAAATGACGCTTGTGGAACTTTCCTAGAGATAATTAAAACTTTGTTCGTAGGCCAAAAGGGAACGAAAGACTAGCTTATTGAAACTTGTACATATTGTTGTACGAAGTCCATTATGTGTAGTCAAGAGCGATGGATTTCAACTTCATATGCTTTCTCCGAAAATTTGAGTGAATATATGAATATTTACTTAATAAGGATGAAGTATGAAACATTTGAAAAGTTCAAAGACTTTCAAGATGAAGTGCAAAATCATTGTAACAAGAATATAAACAGTTTATGATAAAGATCATAAAATAAGATATTTGAGTTACAGAGTTTAGCATAATACCTAAGATTTAAGGAATCGTTCCGTGGATTTGCATTTCCCGAAACACCATAAGAGTATGGAGCGTTCGAGATATGTAATTAAACCTTGTTTGACATGGTAAGATCGAAGGTGTAATTCATAAAACTGCCATTGTATTTTAAAGATTAAAAGCTTTAGAGATTACCGTTTTTCCACTGAAAAGAGCTCCATCATAATCCGTTGAAATGACACCATATAAAGTTATGGTTTGGGATAAAACCCAAGTAGTCCTTTCTTAAACATTGGTATGCTATACATAAGAAAGATGTTTGCAACCAAAGTCGGATGAACCTGTCTTTGTATAAACTGTTAATATTCCTCCATTAACACCGGAGACAAAAGTGTTTGTTGCTTGGAACGTCAAGTTTCTTTAAGAAGGAATTTTTCGTGAAAAGTTAAGTGGGAGGACAATAGAACTTTGATAAGGTTAAAAGAACCTTAGCTATATGTGCAGAGTTGCGCAGCGCCGAAAAGTATTCCGGAGGCAGCAACAATGCTCATGGCTCACGTGCCTCAAAGGTTGTGATCACGGAGATCTAAGTTCCTATTGAAACAAGTAGGTCAAGTAAACAATCAAATACCAAGATTTGAGGGTTGAATCATTATTTGAGAATAATGAACGTACTACATGCAAAGAAGCGATGATGGGCCATGACTCCGTCAAATGGCTTGAAGCCATAAAATCCGTGATAGTTCCATACACGAGAAATCAAGTTTTGAACTTGAAGGACCCTCGAGAAAGGTGTAAGACCTTACAGTTGTGTTTGGATCTATAAATAAATAGACATGGATGTTGCACATCTATGAAATAGTCGACATGTTGGGAAAGAGTTCACAAAAATGTTCAAAGGTTGACTATGACAAGATCTGATCTTTCATAACGATATTTAGTCTAAACGGATTAATGTAGCAACCACTACATATAATTTTGTTATATGATAGTTGAATAAACAAAACAAGTTCTTCTAATAGAATCGTTACCTAGGACATGTGCATAACACGGTCCATAGGGTTTTGTTAATTCAAAGGATGCTAGAAGCATATGCAAACTTCAACGGTTGAAGTGAGCATCGCGGAGTTGGAATCTTCACTATGATGAAACTGTTAAAGGAGTTTAAAAGTTCATTAGAGACAATGAAGATGCTTGCATTTGCAAGAAATTAAGTGGGAGCGCTAATACATGTTTCTAATACATTATGTGGAAGACATATTGTTGATTGGAAATAATGTATCTTTTATTAACACATATTAAGAATTTCATCCTGATGAAAGACTTAGGCAAAAACCCAAATATTAGGCATGAATAGACGCTAATATGGTTGTGCCAGAAGTACATAGACGAGATATTGAATGAGTTCAATATAGAAACTACAAGAAAGTTTCTTGTCGCACAGAAAGGATTGAATGAGTTCAATGTTGATGATATATTCAAGTGTATTGACATTTGGTAAAGTGAAACAAATAATCAAGTATAGATTGATACTTGATGTATGAAATCACAAAGATTATTTATATCAATCATACTGTGATATGTACAAATCCAGATATGTCCTATGCTCTAAATGTTATGAGCATATACCAGAATGATTCGTAAGATGATCATTGGACAATAGTAAGGATATTCTTATGATCTTTTGCAAGAACTAAGAGTATAATATTTGTAGAAGTGACAAATAGATGGTTAGTTCATTGTAAAAGTACTACATTGATACTAGCTTGGTCACAAAGTACAAATTAAGTTTATCTCAATCTAAACTAAGGGTGGCACAATATAATGGAAAGTGAGTTCCATAATGGATTTGGATGAGTTCCAAAGTTAAGACATTGTGACAGATACTACAACAAAAGGCTAAGTATATGACTGCTATTTTAGCAGCAAAAGAGGGCATTTGTGTCAAGTAGTTTGTTATCAAACTAGGTGTAGTTCACAGTGGGATAATACTATGAAGATATATTGTGCGACAATATTATCAACATGTTTTAACCCCAAAAGAGCTAAAGGTCACACCGAAAGACCAAATTTATACAAAGCCATCTCATTAGAGAATGAGTGATGCGTAGAGACGCAAAGACATGCAATTACACACGGACCTGGAAGTGTCAGATCCGGAGATCAGTTGACCACTAGCAATCGTGTACATACAACACCGGAAAGCCATAGGTGTTGAATACACAAAGGTTTGAAACTAGATTATTGACTCTAGTGCAAGTGGGAGACTGTTGGAGATATGCCCAAGAGGCAATAATAAAGTGGGTTATTATCATATCTTCATACTTATGATAAATGTTTACATACCATGCTATAATTGTATTAACCGGAAACATTAATACTTGTGTGATTTGTAAACTAAAATAAGAGTCCCTAGTAAAGCCTCTTGTTAAACTAGCTTGTTGGTTAATATATGATCATGGTTTCCTGATCATGAACATAGAGATGTTATTAACAACAGGATCATATCATTAGGAGAATGATGTGATGGACATACTCCTATAGATAAGCGTAGCATAAAGATCAAGTCATTTCAATAGTTCAATTGCTATATGCTTTCTGATACATAGTAACCTAATTCCTTCGACCATGAGATCATGCATATCACCTTTACCGGATGGATGCTTTGATGACATCAAACACCACATCGTAACTGGGTGGTTATAAAGGTGGCATTGAGTGTTCGGAAAGTATTGGTTGAGACACATGGATCAAGAGTGGGATTTGTCCATCCATATGACGGATAGATATACTCTGGGCCCTCTCGGTGGAATGTCATCCAATTAGCTTGCAAGCATGTGACTTGGTCACAAGGGATCACATATCACGGGAACGAGAAAAGAGTACTTATCGGTAACGAGGTTGAACTAGGTATGCAGAGATACCGACGATCATAACCTCGGATAAGTAACATATCGTGAGACAAAGGGAAATTGGTATCGTATGTAAGTGGTTCATTCGATCGCAAAGTAATCGTAGAAATATGTGGGAGCCATATGAATTTCCAGATTCCTCTATTGGTTATTGTTCGGAGAAGTGTCTCAATCATGTCCGCATAATTCACGAACCGTAGGGAGACACACTTAAGGATTCGACGTTGTTTGAGTAGTTATGGTGTTATGAGAAAGAGACCGAATGTTGTTCGGAGTATCGGAAGGGATCCGGGATATCATGAGGAGATCCGGAATGGTCCGGAGAATAAGATTCATATAAGGAAAGTCCCGTTTCGGAGTTCGGGAATGATTCCGGTGTTTTCATCGGGAACATTCTAGAAGGTTCCGGAATGTCCGGCACTCCGGGGAGGAAGGGGTACATGAGTGTGTCATATCAAGTTGGTATGATTGCATCATGTACTAAGTGTCATCGCTGTCCGAAATAAAGGGTTAATTCAAATCCTAGTTTGAAAAGTCAAACGGCTAGTTTGAAAAGTCAAACTGCCAGTTTTCGGAAAGAGGAGAAGGAGGTTTTTGGTGGAGGCCGAATTGGAGGAGGGTTCCTCCTTGGGCCGGCGCACCACCTCAAGGCCGAGTTGGGGAGGGACTCTCCCTCCCCTTGGCCGGCCCCCTCCATCTATAAAAGGAGGGGCAGGGCTCCCCTCCTAGGACACACAAGTTCCTATCTATTTCTCCCGGTTTAGAGCCGTTTTGGTTTAGAGCTTCTAATTGCTTTAGCCATCGGTTTAGAGCCTTCTAATTGGTTTAGAGCCTTCTAATTGGTGTGTCTAATTACTAGACCACTAATAGCCTCTCTCATAAGCTCCACCATACTCGCACCGGCTTAAGGCGAAGCCCTGCGGGATCTCCCCTCTACTTCCGGTACCACGCCGTTGTGCTGCCGGAATCGCGAGGAGAGTACTACAACCTCCGCTGCCTGCTGGAACAAGGGAGAGGAAGGTCTTCGTCGAGTACCGAACGTGTGACCGACTGCGGGAGCGCTGCCGGAACGTGGCGCCGGAAGGATCGTCTACACGATCTTGAGATCGGAAAGAGTACGACTACATCATCCACGAGAATCTGCTCTCGTTAAACGCTTTGGAATCTTCGAGGGTAAGTTATACCATCGACTCGTTGATACAATCTAGTAGATAGATCTTGGCTTGTTTGTTTGTATGCGATAGAAAAATTTTGTTTTCCATGCTACGAACCCCTACATAGGGCACCATCTCCTTGTTCCTTCTTCCAGAATTTACTACCTCGTCTCTCCTTGGGCATGTGCCGGGGGGAGAAGAAGCCCCGACTGATTTTGCTGGTGCACCCTAGGTCGAATGAACGATGAGGCAACCTCCTGGTATTGACGGGTTATTCTTGAGTAACTCTTCATTTTGCTGGTTTGCAATGCGCACCAGCTCACTGACTTTCTCTTGCTTCCTTTATCGGGCCTCGCCGAATAAAACAGGTATCTCAGCCGCTGCCACATCTGCAGCTCTGAGGTTCTTTGCTGGCGTGCTATACATAGGCAATCCTGCAGACATTGGGTTAGCCGAATCTCCTGGCCTTGGCACATATTCTTTATCTGTATCACTAATGGGGTTATTTCCCCTAATCCTTACACCTTCTATCTGTGTTGGGATAGTATTAATCTTATTGGCCCTAGAATACTCACGCAAGGTGATGTTTAGGGACTGCTGAGTTTCTGCTACTTTCTTGGATCCCTCAAGTACTTTCCACCAGGTATCCTCCATCTCAGTTGTGCCTGGGCCAAATCTATGATAGGAGCTACATGAATTGTTAAGCTATCTATGGCTTCCTACAATATGTTTTCTAGCCTCTCTAGCAGAGGGAACCTCGAACGAGTTTTCCTTGGGAGTGGTACCCCCTTCCTCGGCTAGGGGTCTGCTGGCGCCTTCTCCTGGCACGGTCATCATCACCTCGACGCAGCTAGAGGGGCGAGTGATACCCTAACCGCGAACCACGTAGAGGGGAGGCTCTCCCGCCACGACGACTTGCTGCGAATACGTGCAGGAGATGTCGACCGCGACATAGACATTGTGTGCGTCGAAGTTGAAAAAGAGGTCATTGCGTGGGAGAGGGCAGTTGCCGAAGTTGTGGACATTATCGCTCATGTAGTCCAGCGAGTTGAATCGGTGAACTATCCCGGAGACGATGTGCTCGCCAGCTACCTTGAAGTTTCTTGTCCGGATCTTAACTCAAGCTAGCGTCGCTACTGGCCCCATGATGGGCGCCAACTGTCATGGTGGTGGCACGACAAATGCCATGGGTATGCTAAAAATGGTGCCAATGTGCACTAGTGGTATCCAGGGAGGGATAGTGTAGTGGATCTACACACGATGAAATCTCTCAATACCTTGTTTTTAGATCTATGGATGTATACAAGTTACTCATTGAGCTATATCGAAGAAAGGAAGAAGATGACCTACTTCATCTCTCTCCACAGTCTAGGGTTTCCCCTTGTACAAATGGACCGACCCTATCTGTTGGGGGGATGACCCTAGGTAGGGTCAAGGTAGCGGAAAGAAGGAAGGAACCTTTCTTACCATATGCCGAGTTATAAGCTGAGTCGGCAGAGTTATGCAAGGCTCGGCCGAATAAACCATGGCTTGTCTAGAATCGAGTGATTAATACCTTACTTGGTCGACGTGTGAGCTAAGTCGGCCGAATAAGATTGATCAGCTCATACACAGGAAAGCCAAGTTGAGTTATGTGAGACGAGGCCGAGTAACGGGAAACTTGCAGGAGAAGGAGAAGGACCCCAGAGTCAAAAACTAGCTACTGGCTAGGAGGAATCTACATAGGGCCAAGCACTAAAGACAAAGAGCAGAGCCGCAGAGGGGTGGACAGGCGTCACGGAGGTGACAGTGGGCAAGCCCGAGGCTCACATGTGGGGGTTCTGGGTCTTTGCCGTAGATAGAAGGGAGACACGGAAAGAGCTCTGCCGAGTTACCACTTTGGGACAAGCATATTCCAATAATATGCTTGCCACGTCAGCCCTAGGAGGAGTCAAGGGACCCCTTTATAAGGAGGGGAACGGCTTCCTGGGAGAGGGATCGATTCAGACTCTGGAGGGCTCGTGTAGTAGTCTTCTTCCTCCTCTCTCTGATACATCTCAAGGAGCACTTGTAACTTGATTGAGGAGAAATAAAGATCTATGTACTAGTCAATTGTGTGTAGAAATCACTACATCTTCCCTCCCCAGATCCCACTAGCATCCATTGGCCCCATACTTTAGCCTACCCATGGCATCTGCCGTGCTGCCACCACGACAGTTGGCGCCCACCGTGGGGCCAACAGTGGTGCTAGATGGAGTCAAGATCCGGACGAGAAACTTCATCCACACCGGCGAGCAGGTTGTTTCTGGCCTAGTCCAGAGATTTGACATCTAGGACTACGTCAGCGACAACGCTGGCAGTTTCAGGAAAAGGGCGCCCCCGCGCAACGACATCTTCATCAACCTGGGCGCTCACAAGATCTACGTCGGCATCGACACCTCCTGCGTCTATCATCGCCGAGTCATCGATGCAGGATATCCTTCCCTCGGTGCTGCCAGCGGTCAGTGTGGCATTCGCCCCGCAGGCAGCATAGAGGTGATGATGACGGCTCCAGCACCAGCAGCAGGAGGAGGCGCCGGACCAAGCAAGGACCCGGCGACAGGAGGACAAGTAACGACGAAGCAAGCAGCTCCAAAGCCAACTGCAGTAGATCCTCTAGTGACCAGGGCAGCCGAGGTGCAGGAGGTGATTCCAAAAGCAGCAAGGGTAAGGTGGCCACCTCTGGAGAGGCCGGAGAATATCCTCCAGGCAGCTATAGATAACTTGACTACACCTGTAGTGCCGATAGTTGACCCGACAAACGCACATGCAGAATTAGAAGAAACTAGATTGAAAATGTTAGAGGAGGAAAAAAAGGTGTCAGCCTTGCAGGATTCCTTTAACAGGACCTTGCGATAATATGCTAGGGCAAACAAGCTAGATACATCCCCAGGCCGAGTAGATGATATGAGATTAAGAGGAAAGAACCTCATGAATGATATCAACAAAGAGCATGAAGCTCGACCAGATGATTCGGTTGACCCAGGTTTGACGAGGTATAGTACCCCGGCAAAGAACCTCAGGGCAGCAAATGCTGCAGCCCTAGAATTGGAGGGATTAATCGGGGAAGCCCGGCAAAACCAGCAGAATGAAAAAATGCTTAGGGCTAACCCGGTGAAGCCGGGAGCTTCCCGCATGGTTCATACGGCAGGGGCTGCCCCCGCATTATCTGCGGCAGCGACATCATCGCCCGAAAACAATGCGCAGAAAGACAAAGCAGTAACTTCGGGAAAGAGAAACAAGCAAATTGTCCCATATGACCTGGCAGTGGCCGAGAAGATCAACGAAAATACAGACAATGGAAGCCGAGGTAACAGCGGTGATAGAAACCCCGGCCGTGTAAACAGAGAGCATGGGAATCTCGGAAGGGGAAACCCCGAGAACAATAACCCGACGAAAGGAAGGAGGTGCCCTCCGCAGGATCATCAGCCGAGGCATGAACCTCGACAAGAGCGAGAAGCAAGACAAGCTCCGCATAATCAGGCGAATGAAAGATACAATGATGGTTACTCGGAGATGGAAAATGCGGAGCATGGTGGGCAAAACCATTATGGAATACAGGAGAGAATTATCTATAGAAACTTGTCGTCAACTAACGCGAGATTGAAGTTGGACAGACTATATCGGTCCGAGCTATTGGAAGAACAGGGTCCGCCTGGCCCGGCATGTTTTGGACCTCGGATTATGGGCGAACCGCCCGTGCCGAACTTTCAGTTGGCAAGAGGCACGAAAATGTACAATGGAAGTACGAAGCCCCAAGATTGGCTAATTTATTATGCCACGGCCGTAAAGATAGCCGGGGGAAATTTGAGATGGGTTGTAAGATACGTGCCACGGATGTTGGAAGGGTCGGCCAGAGTCTGGCTGAATAATTTGCCAACAGGAAGTATCAACTGTTGGTTAGATTTTGAGGAGATGTTTGTCAGTAATTTCACCAGTACATATAAGAGGCCAAACATGCCACAATAGCTCGCAATGTGAAGCAGAAACCGAATGAAACTGATAGAGAGTTCCTGACTCGGTGGTGCAACCTCAGAAATTCATGTGAGGGGGTTATAGAGTCTCAAGCAATTGCCTGGTTCGCTCAGGGGTGCAGATATGGAAGTGTATTGTGGCAGATGTTGCAGAGATATATGCAAACCATGTTGGCGGAAACGATCAGAGTAGCAGATTCATATGCCTTAGGTGATCCGACTCAACCAGATCTCATGTCGGCGGAGCATCGTGAGTAACATGATCATTATGCTCAAGATGGTGCCGGATCATCGCGACGCAATGATTACCGAGGTAGAATAAGGGATGAGAGGCCGGATTATAGATACAGTTCAAATCAAGTAGCAGCATTGGTGCAGGACCAGCCGAGTCATGGGAACAATCAATGATAGAAGAATGGTCCTCAGCAGTGGACGCCGAGGAACGAGGGGAAGAAGCAGTGGACACCTGAACAGAAGAGACAATGGCAAGAAAGGCCAAAGTACACGTTTGAGTCCATGTTGGATCAGCCGTATAAATTCCACAAGCCTAACCCGGCCAAGCCAACCAATCACACCACTCGCCAATGCGCTTGGATGAAGAGTGCAATGGGAAACCCAGCGGCCATACAAGCACCGCAGCATCAAACGCATCACCAACAGCAACCGCAGCTGACGGGGGGAAATGCACAACAACTGATGTTACCTCCACCCCCTCCGAGGTATGAGAATCCGGATCGGAGGGATGTAGTGCACCAAGTGATAAATCAGAATATGGAAGGGGAAACCTCGAGAATAATGTACGCAATGATTAGAGGGAACATCACCAATCATATTGTGTGTTCATGACAGAACAACAAGATAGACAGAGCGTATAACACCAACATTGGAGGTGAATGCAGTTATGCCGGAAGTTCCGAGATACGTGCCATGGTCTGATCAGGAGATAACCTGTAGCATAAGGGATCATCCGAAGATAATGCCGAACCTAGGATCATATGCCTTGGTACTGGATCCGACGTTTGTCGGGCCTAGCATCAATATGAAGTTCTCAAAAGTACTCATAGATAATGGGAGCAGCATCAATATCATGTACAAGGACACAAGGACACAATGCACAAACTCGGAATAACTCTGAATATGCTGCAGTCAACGAGGACAACATTCCATGGGATAGTGCCAGGACTCTCGTGCGATCCCATTGGGAAAGTCCGAGTAGATGTACTATTCGGCACAAGTGAGAATTGTAGATCTGAGAATTTGGAGTTTGAGTTGGTGGATTTGGAAAGTTTCTATCATGCTTTACTCGGCCGGCCGGCGTTGGCGAGGTTTATGAGCAGCTGTCATATCAATTACTTGAAAATGAAGCTACCAGGACCTCTGTGGGTAATAACAGTAGCTAGAGATTATAGGAAATCAATGGAATGTGCCTCAGCCGGATCGAACCTAGCCGAGTCTTTGGTGATTGCAAGGGAGAAAAGAAGAATTCAGGAAGTGGCAGTTTTGGCTCAGTCGGCACAGCTTAACATGTCGGCACTTGCCAACCCGCATGGGAGTGTATCATTCCAGCCGACTAAGGAGACGAAAAAGATCCAGATGGATGATCAATTCCTAGAGCGTACCATCACCATTGGTGCTGGCCTGGATGAAAAATAGGAAAGCAAGCTCACCAACTTCCTCTGTGAGAATCGGGATATCTTTGTGTGGTCAACACATGACCTGCAAGGAGTACCGAGGGAGTTGGCTGAGCACTCTTTGCATGTAAGGCCAGGAGCAAGGCCAGTGAAGCAACCTCTTCGCCGCTTCGTCGAAGACAGGAGAAAGATAATAGGAGATGAGATAGCTTGGCTCCTTGCAGCCGGGTTCATCATGGAAGTACTTCATCCGGATTGGCTATCAAATCCAGTGTTGGCAGAAAAGAAAAAGGATGACCCAAATGTAGTCGTCGTGTGGCGAATGTGCATCGATTACACGAACCTTAACAAGGAGTGTCCCAAAGATCCTTTTCCTTTACCTAGGATAGACCAAGCCATTGATTCAACCACAGGCTGTGAGCTTTTATCATTTGTAGATGCGTACTCTGGTTTTCACCAGATACCATTAAACCCAGCTGATCAAATAAAGACTGTGTTTATCACCCCGTATGGGGCTTATTGCTATCACACCATGCCATTCGGCCTGCATAATGCAGGAGCCACGTACCAAAGATGCATGAAAAATGTCTGCACGACCAAATTGGAAAAAATGTGCAAGTATATGTTGATGATGTGGTTATAAAAACCAAAGAGAGCAACAGGCTCCTAGAAGATATTCGGCAGACATTCGCGAACTTAAGAAGGTTCCGAATGAAGCTTAACCCGAAAAAATGTACCTTTGGTGTGCCGGCTGGAAAATTACTCGTTTTCCTCGTATACAACCGAGGTTTAGAGGCAAATCCGACTAAGATCCGAGCAGTTGAAAGAATGGAACTGCCGAACTGCCTAAATGATGTACAAAAGTTTACAGGGTGTCTTGCGTCCCTGAGTCGGTTCGTGAGTTGGCTAGGTGAAAAAGCATTACCTTTGTATCAACTGATGAAAAAATCCAACAAGTTCACAGGGACACCTCAGACCAACAGTGCCTTTCATGAGTTAAAAAATATGCTGGTCACGGCATCAATCTTGGCTTCCCCATTGTCAAAAGATCCTATGCTACTCTATGTGGCAGCTACAAATAGAGTGGTAAGTGCAGTAGTTGTCGTGGAACGAAATGAAGAGGGTAAGTCGGTACAAAGGCCGGTATATTACCTAAGTGAGGTATTATCGTCCTCCAAGCAAAACTACCCACACTACCAGAAAATGGCTTACGGAGTATACATGTCGGCAAAGAAACTCAAGCATTATTTTGAAGAACACCCAATAAAGGTGATTTGTGAGGCACCAATAGCCGAGATACTAAGCAACAAAGATGCGAGTGGCCGAATAGCAAAATGGGCAATTGATTTATCGCCTTATGCTCCGCAATTTGATAGGCGAGATGCAATCAAGTCTCAGGCAGTTGCCGACTTTTTCGTAGACTGGGCCGAGGTGCAGTATGAGCCCCCATTGCTAGATCCGAATTATTGGACGATGCACTTTGATGGGTCCAAGTTAAGAAATGGGCTAGGAGCAGGAATAGTGGTAACCTCACCGAAAAAAGATCAGCTGAAATATGTGTTGCAAATACATTTCGCTGCATCAAACAATATAGCCGAATATGAAGCACTTGTCCATGGCCTAAAAATGGCAAAAGAGATCGGCATACGTCGGATTCTATGTTACGGGGATTCAGACCTCGTAGTACAAAAAGTGTCGGGGAATTGGGACGAACTAGATACGAATATGGCCCTATATAGGTTTCATGTGCAGAAAATCAGTGGTTATTTTGATGGATGTGAATTCCATCACATACCTCGGGCAGAAAATGATGCTGCAGATAAACTGTCGAAGCTCGGATCAACCATGCAGTCAATTCCGCCTAGTATAGCTCTAGAACACCTGAGAAAACCATCAATTACACCTTCGCTAGAATCTGAGTCAATTCGTATCTCGACAGATCAGACAGAAGGGTGTGTCCCAATGGAAATTGACAAAGAACATGATCCGAACTACTCAGAAATTGATTCGATTGACCCACGGATGGATTGGGAAAAGCCCACGGATGTTATGTTAACGGAAATAATGGAGATTGACAACATAATTTTCTCGGAAAAAGTCACGCCGACATGGGCACAACCCATATTCTCATTCCTCAAAGAAGAGATCTTGCCGGGTGATGAGGTTATGGCCAGGCAGATAGTGAGAAGAGAAAAAGCCTACACAGTCATAAATAATGAGCTTTATAAGAGAAGTGTGACAAATGTACTACAACAAAGCGTTGACTCGGCAGAAGGGCAGGAAATCCTTTTGGATATACATCAAGGAGAATGTGGACATCATGCCTCGTCCAGAGCCCTGGTGGCCAAAGCATTTAGGCATGGATTTTATTGGCCAACTGCGCTGAAGGAAGCAAAAGAATTGGTAACAAAGTGTAATGGCTGCCAGAGATATGCCAGCAAAATACATCTTCCTTCATCCGAGTTAAAAACAATACCAATCACTTGGCCGTTTTTTGTGTGGTGTTTAGATATGGTAGGTCCATTTAAGCCGGCTCGCGGCGGAATGACTCATATTTTGGTCATGGTAGACAAATTCACAAAGTGGATAGAAGTGAAGCCAATAAGAAAATGTGACGGGCCCACGGCGGTGAAATTCCTCAAAGATATTATCTTGAGATATGGATATCCACACAGTATCATCACAGATAATGGCACAAACTTCGCTGAAGGAGCCTTTGCTAGATTCTGCCAAGAGAAGCACATAAGACTCGATGTTGCCTCGGTAGCTCACCCGGTGTCGAATGGGCAAGTAGAAACATCAAATGGACTAGTATTGTCCGGGATAAAGCCTCGGCTGATTGAACCGCTGCAGAGGTCGGCATGATGCTGGATTGAGGAACTCCCAGCAGTGTTGTGGAGCCTCAGGACCACCCCGAATAGATCGACGGGGTATACCCCGTTTTTTCTCGTATATGGGGAAGAAGCTGTACTTCTAGCCGACATAATGCATGACTCACCAAGAGTGGCTCAGTACACAAGTGCCGAAGTAAACGAAATATCACGGCAAGATGATGTGGACTTGCTAGAAGAAGCAAGAGAATTGGCACTCTCAAGATCAGTTATTTATCAGCAAGAACTCAGACGATATCGTAGCAAGAAAGTCAGTACAAGAGTTTTTAAGGAAGGAGATCTAGTTCTTCGGCTAGTGCAACACACAGCCGGCATGCATAAGCTCTCACCCCCATGGGAAGGCCCATTTATCATGAGTAAAGCATTACACAACGATGCATACTACTTGATCGACGCTCAGACACCAGAAAAGAAGAAGGCAAGCAAGTCCGAAGATGAATCGAAAGACCGTGTAACATGGCTTTACTTCGTCCGTTTTACACTTAGAGGAGGTGTATTACATCTAGCAATATGATGTATCAAATTGATGTATCATGCATGTATCAACAATGACCCGGGGACTGCGCCATGTTATTTGTCGTTTTTAACTATGTATGAAACTTCGGAAGCCCGAGCAGTAACACGGAGACTGCCCCATGTTATTTGTCATTTTTAACTATGTATGAAACTTCGGTAGCCCGAGCAGTAACTCAAGGACTGCCTCACATTATTTATCATTTTCGAACATGTATACTTTGGTGATTCAAGAAATAACTTGGGGACTACCCCGTACTGTTCGTCGACTTGGTTATATATGAAACCTCGGTAGCCCAAGCAATGACTCGGGGACTGCCCCGACTAGTCTAACATTAGTCACATATGTAATATAAATAATTGCTTTGGCAACTCGAGAAATAACTCGAAGGAGACGACCAACAATTTGTACTATCATAATCACACGAGTAATAACATCAACAATTCGAGATATAACGAGGAAAGTACCCTATTTATATTGTTTTACTGACAGATAACTCGGAAAGGTAGTAAGTCCATCAGTCTAAAATATATATGGACTTAGGACTCATAGTCCTTGAGAAAAAAATTATAAAGCCAAGAGTTTTGCAACTAAGAATAGACGAAAGATACAGATGGACGCCAAACGAGAATCAGACATGTGAAAACATGATTCGGATTCACGAAGTTAAAATTTGCAAACAAAGATATGAATCACACAAACTCAACTAGATAGAGTAACAACATTACTACAACATATGACGCCAAAAGTAAAACGGTTCACATTGTACCAAAAGGCGGATAATTGTTTTAGGACAGCATACACCCGGCATACCGGGGACTTAAACAAATAAGAGTTGTTGAGCCTAAACATCGGCAGTTGCCGAATCACCCGTGGGAGGAACAGTGGCAGCGACAGGAGTTTCCGACATTCGTATCTCCGACATAGTTGGGGCTACCTCGGCCTCGCTGGAAGGAACGTCCTTAGGAACACGGACCTCCGAAGTTGCTTGGGCATCTACAGAGGTTACCTCGGCATCGACGGAGGTCGCAGGGACATCTTGGGAAGGTTTTGGCTGCTGAGAGACTCCGCCTTGGGCTTGAGAAGCCTCAGTTCCCTTGGAAGATGATCGAGTCTCGGCATCCCCACCTGAGCTATCGCTGGAATCATCAGCATTATCGGAACCTTCGTCCGATCCTTCGTCATCACCAGAGTCGTCACCGGATTCATCTTCAGCCTCAGCATCATCTTCGGCCTGGTTAGGAAGGAAACTCGGCCCCTCGATCCAGCAATGAACATCAGCATATTCAATAAGCTGGAAAGCACGGGCTTGGCAACAAACAACTAAATCCGGATTTTCAATCCAAGGAGAGGCAGTGCGCAAGTTCATCAGAATATCGAGGGAGATATCCTCGTACCACGACAAAACAACAGTAAGCGTCATATCAGCTCCAGCTCGTCCAGCGGATTCCCTCCAAAGATTCAATCGAGTTTGGGACTCCATCAGCCTCGCCATAAGCACTTCTACTTCGCCAATCTCCGGCTCATTCGGCCAGAGGACATGGTAGGCAATCTAATGTCTCTTGGTTTTCACTAGTAGTCCTTAGTGATATCCAAGTTGGAAGTCCTTGGTGAATATGATGAAGATGTTGAAGTCATTAGAGTTGAAGAAGTTGAAGTAGTCCTTTGCACATGGTGTAGTCTTTGGTCATGGGTAGGTTTTTCCATCAGTTTAAAATAGAAGAGAATGTAGAATTGAAACCAAAATGGTTGAGGAAAGCGTTTACAAGTGTTTTTGTAAATAAGTTTTGGAACAAGAACAACTCCTATTTTTCTAAGGGTTTTTGTCCAATCCTAGGGTTTATAAATCCTACAGGAAACACATTGCTCTGATACCATCTGTAGAGGTCTCAACCTAGTAAGGAAGATTCCTCCTGTGTTTTACAATGCTAGTCCCTGGATCAATAGCTAGCATCCACAGTTAAGATGTAATATCAAGATACAAAGGTCATATTGTAACTTTATAACCAGGAATAACATAATTTTATTACATCATACATAGCTCATTTGGCTATTACATTACATTGCAGCGGAATAACTATAATCATGGGGTCCTTCATCTTCAAAGTGCCACAGGCAGATGTTGGTTGTAGACTTTGTAATCCTAATCAATCAATCTTCACTAAAATCAATCAAACCTGCAACATTACAAGTTACAGCCACAAGGGTCAATACATTTGAATTGTATTGGCAAGCTTCACTACTATGTATAATATGAGTGGATCCTATCAATACATGCATATTTGGCTAAGTAGAGTTTAAGGCTCATTTGCTTAAAGCAAAATTTATCCTATCTTTTCAAAATGGTTTTGGTCCTTTGTCAAATCTCCTTTTACCAAGTTCCTTGAACTCCTTGGTAGAAACTCAAGTGTTCAAGTCCTTGTCAAAAATCTCTTGAGCTACTTGGTAACCCTCAAGTGCATCAAGTTTTAAAAGTTTTCTTTTAGAAATTAGAGTGTCGAGATCTTCCATAGCTTCAGGCCTTAGTTGCTCAGTATTGTCCATAACCGGGGACACGGCTAAGTACTTAGAATTTTATCTTCTGCAGAAGTTGTACACTTTACCCACATGACACAATCTCGTCTTGACGCCACCAGTGGCCGCTGGATAAGTACTCACCAAAATGGAGTACCGGCAGATCGAGAATGTGACAAAGTCTTTCCATAGGAGTCCTCCCAATACAAAATGCTAGCTTGTCTACCAGGCATAAATGTAGGGTTACTCCCTTACACAAATCTAGTTAACCTGAAGATGCCAATGCATGGGACTTCCACTATGTAATTGACTAAGCCAGAGCCCATTTAGCATGTGACTGTACACGGAAGCCACTGTACGAGAAACATGTTCAATCTCTAAGTTTCCTGGGTGGTTTTCCTTTGGAGCACAACACAAAGAGATTGCCATAGCCATGGTTCCTTTTGTTGCCACCTTCTCCAATACTCAAAGTATCCTTGGCCACCCAGGTGGTTCATTGAGTCCTTGTTTTATTATATAAAATCACAAGTCCTTTTCTCAATTTCATAAAAATCTCAACATGTATCTCTTTTCAAAATATAGCATGGCTAAGCATGTAACAACTACATTGTTTTCACTAAGGAATGTATAGTTAATCCTATTAGGATTTAGCATAGCATAAGTATAAAATTATTTTCATGCATGTTTTCAAAATCCACTAAATATAATGAAACTAGTAGGACTTTTATATGATAGTGTAACTTGCCTTAGTAGTCGGCGGTAGAGTCACACTCTTCGCAATAGCAAACGCTACACTCCGTACAATCTAGAATACAAGCACTCAAAATGAGCACACTAGCAATACATAAAATAGTGAAAATGCATGTATGAATGAAAAATTATTGTGCAAATATACTCTAATTGTTTCATGGTCACCAAAATTACTTTCTTATTATTTTATATTCGCATGAAGAAATATGCAACATATTAAAAGATCATTCAAAAATCGTTTTGCAGCACTAGAAACGGTACAACTCACAAGAAAATAGTACGACATGAAATAAATTTTGGTTCTGCTCTCATTGATCAGAGTGTTCAATTTTCAACTAAATACATCAGGAATCACTCAAAATTACATAACCATTTTTATAGTAAAAAAATATTCGATTAAAGTTTCTGTGCAAGTTATTGTTTTACTAGGGATATAAATATTCAAAAAAATGCACTATATTCCACTCATTATTTTGTATACGAGGATACTTAATTTGCTAAAATTACATTATGAAAACTTAAGTTATGAAGTTCGGAAGTTTGACTGAAATAGATATGACAGTCATGGTCACGTGATGGATTTCTAATTGTGGTTATCGATTCCATAACTGGCATCTAGATCCTAGGGTCACTTGCTAGTTTGATTTAGCTCTAGTTCGATAAGCGTACAAGAGATTGAAGTTCCTGGAGATAGCAGTAGAATAATACTAAGGCTCAACTGACTGAATAATTCTACGGCGATTCTACGGCGATACGTCAGTACATGCTACACCATATAACGATCATCTAGATCGTGAGAGCACATGCAGGGGCATGAACGAGTGCATGCAAGAAATTGACAAAAATGCTCTTAGGTATTAGGATCGGTAGTTTACTAAGAGTGTAATGGTAAAATTACTTGGGTCAACAAACAGTGACCATACCTGTAGTGGCACGATTGTTCGATGTCGATGGTGATGTCGGGGACAGTGTCACAGCAACGACAGTGTGTAACGGAAGTCAGTCAAGTAGCGGACGTCGTAATGGGAGTCGTAGCCTACAAGATGGGTCCTTGCCGGTGCTCCTAGCCGGCAATGAAGTACATCCAGAGGGGAACTCAGTTTGTCCTTTGTCGTGTAAGGTCACAGAATAATAAACAATAAGACGAGTTTTTTTATCAGAATTGATGCGACCAGTCTAGAGAAGATGAAAAAATAAGAAATATGGCCTTAGTCCCTTCGTACCGGACGGAATCGACGACGGCGTTGCCGTGGACGCCGGAACCTTGACAAAGAGATCCGCCTTCTAGAGGTCCAGAACTTGAGCGTGGAGTGGGGGATAAGTTGCGGACTGAGCTCTTGGAAATTAGAGAGATATGTGAGAGTATGGCTAGTGTGGTGGTGTAAAATGGAAAAGGAAACGCATGAGTGCCGTTCAGGACTATATTGGAGAAAGATAGTGTGCTCTAATTGACACGATTAAGGAAAAAATAAATGCGAGGTAACTGACCGGGCAGTTTCTACAAGCTAAAAAAATGAATGTCAGGTTACTAACGGGTAGTTTCTACAAGCTGTCATTTCATTCTACCTTATATACGTGCGAGCAGATAAAAACAACAGCATGCGAGCAGACCAAAAAAAACAGCATGGCGCTTTAGTGACTTTGCTTGCTCGGGGCAGTCGGATGTCCGATGTATGCGTGAGCTAGACCCTGGGTTGACTCGGCTAAGCCTATATATGTTAGTCATATGTGTATCGGTACAGTGAAAGAAAATATAAAATAAAGGACATAATAGGCAGCTAGCAAAGGGATCATTTCGAGTACCATGCATGTACATGCATGTGCATGACCATAGGAAAATATAAAGGGATTTTTGTGCAACCAAATAATAAGAACCAAATTGGCAATATTTTTTTATAAAACCTTTTATAATTAGAATATGGTACATGGGAATGTAGTTTTTAATATTTATTTCTCTTATTCATTTTTTTCTTTGATTTGGTTTTCCAAAATCACTCAAAAACATTTCATAATTTTTTTAATAAAATATCACTTGATAATTAATTGCAAATAAATCACTTTGGAAATGTTTTTATACATAGAATAGTCCAATTAAAATTTGAGCATGGCACATATGTCTATTTAGATTTCTTTTATTGGGTTTTTCTCAATTATTTTCCTTGCCTTATAAATTTGAAATCTTTTTATCCGTAGCTCCAAATAGGGTCAAACCAATTTCTATGGCTTTATAATTTTTCCCTTTATCTTTTTAGCTCAATTAGGAATTGTTTTGTATATTTTAAATATGGAATATATCCAAAGTCTCATGTTGTTAATTGGTCATTTCAACTTTGAGAAGAAAGTTATTTCTCTTAGTTCGAAAATGCAACCATGCATGCTAAATGATTTTGAGGTTTTGAAAACATGCATACAACTTCACAAACAAAATTGTTTTATTTAACTTTTGTTTTGAAGGAATTACATTAAATAGTCAAAAAGTTTTTTTATTCCCTCTGAATTTCCAAGACTTAGTTTTTCATTTTGTTTAAGTTTTTCCACATTTCAAAATTTGCAAAATTTTGGGATGTGACAGACTACCACCCTTAAAAGAAATCTCGTCCCGAGATTTGGGAAGGCTAGGGTTACAAGGTGGCTTGAAGACAACTAGGGTATTATCACCCTTAAAATAAGGTCTCATAGGATTACATTGATGGTTCACTTGACTATGAGTTCAACACTTAATATCTAAACAAGGAATCCTTATTTGACTCTTCTGAGTTAACTAGTTTCTGACATCCACTTCTTCTATCTCTTCAAAGTTTCCATCCATGTCAATGTGGTTCACATGTCCTTTCTGGGTCACATTGGAGTCATTTCCATTGGCTCTTCTGGCATCCTTTTTCTTTTTCTTCTCAGGACAGTCTGATGCATAGTGTCCAAGTTCCTTACAATTATAGCACTGCAACTGGCTAATATCTTTCTTCCTGAAAGTGTTATGTTGGTTCTGACCAAGGTCATCTCCATTGTCAGTATCATTTCCATTAATATCACTTCCATTGTTGTTGTGGTGATACTGATGTGGTTCAGAATCTTCATTGCTCTTTTTGAATGAATGCTTCTTTTTTGATGATCCTGAGTGATTCTTGAGTTTATGCTTCCTCTTTCTATTCTCAACTTGATTCATCTTGTTTTCCAATATAGTGGCTTTGTCACAAAGTGATTGATAAGTTGGAACATAGGCAACAGCTAGCTGCAGGTTCAACTCATCATTAAGTCCTTCAAGAAATTTCTCCTTTCTCTTAGCATCTGTATCAACTTCATCCGGTGCATAGCGTGCCAGATTGTTGAATTCTTCAATATACTCAGCCACACTGAGGTGATGTTGTTTCAGATTGTGAAACTCCTTTTGCTTCAAGTACATTACTCCAGGTGAGATGTGAGTGGTTCTGAATCCATCTTCAAAAATAGCCCAAGTCACATCTTCAAGGGGAGTGGTGATTTGAAAGTTGTCCCACCATGTTGCTGCTGGCCCTTCGAGCAGATATGCTGCAAACCTAACTTTTTCTTTGTCGGTGCAACCAACAGTCACTAAGTCTTTGTTTACTGAACGTAACCAATCATCATCTTCCATTGGATCAGTTGTTCCAGAGAACCTTGCAGGCCTAAGTTTCAGAAATTTGGTGAGCATGTCTAGTGCTGGAGGATTATTCTGATTGTTGTTGTTGTTGTTGTTGTTGTTGTTGTTGTTGTTGTTGTTCAAATTCTGTATGAATGTGGTCATCTGCTGCATCAACTGTGTCTGAGCTACCATCATCTGCTGCATCTCAGGGGTGATGTTGTTGTTTTGGTTGGGGTTGGCACGACGGGGAGGCATCTGTTGGTTTGATAGGGATAAGTATTGGTGGATAGGTTTTTAAGAAGTCCTAACACTCAACTCAAAACAATCAAGTTCAATCAAACAATCAAACCATAAAACATTCAACAAGCAACCAATCACTTAACAACTTATGAGCTTAACTCATGAGTTTGAAGGAAACAACAAGTTTTCTTGAAATAACAACTTAGTATAATCATACCTCATAGGACAATATGATCCATACTCTAACTTGATATCAATGTCTTTGGTAGGCAATCTAATGTCTCTTGGTTTTCACTAGTAGTCCTTAGTGATATCCAAGTTGGAAGTCCTTGGTGAATATGATGAAGATGTTGAAGTCATTAGAGTTGAAGAAGTTGAAGTAGTCCTTTGCACATGGTGTAGTCTTTGGTCATGGGTAGGTTTTTCCATCAGTTGAAAATAGAAGAGAATGTAGAATTGAAACCAAAATGGTTGAGGAAAGAGTTTACAAGTGTTTTTGTAAATAAGTTTTGGAACAAGAACAACTCCTATTTTTCTAAGGGTTTTTGTCCAATCCTAGGGTTTACAAATCCTACAGGCAACACATTGCTCTGATACCATCTGTAGAGGTCTCAACCTAATAAGGAAGATTCCTCCTGTGTTTTACAATGCTAGTCCCTGGATCAATAGCTAGCATCCACAGTTAAGATGTAATATCAAGATACAAAGGTCATATTATAACTTTATAACCAGGAATAACATAATTTTATTACATCATACATAGCTCATTTGGCTATTACATTACATTGCAGCGGAATAACTATAATCATGGGGTCCTTCATCTTCAAAGTGCCACAGGCAGATGTTGGTTGTAGACTTTGTAATCCTAATCAATCAATCTTCACTAAAATCAATCAAACCTGCAACATTACAAGTTACAGCCACAAGGGTCAATACATTTGAATTGTATTGGCAAGCTTCACTACTATGTATAATATGAGTGGATCCTATCAATACATGCATATTTGGCTAAGTAGAGTTTAAGGCTCATTTGCTTAAAGCAAAATTTATCCTATCTTTTCAAAATGGTTTTGGTCCTTTGTCAAATCTCCTTTTACCAAGTTCCTTGAACTCCTTGGTAGAAAATCAAGTGTTCAAGTCCTTGTCAAAAATCTCTTGAGCTACTTGGTAACACCCAAGTGCATCAAGTTTAAAAAGTTTTCTTTTAGAAATTAGAGTGTCGAGATCTTCCATAGCTTCAGGCCTTAGTTGCTCAGTATTGTCCATAACCGGGGACACGGCTAAGTACTTAGAATTTGATCTTCTGCAGAAGTTGTACACTTTACCCACATGACACAATCTCGTCTTGACGCCACCAGTGGCCGCTGGATAAGTACTCACCAAAATGGAGTACCGGCAGATCGAGAATGTGACAAAGTCTTTCCATAGGAGTCCTCCCAATACAAAATGCTAGCTTGTCTACCAGGCACAAATGTAGGGTTACTCCCTTACACAAATCTAGTTAACCTGAAGATGCCAATGCATGGGACTTCCACTATGTAATTGACTAAGCCAGAGCCCATTTAGCATGTGGCTGTACACGGAAGCCACTGTACGAGAAACATGTTCAATCTCTAAGTTTTCTGGGTGGTTTTCCTTTGGAGCACAACACAAAGAGATTGCCATAGCCATGGTTCCTTTTTTTGCCACCTTCTCCAATACTCAAAGTATCCTTGGCCACCCAGGTGGTTCATTGAGTCCTTGTTTTATTATATAAAATCACAAGTCCTTTTCTCAATTTCATAAAAATCTCAACATGTATCTCTTTTCAAAATATAGCATGGCTAAGCATGTAACAACTACATTGTTTTCACTAAGGAATGTATAGTTAATCCTATTAGGATTTAGCATAGCATAAGTATAAAATTATTTTCATGCATGTTTTCAAAATCCACTAAATATAATGAAACTAGTAGGACTTTTATATGATAGTGTAACTTGCCTTAGTAGTCGGCGGTAGAGTCACACTCTTCGCAATAGCAAACGCTACACTCCGTACAATCTAGAATACAAGCACTCAAAATGAGCACACTAGCAATACATAAAATAGTGAAAATGCATGTATGAATGAAAAATTATTGTGCAAATATACTCTAATTGTTTCATGGTCACCAAAATTACTTTCTTATTATTTTATATTCGCATGAAGAAATATGCAACATATTAAAAGATCATTCAAAAATCGTTTTGCAGCACTAGAAACGGTACAACTCACAAGAAAATAGTACGACATGAAATAAATTTTGGTTCTGCTCTCATTGATCAGAGTGTTCAATTTTCAACTAAATACATCAGGAATCACTCAAAATTACATAACCATTTTTATAGTAAAAAAATATTCGATTAAAGTTTCTGTGCAAGTTATTGTTTTACTAGGGATATAAATATTCAAAAAAATGCACTATATTCCACTCATTATTTTGTATACGAGGATACTTAATTTGCTAAAATTACATTATGAAAACTTAAGTTATGAAGTTCGGAAGTTTGACTGAAATAGATATGACAGTCATGGTCACGTGATGGATTTCTAATTGTGGTTATCGATTCCATAACTGGCATCTAGATCCTAGGGTCACTTGCTAGTTTGATTTAGCTCTAGTTCGATAAGCGTACAAGAGATTGAAGTTCCTGGAGATAGCAGTAGAATAATACTAAGGCTCAACTGACTGAATAATTCTACGACGATACGTCAGTACATGCTACACCATATAACGATCATCTAGATCGTGAGAGCACATGCAGGGGCATGAACGAGTGCATGCAAGGAATTGACAAAAATGCTCTTAGGTATTAGGATCGGTAGTTTACTAAGAGTGTAATGGTACAATTACTTGGGTCAACAACAGTGACCATACCTTTAGTGGCACGATTGTTCGATGTCGATGGTGATGTCGGGGACAGTGTCACAGCAACGACAGTGCGTAACGGAAGTCAGTCAAGTAGCGGACGTCGTAATGGGAGTCATAGCCTACAAGATGGGTCCTTGCCGGTGCTCCTAGCCGGCAATGAAGTACATCCAGAGAGGAACTCAGTTTGGCCTTTGTCGTGTAAGGTCACAGAATAATAAACAATAAGACGAGTTTTTTATCAGAATTGATGCGACCAGTCTAGAGAAGATGAAAAAATAAGAAATATGGCCTTAGTCCCTTCGTACCGGACGGAATCGACGACGGCGTTGCCGCGGACGCCGGAACCTTGACAAAGAGATCCGCCTTCTAGAGGTGCAGAACTTGAGCGTGGAGTGGGGGATAAGTTGCGGACTGAGCTCTTGGAAATTGGAGAGATATGTGAGAGTATGGCTAGTGTAGTGGTGTAAAATGGAAAAGGAAACGCATGAGTGCCGTTCAGGACTATATTGGAGAAAGATAGTGTGCTCTAATTGACACGATTAAGGAAAAAATAAATGCGAGGTAACTGACCGGGCAGTTTCTACAAGCTAAAAAAATGAATGTCAGGTTACTAACGGGTAGTTTCTACAAGCTGTCATTTCATTCTACCTTATATACGTGCGAGCAGATAAAAACAACAGCGTGCGAGCAGAAAAAAAAAACAGCATGGCGCTTTAGTGACTTTGCTTGCTCGGGGCAGTCGGACTCTGTCCGATGCATGGGTGAGCTAGACCCTGGGTTGACTCGGCTGAGCCTATATATGTTAGTCATATGTGTATCGGTACAGTGAAAGAAAATATAAAATAAAGGACATAATAGGCAGCTAGCAAAGGGATCATTTCGAGTACCATGCATGTACATGCATGTGCATGACCATAGGAAAATATAAAGGGATTTTTGTGCAACCAAATAATAAGAACCAAATTGGCAATATTTTTTTATAAAACCTTTTATAATTAGAATATGGTACATGGGAATGTAGTTTTTAATATTTATTTCTCTTATTCATTTTTTTCTTTGATTTGGTTTTCCAAAATCACTCAAAAACATTTCATAATTTTTTAATAAAATATCACTTGATAATTAATTGAAAATAAATCACTTTGGAAATGTTTTTATACATAGAATAGTTCAATTAAAATTTGAGCATGGCACATATGTCTATTTAGATTTCTTTTATTGGGTTTTTCTCAATTATTTTCCTTGCCTTATAAATTTGAAATCTTTTTATCCGTAGCTCCAAATAGGGTCAAACCAATTTCCATGGCTTTATAATTTTTCCCTTTATCTTTTTAGCTCAATTAGGAATTGTTTTGTATATTTTAAATATGGAATATATCCAAAGTCTCATGTTGTTAATTGGTCATTTCAACTTTGAGAAGAAAGTTATTTCTCTTAGTTCGAAAATGCAACCATGCATGCTAAATGATTTTGAGGTTTTGAAAACATGCATACAACTTCACAAACAAAATTGTTTTATTTAACTTTTGTTTTGAAGGAATTACATTAAATAGTCAAAAAGTTTTTTTATTCCCTCTGAATTTCCAAGACTTAGTTTTTCATTTTGTTTAAGTTTTTCCACATTTCAAAATTTGCAAAATTTTGGGATGTGACACTCAGCCAATAACACAAAACTCACGATGGATATATCGCAGCATTTTCTGGAGATCCGTGGTCCAGTTCGCCCTATTCTTCTCAAAACCAGCGATTTCTTCGGTCATTGCCTGGTTCTTTAGCTCGGCGACGTCAAGAAGTTCATTACCTTTTTGAAGCTACAGACTTAGTCAATTTTTCTCCTCAGAAAAATCCTGGTCAATTTTCTCTAACTCAGACTTCTGGGCAAGTTTAAGAGATTCAACCTCGGCGCGGAGCCGGGATATCTCGTCATCTTTCTCCTTAAGTTGTGCCGAGTGAGTAGCTGCTTGCTCTAAAAAATGCAGCATCATATCAGGCATAGATATGCATTCTTGATGCGACACTGCAAGTGTTTGTAACTCGGCTATACCAAAGCCGGAATACTTTAAAATACCCAAGGTTTACCTAGAACAAAAACGGATAAATAAAAGGGCAAAGGGGTAACTAACCTTCAAGAGTGCCAACCTTCTTCGTAAGCCGGGTATTCAGATTGTTGACATTAACTGCACAACAAGATATCAGAATATAATACAAAAAATGGAATCTTCTACAAACATAGAAGGCACTAAGAGCCGAATAGTTTACCAGTCTTCTTCACCACAAGGACCATTTTTTCGAATTTATCTTGAAGTTTCTTGTGCGAAAAGAGTAACCTTTGAAACTCGGCTGTTCAGCGATCGTGGGCAACCTGAAAAAACAACTAGTTATACACAGAAAATCACAAAAGATCCGAATCAAGAAAAACTTGACTCGGATCTAGGTGGCTGGATATTCAAAATTAAAGCATATCCGAATCAAGAAAAACTTGAGTCGGATCTAGATGGCTAGATATTACAAATTAAAGCAGATCCGAATCAAGAAAAACTTGACTCGGATCTAGATGGCTGGATATTCAAAATTAAAGCAGATCCGAATCAAGAAATAACTTGACTTGGATCTGGATGGCTGGATATTCAAAACTAAAGTAGATCCGAATCGTGAAGAAATTTTACTTGGCTCTCGGTGATTATACATATTATAACGTACACAGCAAACATTATCTGTTACACAGGCAATTTGTTATATTTGGAACAAGTAAAGCTTCCAAACGAATAACAAGTTATTCGGTTGCAAGCTCGAGGACTAGTGCGTATATAATATCATATGAATAATAGACAACGTATAAATTGAGGCGCTTACCTCGTTCATCTTGTCACTTTCAAGGACAGTCTTGGCGGCCATGTGCAAACGGCTGCTGATGTCGGACAACTAGAACGATTGGTTACTCGGAAATCCTTCGAGCTGATCAGCAGCATTCCAATTGTTGGCATATTCTACCAACGAGCCAAGGCTATTCCCACTCTCAGTACGTGTCAGCACTTTACCTCTGGCCTGCTGCGTAACTGCCGCGGCCGCCGGGCTCTTGTGGATCAGTAGTTGCGTATCAGCGGCAAGGGCAACACCATGCTTAGCAGTAGAAGCCCCCCTGCGAAGCATATCAACAATGCTGGGATGAGAGGAGCTTGATTGCCCCTTCTAAGATGGCAAGGGTTTAGCGGCAACGACTTTCTTGCTTTTTGCGGGAACTTCGGCAGGAGCAGCAACCTCTAAACTGGGGGCGACATCCTTTGCAGTAGGAGGAATGACAGTCTCCAAAGAAGCCGAGTTAGTGGTAACCTCGGCAGACGTCGGTGCAGAAGCTGGAACTGCAGAAGGCGAAGGATCAGTGGAAGTAACTTCGGGAACCTTGAGGTGAACAGCCGAATCAGTCGGGCGATCCGGCATCGGGATATCATCAGAGACAGCAGGGGGAGAAATGGGCTCGTCTTGCCGAGGAGATGCATTAACTGGCTCTGGAGGAGATTCATCATGATGAGGACTGGGAACCCGGACATCTTCTGGAGGTGATGGTGAAGGCGGCCGAGTAGTATGAGATGTCATACTCGGACCGCTAGGATTGGCAGAAAGAGGAGCTCTGCAAAGAAGTAAAAGTTAATTCGGAGATAGAAAGAGAGAAACAAGAAATACGATCAAGAATGTAAAGGGAAACTTACCCGGTAACTCCAGACATAGTTTTACGCATGGGAATATGCTGGGAAGATTTCTTGGTTCGCTTCCTAGGGGCAGCATCAGAAGGATTCGTCGAGGCGGCACACTTCTTGGAAGCAACAGGGGCTTCTGAAGCGAGAGGTTTGACCTCGTGCACCTGGCCAGCCTGATTAGCTGGGAAAGAAGGAGCCAGAAATGCGTAAGATATAGGCATCGCGGCAACTACCTCGAGAATTTGGACATAGTCCGAATCACCTTCATCATCACGGGCCGAGGTCTTGCTCCGGGCGCGGACAGGAGCAACTTCCATCTTAGGAATGAACTCCTCCGGATCAGGTTCTTCGTTGTCCGGGGTATTGCGTTTAGCGGTCCAGGGAAGAGCCAAAAGCTCGGCGTCTTCTGTGGTCTGCTCCGGAAACCTCTGCGAAAAAAGCAAACAAGAGTTAGCGAAAGAATGATGGAAGAATAACGGATGAAACGACCCATGTCCAATTTACCTGAGGAGGATGATTCTCGTGAGAGAATGGATTCATTACCCACTTCCATTCCTCGGGCATCTCAGTCTTGAAGATAGCCCAGACACGTTTGTAAATATGGTAGTCATCAAGCTCAACCGTAGAAACTCGGTTGGGATCCAAAGGACCACTCATGTAGCAAAGCTTGTGAGAACGGAGTTGGAAGGGGCAGATTCGGCTGCTGATGAAGACGGTCATCAGATCTTCACCCCGAAGCCCGGCCCGAGTTAATTCCTTAAGCCGAAGCTCGAATGCCTCGGCAAGAGCATGGGACTTATTCGGGTTATAAAGCTAGTTCTTCTTCGAAGTAGGACCAATGGAGAAAGCAGGGAGCCGAATCTTATCTTCTGCTCCGGTATTCTTGACATAGAAAAATGATCTATGCCATTTCTTATAAGACTCAACGCCCGCAACACGGGGAAACACAGAGTTTTTACGAGGTGTAATGGAGGTGGACCCGCATTGGGTTAAAGATTTCTCGGAGAGTTGAAGAGATTTATCCGGCACTACGTTAGCTCGGATTTGGAAAATTTTAGACCATACGTCTACTGAAGTCCAAAGGCCGAAATATCCCTCTGAAGCCGAGATAAAGGCCGGGAGAGAAGCTACGGCGTTAGCCGACAGGTGATGCGGCTGAAGGCCGAAGTAATCTAAAAAGCTCCTAGCGAAATCACGAAGAGGGAGGCCAAATCCACAGGCAAAATGAGACATGAAAACTACAAACTCACCCTCATCTAGTACATGGGAAGATTCTTTGCCGGGTAAGCGACAGTTTACCTCGGCGGGGATGCAGCGAGTCTTGCGCAGCCACTCAACCTCTCGGCGAGTGACCGTGGAACCATGCCAGGAGCCCCGTTCTGGACCCGCCATAAGCGCGCTCCTCTTCCCCGACGAGGGCACCGCTGGCTGAGCTAGAAATATGTTTGTCGGAGGAGTCGATGGAAGAATAACTGGTGGCGGGAAGAGGCTTAGAAGTGCAGGGCCCCGTCGCGACGGCGACGAACGCGGCGGTGGAGCAGAGAAAGAACCGCTGCAGGGGAATTGAGGAAAACAAGAAGGGCACCTAGGGCAGAAACCTAGCAGCGGCGTCGCGAAGCGCTGCAGAGAGGCACACCGGCGAAAACACGAGAGTGGGTACGCGGCGGCAAGCTCGTGAGAGCAGAAGAGCTACGGCGTGGCCATCAAGGAGGAATAGCGGTTGCACGGTCACTGGAGCACGAACGGCTGAGGCGGCGCTGGGAGGAAGACAAAGGGAGTAGGGGAGGGGTGATGTGAATCGACCGACCTCCACTCCCCTCCTTATAACCGTGCAGGATAAGCGGTAGTGGGATCGTAGCTGTGCCGCGGTAACTGCATAAACGCATGTATCACCCATCCACGGGCGGAGAGTGGAGCCACAACGAGGGCCAGACGGTGCGAGAGAAGATCAGGCAATCTGACCGTTGCGTTTATCGAAGCATCACTGCACCGACGCGACAGGCGCAGTAATCACTATAGCATGTCAGCAAACACTGTAGTGGTACAAAAAAACTAGACAATAATGATGATTGGTACACGTAGGACGAGGCTGTTGGAGATATGCCCAAGAGGCAATAATAAAGTGGTTATTATCATATCTTCACACTTATGATAAATGTTTACATACCATGCTATAATGTATTAACCGGAAACATTAATACTTGTGTGATTTGTAAACTAAAATAAGAGTCCCTAGTAAAGCCTCTTGTTAAACTAGCTTGTTGGTTAATATATGATCATGGTTTCCTGATCATGAACATAGAGATGTTATTAACAACAGGGTCATATCATTAGGAGAATGATGTGATGGACATACTCCTATAGATAAGCATAGCATAAAGATCAAGTCATTTCAATAGTTCAATTGCTATATGCTTTCTGATACATAGTAACCTAATTCCTTCGACCATGAGATCATGCATATCACCTTTGCCGGATGGATGCTTTGATGACATCAAACACCACACCGTAACTGGGTGGCTATAAAGGTGGAATTGAGTGTTCGGAAAGTATTGGTTGAAACACATGGATCAAGAGTGGGATTTGTCCATCCATATGACGGATAGATATACTCTGGGCCCTCTCGGTGTAATGTCATCCAATTAGCTTGCAAGCATGTGACTGGCTCACAAGGGATCACATATCACGGGAACGAGAAAAGAGTACTTATCAGTAACGAGGTTGAACTAGGTATGCAGAGATACCGACGATCATAACCTCGGATAAGTAACATATCGTGAGACAAAGGGAAATTGGTATCGTATGTAAGTGGTTCATTCGATCGCAAAGTAATCGTAGAAGTATGTGGGAGCCATATGAATTTCCAGATTCCTCTATTGGTTATTGTTCGGAGAAGTGTCTCGATCATGTCCGCATAATTCACGAACCGTAGGGAGACACACTTAAGGATTCGACGTTGTTTGAGTAGTTATGGTATTATGAGAAAGAGACCGAATGTTGTTCGGAGTCTCGGATGGGATCCGGGATATCACGAGGTGATCCGGAATGGTCCGGAGAATAAGATTCATATAAGGAAAGACCCGTTTCGGAGTTCGGGAATGGTTCCGGTGTTTTCATCGGGAATGTTCTAGAAGGTTCCGGATTGTCCGGCACTCCGGGGGGGGGGGGGGAGGGGTACATGAATGTGTCATTACATATTGGAATGATTGCATCATGTACTAAGTTTTCTTGCTGTCCCAAATAAAGGATTAAATTGAATCCTAAAACAGAAAAGTCAAATGTCCAGTTTGAAAGTCAAACGGCTAAAACAAGAAACTGTGGGAAACAAGCAAGAGGAGTTTGAAACCAACTTGGAGGAGGAGTTCCTCTCCTCCAAGCCGGCGGCCAGCCCTAGGCCGAGTTGGGGAGGGACTCCCTCCCTCCCTGGCGCGCCAAGCCCCTCCACCCATAAAAGGAGGGGCAGGCCTCCTCCTCTAGACACACAAGTTTCTACCTCTAATCTCCGGTTTAGAGCCGTTCTGGTTTAGAGATTCTAATTGCTTTAGCCTGCGGTTTAGAGCCTTCTAATTGGTGTGTCTAATCTCTAGACCACTAATAGCCCTCTCTCATACTCCACCATACTCGCTCCGGCTTAAGGCGAAGCCCTGCGGGATCTCCCCTCTACTTCCGGTACCACGCCGTTGTGCTGCCGGAATCGCGAGGAGAGTGCTACAACCTCCGCTGCCTGCTGGAACAAGGGAGAGGAAGGTCTTCGTCGAGTACCGAACGTGTGACCGACTGCGGGAGCGCTGCAGGAACATGGCGCCGGAAGGATCGTCTACGCGATCTTGAGATCGGAAGTGTACGACTACATCACCCACGAGAATCTGCTCTCGTTAACCGCTTTGGAATCTTCGAGGGTGAGTTCTTCTATCGACTCGTTGCTACAATCTAGTAGATAGATCTTGGCTTGTTTGTTTGTATGCGATAGAAAATTTTTGTTTTCCATGCTACGAACCCCTACAGTGGTATCAGAGCCGTGTCTATATGTAGATCTGTTGCACGAGTAGAACACAATGGTCATTGTGGGCGTTGATGCTTTTATTGTCGATTGCTTCTTGTGTACTTTGCATCTTGCGGTATGTTGGGATGAAGCGGCCCGGGCTAACCTTACATGACATCGTTCATGAGACTTGCTCCACGCTTGACATGCAACTTGTATTGCATAAGTGGCTTTGCGGGTGCCTGTTTCTCCTAGCATAGTTAAGATCCAATTTACAACGGGTGATTAACAATACTAGTATCAATGTTGTGGTTCTTGTTCGTAAGTTAGAACGACACTTATTGAAAGCCCCAAACCACGTAAAATATGCAAAGAAAGTAGAGGCGTCTAAGTTTGTTTTGCAGGGGCGTGCAGTGATGTGATATGGCCATGATTGTGATTATATATGATGTATGCAATGTTCCTTATTGTAAGTCGGCAACCGGCAGGAGCCATATGGTTGTCTTTAATATCTATTAAGACCCGCGTGTCTATTCAAAGTAGTTGTAATAGTTGAAGCCGGTGGACGACAACCATGGAGCAGCGTCATTGACCTTGATGCAATGCCGGTGATGATGGAGATCATGTTCGTGCTTGAAGATGGAGATCGGAAGCACAAGAAGAAAGGCCATATCATATCACATATTATGAATTGCATGTGATGTTAATCCTTTATGGATCTTGTATTGCTTAGTAGACGACGGTAGCATTATAAGATGATCCCTCATGCACATGAATTTCAAGTCATAAAGTGTTCACCATTAGTTGGCACCGTTGCTAAAGCTTGTTGTTTCGAAGCACCACGTGATGATCGGGTGTGTTAGATTCCGCAAGTGTATACGACGTGGGCAAGCCAGATTTGCTCATGCGGAAGCTAAGGTTTGATCTTGACGAGCCTAGCATGTACAGACATGGTCTCAGGAACACATATCACCGAAAGGTAAAGCATGAGTCATATAGGAGATATGATGAACATGTTGATTGTTCGCCATTCAAGCTATATCAACTCTCGTGATGATCGGTTTTGATGTGGTGGATTTGGTTCGTGTGATCACTAAAACAATGTGAGGGATATTGTTTTGAGTGGGAGTTCACCTAGATTAATTTAATTATTAATTAGAACTCAATTTATCATAAACTAAATCAAAGTGAATTTGCATAGTTGTTGTAGTCATTGGCATCCGTTTACCACCTTGCGCTTAGTTATAATTGAGATGATAGAACTATAGAATTCTGGTTAGTTACTTTACGAACTGGTATCGTATTGTTTTGAAGGGTTAATCTAAAGTTTAAAAGTCCTATTGCAAACTTTCAGTAAGTTCCGGTTACTCCATGAAGTTTAATAATTGGTATTAAAACAAGAGTGACAATTCCAAGTGTTAGTGTATAAGTATCATGTTTGTCTCCATGATTCTTGATATTCAAAGGATTGTCTTAATATCAAGGTTATCTAGGATCTGAAAGAGTTGTTTCAGAAACCATGATGTGTGGAAGATATTGTGATATCTGAAACAAAGTTTTGGTTGCAACATGATAGAGTATAATATGGCAAAAGTAATGTTCTCATATTTATGAGAATTTGCAAAAGGTTGGAGACACTAGTTGTCCTAATCCTACAAAAGGGTTTTGGAGAGCAACATTATACTCGCGATTCACCATTACAAGCTAAAATTAGCTTGATCTTGGATAATTCCATGATAAAGGTGAATGTTTGATGTAGGTAAAATGTTTACTACACCAAGAGATTACTAAAGAAAGGAATTTGAAAGAACACCAACCATTTGATGATGGTGATCTACTTCAAAGTGCAAGTCCAAAGACATTGGTATTTAATTATACACGCTTTGGACTATGTGTCATATGTATGACTCCACTATTGATATTGATAGATTCTTTCAAACAGAAAAGGAAATACTGAAAGAGAATCTCATAAATATATGGCAGAAAAGAAAAGACTAGAATTGTTCAGTTTAAGTATATAGATGATATACATGTTATGGCTATATTCTTTGCTTGTTAAACAATGTGGTTCTTAAGTATTTGATACTGAATTTGTTGGTGTGAATCGTCATACGAAACAACACAATTCATGAACTACAGTGGCCTAAGTAATTAGCAAAAGAATATGTGATGATGTTCATCGAGAACAAATAAAGGGTTATTGTGTTGCTCGTTAAACATCAAAGCTTGCCTTCAAGATTTGTTTTATTAGGTATTATGAGAACAAAAGGGTTGTTCAAATAATTGCCGTAATCCATAAAAGATGGATGATTCACAAATCTTGTTGGAACAATCACATCCATAAAGCTAATGATAAAGATGTCGAAAGACAAATTGATTGAAAGATCAGTTAGGAAGTGACATCGCCGTTTAAATTATATTGAAAAGAAAACATGAAGAAACTCCATATGTATGGAATTTTGGAGTCTTTTGATTTTGATCAAATGACGCTTGTGAAACTTTCCTAGAGATAATTAAAACTTCGTTCATAGGCCAAAAGGGAACGAAAGACTAGCTTATTGGAATTTGTACATATTGTTGTACGAAGTCCATTATGTGTAGTCAAGAGCGATGGATTTCAACTTCATATGCTTTCTCCGAAAATTTGAGTGAATATATGAATATTTGCTTAATAAGGATGAAGTATGAAACATTTGAAAAATTCAAAGACTTTCAAGATGAAGTGCAAAATCATTGTAACAAGAATATAAACAGTTTATGATAAAGATCATAAAGGAAGATATTTGAGTTACAGAGTTTAGCATAATACCTAAGATTTAAGGAATCATTCCGTGGATTTGCATTTCCCGAAACACCATAAGAGTATGGAGCATTCGAGATATGTAATTAAACCTTGTTTGACATGGTGAGATCAAAGGTGTAATTCATAAAATTGCCATTGTATTTTAAAGATTAAAAGCTTTAGAGATTACTGTTTTTCCACTGAAAAGAGCTTCATCATAATCCGTTGAAATGACACCATATAAGGTTATGGTTTGGGATAAAACCCAAGTAGTCCTTTCTTAAACATTGGTATGCTATACATAAGAAAGATGTTTGCAACCAAAGTCGGATGAATCTGTCTTTGTTAAGTATTTCTCCATAACACCGGAGACAAAAGTGTTTGTCGCTTAGAACGTCAAGTTTCTTTAAGAAGGAATTTTTCGTGAAAAGTTAAGTGGGAGGACAATAGAACTTTGATAAGGTTGAAAGAACCTTAGCTATATGTGCAGAGTTGCGCAACGCCGAAAAGTGTTCCGGATGCAGCAACAATGCTCATGGCTCACGTGCCTCAAAGGTTGTGATCACGGAGATCTAAGTTCCTATTGAAACAAGTAGGTCGGGTAAACAATCAAATACCAAGATTTGAGGGTTGAATCATTATTTGAGAATAATGAACCAACTACATGCAAAGAAGCGATGATGGGCCCTGACTCCGTCAAATGGCTTGAAGCCATAAAATCCGCGATAGTTCCATACACGAGAAATCAAGTTTTGAACTTGAAGGACCCTCGAGAAAGGTGTAAGACCTTACAGTTGTGTCTGGATCTATAAAGAAATAGACATGGATGTTTTACATCTATGAAATAGTCGACATGTTGGGAAAGAGTTCACAAAATGTTCAAAAGTTGACTATGATAAGATTTGATCTTTCATAGTGATATTTAGTCTAGACGGATTAATGTAGCAACCACTACATATAATTTGTTATATGGTAGTTGAATAAACAAAACAAGTTCTTCTAATAGAATCGTTACCTAGGACATGTGCATAACACGGTCCATAGGGTTTTGTTAATTCAAAGGATGCTAATAGCATATGCAAACTTCAATGGTTGAAGTAAGCATAGCGGAGTTGGAATCTTCACTATGATGAAACTGTTAAAAGAGTTTAATTTCATCAGAGACAATGAAGATGCTTGCATTTGCAAGAAATTAAGTGGGAGCGCTAAGACATATTTCTAATACATCATGTGGAGGACATATTGTTGATTAGAAAAGATGTATCTTTTATTAACACATATTAAAAATTTCATCCCGATGAAAAACTTAGGCAAAACCCAAATATTTGGTATCAATAGACGCTAATATGGTTGTGCCAGTAGTACATAGACGAGATATTGAATGAGTTCAATATAGAAACTACAAGAAAGTTTCTTGTCGCACAGAAAGGATTGAATGAGTTCAATGTTGATGATATATTCAAGTGTATTGACATTTGGTAAAGTGAAACAAATAATCAAGTATAGATTGATACTTGATGTATGAAATCACAAAGAGTATTTATATCAATCATACTGTGATATGTACAAATCCAGATATGTCCTATGCTCTAAATATTATGAGCATATACCAGAATGATTCATAAGATGATCATTGGACAATAGTAAGGATATTCTTATGATCTTTTGGAAGAACTAAGAATATATTGTTTGTAGAAGTGACAAATAGATGGTTAGTTCATTGTAAAAGTACTACATTGATACTAGTTTTGTCACAAAGTACAAATTAAGTTTATCTCAATCTAAACTAAGGGTGGCACAATATAATGGAAATTAAGTTCCATATGGATTTGGATGAGTTCCAAAGTTAAGACATTGTGACAGATACTACAACAAAAGGCTAAGTATATGACTGCTATTATAGCAGCTAAAGAGGGCATTTGGGTCAAGTAGTTTGTTATCAAACTAGGTGTAGTTCATAGCGGGATAATACTATGAAGATACATTGTACGACAATATAATCAACATGTTTTAACCCCAAAGAACTAAAGGTCTAACCAAAGGACCAAATTTATACAAAGCCATCTCATTAGAGAATGAGTGATGCGTAGAGACGCAAAGACATGCAATTACACACGGACCTGGAAGTGTCAGATCCGGAGATCAGTTGACCACTAGCAATCGTGTACATACGACACCAAAAAGCCATAGGTGTTGAATACACAAAGGTTTGAAACTAGATTATTGACTCTAGTGCAAGTGGGAGACTGTTGGAGATATGCCCAAGAGGCAATAATAAAGTGGTTATTATCATATCTTCACACTTATGATAAATGTTTACATACCATGCTATAATTGTATTAACCGGAAACATTAATACTTGTGTGATTTGTAAACTAAAATAAGAGTCCCTAGTAAAGCCTCTTGTTAAACTAGCTTGTTGGTTAATATATGATCATGGTTTCCTGATCATGAACATAGAGATGTTATTAACAACAGGGTCATATCATTAGGAGAATGATGTGATGGACATACTCCTATAGATAAGCATAGCATAAAGATCAAGTCATTTCAATAGTTCAATTGCTATATGCTTTCTGATACATAGTAACCTAATTCCTTCGACCATGAGATCATGCATATCACCTTTGCCGGATGGATGCTTTGATGACATCAAACACCACACCGTAACTGGGTGGCTATAAAGGTGGCATTGAGTGTTCGGAAAGTATTGGTTGAAACACATGGATCAAGAGTGGGATTTGTCCATCCATATGACGGATAGATATACTCTGGGCCCTCTCGGTGTAATGTCATCCAATTAGCTTGCAAGCATGTGACTGGCTCACAAGGGATCACATATCACGGGAACGAGAAAAGAGTACTTATCAGTAACGAGGTTGAACTAGGTATGCAGAGATACCGACGATCATAACCTCGGATAAGTAACATATCGTGAGACAAAGGGAAATTGGTATCGTATGTAAGTGGTTCATTCGATCGCAAAGTAATCGTAGAAGTATGTGGGAGCCATATGAATTTCCAGATTCCTCTATTGGTTATTGTTCGGAGAAGTGTCTCGATCATGTCCGCATAATTCACGAACCGTAGGGAGACACACTTAAGGATTCGACGTTGTTTGAGTAGTTATGGTATTATGAGAAAGAGACCGAATGTTGTTCGGAGTCTCGGATGGGATCCGGGATATCACGAGGTGATCTGGAATGGTCCGGAGAATAAGATTCATATAAGGAAAGACCCGTTTCGGAGTTCGGGAATGGTTCCGGTGTTTTCATCGGGAATGTTCTAGAAGGTTCCGGATTGTCCGGCACTCCGGGGGGGGGGGGGGAGGGGTACATGAATGTGTCATTACATATTGGAATGATTGCATCATGTACTAAGTGTTCTTGCTGTCCCAAATAAAGGATTAAATTGAATCCTAAAACAGAAAAGTCAAATGTCCAGTTTGAAAGTCAAACGGCTAAAACAAGAAACTGTGGGAAACAAGCAAGAGGAGTTTGAAACCAACTTGGAGGAGGAGTTCCTCTCCTCCAAGCCGGCGGCCAGCCCTAGGCCGAGTTGGGGAGGGACTCCCTCCCTCCCTGGCGCGCCAAGCCCCTCCACCCATAAAAGGAGGGGCAGGCCTCCTCCTCTAGACACACAAGTTTCTACCTCTAATCTCCGGTTTAGAGCCGTTCTGGTTTAGAGCTTCTAATTGCTTTAGCCTGCGGTTTAGAGCCTTCTAATTGGTGTGTCTAATCTCTAGACCACTAATAGCCCTCTCTCATACTCCACCATACTCGCTCCGGCTTAAGGCGAAGCCCTGCGGGATCTCCCCTCTACTTCCGGTACCACGCCGTTGTGCTGCCGGAATCGCGAGGAGAGTGCTACAACCTCCGCTGCCTGCTGGAACAAGGGAGAGGAAGGTCTTCGTCGAGTACCGAACGTGTGACCGACTGCGGGAGCGCTGCCGGAACGTGGCGCCGGAAGGATCGTCTACACGATCTTGAGATCGGAAGTGTACGACTACATCACCCACGAGAATCTGCTCTCGTTAACCGCTTTGGAATCTTCGAGGGTGAGTTCTTCTATCGACTCGTTGCTAAAATCTAGTAGATAGATCTTGGCTTGTTTGTTTGTATGCGATAGAGAATTTTTGTTTTCCATGCTACGAACCCCTACAGAGGCTTACTCAAGAAGCCAAGTAGATATCCTGGAAAAATGAGAATGACTCGGAACACAGCTCATACCTCGGTAAGGGAGGACAAGCAAAAGAAGGATAGCCAAAAAAGAGCGTCGACTAAGAAATACCTCGGACAAGAAATGAGAAGGAGCAAGTGTCTAGAAACTGATGTGGCCCGGCCGAAGTTTCCAGCAGGACTGCACCAGCTTCGGGGACTAATGTTGGGGGGATGACCCAGGTAGGGTCAAGGTAGCGGATAGAAGCAAGGAACCTTTCTTACGATATGCCGAGTTATAAGCTGAGTCGGCCGAGTTATGCAAGGCTCGGCCGAATGAGCCATGGCTTGGCTAGAATCGAGTGATTAATACCTTACTCGGTCGACGTGTGAGCTAAGTCGGTCGAATAAGATTGATCGGCTCATACACAAGAAAGCCAAGCCGAGTTATGTGAGACGAGGCCGAGTAACGGGAAACTTGCAGGAGAAGGAGAAGGACCCCAGAGTCAAACCCTAGGTACTGGCTAGGAGGAATCTACACAGGGCCAAGCACTAAATACAAAGAGCAGAGCCGCAGAGGGGTGGACAGGCGTCACGGAGGTGACAGTGGGAAAGCCCGAGGCTCACATGTGGGGGTTCTGGGTCTTTGCCATCGATAGAAGGGAGACACAGAAAGAGCTCCACCGAGTTACCACTTTCGGATAAGAATATTCCAAGAATATGCTTGCCACGCCAGCCCTAGGAGGAGTCAAGGGACCCCTTTATAAGGAAGGGAACGGCTTCCTAGGAGAGGGATCGATTCATTTGACTCTAGAGGGCTCGCGTAGTAGTCTTCTTCCTCCTCTCTCTAATACATCTCAAGGAGCACTTCTAACTTGTTTGAGGAGAAATAAAGATCTATGTACTAGTCAGTTGTGTGTAGAAATCGCTACATCTTCCCTCCCCAAATCCCACTGGCATCCATTGGCCCCATACTTTAGCCTACCCATGGTATCTGTCGTGCCACCACCACGACACTCTCCTTGGAGGCTGATGAGTGCCTAATTGCATCATATTTTAGATTATTATGTTGCATTGTAGTGGTAGGATCTTGGTATTTTACGGCATTTGCATGCACTTTTTATCTATGATATATTACATTAATTTTGCCATGATGTTGATTGCCTCCATGTCTAATTAGATCATTAGTTCTTAGGGAGATGGAGAAACCCTAGCATGAGATTGAAATAAGATAAAGTGTATTATGATATTCATCGTTGTGACCATATGTTAGATTGTCTTCATCTTGATGTTGGGAGAAGTCGACCTCTCAAAATTTGCCTCTTGTGGGGACTTGATGGAGGGAACTACTTGTTGGTAGATGGAGGTGTGTTAGTATTTACAGTGACTATAAAGTTGTTGGCACCCCTTACGTATCAACTTGGGAATCGAGGAAACTCACAAAACAAGGTCCATGCCATGGGATACGTCTTGCAGGATTATGTCCCTTAATAGAGAAGTAATCCAATCTATGTCTTGTGGTTATGAGGATGATTTGAGTAGTGGTTGTTGCCTCATTGTCCAAATATGTAATTCCTCCCACACATACATAGTTGAGAATGTTCATGATAATAATCTTTACCTTAGCCTTTTATAATGCTTGTGGCCTATCCGCTAATCCCTGAGAACGCTTTTCCTACTTAAGTTTCAAATCTCTTTTACATATGCGATACTTATTTTTTGTATTCAGTTTTGTTTACTTTACTCATTGTTGTCTTATACCAAAACCCCCAAAACACATTTCTACACAATACTCGCATTTTATCTTGTCACTTAGAACTTTATTTAGCATTTCTATTTTCAATATTTATTTAAGAATTCTTAGACTTCAGACTCCTCCTCCCTGTGGGATCGATATCTTTATTTTGAAACTAGCTACAACTGATATGTGCACTTGTAGTCATCAAGATATTTTCTGGCGCCGTTGCGGGGGAGCTAAGCGATGTAGGTCTTTTAGTTTTTGCTTATTTACTTTGGTTTTGTTAAGTTTTGTTTTGAGTTACAGGTTTCCACCAACATGATAGAGTTTGAGCATACGACTAGTGCTAACCCACTCAGCCATTTTGGGAAGCCCTATGATATTTATAAAAGTGACAACTTCAACAAGAATACAAGGGGGTTTGAAATAAATCATCTACTACTTGGTATTTTACACAAGAAGCAATTTACTGGAGATGAAGAAGATCCTGATCCATATGAGCATATTGCATGTTTCAAAGATATATGTGGCACGTTCCAATTAACAGGGTATACCGCCAATGAGGTAAGGGTTAAACTTTTTAGTCAAATTTTGACAAGTACAGCTCTCTCATGGTATAGATCTCTACCCTCAAAAACCACAACTACTTGGGATGATTTAGCTTATGAATTTCTATCCAAATATTATCCATTATCAAAATCTTTTGGAATCAGGCATCTTATAATGACTTGGAGGAACCGTCCTAATGAAGGACTAGTAAGAGCTTATATAAGCTTTAAAGATTTACTTAGTCAATGTCCTCATCATGATTTGCCTGAATGGTATTTATTGCATATCTTTTATGCCGTTTTAATTGAACCTAATAAAATTGAACTAGACTCTTGCACGAGAGGAGCTTTTATGGATTTACCCATAACTAAAGCTTGGGCTTTACTTAATAGAATTCGTGATCATAGAGTATCATGGAATTTTGGTCTAGGAAGTGAAGGAGGCACAAAAATAGATTATGAATGTATTCATGACTATAATAAAAAGGGACATGTTACTGAATTATCTAAAGATCTTTATTTAGATTCGGATCTTGTGTTACAAGTTGATAAAGCTTTTACAGAACACATCAAAGCTCCAAAAGAGGGTTCGGCCAAATATGATCCACCACCCGAACCTGAGAAGAAAAGAGAAGTTAAAACAACATTGGCCTTCCTAGAACTAATGTATGAGATACCTTTCCCTAACACTGCACAGAAGTATATTTTGGAATATGAACAGGTCAAGGAAGTACAAGAGGAGAAAGAAGAGGAAAGTGTGACAATAATTGAAGAACATATGGATGAAACAAAATATGAAGAGGTAACCAAGGAAGCAATTATGGATATGTATGCACATTGTAACATAGTTGAACTTGATGAAGAGACTTCTATATTGGTTGAAGTAAAAACTATGGTAAAATATGTGGGTAAGCCTATTCTTTCCTGCATATTTAAATAAACCTCGCATTACGGTTTATGTGATATTGGCACCGAAGTTAATGTTATATCTTATGATTTTTATTTAGAAATAAAAGAAGAGATAGCACCGGCTACCATTGAAAATACTGACATGACAATCATGTTAGCCAATAAAAATCTTAGAATTCCAATGGGAGTAGTTGAAGATGCAACTATCACAATTGGCAATAAAAATTTCCCTACCGATTTTGTAGTTGTTGACATGCCAGCTAACACTCTTTGCCCAATCATATTTGGAAGAAACTTTTTGAGTGATGTAGGTACCACAATCGACTTCAAAAAGGAGGTTGTTGTTGGAGATATGCCCTAGAGGCAATATTAAATGTAGTTATTATTATATCTTTGTGTTTATGATAAATGTTTACATTCATGCTATAACAGTATTAACAAGGAAACATTAATACTTGTGTGATTTGTAAACTAAATAAGAGTCCCTAGTAAAGCCTCTTTATAATACTAGCTTGTTGGTTAATAAATGATTGTGGTTTCCCTATCATGAACATTGAGATGTTATTAACAACAAGATCATATCGTTAGGAGAATGGTATGATGGACATACTCCTATAGATAAGCGTAGCATAAAGATCAAGTCATTTTAATAGTTTAATTGCTATATGCTTTCTGATACATAGTAACCTAATTCCTTCGACCATGAGATCATGCTTATCACCATCACCGGAAGCATGCCTTGATGACGTCAAACACCACACCGTAACTGGGTGGTTATAAAGGTGGCATTTAGTGTTCGGAAAGTATGGGTTGAGACACATGGATCAAGAGTGGGATTTTTCCATCCATATGATGGATAGATATACTCTGGGCCCTCTCGGTGGAATGTCATCCAATTGGCTTGCAAGCATGTGACTGGCTCACAAGGGATCACATATCACGGGAACGAGAAAAGAGTACTTATCAGTAACGAGGTTGAACTAGGTATGTAGAGACACCGACGATCAAAACCTTGGATAAGTAAACTATCGTGAGACAAAGGGAAATTGGTATCGTATGTAAGTGGTTCATTCGATCGCAAAGTAATCGTAGAAATATGTGGGAGCCATATGAATTTCCAGATTCCTCTATTGGTTATTGTTCGGAGAAGTGTCTCGATCATGTCCGCATAATTCACGAACCATAGGGAGACACACTTAAGGATTCAATGTTGTTGAGTAGTTATGGAATGATGAGTAAGAGACCGAATGTTGTTCGGAGTCTCGGATGGGATCCGGGATATCACGAGGAGATCCGGAATGGTCCGGATAATAATATTCATATAAGGAAAGTCCTGTTTCGGGGTTGGAGAATGGTTCCGGTGTTTTCATCGGGAATGTTCTAGAAGGTTCCGGAAGGTCCGGTACTCCGGAGGGGAAAGGTACATGAATGTGTCATAACAAGTTGGAACCGCTGCATCATGTACTAGGTGTCATCGCTGAGCAAAATAAAGGGATAAATCAAATCCTAGTTTGAAAAGTCAAACGCCAATTTGAGAAGTCAAACGCCGAGTTGGGGCCCTCCTCTTGCCTAGCCGCCGGCCTAGCTCTCTCTCCTTGGCACCTCTAAACCCAAGATCGCCAAGGCCTCTCTCATAGTCCACCATACTCGTTCCGGCTTAAGGCGAAGCCCTGCGAGATCTCCCCTCTACTTCTGGTACCACGCCGTCGTGCTGGCGGAATCGCGAGGAGAGTGCTACAACCTCCGCTGCCTGCTGGAACAAGGGAGAGGAAGGTATTCATCGAGTACCGAATGTGTGACCGACTGCGGGAGCGCTGCCAGAACGCAGCGTCGGAAGGATCGTCTACACGATCTTGAGATCGGCAAGAGTACGACTACATCACCCACGAGAATCCGCTCTCGTTAAACACTTTGGAATCTTCGAGGGTGAGTTATTCTATCGACTCGTTTCTACAATCTAGTAGATAGATCTTGGCTTGTTTGTTTGTATGAGGTAGAATTTTTTTGTTTTCCATGCTACGAACCCCTACAGTGGTATCAGAGCCGTGTTTATATGTAGATCTGTTGCACGAGTAGAACACAATGGTCAATGTGGGCGGTGGTGCTTTTATTATCAATTGCTTCTTGTGTACTTTGCATCTTGCGGTATGATGGGATGAAGCGGACCGGTCTAACCTTACATGACATCGTTCATGAGACTTGCTCCATGCTCAACATGCAACTTGTATTGCATAAGTGGCTTTGCGGGTGTCTGTCTCTCCCATTATAGTATAGATCCAATTTACAACAGGAACTTGATAGTTCAAACATCAACGTTGTGGTTCTTGGTCGTAAGTTAGATCGACACTTATTGAAAGCCCCAAACCATGTAAAATATGCAAAGAAATTAGAGGCGTCTAACTTTGTTTTGCAGGGGTGTGCTGTGATGTGATATGGCCATGATTGTGATTATATTTGATGTATGCAATGTTCCTTATTGTAAGTTGGAAACCGGCAGGAGCCATATGGTTGTCTTTAAATTCTCTTAAGACCCGCGTGTCTATTCAAAGTAGTTGTAATAGTTGGAGCTGGTGGACGACAACCATGGAGCAGCGTTATGCAATGCCGGTGATGATGGAGATCATGTTCGTGCTTGAAGATGGAGATCAGAAGCACAAAGAAGAAATGCCATATCATATCACATGTTATGAATTGCATGTGATGTTAATCCTTTATGCATCTTGTATTGCTTAGTTAAAGAAGGTAGCATTATAAGATGATCCCTCATGCACATGAATTTCAAGTTCTAAAGTGTTCATCCTTAGTAAGCACTGTTGCTAAAGCTTGTTGTTTCGAAGCACCACGTGATGATCGGGTGTGTTAGATTCTGCAAGTGTATACAACGTGAGCAAGCCAGATTTGCTTATGCGGAAGCTAAGGTTTGATCTTGACGAGCCTAGCATGTACAAACATGGTCTTGGAACACGGATCACCGAAAGGTAAAGCATGAATCATACAGTAGATATGATGAACATGTCGATTGTTCGCCATTGAAACTACATCAAATATCGTGATGATCGGTGTTGATGTGGTGGATTTGGTTCGTGTGATCACTAAAACAATGTGAGGGATATTGTTTTGAGTGGGAGTTCACCTAGATTAATTTAACTATTAATTAGAACTCAATTTGTCATAAACTTAGTCTAAACTATTGCAAATATGTTGTAGATCAATGGCGGCCCCTACCATCAATTTTAATACGTTCCTAGAGAAAGAAAAGTTGAAAAACAATGGAAGCAACTTCGCGGATTGGTTCCGCAATTTGAGGATTGTCCTCAATGCTGGTAATTTGACCTATGTGCTGGATGCACCGCTGGGTGACCCGCCTGCAGCCACTGTTGGATTAGGCAGCGCCTAGGCAACGCTTAAGCATGCTTAGGCACTAGGCGGTAGACAAACGCCTCGCCTAGAGCATAAGCAGAAGTCTAGGCAGGGTAACTAATAAATTTTCTTATCGAGCAAGAAATCATGATTTTTTTTTCACTTTTTAGCTAGCTGGGCCATATTCCAATGGCGGTCGTTGGTTGTTTACTCATTTACATGCTCTAAATTAATGTATATCACATATAATAACCTATATATACCCTTGATGGTAAAACCTATATGCTCGTCTAGGTCACGCCTAGGACGCTTAAGCGCCGCCTAGGCACTAGGCGAAGGCCAAACGTCTCGCCTACGCCTAACGCTTTTTCCAACCTTGCCTGCAGCTGATGCTACCGATGAAGTAAAGAATGTTTACCTCGCTCGGAAGAATCAGTACTCCACAGTTCAGTGTGCTATCTTGTATGGTTTGGAATCGGAGCTTCAGAAAAGGTTTGAGAATTCAGACCCACATGATATTGTCCGTGAACTCAAATTGATTTTTGAGACTCACGCGGAAGTTGAGAGCTATGAGGCTTCTGAAAAGTTCTTTAACTGCAAGATGGAAGAGGGCAGCTCCGTCAGTGAGCATCTGCTTAAGATGTCTAGGCACGCAAACAAACTCCAAAGCTTGGGTATAGTGATTCCTAATACTTTGGGGATTTACCGTGTCCTCCAATCACTACCACCAACTTACAAGAACTTTGTGATGAACTACAATATGCAAAGCATGAACAAGCAGTTGCCAGAACTCTTCTCCATGTTAAAATCTGCAGAAGTGGAGATCAAGAAAGAGCACCAAGTGTTGATGGTCAATAAGACCACCAAATCTTCTATATCTAAATAGGAGTCCCCCACTAATTGATTTTCCTTGCTTCTCCTGGCTCCACGTCATCCTTAATAATTGTGTGTGTAATCTCGCGCGACAAGCACTCAGCTCGCGGTCACGATTTCCGTTTCGTTCACATTTTCCTGCCGCCAGACTATGGCCCATCTAAGTTACCAGCCCAACTATCAGTATACTCCTACTGGGCCTTTCTTTCCTTGCTTATTTCCCACAAATCCAGATCCGTACCGAGGATGTTCATCTTCTCTGTTCCACTACCTGTTCGTTTCCACCAAAACCTGAGAGGAAACGGAAACAAGCATCCAACAGTCATCGATCTAATTACGACTTAAATGCAAAAGAAGCTGATGGAGGAAAAGCTGATGGAGGAAATTGATCCGGCACTGCACTCGCCTTTAAAGACCTGTTTTGACTGTCATCGTCATCCACCTCTATTCTTGCCTACGTTGCCAACCAGGGCTTCAATCTCCATTCTGAGTTTGGTAGATAACCCCTGCCCGTTTTCAGCCTTCCCTTCCTTTTGCATCCCTAAGTGTTTTCCTTGATTTTGTCAGATTCCATATCATCTCCAAGGTGCTCAATGTTTTGTCGGTAAAGATTATTGGCACTTCTTTGTACATAGTATGACTAAAGGACTCTTCCTACTCTAATTGGGGGCACAAGCTCGATCTGAAAGGTGTCAGGTTTCAACAATGTTTACCTTTCCAGATCTGGCCATGAATGGTCTACCAGCTCACTAGAGATGCTACATAATTAACACTTTAGATATGTACCACTAAATGCCTATCAGATATTCGGCAGAATTACTCAACGGAGTAGTGATTGCCCGATTGGATCCTACTCGAAAATAGCACTGATCAGATTCCTCTACAGTCTCTCTTTAGTTTGTGAAGTGGTTTTGTTCAGTGTATTGCAAGTTTTGCCTACTGCATTTTTCGAATTTACAGCTATGAAGGTGAGTTCATCCTTTCTTTAGCATTGTTTGCTTATGATTATTTTTTACCTTCAGTACATTTTCATATAGCTGTTTCCATAATATGTGTCTCCGAACAGTTGTTTCAGATCAGACTCTTTTCATAAAAGTAAGTAAAAGGTTATGACTACCAATTAGGTTGACTCCAAGTTTTATCCTCGATCTATGAAGCGAGAATTCGTCAATTTGATGGTTCGCCAAGAGCGCGGTGCTCCATTAGGGGAGAATCAGTACCATACGTGGCCTCCCAAACCCAAGGATATTTTCTCAAGTAGGATTTGATCTGATTGTAACTTTTGATCCTTATGAGTGCCTCTTCCTACCGTGGTTTGTAGGAACAGAGATTTTTCGAATTTATAGTGTCTCCATGTATTACTAGATGGGTCACAAATAAGGAGGCCTCATTGGTAAGTGAATCAGATGAGGTATGTTGTTGTCTAAACCTGTTAGACTGCTGAAGAATTGCAGAAACACTATGATTGTAGCGGAATATGTATATTGAGACTGTAGATTTATCTTGCAGTACACGTAGCGCTTTATATCTGATGGCATGCAATGTCCTTTGTTATTCTCAGTTCTTATCATAGTCATTCGATTTTTTATTGCTTATACCGTCATGATTTGTAGGGTATCTTCCACATGTTAACAAGCTGCAATGCACTGTATTTGGCATCAGTCAACTGATCATCTTTTGCGGGTAAAAACAGACTTTATTAATCAAGAAGGGATTAATCAGTTCGGCTTCCAGTTCCCCAAGAAGGAATTCTGGACCAGACTAACCAAAACATCGTTTTGTACTATGACCAAAGTATCTCTTCAGCAACTCAAATATCTTTTGTTGTTGCAACTTCACTATCAATGCGTATATGTTCACTATCATATGCCTTCCAGAAAATTAGTGATGCATGGCATTACAGTTGATACCATAAATGCAACTGAAATATTCGTCTATCGGAGTCCGATGTATGTCAACCAGGAGTTCTTGCAACAATGGACCATCCTTGGTATATTTGACTTCACATTATATTTTCGACAATTCTCAAGCTTTGTCAACAGCTAGCTATTTCTTTTAACCAGTTGCATCAGTATATTATATATATTTTGATCACATAAAATAATTATATGGATCTAAAGTTGGTGGAGCATCCAGGATGAAAGAAGAGAGAGTAAAGTTTAAATGGCAAGAAGAAGACTATGCGCCTGGCTAAGAATTTGTATGGAATTTACAAATACCTGAATATTTTTGCATGTTCTATATATGAAGTGTCCTATTGTAGTATAATTGTTTAGTAAATATAACATGTATTTCCGCAGCAACGCGCGGGGTTTCATCTAGTTCAAGAAAGGCAAGTCTAAGCAAAAGGGACACTTCAAGAAGGGTGGTAAGAAAGTTACCGCACCGACAAAGAAGACCAAGGCTGGACCTAAGCCTAATACTGAGTGCTTTTACTGCAAGGGAGAAGGTCACTGGAAGCGGAATTGCCCAAAGTACTTTGCGGATTTGAAGAACGGCAACATCAAGAAGAAAGGTATATCCGATATACATGTTATTGATGTGTATCTCACTAGTACTCGTAGTAGTGCCTGGGTATTTGATACTGGTTCGGTTGCTCATATTTGTAACTCGAAGCAGGTGCTGCAGAATAAACGGAAGCTAGCGAAGAACGAGGTGACGATGCATGTAGGAAATTGATCAAAGGTTGATGTGATCATGGTCGACACGCTACCTCTTCATCTACCATCGGGATTAGTTTTATGCTTAAATAATTGTTATTTGGTGCCTGCGTTAAGCATGAACATTATATCGGGATCTTGTTTATTGCGAGACGGTTACTTATTTAAGTCCGAGAATAATGGTTGTTCGATTTATATGAGTAATATGTTTTATGCACATGCACCTTTGATAGATGGTCTATTCTTATTGAATCTCGATAGTGTAAATACATATATTAATAACATGGAAGCTAAAAGTTTGAAATCGAGTGATAACTCGACCTATATGTGGCACTGTCGTCTTGGTCACATTGGAGTGAAGCGTATGAAGAAACTCCATTCCGATGGACTTCTTGAATCACTTGATTTTGAATCACTTGAAAGATGCGAAGAATGTCTGATGGGTAAAATGACTAAGACTCCATTTTCTGGGATGATGGAGCAAGCTATGGACTTATTAGAAATCATACATACCGATGTGTGTGGTCCAATGAGTGTAGCATCGCACGGTGGTTATCGTTATGTTCTTACCTTCACGGATGACTTGAGTAGATATGGGTATATCTATTTCATGAAACATAAGTCCGAAACTTTCGAGAAGTTTAAGGAATTTCAAAGTGAGGTGGAGAATCAACGTAACAAGAAGATTAAATTTCTACGTTCTGATCATGGAGGTGAATATCTAGTTACGAGTTTGGCGAGCATTTGAAGAAATGCGGAATACTTTCACAATTGACACCGCCGGGAACACCACAGTGTAATGGTGTGTCCGAACGTCGTAATCAAACTCTCTTAGATATGGTTCGTTCTATGATGTCACTTATAGATTTACCACTATCATTTTGGGGTTATGCATTAGAAACAGCCTCATTCACTTTAAATAGGGCACCATCTAAATCTGTTGAAATGACACCATATGAATTATGGTTTGGGAAGAAACCTAAATTGTCGTTCCTTAAAGTTTGGGGTTGCGAAGCCTATGTAAAGAAGTTACAGCCGGACAAGCTTGAACCCAAAGCGGAAAAATGCGTCTTCATAGGATACCCGAAGGAAACTATTGGGTATACCTTCTACTCCCTCCGATCCATATTACTTGTCATTAGAATGGATGTATCTAGACATGTTTTAGTGCTAAATACATCCATTTCAATGACAAGTAATATGGATCGGAGGGAGTATCATAGATCCGAAGGCAAAATCTTCGTTGCCAAGAATGGATCCTTTCTAGAGAAGGAATTTCTCTAGAAAGAATTGACTGGAAGGAAAGTAGAACTCGACGCTGTTGTCGAACCTTCTCTCGAACTTGCGAGTAGCGCAGCACCGGAAGAAGTTCCCGTGGTGCCTGCACCAATAAGAGAGGAAGCTAATGATGATGATCATGAAACTTCCGTTGTAGTTGCTACAGAGCCTTGCAGGTCAACAAGAACTCGTACCACTCCTGATTGGTATGATCCCGTTATGAGTGCCATGTTGGTGGACAACATCGATGACCCTGCGACGTATGAGGAAGCGATGATGAGCCCTGATTCCAATAAATGGCAAGAAGCCATGAAATCCGAGATTGGATCCATGTATGAAAACCAAGTATGTACTTTGGTGGACTTACTGGATGGCCGAAAGGTTGTCGAGAACAAATGGATTTTCAAGAAGAAAACAGATGCTGATGGTAATGTTACTGTCTATAAAGATCGACTTGTCGCAAAAGGGTTTCGACAAATTCAAGGAGTTGACTACGATGAGACTTTCTCACCAGTAGCGAAGCTAAAGTCTGTGAGGATTTTGTTAGCAGATATCAAAGTGATCCAGGAGTGGATCATTGGACAGCGGTAAAAAAAACATCCTTAAGTACTTGAGAAGAACTAAGGATATGGTTCTTTCTTATGGAGGTGATGAACAGCTCGTTGTTAATGGTTACACCGATGCTAGTTGGAACACTGATCCGGATGATTCTAAATCTCAATCTGGATACGTATTTACTTTGAATGGTGCAGCAGTTAGCTGGAGGAGTGCAAACCAAAGCGTTGTGGCGAGATCTTCAACTGAATCGGAATACATAGCTGCTTCGAAGGCTTCACAAGAAGTGATATGGATGAAGGAGTTCATTACAGAGCTCGGTGTGGTTCCAAGTGCGCTGGACCCAATGTCTATCTACTGTTGTAACATGGGCGCCATAGACAATGCGCAAGAACCAAGGTCACACAAGAAGCTGAAGCACATCAAGCTACGTTTTCACGCTATTCGAGAACATGTCCAAGATGGTGACATAAAGATTTGCAAAGTACACACATATCTGAATGTGGCGGATCCGTTGACTAAACCTCTCCCGAGGGCAAAACATGACCAACACCAAACTGCCATGGGTGTTCGGTATATTACCATGTAATCTAGATTAATTGACTCTAGTGCAAGTGGGAGACTGTTAGAGATATGCCCTAGAGGCAATAATAAATGTAGTTATTATTATATCTTTGTGTTTATGATAAATGTTTACATTCATGCTATAACAGTATTAACAAGGAAACATTAATACTTGTGTGATTTGTAAACTAAATAAGAGTCCCTAGTAAAGCCTCTTTATAATACTAGCTTGTTGGTTAATAAATTATTGTGGTTTCCCTATCATGAACATTGAGATGTTATTAACAACAAGATCATATCATTAGGAGAATGGTATGGTGGACATACTCATATAGATAAGCGTAGCATTAAGATCAAGTCATTTTAATAGTTCAATTGCTATATGATTTCTGATACATAGTAACCTAATTCCTTCGACCATGAGATCATGCTTATCACCATCACCGGAAGGATGCTTTGATGACATCAAACACCACACCGTAACTGGGTGGTTATAAAGGTGGCATTGAGTGTTTGGAAGTATGGGTTGAGACACATGGATCAAAAATGGGATTTGTCCATCCATATGATGGATAGATATACTCTGGGCCCTCTTGGTGGAATGTCATCCAATTGGCTTGCAAGCATGTGACTGGCTCACAAGGGATCACATATCACGGGAACGAGAAAAGAGTACTTATCAGTAACGAGGTTGAACTAGGTATGCAGAGATACCGACGATCAAAACCTCGGATAAGTAAACTATCGTGAGACAAAGGGAAATTGGTATCGTATGTAAGTGGTTCATTCGATAGCAAAGTAATCGTAGAAATACGTGGGAGCCATATGAATTTCCAAATTCCTCTATTGGTTATTTTTCGGAGAAGTGTCTCGATCATGTCCGCATAATTCACGAACCGTAGGGAGACACACTTAAGAATTCAATGTTGTTGAGTAGTTATGGAATGATGAGTAAGAGACCGAATGTTGTTCGGAGTCTCGGATGGGATCCGGGATGTCACGAGGAGATCCGGAATGGTCCGGAGAATAAGATTCATATAAGGAAATTCCTGTTTCGGGGTTGGAGAATGGTTCCTGTGTTTTCATCGGGAATGTTCTAGAAGGTTCTGGAAGGTCCGGTACTCCGGAGGGGAAGGGTACATGAATGTGTCATAACAAGTTGGAATGGTTGCATCATGTACTAGGTGTCATCGATGAGCAAAATAAAGGGATAAATCAAATCCTAGTTTGAAAAGTCAAACGCCAATTTGAAAAGTCAAACGACAAGTTTTGCTTGGTGGAGGGAGAGTAGGAAACCTACTTGGGGAGTAGTTCCTCTCCCTCCACCTGCCGGCCTTGGAAGCCGAGTTGGGGAGGGACTCCCCTCCCCTTGGCCGGCGCCCTCCACCTATATAAGGAGGGGCAGGGCTGCCCCTCCAATAACACACCTTGCCCCACCAAACCCTAACCCTAGCCGCCGGCCACCAAGTCGCCGCCGCCGCCCTAGGGTTTCTCCCAAGCCGCCGAGTTGGGGCCCTCCTCTTGCCCTAGCCGCCGGCCTAGATCTCTCTCCTTGGTGCCTCTAAACCCTAGATCGCCAAGGCCTCTCTCATAGTCCACCATACTCGCTCCGGCTTAAGGCAAAGCCCTGCGAGATCTCCCCTCTACTTCCGGTACCACGCCGTCGTGCTGCCGGAATCGCGAGGAGAGTGTTACAACCTCCGCTGCATTCTAGAACAAGGGAGATGAAGGTCTTCATCGAGTACCAAACGTGTGACCGACTGCGGGAGCGCTGCCGGAACGCAGCGCCGGAAGGATCGTCTACACGATCTTAAGATCGGCAAGAGTACGACTACATCACCCACGAGAATCCGCTCTCGTTAAACACTTTGTAATCTTCAAGGGTGAGTTATTCTATCGACTCGTTGCTACAATCTAGTAGATAGATCTTGGCTTGTTTGTTTGTATGCGGTAGAAATTTTTTGTTTTCCATGCTACGAACCCCTATAGTTGTATCTCTTAAGCTTGGGATAGTAGAAAAGGTATTCCACTTTTCCAAATTTAAAGAAAAACCTCAACAAATACAAGAAGAAGAGAAAGAGAAAACTATTGAGGAGATGACAGCACTGTTCTTAAGTAATCAAGAAGAGGAAATAAATGAAGACTCAAATTGTGAAGAAATAATCATGGAGGACAGGACTCTAGAATAATTAGAAAGTGAATTTGATTCATTTCCCATTTTAGAACCTCCAACTGATGAAGCTTTTGAAGAGCCAGAAAAGACAGGGGATAAAGAATTACCACCCCCAGAAATAAAAAATTTACCTGATAATCTTAAATATAGATTCTTAGATGATACTAATAAATTCCTTATTATTATTAGTGCTAAACATTTAGGGGAAGAAGAAGAAGAACTCATGAAGGTACTAAAGGAGCACCGCAAGGCCTTTGGGGTACTCAATGAACGATTTGAGGGGCACCAGTCCCATGATAACCGTGTAGGTTTCACAACATAGAAAACAAAAAAATTCCTACGATGGGAGCAACTCTGTACCAAGATCTATCTACTAGATACAAGCAACGGGTGGATATACATCAATAGAATACATACCCTCGAATACTGAATAGCGTTAATGAGGTTGTACTTGTGGATGATGTATTCGAACGCTTGCCGATCTCAAGATCGAGAAGAAGTCCATCTGGTCCAGCTGGTCTAGCACCATCAAGTCCAGCACCGCAAAGCAGTGGTGCATCCGTGATCGCACACACGTTCGGGTACCCAGACAACCTCCGTGCCCTCGCTCCGGTGAAGCATCGGAAGCAACAAATCCTTCCAGAAAAAGCCACCGAGAACATGTATCTCGCTGATCCGAGACCATGGGGAAATTCTAAAGGGGGAGAGAGATCTTCGCGAGGAGGTGTGCTTTGAGAGGGTGAGAGGGGGGATTTTATAGGGAGAGGGGGGAACACCAAGGGGCATGGCGCCCATCCATGGTGGCTGCCCCCACCTCTTCCACATTCATGTTGGTGGAGCTCCCACTCAAAATGAAAAGCCTTCACTCCCATTAAAAAGCCTCCACTCAAAAATCCACTCACATGCATTAAATTTCCACCAAATTTAATGAAAGCTCTCATTTAAATAAAACTCTTTTATTTATTTATTTAGAATTTTGTTAATTACTCTAATTAACAAACATTCACATAAAACCCCTTATAACATTTCAATTTCACATGCAGAACCAGTTTTAGCAATTTCAACCAAAACAGTTTCGGTGTCTAGTGAAATAAATTCATGCGCTTTCCTTTTCTTTCGCTGGCATACTATTTGCTCCAAATGGTGTCGGTATCCCTTAAGCATGTCACCCTACAGTTTGCGAATAATGTAGACATGATCGAGACCCCTCTTCGATCAATAATTAGCAGCGGGACCTGGATATCCGTACTGACTCCCACACATTCAACGATGACTTTCTTGTGATCGTTGGAACCTTATACGCATGTAACTCAATCCCTTTGTCTCGCGATATATTACATGTCCGAGATTCGATCACCGGTATCTCCATACCTAGTTTGATCTCGTTACCGACATGTACTCTTTTCTTGTTCCCGTGATATGACATTCTAGTGATCAAATCACTTGCTTGCAAGCTAACCAATATGATATCACCGAGAGGGCCTAGAGTATATCTCTCTGTCATCGGGATGGACAAATTCCACTCTTGATCCATGAGCCTCAACATAACACCTTCGTAGCACTAAACCCATCTTTATACTCACCCTGTTACGGTGTGACATTTGATGTTATCAAGATACTCTTCCGGTGTTAGTGATTGACATGATCTCATGGTCTAAGGACTAAGATTACTTCGTATGATGTTATAGCAATATAAACACAATGACCTTGACCGTAATGCTATACTTCGGATGAATGTTCATCACACCATTCCAATAATGTTGTGACCTCGTTATTAACAACATCCAATGTCCATGGTCAGGAAACATTTGATCATCTTGTTAATCAACGAGCTAGTTTATAAGAGAGGCATAACTAGGAACTTCCTTTTTGTTTATTAAACACACATGTATTAATGTTTGCGTATTAATACAATTATAGCATGCAAAATAAACATTTATCATAAACAGGGAATACAATAAAAACAACTTTATTATTGCCTCTCGGGCATATTCCCTTCAGTCTCCCACTTGCACTAGAGACAATAATCTAGTTTAGAAACTTTGCGTATTGAACACCTATGGCTTTCTGGTGTTCCATATATGCAATTTCAAGTGGTTAACATAATCTACCGATCTGACGCTTTCAGGTCCGTGTGTATTTGCATGTCTTTGTGTCTCCACGCATCACTCATTCTCTAATGAGATGGCATTGTATAAATTTGGTATTTTGGTGAGACCTTTAATTCCTTGGGGTTAAATCATGTCGATACTATTGTCGTACAATATATCTTTAGTTTTAGCCCGTTGCGAACCACACCTTAGTTTGATAACAAACTACTTGACACAAATGCCCTCCTTTGCTGCTACCATAGCACCCTTTTGTTGTAGTATAAATCACAATGTCTTAACTTTGGAATTCATCCAAATCCATGATGGAAACTTTTTTTCCATTTCATTGTGCCACCCATAGTTTAAATTGAGATAAGTTTAATTTGTATCTTGTGGAAAAACTAGTATCAATGTAACGCTTTAAAATGAACTATTTGTAATTGTTTGTCACCTCTACACAAATATATTCTTAGTTCTTCCAAAAGATCATAAGAATATCCTTACTATCATCCAATGATCATCTTGTGATTCATTCTGGTATTTTCTCATAACGCTTAGAGCATAGGACATATCTGGATGTGTACATATCATGGTATGATTAATCGAAACATTCTTGCGATTTCACTCATCAAGTGTCAAAGCACTTGAATCTTGTTTCACTTATCAAGTGTCGATACACTTGAATCTTGATTCAATTCTTTTCCATGCGACAAGAACTAATTCTCGTCGTTTCTATATTGAACTTCTTCAATATCTCATATATGTATGTTTGGCACAACCATATTAGCGTCAAAATCTATCCATGTATACATTCATGCTAAATATTAGGGTTTTTCCTAAGTCTTTCATCAAAATGAAATTCTTAACCTTTGTCAATAAAAGATACATCATTTCCAATCAACAAGATGTCCTCCACGGTAAATAATGTATAAGAAATATGTCTCAGCGCTCCCACTTAATTTTTTTCAAATGCAATAATCTTCATCGTATCCTGATGAAAACTCCTTTCCATCATGGTGAAGATTCTAACTCCGCGATGCTTACTTCAACCATTGAAGTTTGCATGCCTTTTAGCATCCTTTGAATTAACAAAACCCTTTGGACCGTGTCATGCACACGTCCTAGGTAACCATTCTATTATAAGAACTTTGTTTTGTTTATTCATCTACCATATACCAAATTATATGTAGTGGTTGCTACATTAATCCGTCTAGACTAAATATCGCTATTAAAGATCCAATCTTGTCATAGTCAACTCCTTGAACATTGTAATAAAGTACTTTACGACATGTCGACTATTTCATAGATGTGAAACATCCATGTCTGTTTCTTTATAGATCCAAATATGACCGATAGTTTTTTACACCTTTCTAGAGGGTCTTCCAAGTTCAAAACTTGATTTTTCGTGTATGGAACTATCACGGATTTTATGGCTTCAAGCCATTTGACGGAGTCAGGGCCCATCATCACTTTGTTGCATGTATTCGGTTCATCATTGTCAAACAATAATGATTTACTCTCAAATCTTAGCATTTGATTGTTTAACCGGCCTACTTGGTTCAATAGGAACTTAGATCTCCGTGACCACAACATTCGAGCCACATAAGCTATGAGCATTATGGCTGCCTCCAGAACGATTTTCGGCGCTGCGCAACTCAACACAGTTAGCTAAGGTTCGTTAACCTTCTCAAAGTTCTATTGTCCTCCCACTTAACTTTTACGAAAAATTCCTTTTCAAGAAACTTCACGTTTCAAGTGACAAATCCTTTTGTCCTTGGTGTTATGGAGGAATAACCAATTGTTATTCGAAATAACCTACAAACACATGCTCATTCGACTTTGGTTGTAAACATCTTACTTATGTTTAGCATACCAAAATTTAAAAAAGGACAACTTGGGTTTTATCCCAAACCATAACTTACATGGTGTTATTTAAACGGATCAAGATGGAGCTCTTTTCAGTGTAAAAGTGGTAGTCTCTAAAGCTTTTAATCTTTTAAAACATAATGGCAGTTTTATAAATAACACCTTTGATCCAACCATGTCACACAAGGTTTCATTACAAATCTCAAACACTCCATATTCCTATGGTGTTTCGGGAGATGCAAATCTAGGTGTTTTTGCTAAACTTGTAACTCAAATAAATCCCTTTATGATTAAATCATAAATCATTTATTTTATTGTTACACTTGCAACTCAAATAAATCCCTTATGATAAAATCATAAACCATTTATTTTCTTGTTACAATAATTTTCCACTTCATCTTGAAAGACTTTGAACGTTTTCAAATATTTTATACTTCTATCTCATTAAGTGAACATTCACTCAAATTTCTGGAGAAAGCATATGAAGTTGAAATCCATCGCTTACGACTATACATAATGGACTACATACATCGATATGTATAAATTCCAATATTTTAGTCGTTTGTTCTTCTTTGGCCTTTGAACGAAGTTTTAATTATCCCGAGGAAAGTCTCACAAGCGTCATTTGATCAACAAAGACTCCAAAATCATGAAAATGGAGTTTCTTCATGTTTTATTTCCAATATAATTTAAACGACAATGTCACTTTGTAAGTGATCTTCCAACCATTTGTCTTGCGACATTTTAGCATTAGTTTTTATGGATGTGATTTCTCCAACTAGATTTGTAAATCATCCATCTTATATGGAATGCGGTAATTATTTGAACAATCTTTGTTCTCATAATACCCGATTTAAATAACTATTATTAAAACAAATCTTGAAGGCAAGCTTTGATGTCAACGAGAAATACAAACAACGGTTTGTTTCTTTTCGATGAACATCATCACATATTCTCTTGCTAGTTACTTAGGCCATTGTGGTTCATGAATTGCGTCGTTCTGTATGAAATTTCATACCAACCAATTTGGTATCCAATACCCAAGAACCACATTGTTTAACAAGCAAAGAATACAACCATAACATGTATATCATCCATATACCTAAATTGGATATTTCCAATCTTTTCTTTTCTGCCAAATATATTTTATAGATTCTCTTTCATCATTTCCTTTTCCTTTTAAAAGAATCTATCAACATCAACAGTGGCGCCATATATATGACACATAGTCCAAAGCGTGTATATTCAAATAATAATACCTTTGGACTCGCACTTTGAAGTATATCACCATCATCAAATGATCGGCGTTCTTTCAAAATACATTCTTTAGTAATCTTTTAGTGTAGTAAACACTTTACATACATCTTATATTCATCCTTATCATGACGACTTTCATGATCAAGCTACTGTAGCTTATAAAGGCGAATCGTGAGTTTAACATTACTTTCCAAAACCCTTTTGCATGATTAGGATGTCTAGCATCTCCAACCTTTGCAAATTCTCATCCAATATGAGAACATATATTATACTTTATCATATTGCAACCAAAACATTGTTTCATATATCGTTATATCTACCACACATGATGGTTTCCGAAACAATTCTTTCAGCTCCTAGATAATCTCGATATTTAAATCAAGAATCATGGAGGCAAACATGATACTTAAGATACTAACACTAGAATTGTTACTCTCGATTTAATACTAATTATCCAATTTCACAGAGTAAACAGAGTTTGCTGAAAATTGGCAATAGGACTTTGAACTTTAGATTGACACTCAACACAACACGATACTAGTTTGTAAAGTATATATCCAGAATTCTATAGTTCTATTATCTCAATTACAACTATGCATAAGGTGGTGAACGAATGCCAATGACTGCAACAAATTATGCAAATTCACTTTGATTTAATTTATGATAAATTGAGTTCTACTAATCCAAATTATAAATGAAATCCCACTCAAAAATGGCATCCCTCGTGCCCTTTTGGTGATTACATGAACCAAATCCACTACACCAAGTTCGATCATCACGTGAGTCGATGTAGCTTCAAAGGCGAGCATCAAATGGGAATCATATCTTCCATATGACTCATGCTTAACCTTTCGGCCTGTGTTCCGAGGCCATGTATGTACCTGCTAGGCTCGCCAAGTAAGAACCTTAGTATTCGTGTGTGTAACTGTTTTACACCCAAAATATGATCGTGGATCCAAGAACACCCGATCATCATGTGATGTCTTGGAGCGACGAAACATAATCGGTGCATACTTAAGGAAGAACACAATTTTATCTTGATATTTAAATGAGGGATCATATTATTATGCTAATAAAATGCCAAACTAGCAATATAAGATGCAACAAACATCACATGTTAATAAGTGAAATGATATGGTTCTTGCACTTGATCTCCATCATGTGCATCATGGTATGATCGCCATCATACCTCTATGTGTAAGGCCAAGGTCTATGAAACTTACATGTTATGTGTGTTGTAAGAGTATTTACTTATACTTCTACTTACAACATCACCATATCATGACACTAGCCCAGCAACAATCTAAACTAAACGCCTCTAATTTATCCATTGCAAGTTTTACGTGGCTTAGGGCTTTCGAAGATAGAACCGTTCTTATCTACGAACATGAACCACAACGAGTCTAACCAAATTGTTAACAACTCGTTGCAAATTAGATATTTACTATGGTAGGAGAGACAGACGCCCGCTAGCCACTTCTGCAAAACTAGTTGCATGTCAAGCGTGGAACAGGTCTCATGTGCGAGGACATGTAAAGTTTGTCCGGGCCGCTTCATCCCACTATGCCACCAATATTCAAAATACAACTAAGAAGCAATAAAATTATCATCATCGCCCACATACTCATATGTGTACGACTCGTGCAAAGAATCTATGCATAGATCCAGCTCTGATACCACTGTAGGGTTCATAGCATAGAAAACAAAAAAATCCTACGATGGGAACAACTATGTACCAAGATCTATCTACTAGATACAAGCAATGGGTGGATATACATCCATAGAATACATACCCTCGAAGACCAAATAGCGTTAACAAGGTTGTACTCGTGGATGATGTAGTCGAACGCTTGCCGATCTCAAGATCGAGAAGAATTCCATATGGTCCAGCCGGTCCAGCACCATCAAGTCCAGCACCGCAAAGCAGTGGTGCATCCGTGATCTCACACACGTTCGGGGTACCCTGACAACCTCCGTGCCCTCGTGGAGCAAAGCAGCGGAAGCAATAAATCCTTCCAGAAAAAGCCACCGGGAACATGTATCTTGCTGATCCGATACCATGGGGAAATTCTAAAGGGGGAGAGAGATCCTTCGCGAGGAGGTGTGCTTTGAGAGGATGCGAGGGGGGCCTTTTATAGGGAGAGGGGGCACCCCAAGGGGCATGGTGCCCAGCCATGGTGGCTGCCCCCACCTCTTCCACATTCATGTGGGTGGAGCTCCCACTCAAAATGAAAAACCTCCACTCACATGCATTAAATTTCCACCAAATTTAATGCAAGCTCTCATTTAAATAAAACTCTTTTATTTATTCATTCAGATTTTTTTAATTACTCTAATTAACAAACATTCACATAAAACCCCTTATAACATTTAAATTTCACATGCAGAACCAGTTTCAGCAATTTCAACTGAAACTGTTTCGGTGTCTAGTGAAATAAATTCTTGTGCTTTCCTTTTCTTTCTCTGGCATACTATTTGCTCCAAATGGTGTCGGTATCCCTTAAGTGTGTCACCCTACGGTTCGCGAATAATGTAGATATGATCAAGAACCTTCTCCGATCAATAATCAACAGTGGGACCTGGAGATCCGTACTGACTCCCACACACTCAACGATGACTTCTGTGATCGTGTGAACCTTATACGCATATAACTCAATCCCTTTATCTCGCGATATATTACATGTCCGAGATTTAATCATCTGTATCTCCATACCTAGTTTTATCTCGTTACCGACATGTACTCTTTTCTTGTTCCCGTGATATAACATTCTAGTGATCAAATCACTTGCTTGCAAGCTAACCAATGTGTTATCACCGAGAGGGCCCAGAGTATATCTCTCCATCATCGGGATGGAAAAATTCCACTCTTGATCCATGAGCCTCAACATAACACCTTCGTAGCACTGAACCCATCTTTTTAGTCACCCTGTTACGGTGTGACGTTTGATGTTATCAAGATACTCTTCCAGTGTTAGTGATTGGCATGATCTCATGGTCTAAGGACTAAGATTACTTCGTATGATGTTATAGCAATAGAAACACAATGAACTTGGTCGTAATGCTATACTTCGGATGAATGTTCATCACACCATTCCAATAATGTTGTGACCTCGTTATTAACAACATCCAATGTCCATGATCAGGAAACCTTTGATCATCTTGTTAATCAACGAGCTAGTTTATAAGAGAGGCATAACTAGGAACTTACTTTTTTTACTAAACACATATGTATTAACATTTCCGTATTAATACAATTATAGCATGCAAAATAAACATTTATCATAAACAAGGAATACGATAATAACCACTTTATTATTGCCTCTCGGGCATATTCCCTTCAAACCGTCCATCGAATATTCATGGAGGAAGGTGCTAAACCTGTTCCAGAATTTAATAGAAGGCTAAAGCATGAAATGAAGGAAGTGGTAAGAAAATAAATAGTATGCCTACTAGATGCAGGTATAATTTATCCTATAAAAGAAAGTGAATGGGTAAGTCTTGTTCATTGTGTTGCTAAGAAAGGCGGCTTTACTGTTGTTCCTAACAAAAAATTGAATTCATACCTACTAGAACTTTTGTTGGACATATGATGTGCATAGATTTCAGGAAACTAAATAAGGAAATTAGGAAAGATCATTATCCTTTACTGTTCATAGATCAAACTTTAGAGAGGTTAGCAAATCACACTCATTTTTGCTACTTGGACGAATATTCTGGTTTTTCCCAAATAGCCGTTCATCCTGATGACCAACTTAAAACAACTTTCATTAGTCCTTATAGTTTACATGATTACCGATGCATGCCTTTTGGTTTATGTTATGCTCCAGCTACTTTTCAAATATGCATGACTGCTATTTTTGCAGATTTTATAGAACTAATAATGGAAGTATTTATGGATGATTTTTCTGTCTATGGAACTTCGTTTGTGCAGCGTTGCGAAGAAACCAATCTTGTTCTAAACTAGGTGAAGTGCCATTTTATGGTCAAAAACGGCATAGTCCTTCGACATAAAGTATCAGGTAAGGGTATTGAAGTAGATAGGGCTAAAGTTGAAGCAATAGAAAGAATGCCACAACCAAGGAACATAAAAGGTATAAGAAGTTTTCTTGGTCATGTAGGATTTTATAGAAGGTTCATTAGAAATTTTTCTGGAATTTCTAAACCTTTGACTAATTTGTTGCAAAAGGTAGTAAGATTTAACTTTGATGATAAATGCCTTATTGCCTTTGATAAACTTAAATATGATTTATCCCATGCCCCTATTATTAAATCACCTATATGGGATATGACTTTTGATTTAATATGTGAAGCTAGTGATGATGCTGTAGGAGTAACTCTGGAACAACACATAGGTCGTAGATTTAATATTATACATCATGCTAGTAGAACTCTCAATAGTGCTCAAAAGAATTATCCTAAGGAAGAAAGAGAACTCTTTGTTGTATTTTTCTCTTGTGATATTTGTTCTTATATTGTTGATGCAAAAGTAAGAGTTCATATGGATCGTGATGGTTTAAAATAACTCCTCAAGAGAAAGATTCATAAGCCAAGACTGATCCATTAGATCCTTTTACTTTAAGAATTTGAGTTGCGGATTATGCAGAGACAATAAGAAAAGGTAGTGGATGTATCATCTATATTTGTCCAGCAAGACACTAATTTTATTGAGAGGAGCTTTAGTCCTGGTGATTTTTGTTTTCGAGAATTATTATATGAGCTAAGGTCAAATCCTCCCAAGAAGAAGAAGTCCCTGTTGTTGGAGGAGCTTTTCATCCCTTAATAAATAAATAGTAAGTATAAGATAAGTTTTCTTACTCTAATAAGTGATTTGCTTTCACAGTTTTTACTACTAAAAAATTCTCCTTTGAATTCCTTTTGTTTTTCTGAAGTTTTTGAGGGGTTTCTGCAACTATACGGGCGCAACTATATGGCCGGAGAAAAATCTCCTGCCTTATAGTTTGTCATTGAAGCTACAGTACCCATCGCAAAAATAATTTTTGGTATGCAGTATCTATATGGCCGCAACTATACGGCTGGATAAAAATCCCCCGCCGTATAGTTGGTCATCAAAGCTTCTGTATCATCGACCCATTTCGTTCTTATTTTTATTGATCTAAAAAATGCTTTGCCGGTTCCTAGTCGGTAATCTAACCGACCTAGGTTCGAGATATTTAGAAATATCTGCCTGGGACCAACTATACAGCTGGAACTATACGGGCCGTGGCCGTATAGTTGGTCTTTATGGAGCATGACTCTTCCAAATCCGTGATTTCTTTTTCTAATCTATTTGGATTCTTTTCTTGGGTGTGAATTTGGTGTTTCTTGCGAGTTTTACTGACCTCTGACCCCTCTTATATACTACCATTGTGCCTCTCTCTAATCGTAATCACTAGGAACAAATCTAGCTATGCGCTATCCTATCCCAGGCCGTGGAAAACCTATGGGGCTCATTGCTCCTAGGGACCTTTCTAGCAGCCCGTCGATGGAGGACGATGATGAGGAGGTGGAAAGTTTTAGCCTGAGGTACAAAGAGTACGTAGAGCCAAGCTTCTACAACAGCGATCCCGATGAAGGCTGGGGAAACGTATACATCTAACGCGACGTCTATGATCCCCCGGAGATTGATTGGGCGGCGATGAAAAGAACTCAAGAAGAGAGCCACAAGCCGCACGGAAAAGAGCATGTGGAGACGGTCAAGATCATCACCACAGACCCGAGGCCACACAAGCGTAAGGAAATACCTAACATTGGTGCATGTGCTAGCAAGGAACCGACGTTGCCCCGCTCGAGGCCTACCACCAGCGCTCATATGAGGGTAAAGCCTCAAGAGGAGTGGATGAGCAACTTCTACTTCCTCGATCCATCAATAATGGATGAGGAAGAAGAAGTTGTCCCTAGGACGAAGGATCGCGTGCGGGCACTAGATATATATCACAAGCAGGAGCTACTCCATCGCGTTGAAGTCCGTCACTGCCTCAAGGAGATAGAGAAGAGAGATGATCTTCTCCTAATGGTGACTAAACAAGCAGATAAGTGCTACAGCCGCATCACTGTTCTAGAGGATACCAACAAGTAGCTACACACCGCGGTTCTACATGCCATCGCGCCACACTGACCTGCAATAAAAAATGATATCAAATAATCGTGAGGTATTATTTAATACCGTCTGGCTTGATTCCAAGCTTGGGAAGATCTTTAAGACCTTGTAATCTATCTTATAAGTTTTTATTATTATTATAGTTTTGCATTAGTTCGAGCTCATAAATAAAGTTTGCATCATTAGAATTCTCTTCATGAATAGTTGATCCCTCTTAGGAAATTCTTAGTCTATTATAATATATGGAGCGTTGTTGAGTTTGAGTTTGTATTATTGGATATATGAATGGCTTGAGTATAATCTAACTTGCACTTGATGATAGCAATAGGAGTCCTCCACACCATTGGTACTAACGGAACATATACAGATAATTTGATCAATATGTTGTAGGTCAATGGTTTGATTTACAAAAGGAGAGATTATCTAATTAATTAAGATGAAAAAGAAAAAAAATTGAACAAAAGAGAAATTATAAGTGCTATCAAATAGAGTTAGAACAAGTTGAGGTAGAATACTCAAGTTATAAAGATGCTTCATATATATTTGGAATTTGGTAATTGAGATCGTTAAACTTTGAATTCCTACATGAAGTGGAATATATGGCTAGCTCCTTTGCACAACACTTAAACAAAAGTGTGAGCATAAATATATATAGAAAAAGAAAAAAAAGAAAGATGAAGAAAAAGAGAGAATGTGCCAAGAGCAAATAGGCATATACCACTATACTGTAGTAAGACAAAGAGACGTTTGAGATTTTGAATCCCAAGTGAATATGTTAATCCTAAAAACACTTGGGACTACCTCACTAACTCATTAGGTTGAACTAAATATTTTTACAGCATGTTGAGAGTAATATTTTGTGAACTGTTCATTGCTAAGGTGTGGAAGCCTGCTAATATTATTTGGATGATTCGAGTAAGGTACTATTCATGAACTTATTTATATGTATCATTTATGATAAACACATGCTGCAACTGCCTCATTTATTTTATTGACTCAGCTTCATGAATATGAGGATCACATCCATTAAGCTAAACTTGCTCGGGACGAGAAAGAGTCTAAGCTCGGGGAAGTTGATGAGTGCATATTTGCATCATGTTTTAGATTATTACTTTGCATTATAGTGGTAGGATCTTGGTATTTTACGGCATTTGCACGCACTTTTTATGTTTATTTTTACCAGGATCAGATCAGATGATGGATACGATGGACACAATTCTTGGACCAGTTATATTGGAGTGAAAAGGAGCCAAAAACAACGTAAATTGCTTATTTGGGAAATATTAATAATACCAGAAGAAAACCCAAAGTAATTGGAGTATACAGAAGGTTTAACGACCAACTATACGACGGGAATAAATATTTCGATCGTACAGTTGGCACCGACACCGCCTCCTCATATAGTTTCACCCCATGGAACTGGATCGGGGAGACGACATATAGAATACCTAGAAATCACCGAAACCTCACCTCCGGAAGGCATCTGGAGGGGGAACTCATCCACCGGGGATCCATCTTCGCCCTGCGCGGATCCAGGAGGCTAAGGCATCGATCTTCATTATCAACTGCTACATCACCACCATCTCCATCCATCCCATCTACATCTTGTCTATATCTTGTTGTAATTCCCATACTCGTTGTGGATTTATATAAGTACTATTCATCTATGATAGATTCCATTAATTTTTCCATGATGTTGATTGCCTCCATGTCTGAGTAGATCATTAGTTCTTCGAAAGATGGAGAAACCCTAACATGAGATTGAAATAAGATAAAGTTTATTATGATATTCATCGCTGTGATCATGTGTTAGATTGTATTCATCTTGATGTTGGGAGAAGTGGACCTATCAATATTTGCCTCTTGTGGGGACTTGATAGAGGGAACTAATTTTTGGTAGACGGAGGTGTGCTAGCACTTACAGTGAATATAAAGCTGTTGGCACCCCTTATTTATCAACTTGGAAATCGAGGAAACTCACAAACACTGTCCATGCCATGGGATACGTCCTGCGGGATTATGTCGCTTAATAGCGCAGTAATTTAATTGATGTTGATTGTTGTCTGCTATGGTTATGAGGATGATTTGAGCAGTGGTTGCTCCCTCCTTGTCCAAATACGGAGTTCCTCCCACATATACATAGTTGAGAATGTTTATAATAATAATCTTTACCTTAGCCTTTTATAATGCTAGTGGCGTATCCACTAATCCCTGAGAACGCTTTTTCCCACTGAAGTTTCAAATCTCTTTTACATACGCGATACTTATTTTTTGTATTCAGTTTTGTTTACTTTACTCATTGTTCTCTTATACCAAAACCCCCAAAACACCTTTGCACACAATACTCACATTTTATCTTGTCACTTAGAACTTTATTTAGTATTTTTATTTCTAGTATTTATTTCAAGAATTCTTAGACTTCAGACTCCTGCTCCCTATGGGATCAAAATCTTTATTTCGAAACAAGCTATAACCAATTTGTGCACTTGCATTCATCAGAGGCCATGGCTCACCTTATAAAGGGGTGGGCAGGTTATAGCTAGGGCGTACGTGGACATCATATTCCTTGGATATGCTCTTCCCAAAATAGTAATTCAGAGTTGGTCTTTCTCCTGTCGCCCTCCTTTGTGCGGCAATGACACAGTATCCACGTTTCATGACCGTTGAGGTCAGGCACTGTCATGTCTATGACCCTCTACTATATCTTTATCCCTATGGCATTTGTCCTTAGTGCATGTCTCACCCTAGATTCCTATGAGACAGAGGAGAGCGCTGACCTTGGGGCTCGCTCTCTCCTTAAGCATGCCAACTGATGGCTGTGAAATATAGCCATCAAGGTCCGAATTTAAACTAGATATTATTCATATATTTGATGAAATATCTCTCTAAAACCTGCCATTAATGCTTAATGATCAAAGGGGTATGCAATCCTTTCTTGCTATTTATGTCTGTGCAGATAATGACGTATGATGATGGGAATCACTACATAAATGCCAAATATACGAGATTTCCAACACGCCAAAGAAACCAAGTGCCATGAAGAGATCACTGCAAGTTTAACGACCAATTATGCGTCCCGCCGCCGTATAGTTTGCACCGACCTCATCAGGTCAAACAGAACAACTTTCGTGAAGGTACCCTTATATAAAGAGGCTTCAGGCAATGAGAAACAAGCCCCCAACTCCATAATCTCGCTTCTTTCACCCTAAACTCTCCATGCCGCCGCGCCGGTGGAATAGATCTAGATCTAGACCTCTAAACCCTTCTCCACCACCATAGCCATCTTCCACCACTTGTAATAGTAGATCTCATCTCCAATTGGCGACATTGTAAGACTATTTGCTATTAACTCTATGATCTCTATTACAATGTTTATGATTGTCGATTTCATCCCTATGTGTGAGTAATTCTCCTTGGGCTAAGGGCTTCGGCCTAGCCATGTAGCTTATGTGCATGTTATTTATCATAGATAGGATCATGTATTAGTTTGTATGACATGATGATTGTAGTACCCTCTCTTGCCTCAATCTAAGGACTTGTCAGGTACCCAAGATCCCAAGGATTGATCCAGGTAAAGGAAGTGCGAGTAACAACTGATCTACATGATAGGAACCCCAGTGACAGAAAGGGTAGTACGGCTGTACGTGAGGAACTTACTTGGGATTAACGGTGACATCACTATGCATATCATTAGTTCTCTTTCTTCTATGGATGAGTCTAGTAGGTTATTGCCATAAGAGGTTGCGGAGGCGATAACATTTATGGATGCACTTCCCACATATAATTATCTTGCTCTAACAATTACATGAGTACTTTATTATTATATGTTATTCTCATCAGATGTTTTACACATCTACTGGTGAAAACTGAAGACCCTAGGCCCTCTTTCTCTCCATCGTCAACACCAACAACAACAAGATCACAAACTCTTGGTCCGGTGAAAACGCAATAGGAATTCTAAAACTCTCGAAGGTCCATTTAAGTAATCTCACTTTGCTTTCTGCTTCCCGAGGATTCGATAAACATAGGTATACTAGGGAAAAGGAGCTATACTACATCCGTAATCTGGATCAAAGGTACCACTAACCTCTGACTTGGCCTCGTCCTTGTTGACTCGGCCAAGATGATACCTGCAAACACCAGACAACCTAGACATCGTGCCTACATACTGTGTATGTCGGCCGAGTCTTACTGGTGCTATCCGGCTTAGGGTAACCTGGCCTTTATTTGGTCGTCCCTTATATACCTCGGTCAGCTCATGCTTTGGCCTGATCTATACCTCTGTGGGCTTTGCCTCTAACCATAGCTCGACAATACTTGGGGTCATCCCCCAATAAGAGTTGAGATCTCTAGTGGGTTATTAGGTAGCTGAGTTAGGGGAGGGACACATGACGTGAGTTAGGGTGTCATAGTCGTGTCCATGGGTACGGGTTTGTCACCCCCAGACCTGCCTCCACTAGACCCGACGGGTCTAATTTCATATTACCCCCATGGGGTTTTTCTTCACCAAACCCTCCCTGTTTAACGTGGTACCTATCGGGTTAGCGGGTTTTGGGTACCCATTGACATTCGTACAAGCCGGAGCAAAAGAAGGAGGAGGAGGAGGAGAACGAAGGGGAGTCTGCACTAGATTCCTACCTCCGCTAGAAATTGCTCCTGGAGAGTGCCGAAGACCCCAAGGACACGCCCAGCTAAGGCTCAACATGGATGGATTATGTGAATGATAACAACACCTAGCGGGGGACTATCGAGGATGTGATCAAGGCGTCCATCCGTGATGCCGGCAGGGAGGTTGTCGATCTGAGGCGCAACAATGACGATGTTGGGCAATGGCGTCAAGGACGAGCCCACCCAAGAGCCAGCTCGCGAGCCTGATGAGCACGGGAATAAGTGATGAATCGGTCGCTATCCAATTTGGTTTGACCGGATAGGAGGATCGCCAAAACACGCAGCAGCAGCTCTATCCAAACAGACCGACCCCTCGATACAATTTGGGTTGGGAATGCATCTGGACGGACGCACCGCAAACCACACGCGTGTCCTCCCTCGTCCCCGACGACTGTAGCGGTCCCACCTGGTAGCGACTCACCTCCCGTTGGCCTTCCACCCTGGACATCAATTGAAGTAGGTTGACTCATGCACCAACATGAATGGTGGCTGCTAGATTCCTACACTGCATCAATGCTGACCTCTCAACCTCTACACCGACATCCAATATCATTGATGCTTGGCCTTTTTCAGCATGCCACACGCGTACACCTTGCTCACATCCCTTTTATTGCAACTTCTATCCGCTCCGGCTTCTCCACACCGCAACATGGCCAACCATGGACGGAGGCATAGCCATATAGGATCTAGGTGAACGAGTCGAATCTGAGGCAGAGGCCGAGGGCGAGGCCGTCCCGCATCATCGTCCCCATCTCCGGACACCATGAAATAGCAACTTGAACGAATGCTATGTTTACAACATGTCTTGATAAGAGAGGGCAAAGAATTAGTTAGCGTTGCAAGCGGGATGGACATGGGTAGCCCACCTCCCGACTATTCCTCCCATAGCGACAAATCGAGACTAACCGAGATCCAGAGATACACGACGTATAGGGACCCGTAAATTGAAACACACTTACAAAATTTAATTGGTGCTGCTACTCAACACTCTCGGTTTGAACTTCGTCCGCACGAACTCTTCTCAGGCGCTTCAAGCTAGCGATTACAAACGGGAGTATGATGGCACAGCTAATCCCGACGGCACTTGGTGGGATCGCACAAAACAAAATTAGCGTTATATACTGGCGGAATGGGAGGCGGATTGATAAATGTTATATTTGTACATAGTTTGGCACGTACCCGTGTTGTACTTTTATATCATTTGTACCCCTGTAAACTCCCCATATATAATGATACCAGGCCGGCCCTAATCAGTAGGACCTTTTACCCTATCATACACGTTTCTTAACATGGTATCAGAGCAAACCTAATTTTTGCTTCCGCCTACCCTACCACCGTCGATGCCCTATAGCCGCCGCCTAGATCTTCGACCGTTGCCTTGAGCCGCCGCTCACCGATCTCGCCATGACTACCTATGGCCTCTCCTCCAACCTCTCCAGCCCATCCACCGCCTCATCCGCAAGGACGGTTCTCTTCGGCGTCTTGATGAGCTCCGGGAGAGCTGCTCGGGCGGTGACGGGATCGTGGATCCCCGACGCCCCCATTGACCTGACGACCAAGTTCACCATATGCCTTACGACGGACAACTACCTCTACTAGCGCACTCAAGTTGATCCAATCTTGAGGAGAAACCTTCTCTCGACTTTGTTGAAGGATCCCTACCATGTCCAGACGAACAGCTCCAAGTCTCGATGTCTGAGGGCAAACCGCCTCCACCGTGCCCAACCCCAAGTACTCGGCATGGCACCAAAAGGATCAGTCCATCCTCTCCACTATCATATCCTCTCTCAGCGAGGGGGTCCTCGCCATGGTCACGATGATCCCGACATCGCAGGAGGCATGGGAGGCTCTGGAGGCCAGCTTTCCCTCGCAATCGACGACCCGGGTCATGGTGGTCCATACCCAGCTGTCCAAGGTCAATAAGCACGAATACCCTAATGCCACTGCCTTCTTCAATAAGGTCAAGTCCCTAGCGGATGTGCTCTCGTCGATCGGACAGCCGCTCCATCCTGAGGAGTTCAATGCCTTCCTTCTCACTGGCCTCGATACTGACTATGATCCCCTCGTTGATCGTGTCTCTGCTCGGTCAGTGTCCGACCCTATTCCTATACGGGACGTCTAAGCGCAGCTCCTCAATATCGAGCAGTGTGTCGAGGCACGTCACGCTGAGCTCGACACTGACATCCACTTCGTCAACTACACGCTGCCTGCACAGTGGACCGGCCAGGGTGCCCCTGCCCCCGTGGTCGCCCGGAGGGACCTGCCGCGCCGCCTCATCCCGCACGTCAGCGGGTTCAGGGCAGTGGTCGCAACGCGGGTGAACAGGACGGTGGTGGAGATCGCCAGATATGCCAAATTTGCTCCAGAGTTGGCCACGTTGCATCCTGCTTCTTCAAGCGGTTCTAGAAAAATTTTATGGGGACCAGGAACGATGGTCATAACATGGACCATCAGCTCACTTCTCTCAATGACGATGTCGCTTAAAGGATAAGCTTGAGGCTGATCCTACTAGGATCCTTGAGTGAAGTGGTGATTATGATTAAAGCTTTGAGTTGGGTGACAGGGCCTCACCTTTTGAATGGCCTGTATCTTTTTATATCTGTTTCTCAATCGTTTAGCTGCTTGGGAGAAAACTTGGCCTTCCATAATTTTGTGTGTTAGTATTTTGGTTTTATCAATCTCGGGGTTTGTCTGGAATTATGTTCCAGGGACTATGCTATCTATATGGATGCTTATATGTGTAGTTTATCTAAGAGGAAGTGGCGAATATTTTGCTGGAATGTGTCGTGGCCTAAATTCTGAAGTCAGACAAAAAGAAGTTTATCACAAGATAAATGAGATTGAATGTGATGTCATTTGCTTACAAGAAACTAAATGTGAATCCTTTGATTGGAAGTTAATTAGAAAATTCTGCCCTAAAAGATTTGACAATTTTTCTTACTCTCCCTCCATGGGAGCTTCTGGGGGTATTATTGTGCTATGGAATTCATCTGTCTTCTCTGGTATGCTGGTTGAAATTCAAAGGTTTGGGCTTGTGATCAATTTCTCATCACTCATAATGCTGCCAGTTGGGTGCTAGTGTGTGTTTATGGTCCATGTGCTGGACAAGAGAGGGACAATTTTGTGTCTTGGCTTTATAACTTACATATTCCAATCACTGATAATTGGCTAATTATTGGAGACTTCAATTTCATTAGATCCCAAGATAACCGTAACATACCGGGGGAAAATATTAATGACATGCTCTTTTTTAATGATATTATCGGCCACCTTGGCCTTCTTGAACTACCATTGAAGGGAAGGGCTTAAACTTGGTCGAATATGCAAACAACACCACTTTTGGAGCATCTTGACTGGTTTTTCACTAGTGCTAATTGGATATGTGACTATCCAAACACTATTGTGCTCCCATTAGCTAAAACGGGTTCAGATCATGTTCCCTGTATAGTAAACATTGATACAGACATTCCCAAGGCTAGAATCTTTAGATTTGAGAATTACTGGGTGGATATGCCTGAATTTAAGGAATGTGTGAGTTCTTCCTGGGCAAAGCTTTCCAGGAAAAATTATATTTCTGCAATCCTAGTGGACAAGATGAAAACTCTAAGATTAGATCTTAAGAAGTGGCAGACTTGTCTTTCTAGACTGAAGCTACTAATTAAGGACTGTAACAAAGTCATTTTGGCCCTAGACTCTCTGGAAGAAAATAGACCTTTGTTCAGGTCTGAATTCAATTTCAGAAGAATAGTTAAACTTCACCTTGATGATCTTCTAGTGGCTGAGTGCAACTATTGGCGCAAGAGATGTACTATTCGATGGATTAAACAAGGAGAAGACAACACAAAGTTCTTCCATGATATGGCTTCAGAACAATTTCGCAGAAACAATATTACTACTCTCTGTGATGAGCATGGCACTGAGTATTCTGACCATGCTTCTATGGCTGGCTTATTGTGGAACAGTTATAAACATAAGATGGGGAGATTGGATGGCATAGATATGCAATTTAATCTTGGAAACCTTCTTAAAAGAGTTAAGGGATTAGAGATCTTACCAAGACTTTTGATAAAAAAGAGATGGATGATATTATCATGGCAATGCCATCTGATCGTGCCTGGTCCGGATGGCTTCAACGGGTTATTCTTGAACAAATGTTGGCCAATTATTCAAAATGAATTCTACAGGCTAGCAAATGATTTCCATGCTAAAATTCTGAATTTACAGAATATAAATGGATCCTTGATTACTCTTGTTCCCAAGAAACAAACACCTTTGGATGTGAATGATTTCAGGCCCATATCCTTAACTAATGTCTGTTTAAAATTTCTTACTAAGCTGGTTGCTAACAGACTTCAGGGAAAGATTCTGGAATGCATTCATAAGAACCAATATGGGTTTCTTAGATCTAGATCCATCCAAGATTGCCTGGCCCGGTCTTTTGAGTATCTTTTCCTTTGTCAGGCTTCGAAGAAACCAATTATTATCCTAAAACTAGATTTTGCTAAAGCTTTTGATACAATCGAGCATGAGGCTTTATTACAAATAATGCTGCATGTGGGGTTTAATAAAAATGGATTGGGTGGATGAAGGCTATCTTGTCCTCTGGTACATCAGCAATCCTTCTTAATGGGATCCCAGGTAAACAATTTGTATGCAAACGTGGTGTTCGCCAAGGAGATCCATTGTCACCTTTGTTATATACTTTTGGTTCTGATTTATTGCAGTCGGCAGTAAATTGGCAGTGAGAATGGGTGAAATATGTAAACCCATTAATACAAATGATGCAGATTTCCCCATAATCCAATATGTGGATGATACATTGATGATTATGTCTACTAATTTGGATCAGCTAAGAGCCCTTAAAAGATTACTGTCAAATTCTCATTGTCTACTGGTCTGAAGATCAATTATGGCAAATCACAGATGATCCCATTGAATGTACCTGATGATTTAATTAAAGAACTCTCTGAGGATTTCGGCTGCCAGGTTGGCACAATGCCTTTTACATATTTAGGCTCGCCTTTGGGGATGACTAGACCAACTATTACTGATCTGATGCCTCTAGCTTGTCGTCTAGAAAGGAAATTGACTTCTAGCTCTAGCTTCCTTTCTCAAAGGGCGAGATTACAGCTTATTAATTCTGCTCTGTCATCTATGCCACTGCATTTCATGTGTACCTTGCAATTGGCCAAAGGTTTCACCATTCAATTGGATAGGATACTAAGACAATGTCTCTAGAGAGATAAGCATGATGAACCAAAACAGTCACTGGCAGTTTGGGAGTTAGTGTGTTTGCTAAAGGATAAGGGTGGTCTAGGAGTGGTGGATTTTCAGAAGAAAAATGCCAACACCCGGATTTTTCATCCCAGATGCCTGTTATGCCATACATCGCAATCCCAGAATTACCATTTTTGCGAGACATAACAGAATTGGATACCACAGTACATCATCCATTACAAACCATACATAAGGTCTTACACAAATAAGGATCTCCTGATCCAGTTCTTAATACAACTCAAGCAGCGGAATAACGTAATAATAACGGTAGTGTAGGCGAAGCTCCATCTTCGGGATCACAGGCAATGCTGACGATGGGAGATGATCCTAGTTGCCGTAACCTTCCTGGGGTCCATCATCCTGGTACTCCTCGTCATAGTCTGGCCAAGGGAATAGCCAGGACAAAGCCATGAGTACTCTTTAAGTACTCGCAAACTAATACTAACAAGTGAAGGGGGTTTTTATAATAGGGAACTAGGCTCTAGGGTTGTTTTTCAAAAAGCCAGATTTACCTCTACTAAGTTCAGAAGCAAGAGAATGCTAAATGAAATTTTATAACACCTAAGTGGGAACTTGTATCTCATGCCACAACTCTGTTGTGGCCAAGTCAAAGTCTCAATTCATTTCACAAGTCATTTTGAAAACATATGATGGGGGAACAGTATGGCCACTCCAACTGTCCATAACCGCGGACACGGCTATTCGAATGGTTTGACACTCTACAGAGATTGTACACTTTCACCACAACATTCGATACATCTGTCAGGAACAAATCCTGAATTCACCATACTCAGTATGCGGATAATCAATCCTAACCTTTCAATTACACGCCCTAGTATAAGCACCTCTTTGTGAGTTTGGCCTTCCAACCATGACCAACTATCATCTTGGGTACTGCACAAGTGGACAATCTTCACAAGGTAGCCTCAGCTCAGACCTTGGCCGGGAGGGAACCAATACTAAGGTATATAAGTTTCCAGTCAAGCCCTACCCAATCTTCGGGTATTGTGGTTGTACGGTAAAATTGGAATGGTATCGCATCCAGACAACCATTAGTTTTATAAAGGGCTAAGGCTCATGCCTTAACATTTTCATCACCAAAATCATCTGGTGTTCGGAAACACATGTCAAAACATCTCAGTAGAATGATCCATCATTCTAAGGTTTTCATAACCATTTTCCACCAAGTAATCTCATCTAAGGTTGATCAAGTTTGATGCTTAGCACTAGCATCTACAAGTGGGGGTGAGTACTAATGAGGGGTGGTAAACTAGTGGAGTTTCAACTAAGTTCAATCTTATGCCTTGGGATGACATCAAGATTATCTAGCTTAGGCCAAATTTTATGCTCTTTATGCAACCTTCAAATATCTTTCTAGAATCTACAATTTACTCAAGTAAACTCTAAGTACAAGCTTTGATAAATAAATAAAGTAGAATCTTGCAAGTAAAACTAGGATTGGGTATCATCAAATGTGTCCAACCAAGCATGCTTAGTGCATTGCATAGGTTATCTAACTTTCATCATTGTAAGTGTTAGCTTGCACATTCAACTAGTAGTATTATGCTTGCATAGGTCAACTTGATTAGTAAGGCTTGCATCAGTATCAGTATAAGCTTGATAAGTTAATAGATTGCAAGTATTGGCTTGCCTTGTGCAGAGTAGTGGTTGAAGTTCTCCTCGGCTTCTTCTTCGTAGTATCCTCCTTCCTCCTCGTATCCTTGGTCGGTACTAGCGTCTATGAATAAATACGAGGTACACAATCACCAAAAATACTTAACTACTTGCAATCATCACACACAAGGGTTCTATAGATGATCTAGCATCATCACTAACATTACAAGCATTTGACTTAAAGATTTTGGTTTTAGAAAAGTAATTTCTACTCATTGAAAAACTACTTAAGATTCAATATTCTCCAAACCAAACATGGGATCATGTTGACACATGTCATCACCACATATTTTAGTCCATGGGAATGTGATTTAAAGTGGTGTCAAAATTTAATAAGGTTTTACCCTTTTATTTTAATTAAATAAAGTGGCTAGAAATGCCTATGTGGAATTCTTTTATTACTTGAACATTATTTCTTTAAGTAAACCTATATGTTTTTATATATTCTGAAAGTTATGATCAAATGTGATTTTTGAGAGTTGGAATCAACTCAAAAGCTATTATAGTTTAAATTTGAAAAATGTTTGAATGCAGAAAAGCTTCTGCCTTGTTATTTTTACCAAGGGTGATCTAAATATCCAAATGATTTGAATCCAACGGGCTTGGATTAAGCATTTCAAGACCTTTCTAACAAAATTGGTTCATTCAATTTGTTTCACTGAATCGAGCTGGGTTGATTTTTGAAACTAGGTACAGAACTGTGTTTGAATGAAAATGGAAAAATCCAAATTCAAACGAATGGGATGCGCGGGAACTGTTAACGGGTCGGCCCAGTGTCACTCCGTGGAGCGAGGCTCAATTGACAGGGGGTTCCACCAATCAGTGGCTCTTTAAACGCGAAGCGGTACGGGGCAATCTCATCCGCATGATCTAAGTCTAATCGAACGGCTGCTACTCATCGTCCACGTTGGGCGGCGCCAGCGAGACAGAAACCTAACGCGGCAGGTGGGGGTCGTCGAGGGCTCACCGGGGCTTAGGCGAAGGTCGGCGATGCGGGCGAACGACGAAGTCGACGACGGCGAACCTCCTGGTACCGGCAGCTTCTCCTGGGGCGGCTCTAGTCGCTGGCCCCCTTCTTCTCCAGCAGCGGCGGGCTCCGGTGAAATTTCGGTGAAGCGCTGCTCGCCTTACTCCGGGAACGGGGTGGAACAATCAGTGAGGAGAGGGGAGTAGAATGGTGTGAAGAGTTTGAGTTGGGGAGGCCTCTATTTATAGTCTCGACGACGAGACCGAACGGGATGGGCAGGCGACGGTGACGACATGGCTACGGGCTGCTAGAGGCATGGACGGCGGTGGCGATCGATCGGTGGTCTCCTGGCGATGCTCTATGGCTTTAATGCGCATGTAGGGCGGTGGCAAATGGTCTTGAACATGCGATGCTCTGCGCGGCAGAGGCGGCGTCTTCGACGGCGAGCGGTGGCTGTGAGGCATGGGGCGGCGAACGGGGATGTCTGGCGGTCTCCTGGGACGGTGGTGATCGTGTATGCACGTGGCGAGGGCGGCGCACGGTCTGTGGGCGCGTGTCGAGGGTGGCGCTCTGGCGCATGCTCGGCATGGTTGACAGTGGCACGGGCGCGGCGTTCCTGGCAGTTTTGGTCGCTGTCTGCGAGGCAGGGCTGGCCGAGAGGGGGCGGTGAGGCATGGGCTACCTCCCAGACAAGGTTGGCACGGCTAGTTCTTCCTCTAGCCTGCTGTCCACACTGGGGTGACATGGGTGGCTTCGGCTGTTCACCATTGATGACATTGCCAAGCTTACAGCGGGGCTAGTGCTTAGTTAAGTTGGCTAGATGATCTACTAAGGTTGCTGTGAGCTAGAGAGGGAACAAGTTAGGCTCAAATCACTGCTCACTATAGTGTTTAGATTTTTTTTGATTTGTATCTGCAAGGTGTTTGATGAAATGGCCGCAAGAATTGAAGTTTTGAATTTTGAAAAGATTTTGGTGGGTGTGCTAGGCATGTGCTGGTGAGTCTGTGGATGCTTGGGTTTTGAAAGTTGAGCTTGTTTGAGTGGTTTTTGCAAAAGTGGGATCTTCCCATATGATAAAGATTCAATTTTGAACTGTCTTTTAAACTATGCATTCAAATGTTTTTGGATGATCACAAAGTGGTCCTTGGTACTCCGTTATGAGTACTATCAAGGGGTGCAAAGATCCAAACAAGTTTTTGTTAAGTTTTGAAAGTTAGAGACAGCCCAAGTAGGCATGGGAGTTAAATTGGCCAAAATGACCATTCCCTTATTTTGTTTGTTTTGATTTATTTGTCTTTGGGAAAAGTGTGGGGATTGTTTAGATGATGTTTAATTCACCTAAGAATCCATTTACAAGCAAAGAAACACATAAACAAGGCAATTCAAAAGAATCCAAAATGGAATGCATACACACATGCATGCTTTCATATTTTTATTTAGAAAAGTTTTTGTTAACCCTAATTTTTAAGATTAGAGTTTGATGATTCTAGTTTAATATTTTTGGGATGTTACAAAAAATGCAGCATTATTATTCAAGTTTCTAGACAATTTCTACAAAATAAGGAGATTCCTTGGGTGTAACTTATTTGGAGATCCTATTATGCTGATAAAATACCCCATGCTGAAAATCTATGTGGTTCCTTCTGGTGGCGTGATGTGCTTAAACAAGTTGACAATTTCAGAGGAGTGGCAGCTGTTACTATGGGGAAAGGTGACACATTTCTATTCTGGTCTGACAACTGGTCACTACAGGGAAGTATTCAACCTCTTAAACAGAGATTTCCTAGGTTATTCTCATATGCTTTGAACGAAAACCTATTGGCTGCTTCTGTGTACTCTGTCCAGGATATCCTAATTTGTTCTATCTCACTCTCTCGGCTGGTGCTTATCAGGAGTTAGATGATCTTAAACTTTCGATGCAGAATAATCCCTTGTCTTTACAGCATGATGTTTGGAATTACATATGGGGGGAAACATACTCTCCAGGGAAATTTTATAAGTATATACATGAGCATATCCAGGCACCAAAAGTTTTTTCATGGATCTGGAAACCTTGCTGCATTATGAAAACAAAAGTTTTTGCCTGGCTGCTGCTCAGAGATAGGCTAAATACAAGAGATATACTTCAGAGAAGACATTGGCATGTTATAGATGATACACACTGCAAGCTTTGTCCATTAAGAGAATATGAGGATAGAATTCATCTTTTCTTTGAATGTAATTTCAGTGCTAGAATCTGGAACTATTTACAGATTACTTGGCAGCATTATATGGATTTGCAGCAGATTATTTCAGTTGCCAAAAAGGATTTTGGGAAGCCTTTCTTTATGGAGGTTCTAATAACTGCCTGTTGGAACATTTGGTTGGTCAGAAATGGGAAGATTTTCAGGGCCATCTTTTGCTAAATGGAGATCTCAGTTTAAACGTGACATCACTCTTCTCCAACACAGGATCAAACACAAGTACATGGATAGTATTTTGGCATGGATATCTAATCTGCATTAGTTTTACTTAGACTAGCTGTATATAGTTACCTCTCAGGTGTTTTTCTTTACTTTCCTGTTTTTTTCTATAAATAACTTTGTTTTTATTTGGAGTAATAAATTGTTGTGGGGCTTTTGCCTCACAGTTCAGGGTCAAAAAAATTACGGTGTCGCTTCCTACCATGTCGGCGCCTCTACGCCCTTGTATCCAGTTGATCCATACTGTTATGCGGACACTGCAGTGACGGAACAATTCTCCAATGACCTCAACAAGCTGAACATCAAGGAGCAATACCATGTCAAGGACACTGTCTAAACTGCTAATGGTATAGGTATGCACATTACACATATTGGTCAATCTATAATTCTTACACCTACACAACCTCTACATCTAAAAAATATTCATCATGTATCATCCATTACTCACAATCTTCTTTCCGTCTAGAGATTCACGTATGATAATAACATTTTATTTGAATTCCATCCTTGGTATTTTCATGTTAAGGATAGGGGCACTAGGGCGGTTCTTCTTAGAGGGGGATGTCGTCGAGGTCTCTATAATGTTTATGTGTATTCTGTTAAGAAAGCCTTCAGCAGCGTCAAGGTGTCGCGTGATCAGTGGCACTCGCGTCTAGGACATCCAGCCTCTCCGATCGTCCATCATATTTTACATCGTCATGAGCTTTCCTCGGTGTCAGTTAATAAAGTTATAACTTTAATGTGTGATGTCTGTCAGTAAGGTAAGAGTCATCTGTTACCTTTTTAGCGTCTACTCGTGTTGCTACCGCATCCCTTGAGATTATTCATTCAGATGTTTGGGGTCCTACCTAGACGTCATCAGTTTTTATGTGAGATTTGTCGATGAATATAGTCGTTTTACATGGCTTTATCTTTTAAAACATAAATCTGATGAATTTGCTATTTTTCTTTAGTTTCAGCAACATGATGAATGGTTACTTAATAAGAAATTATCCATGTTCAAAGTGACTGGGGTGGCGAGTATCTAAAGTTAAATAAATTCTTTGCTGATATTGGTATCTCACATCTTGTCTCATGCCCACATACACATCAACAAAACGGTACAGCTGAACGTCATATTATCAAGACCAGTCTTATCCTCCTAGATCATGCAAGTGTCCCCTTTCAGTTTTGGAGTCATGCTTTCTCCACCGCTTGCTTCCTCATTAATAGATTACCTAGTCGTGTTATAGACATGCAAACACCCCTCGAGCGTCTCCTAGGTGAAACACCTTATTACTCCTTTAAATTTTTTGGTTGTGCGTGTTGGCCATATCTTCGCCCATACAATAACCGTAAGCTTCAATTTCTCTCCAAATAGTGTGTCTTTATTGGCTATAGTTCTCTTCATAAAGGTTATAAGTGTTTGCATGTTCCTACTAATCACGTCTATATTTTCCGAGATGTTGTGTTCGATGAGACGGTGTTTCCCTTTTCTCACACTGCTGTACCTTCCACCAAACCATCCCCTCATGATACACCTCTACACCCCGACCAATTTTTTGATGCTGCATATACTCCCTTGCTTTTGGCTAATCATGGTGTAGGTTCGGGTCGTGGAGCACGTCTTGAATTACTTGACGAGGAGCCGCCAACTATTCCACACGTTGATCGTGGCGCTCACCTCGACGCTGACGTCGATCTGCATGGGCATGCAGGTTATGGAGGGAAGGGTGTCTCCCGCGCTTTCGCGAGCTCGCCTGGGCCAGCCTCGACCCCAGCGCCTGGCTCCACGGCCTACTCGCTGGCCTCGTCCCCTGCCGAGGCGGCCCACTCGCCCGGCTCTGCCTCATCGACCAGCGCGGTGGATAGTTCTCTATCGTTGTCTACATCAACGCGTACCGATGGGATACCATCGCCAGCACCTCCTCATATGGCCACGCATCTCTAGTGTGGTATTCGTCAGAAGAAAGTTCGGACTGATGGTACTATTGCTTGGAATACCACCAAGTCACCGAGCCAGATGATTTTCGTGTCGCTTTCTCGTCTCCTCACTAGTGCAATGTTATGGAGATCGAGTACTCCGCTCTTCAGAAAAATCAGACATGGAGCCTAGTTCCACCGCGATCAGGAGTGAACATCATTGATTGCAAATGGGTGTTTAAAATCAAGAGGCAATCTGACGGGTCCATTGACAGATACAAGGCTAGTCTTGTTGCAAAGGGATTCAAGCAGCGCTATGGCCTTGACTATGAGGATACCTTCAGTCCTACGGTGAAGCCCATTACTATTCGTCTCCTACTGTCGATGGCTCTTTCTCATGGATGGAACCTTCGTCAGCTTGATATTCAGAATGCGTTCTTACATGGAGTTCTTGAGGAGGAGGTCTTTATGCGATAGACACCTGGTTTTGACGATCCTAGCTACCCTAGCCATTTGTGTCATCTTGATAAGGCTCTCTATGGTCTCAAACAGGCTCCTTATGCATGGCATGACAGACCCAGTTCTGTACTTTCTGGTCTTAGTTTCACATCCTCTATAGCTAATACATCCTTATTTATTCTGCGACAACCGGAAGTCACCCTCTACCTCCTGGTTTATGTTCATGACATTATTGTGATGAGCTCGTCGTATGCAGCTACTGATCGTCTTATTCAGCAACTTGTCTCTTCGTTTGCTCTCAAGGATCTTGGTCCACTCCATTATTTCCTTGGCATTGAGGTACATACTCCCTGTCGTGGTGGCCTTCTTTTGAGTCAGCATAAGTATGCCTCTGAGTTGATGACTAAAGCTTCACTTCAGAAGTGTTCTCCTGTAGCTACTCCTATGATTGCTTCTGAGATACTTTCAGCTACTGATGGCTCTCTCCTTTCGAATAAGGACTCTACTCGCTACGACAATATTGTTGGTGGTTTACAGTACCTCACTATGACACGCCCAGATTTGTCCTTTGCGGTCAACAAAGTGTGTTAGTTTCTTCATACTCCTCGGTGTTCTCATTGGTCGATGGTCAAGCGCTTACTCCGCTATGTGCAGGGTACTCTGTCACATGGGCTGCTGTTGCGTCCCTTCTCTACTGCACCACTCTTGCCAAATTTCTCTGATGCTGACTGGGCGGGTAATCCTAATGATTGCCGATCAATAGGGTGATTTGCTATCTTTTATGGAGGAAATCTAGTGTTATGGAGTGCTAAAAAATAGGCTACTATTTCTTGTTCCAGTATAGAGTCTGAGTACAAGGCACTTGCTAATGCTACTGCTGAGTTAATTTGGTACAAGCCCTTCTTGATGAAATTGGAGTGATTCAGAAAAGTCCACATATTCTATGGTGTGATAATATTGGAGCTACATATCTCTCTGCCAACCCGGTATTTAATGCTTAAACTATACATATCGAGATTGATCTTCACTTTGTTCAGGAATGGGTTGCTCAGAAGCTACTGGACATCAGGTTTATCTCGTCCAAGGATCAGTTAACTGATACACTAAGCCGCTGCCACTGCCATTGTTTACTGCATGTAGATGCAATCTCAACCTCTCAGAAGTCGAGATTGAGAGAGGGTGATAAACACTATATTTATACACAGTTTATCACATATCCGTGTTATACTTGTATAACAGTTGTACCCATATAAACTCGTATATATAATGATATCAGACCGACCCTAGTCGGTAGAAGACTTTTATCCTACCGTACCCGTTTCTAACACGGATAAGTGGCAAGCCCGTCCCACTTGAATCGTTAGAATTAGTCGCATGAGGGTGACGTCCCATGGTGCATGCGCACGGCTGGGGGGTCCACGTGAGCTGGACAGGACGACGTACGTCATCCCCCAATGTAAACTGTAGCTAGGTTCTTCGTCTCCGTTGCTAATCTTGGATCGTTCTGTATTTTATCGGATCGCCCGCGGGTAAGGTAGGGACGTAGGGTAGATATATACTTCTTCTCCCCGGTTGTACTCGACCTCGAAATGTAAAATTGTTCGTAGCCAGCTTACGTTTTGGCGTGTCTGCACTCTGCGGGAACTGCCACATGGGGTCACGGTACTTTGTGGCGTTCGTTAGTCTCTATCGGGTCGGTTCGGTCATTTCAAATGGTCCGTTTTTTTCGTTTAGGTCGATTTCTAGTTGATTTGGAAGGAGTCTAGCCTGTCTGGTCATCGTCACATATTTCCGTGCTTGGTCATCGCCACATATTTCCAGTGTCTTTCCGCCGTCACGTCGTCTTCCGCCTTTCTTTCTCGTCCCTTCCTGCGCGTTCTCGGCGTTTCACGCCGCGTCTAGACACAGCCATAAAAGGGAGGTCGTCGAGCTATCTTCGACCATACCCACGCCATCCACAACACAAAAAACCGCCATGCCTGGCCGCCGGCGTCGACACGACGAGCTCGGTGGCAACCCCGATGCCGGCAGAGAAGAGGCATCCGAGCGGCTGCTGCCGTCATGGTGGCCGAATTCGCCGAAGTTACTGGACGTGTTGCCTCCTCTGATTCCGGGACGCTCACGGATTTACAGGATGGGCACACTGCTACGTCGCCCTTTCTACAGCCGTCACGTGACCACTGGGGAGCCTTTCACAACGGTGATGGCGGAACACGTCTTTCTGCCGGAATACCGAGTATTGGACCAGCTCAGATTGGTGTGTGGCGACCTCCGGGAAGCGGTGCGGGCCAATCCTGATGATGCTTTCATGCGTGCCCGCCTCGACCGAGCAGAAGAGGAGGTGCAGACACAACGAGCGATCATCGATTCTCTCAATGACGAATGGTGTATCTGACCCACTGCCCAAGCGCCGGCAGCCACGTGTAGTTTTAGGTTGTGTGGCGTGAGTGTAAGGAATGTTTTAGGACTTAAATAAAGATTTTCATTGCAAATGCCAAAGCCTACATTCATACATCATACATGGCACGCACAGCCTAGCCTACTCCTCAGAGTCGGAGGAGGAATCAGAGTGGTACCAGCGGCGGCACATGGTGTGGTCGAAGACGCTGACGCCAAACTTTCCTTCGCAGTCGTACTTGAAAACGACAATGTTGCATGCTTTGATCTGGTGCGAGCGGGCGAAGCGCTCCCAGCCGTTGTCGAGGTACATCTGGCCAAGGTGGTCGTACTGCAGGTCGACTTGGTACCTGCCAGTCCTAAAGCCGTTTGCCAGCAGCATGGCGAGCAGGGGCGGCTCGTCGCCGATCAGCGTCACGAAGCCGCGGGGCAGGAGCAGCCTGTCACGCGGCATGCCGAGGTGGATGGCCATAGTGAACTGGGTGCCTTGGTAGAAATCTTTGGGCGACGACGACGTTGAGGGAGATCGTGGTGGCGCGGTGAGTTGGCCGCGTCCTCCACGCCTCCCTCGGCGTCCACGGCCGCCACGACCTCTCCTCGATCCAGCGTCGCCGGCCATGGCTAGCTACAAGCAGTGGAGAAGGAAGAGGAGGAGGAGACGGATGGTCTTCTGTGTGAGAGAAGATGGCCGCGGGTGGTCGGTTAAAAAGGACCGGCATCGGATGCCGGCGCGAAGGCCGAAGAGGGGCATTGAAGTGTCCAGCCAGTAGCGCAGGTGTCGGGCGGCGCCTGCAGCGGCGGTGGATAGCGTGTCGTCCAGTCAGTCAGTGTGTCGTCGCGTCGCCATTGATGGCGCAGGCTGCCGTCGGTTAGTCTTCCGACAGCGCCTCTGAATCAGTGTCGCTGTGTGCGTCTGAATCTGTGCCGCTGCGTGCGTCTGAAATCAATGCCGCGGGTCAAAGTGGCTGACGGGTGGACCAGTAGCACGCATGGAGATAACGTTTGTGTTGTCCATGCGCGTCCGGGTCGACGCAATCGAACCTCAGATTAGATACATAGATAGATTAATCCGGACGCGTTTCGTCGGATGGATCGCCCGCTAAAACGCCACTCATGTCCGCGCGTCCGCGCGGATAGTTTTGGACACATGCGAACGGACGGATGCCCTTAACAAGGTGAAGAGTAATATAGAGTTAGAATTCGACAAGAACAGGTTCACCTACGATGAGGTAATTAACTTGATCACCTCATCATCACCAACTTGCAGCTGCTGCCGCTCCGGTCCACTCCAGCTACGTGACGCAACCTCCGACCCCGCCCACCCTGTCACCTTCCGCCCGACGTCACCACCCCCCATGTGCTGATGTGCACCCTCTCCTATATATGCACACGCTCCGTGTCTCCCACTCCGTCCCCCCTCCTCTCCCCTCCCGCCGGATCTTGACGGCGACCGCACAATCAGGGGCAGCTACTTCATGCCGTTAGCCACACGCTACTCCCTCATCGCAGGTCCCCCACACAAGAACAACGCGTAAGCAACCTATGCGCGCATCTCCTTCTCGCCGCCGCACATGCAGGAGGAGGGAGGGGGCGTGAGCTGCGCGGTCGCCGGGGAGGCGCCGACGCCGGCGAGCCACTGCGCCGGGCTCCTGGGCCTCACCATCAACCCGCCCGGCGGTGAGCCTCCCGCGGAGCGCATCGGGCGGCTCGTCCGCGAGAGCCCCGTCGTCATCTTCGCGCGGCGCGGCTGCTGCATGTGCCACGTCATGCGGCGCCTCCTGGCCGCCGTGGGCGCGCACGCCACCGTCATCGAGCTCGACGAGGCCGCCGAGGAGGCCGCCGCGTCGGCGGCTGCAGCCGCCACCGTGCCGGCGCTCTTCGTCGGCGGCTTGCCGGTGGGTGGGCTCGACGGCGTCATGGGGCTCCACCTCAGCGGCCACCTGGTCCCGCGTCTCAGGGAGGTGGGCGCCCTCTGTGGCTAGCCTGCCTTGCCGTCCGGCCGGTCGGTCGCGTCACGTGCGCGCCCCGTCGCTCCGATCACTCCCGCCTTATCCTCTGTATATACACTGTATATATACTTTGAGTTTTACTACAGCCGTTAATTTCTCTATCGCCCCTTTTGCTTTCTTCTTACGTCTGCAGCTGCGCATTATACGTCAACTTCTGCGTATTTTGGTCTTCATCTTTTCCGTTCAATATTGTAAACACTTTGTATAGTTTAGTCGCTCTTTGTAGAAATTTAAGTGTGCAATATGAACCGAATACGTGTGTACTTCCCTGAAAAAAGAAATGAATAAGAGCATACAGTGTGCGCAGTTGGAGTGAACTCTGGTTAACTAATTTGTAATGATGCGAGATAAGGTATTATAACACGCGAGTGGGTGATGTTTGTAGACGTCACTCGAAAGAAGGATCCCCGATCCCCGTCCTAATCAAGATAGTTTAGCTTCTGGACTTCTGTGAGATATGTTTAGAAATATAAGATGTTTTAGATTTGTAAAGGAGATGTATTAAACCTAGAGTGTCTAGATATATTTTCTCCACAAACCTACAACATCTTATATTTCTAACCGCAGGGAGTATATGAGAAACATTTCCGGCAATGGTTGTAAGGAGTACTTGCTAGGATTCAATATTTGTTCACATGAATTCGAGTACAAGGTGGGGTCTTCTTCCCCCTCCCCCTCGTGTTGTCTCCTCCAGGCGACATAGGGGGCGAACCCCTAGCCTCCAGCCGCCATCCCCCTCCCGTCCCCCTTATAGTAACCCTCGGAGAGCCGCCGACCAAAGGTGAGTGTCGCCAATGAAAGCGCGGCAGGGATCTGGCCTCCTGGATCTTGCGCGGCAGAAGGGAGGAGGTTCTTGCGTAGGCGGGGGCTCGCTCGCCATCATCAACGTTGTTGCTTCTCACCGCCTCCTCTATGCATTTTCCCAGGTCGTCGAGTCGAGTGGCCGCTCTTCCCTAGTGGTGGGTGTCGATCTGGGTCTTGGCCCTTGGCTGGAGCGGCCTTTGGTGGGGAGGAGATGTCGACGCTGCCCTCGCTGGGGGCTCTGGAAGATGGGGCGGCGACTCTGATACAATGGAAGTCGCGGGGCGGGGGCCGTGGCTCAAGTGATAGCTGGAGTTCATGGTCGTCCAGACGACATGGCGTCCGATGAGCGGCGTGTTGTGGGTGTGTGCAGGAAGCTATCTCAATGGCTGGCCACACTCAAGATTGGAGGTGGAGTCCCTATCGGGGTGAAAACCCACCAAGCTTTGTCTTGGCCGGTAGTGGCGATGCTCATGGGCGTCATTCCCTTCTTGAAGGCACCATCGTGGATCTTCTCCCGTTCCTCCCTGATGCTCCGGGTGAAAACCCTAGATCTTTTGATCGGGACATGGCGAACTCTAGTGTCGTTCCTTTCTTGAAGACGCCGCCTTGGAGTCCACAGATTGTCTCTCTTCCGATTGTAGTGTGGTGATAGTCACAGTGGCGTTTGTTGGTGCGGAGTCATTTTGGTGTTGGCGCATTTTGGCAGGGTGCAGCGTGCGTTCGTGCGCGGCTAGATCTCTAGGGTGAGCTCTTAACCGCCGGTTCCACATTTATTGTCGACCAAGGATAGGGATCCCTAATGAGTGCATTTTTTTAAGCATATTTACCTTATGTTTTTGCATGAGTAGCAGTAGGATTTTAGTACTTTATGGCGCTCGCGTGTACTTTTTATGCATGTTTCTATAGGATTTTAGTACTTTATGGCGCTTGCTGCAGCATGCATCATTGGAGGCCAAGGCATTATCTCCATCATCAATCGTTGCTTCTTCATCGCCATCGCCATCACCATTCCATCTCATTTACCTATCTTGTTGTAATCTCAATTACTATTGTGGATTTGCACTTATTATCATCCATCTACTTGTATTCATTTCATATGTCCATGATAATGTTGTTGATTACCTCCATGAATAAGTAGTTTACTCTATAATACGCCCAATTTGCATCACCATTCTATATCATAATTTACCTCTATTCATTGATATTTGTCTTATTATGAGGTATTACTTATGGCTTTTCACCTGTTTATGCATGTTGGATGATTCCTAGAGGATGAACTGCCGGAGTCTGAATTCTGATGGAAAAGAAGGCGTTTCGGTGCAATTTCGCGAAGATCAGAAAAATACCAGAAATATATAGAAACATATTATTTTACCAGAAGACGAAAGAAGCCATAAGGAGGGACGGAGATGGGCCTCAGGGGGCCCACACCCCTCCTTGGAGCGGGCCCACCTAACCCCGCGCCTAGGGCAGGTGTGGCCCACATGCCCGGCCTCCGACTCCACCCCTTCACCTATATCTTCCCTACGGAACCCTAATACCAGGGGGCGACCACAGATAGATTCCCGCCGCATCTGGGGGGCGGAAACACCGAGAGAGAAAGATCTCTTCGGCAAACAGATTTTTGCCGGGGGAATTCCTTTCCAGAGAGGGGAGACCGTCGCCATCAACACCGTCATCAAGCTAGGCTTCATCGGGATCATCATCAGCATCATCTCCACCAGCACCATCACCACCACTCCGTCTCAATGTAACAATTGTGTTGGATATTGCTTTAGTTCTTAGGGGAAACTTTCCCGGTGTTAATTACTATTGTAGTTGATGCTTGTGAGTGGAACCATTGGATTATTGTTATGTTCAGATTGTTATCCATTATCATATCATCTTTGATCTTGATCCATATGATGTCTTGTGAGTAGTTCGTTTAGTTCTTGAGGACATGGGAGAAGTCATGTTGTTATGAATCTGTGATGAGTTATTATTCAATGGTTTAGTATTTAAGTTATGGTGCTATTCTTCTAGTGGTGTCATGTGAACATCGACTACATGATACTTCACCATTTATTGGCCTAGGGGAATGCATTGTGTATTTGGCTACTAATCGTGGGGTTGTCGGAGTGACAGAAACCTGAACCCCCGTTAGGACACCTTTGCACAAGGGAGTATAGGATCTTAGAGTTTAAGGTGTGGTTATATTTATATCTTAATTACTTTCTTGTAGTTACGGATGTTTGCATGGGGTTTAATAACAAGTATGTATTAGTCCTAGGAAGGGCGGTATGTTAGCACAACTTCACCCACACAACACTTACAAACACCAAAGAAGGGTACTCGGCTATTTGAAGTGAAAGCACTTGACAAAATTCCATGTGTCCTTGAGAACGTTTGGTACTTATAAGTATTTCCACCGGCTTGTCCTTTGCTAAGAAAGGATTGGGCCACTTGCTCCATTTGTTCGTTACTTCTATTACTTGCTCTTTGTTTTGTTGCTTTGTCAGAAAACCACTAAAAATCCGTTTGCTAAGTATTCATAGGGATTTCCTGCTCCATACCACTGTTCAGCACCTTCTGCTCCTCGTTGGGATCGACACTCCTATTTATCGAAAGTACTATGATACACCCCCTATTGTGGGTCATCAAGACTATTTTCTGGTGCCGTTGCCGGGGAGTGAAGCGCTATTGAAGAGTGGAACTGGTAAGGGAAACTTTTACTATGAGTATTGCTTTTGTTACTGCTTGTTACTTTGTTTCCAATATGGATAACCCACTTGGTTTTCTGTTTGGGAAAACTACTACCACTTCTATGGTAGTAGATGAACCACCTCCTGTTGAAATAGATCCTTTTAAGATACCTACAAGTATTGTTAATCGTGTTATGGATAATTATTATTTTGGGGATGGAACTGTCCATCCTGGTGATCACTTGTTTTTTATCCATGAATTATGCGGGTTATTTAAGTGTGAAGGTATCACAACTGAACAGGTGAAGAAGAAGTTACTCTCCGTATCCTTGAAAGGGAGAGCTGAGGCATGGTATAAGCTGCTGAAGAATGGACAATCCATGGAATGGGAGGAGATGGCATCTCTCTTTTACTCTAAATTTTATCCTCCCAGTGAAATCCATAAGGATAGAATTCTTATATATAACTTTTGGCCTCTTGATGGAGAGAGTACAGCTCAAGCTTGGGGGAGATTAAAGTTACTAATGCTTAAATGTCCTATTCATGAACTCCCTAACAATATTATTCTCAATAACTTTTATGCTAGGCTTTCTCTTCATAATAAAGATTTACTAGATGCTTCTTGTGCTGGATCATTCACACGTATGAAGGAAGAAGCTAAATGGGATCTCTTAGACCATATTCAAGATAACACTGAGGCTTGGGAGAATGACAAAGGAAGAAAGTCAGGTATAAACTATGATTATGAATGCATTAAATCTTTTATGGGAACTGATAACTTCCGTGATATTCGCAATGAGTTTGGTCTTGATTCCCAAAGTATTGCCAAATGTTTTAAGGCCTTTGCCTCTTACATAGAAATCCCCAAGAAGAAGTGGAATAAGTACCATGCTCCGTATAAAGATGTTGTTAGTCATGTTCCAGTTAGAAGTACTCAAGTTTGTACTACTAATCACAATGTGCCTGAACCTTATGTTGAGAAAATGCCTTTTCCAGCTAAGATAAAGGAGTATTCTATGATTATTAGTGCAAATAACAAAGGTACCATGAAAACTGTGGAGCCTGGTAAGCAATTGAATGTTGAACCTGTGGTAGCTATTGTGAAAGACCCTGTCACTAGAAATAGAGAGGATGAGCACATTGTCTTCTGTGAAGACGCTTCCAATATTATCTCTCATCCTAGTAAAGCTAGAAAAGATAGTGTTCCTGTGCTTTCTGTTAAAATTGGTGATCATTGCTACTATGGTTTATGTGATATTGGTGCTAGTTCTAGTGTTATTCCTTATGAGCTTTACATGGAAATTATGCATGAGATTGATCCTTGTGAGCTTGAGGAAATTGATGTGGTTATCCACCTTGCTAATAAGGAGACCATTTGCCCCATTGGCATTGTAAGAGATGTGGAGGTTCTTTGTGGTAATATTAAGTATCCTGCTGATTTTCTAGTGCTTAATTCAGCAGCTAGCAGAACTTGTCCTATCATTTTTGGTAGACCTTTCTTGAACACTTGTGGAGCTATTATTGATTGTAAGAAGGAAAAAGTTTTAACTGAGTTTGATGGAGATTCTTATGAGTTTAACTTTTCCAAATTTGCTAAATCTCCTTGTAAAACAGATTGCCTAATAAAGATTTCAGGATGGAACAACTTGCTTCTGTTGATCTGGTTTATGACCTTGGACCTCTTTTTGGTGACTGTAAGTATGCTCACTCAGATGATAAAGTTGTTGCCAGTGACAGTTATATTGTCAACTTTATTCAAAGTGCTACTGGAAGTTATTATGAGAGAGGGAAACATGGTTTTATGCATCTCAATAATGTTAAGTTTCCCCGTTTTATGTTGAAGGCTTTGAAGTTGCATTTGTTTTGCCTACCTATGCTAGTGGATTTTTGTTTCAACAATTAATTTTCTCATGCTACTCCCATGCATAGGAAGTGGGTTAGACTCAAGTGTGTTGGTTATTTGCTTCTTGATGCTTTTTTTCACTCTAGATTTATATCTCCTTTGTGAGCATCTTTGAAAGTCTCAGGCCTAACTTAAAGGCATAAAAGAAAAGTACTTGTTGGGAGATAACCCAAGAGTTTCGTTGAGTCTTGGAAGTTATTACCTCTGTAATAACCGCTCCTTATCCTTTTTGTTTTGGTTTTTATGTCAAGTTCAACTACTTTTGTGAAGTAGAGGAGTTGTGAAAAGTGGCTGTTCTAGGACAGATTTTTGTGCTGAACCGTAAAAATTCGTGAGGGAGCTCAGTACGTCGGATGGAGCTGTATTTTTCTGAGCTTGTTCTCCAAGTTGTTACACAACTTTCATTAGTTCTACACTGTTTGATTTGAGCAACAGAAGGTTTTCTAAAAAATCAATCTTTACCTACTAGTCTGTTTTGACAGATTTCTGTTATCATTTGCATTTGCCTCTTATAGAAGCCTTTGTTTTGATGGATTTCAGTTGAAGTGTGAACCTAAAGGTTTTTTTTGTTTTTCTTACACTAATGTTGCCATTGAAGCTTCTGTATTGCCTTGTAAGGAAAGGAAATTTCCAGGAGAAGGAGAAAAGGAGTCTGCAGAGTTCGTCTTTGAATAGGTAAAAGTGGTGAAAACAGAAGGTTCGTGAAACTCCAATATTTTAATACTTTTGATGTTTTCAACACATAAGGGAAGTTACGAGACGAAACTGAAGAGGAACCGGAGTCCGGGGTGGACGAACCCACCCCAGGCACGGGCCCAGCCTGGTCGCGCCTGGATGTGGTTTGACACCCTCGAGCTCCGACTCTGCTTCGCTTTGTATCAAAACCTTCCTTATGCATTGAAACTTCATAATATATAACCCCCCGGGTTTCCAAGGTTCTTTCACCGTGTTCTCGTCGTGTTTTAGTTTCGATCTGTTTTTGTCAGGAAATCTTCTCAAGTTTAGAGCACCATGGTCTCCGCCAACGACAAAGGCAAGAAGCCCGAGGAAGACGATCCTCGCAAACCCAATGTAACATCCCAGCATTAGAGCCTAGAAATAAGCTTAAACCAGATGTGTGCATTGCACTCATGCATAGAAAATCCGAATAATTTTCGCGCTTTTGAACAAAACTTGTCAAAGTGATTGAAGCTTCTCTTAACTTGATGGAATTGAAGTAGATCATCAAGTTGACTGTGATAAGTTTCAATATGACCTTTGCTAAAACCTTATTTTGGGTAAGGGAGATTTGATCTAAGGGTAGATCAAATGAAATAAAAAGTTAAACTCTAATACATTAGGATTTATATTTGATCCTTAGGTGATCATATCATAGTATTCATTATAATCACTCATGAGTACCAAGTTAAGGATATAACACAAATAATAAGAATGTAACAACTATATCTTAATCTCATCTGCTTATACCATGAGTATCATGGTAATACCTAACCCTACTTCTTAAGTAAGATTGAGTAGGAAAGAAACTAAGTTTAGATCATTCACCATATATCTTTCTTTCCATATCAATCCTTATCATCTCTATTGAGTTAGATTCCAATATCTGTTGTTCATCAATATTGAGAACTCAACTATTGATTCACCAACTCTCAATCTATCAACTCTTGACCAGAACACAGCTTACATTTAAGTGTCTATAAAGAAACAACTAAGAAGAGGTAAATAGTAATGCTAGTTTTAGATATCATCTACGGGATGGGAGTGGTTGAAGGAGAATAAATCAATGTGATAATTAATAAAGTTCAACTCACTCCTGAAATGATAGAAGAGCTATTGGGATATATAATTATAGGGTAGGAAAGAAGATTACAAGGAGGAATCCTGAAGATAGTTACTAGTAGTAATTCTATTACATCAAGTGGGCATAGTCCATGAATAACAGCCTTAATCCAATGAAAGATACTAAGAAGATAATTCCAATACAATTGTAAGGTTGTATTGATAAAGCCTTGATTAGCCAACTAAAAATCTAAGCTATAAATGATTAAAGGATTATAATGATCATGCCTTGCTCACCAGGGTTGTATACTTATATTTTGTTTAAGTGACATTGGTGGGTAGAACAAAATTGAAAACCTAGTATAGATAAGTGATCCTAGAGTAGTTATTACAGGTCACATTAATATAGTGTGAGGTTGGAATATGAGTTATTAGAGTAGATGTAAGACAGTATGATTCAATTAAAGCTAATGTAGCATAGAGTTATGGAAGTAGTGTTATCCATCTTAAAGGATAGTAAGTTTTAAAGAAAGGTAGTTGGATGTATATATCTAATGGAGAAATATTAGTGAAGGATGATTAAGTAAGATTATGATTGGAGTTGGAAAGAACTACTTGTTGGATTAAAGATTGTCAACAGTAAGAGTAATGGGTATCACCAAGCTAGGATATGAGAAAACTATAAAATGCTTAGGAATCAAACTTATTGGATTCATCCATGAGTTTAGAAGATTAATAGGTGAATAGGAATATTGTTGTGAAGTAAATATCATCATGTTCACCATAATGATGGATAGGAAGAAGTAGTATATCTAGGAAGAGAATTCCTTAATTAGAAATCTAGGATTGTGAATTATGGAACATAAACATTCTTGGGAAACATCCAACTCTAAATCTTAAACCAAACATAATATCCATTTCAGGTTATTGATCCATCATCTTATGTCTATATCACTTTATAGGAATATTCTCCTATAACAAATCACGTAAGCACATCTCTGGCAATTCCAACCATCATAATTATATGTGCTTAAGAGTATCTTTATCAATTCCTTTCTATAAAACATTCTAGATATAACTTTCTATTTTAAAAAGGTGATGTCATCAAATATCACAAACAAAAGACAATATGCTTAGTTATTAAATCTTTTCTCACATCAATAAAGAAATATAAGTAAATTAAGAACCCTAAATTTCCATGTTTACCATAATAAATATATACAATACCATTTTCTAAATTAATGAAAGTAGTATTAACCATATTAATTTCTTTTGTATTTCATGCATCAAATAATTATATAGGATCATTATACATATAAAACTTTCTATTCAAACTATGAGTCAACTAGAGTTTAGTTTATGAACAAATAATAAAATATCATATAATAAAGCTATGGTGTAATGTAGAAAGAAAAATGAATAATAAGGGCTTCTACATAATATAAAAAGGGTTTTCGATAGAAAATAAATAAAGAAATAATACCACTATTTGACAAACTCATAAAAGAACTTGAATATACTTTATTAATGCTACAATCATCCAGCAAAGCAAATCTATAAAGAGAATTCAAATAAAATAAGTAAAATTCAAATCTAAAAGTGAAACAGAAAATAGAAAAAAGGAAAACAAAGAAAAAAACGTTTCTTGGCTTTGGCCCAACTCCTCTCTACTTACCTGTCACCCAGGTGCAGCCCACAAAAGCCCAACAGCCAAGCCCAGATCATTCACTTCTATAACTGACATGTGGCACCAGGGAGGGATTGCAGGTTGAGCTTGAAGAAGTGCTAGGGGGTTATTCGCAAAATAGCACATCGTCGTCTTCCTCCATCTGGAAGCATCTCGATTGCGAGGCCGAGGCCGTCCGCCGTCGTCCTTGCGCCAAGATCCACGCCGTTGTCGCCAGGAGAGGATAAGGAGGCCACCGCGACGTCCCCTTCGTCCTCATCCCCATTTACCCCTATGAAACTCTCACTGCCTCGTTCCCAACCATGTCGAAACCCTAGCTCGGAGGTGAGCCGGTTCCGGTGATTCTGTGCTTGCCTCGGCCGGATAAGATCACGAGGGAGACCGCCATGCTATTCTCATTCGATTGTCCTAACTAGCACTAGAGGAGGAGGCGCGAATCAACCCAATCGCACCCTCAGTTCCCTTCGCTGTTCGTCGACCGCACCGCCGTCTCCGACCTCGCCACGCCGAATCAACCGCACCATCGCGTTCCTGGTGAGTCACTGAATCTCCTCGCATGCACAGATGCCTTGTTTGCTTCCTAAATCCACGCCACCATTGTAACATCCCAAAAATATGAAACTTGGATCATCAAACTCTAATCATCAAAATTTAGGATTAACAAAAAAATTTCTAAACAAAAATATGAAAGCATGCATGTGTGTATGCATTCCAATTTGGATTCTTTTGAATTACCTTGCTTGTGTGTTTCTTTGCTTGCAAAAGGATTCTTAGGTGAAATAAACATCATCTAAACAATCCCCACACTTCTCCCAAAGACAAATAAATCAAAACAAACAAAATAAGGGAATGGTCACTTTGGCCAATTTAACTCCCATGCCTACTTTGGCTGTCTCTAACTTTCAAAACTTAACAGAAACTTGTTTGTATCTTTACACCCCTTGATAGTACTCATAACAAAGTACCAAGGACCACCTTGTGATCGTCCAAAAACATTTGAATGCATAGTTTAAATGATAATTCAAAATTGAATCTATATCATATGGGAAGATCCCACTTTTGCAAAAACCACTCAAACAAGCTCAACTTTCAAAACCCAAGCATCCACAGACTCACTAGCACATGCCTAGAACACCCACCAAAAATCTTTTCAAAATTCAAAACTTGAATTCATGCGGCCATTTCATCAAACACCTTGCAAATTCAAATCAAACAAAATCAAAACACTATAGTGTGCAGTGTTTTGGGCCTAACTTGTTCCCTCTCTGGACACCACTAGCCTTAGTAAATCATCTAACGACCCTAACTGATCCCTAGCACCACTGTAAGCTTGACAATGTCATCAATGGTGAACAGCCGAGAACACCCATGCCACCCCAGTGTGGACAGCAGGCTAGAGGAAGAACTAGCCGTGCCAACCTTGTCTGGGAGGTAGCCCATGCCTCACCGCCCCCTCTCGACCAGCCCTGCCTCGTGGACAGCAGCCAGAACCGCCAGGAACATCGCGCCCGTGCCGCTGTCGACCATGCCGACCCGCGCCGTAGAGCACGCGCCGTTCCCATTCAACCAGACCACCCCGAGCCCTCGCTGCCCTCCAACATGCTCCCCACCGTCCCAGGAGACCGCCAGACATGCCCATTTCACCGCCCGTACCCCGTAGCCACCGCTCGCCGTCGAAGACCCCGCCTCTGCCGCGCAGAACGTCGAGCGTTCCAGACCGTTTGCCACTTCCCCTACACGCGCATTAAAGCCATAGAGCATCGCCAGGAGACCACCGATCGATCGCCACCCTCGCCCATGCCTCTAGCAGCCCGTAGCCATGTCGCCACCGTCGCCTGCCCACCCCGTTCGGTCTCGTTGTCGAGACTATAAATAGAGGCCTCCCCCGCTGAAACTCTTCACACCATCTCACTCCCCTCTCCTCACTGATCGTTCTACCCCATTCCCAGAGCCAGGCGAGCAGCGCATCGCCGGAATTTGGCTGAAGCCCGCCGCTGCTGGAGAAGAAGGAAGCCAGTGATTGGAGCCGCCTCAGGAGAAGCTGCCGGTACTAGGAGGTTCGCCGTTGTCGACTTCGTCATTCACCCACCTCGCCGACCCTCGCCTGAGCCCCGGTGAGCCTCCCACGACCCCCACCTGCTGCGTTAGGGTTCTGTCTCGCCGGCGCTGTCCGACGTGGATGATGAACCAGAGCCGTTGGATTAGAACTAGATCTAACACACCACGTTGCCTCGTACCGCTTTGCACCCCCCGTCTCACTGACGTGTGGGGACAGCAACTTAACCAGCCCGCGTAAGTGCTAAGCGTAGCAGGCCGGCCCATTTTCTCTTCCCGCGCAGCCCACTCGTTTGAATTTGGATTTTTCCATTTTCATTCAAACACAGTTCTGTACCTAGTTTCAAAAATCAACCCAGCTCGATTCAGTGAACCAAATTGAATTAAACCAATTTTGTTAGAAAGGTCTGGAAATGCTGAATCCAAGCCCGTTGGATTCAAATCATTTGGTTATGTAGATCACCCTTGGTAAAAATAACAAGGCAGAAGCTTTTCTGCATTCAAACATTTTTCAAATTTATACCATAATGGCTTTTGAGTTGATTCCAACTCTCAAAAATCACAATTGATCATACATTTCAGAATATATAAAAATATATGGGTTTACTTACAGATATAATGTTCAAGTAAAAAAAGAATGCCACATAGGCATTTCTAGTCACTTATTTTATTTAAAATAAAAAGGTTAAACCTTATTAAATTGTGACACCACTTTAAATCACATTCCCATGAACTAAAATATGTGGTGATGACATGTGTCAACATGATCCCATGCTTGGTTTGGAGAATATTAAATCTTAAGTAGTTTTTCAATGAGTAGAAATTACTTTTCTAAAAATAAAATCATTAAGTCAAGTGCTTGTAATGACAGTGATGATGCCAGATCATCTATAGAACCCCTTTGTGTGATGATTGAAAGTAGTTAAGTATTGTTTGGTGATTGTGTACCTCGTATTTATTTATAGACTCTAGTATCGACCAAGGATACGAGGAGGAAGGAAGATACTACGAGGAAGAAGCCGAGGAGAACTTCAACCACTGCTCTGCACAAGGCAAGCCTAATACTACTAGTTGAACGTGCAAGCTAACACTTGCAAGATATTAGACTTTAGCAAGCCTTACCATGCCAACCATATGCCTTAAGCATATGTGGTTATACCCACTTGATAACCCCATCCTAATTTTACTTGCAAGCTTTTTTACTTTAGGTCTTTATCAAAGCTTTCTTTTAGAGTTTACTTAAGTGACTTGTAGATTCTAGGAAGTTAACTGAAGGTTGCATAAAAAGCATAAAATTTGGCCTAAGCTAGATAATCTTGATGTCATCCTAAGGCATGAGATTGAACCTAGTGAAAATTTCACTAGTTTATCACCCCTCATTAGTACCCATACCCCCCCTCCCGCTTGTAGATGCTAGTGCTAAGCATAAAACTTGATCAACTTTAGATGGGATTACTTGGTGAAAATGGTTATGAAAACCTTAGAATGATGGATCATTCTACTGAGATGTTTTGACATGAGTTTCCACACACCAGATGATTTTGGTGATGAAAATGTTGAGGCATGAGCCTTAGCCCTTTATAAAACTGATGGTTGTCTGGATGCGATACCATTCCAATTTTTCCGTACAACCACAATACCCGAAGATTGGGTAGGGCTTGACTGGAAACTTATATACCTTAGTATTGGTTCCCTCACGGCCAAGGTCTGAGCTGAGGCTACCTTGTGAAGATTGTCCACCTGTGCAGTACCCAAGATGACAGTTGGTCATGGTTGGGAGGCCAAACTCACAGGAGAGGTGCTTATACTAGGGCGTGTAATTGAAAGGTTAGGTTTGATTATCCGCATACTGAGTATGGTGACTTCAGGATTTGTTCCTGACGGATGTATCGAATGTTGTGGTGAAAGTGTACAATCTCTGCAGAGTGTCAAACTATTCGAATAGCCGCGTCCGCGGTTATGGACAGTTGGAGTGGCCATATTGTTCCCCCGTCAGATGATTTCAAAATGACTTTTGAAATGAATGGAGATTTTGACTTGACCACAACAGAGTTGTGACTTGAGATACAAATTCCCACTTAGGTGTTATAAAATTTGACTAGCTTTCTCTTGCTTCTGAACTTAGTAGATGTAAATCTGGCTTTTGCAAAACAACCCTAGAGCTTAGTATCCTACTACAAAAAAACCCTTCGCTTGTTAGTATTAGTTTGCGAGTACTTAAAGAGTACTCATGGCTTTGTCCCTGGCTATTCCCGTGGCCATACTATGAAGAGGAGTACAAGGATGATGGACCCCAGGAAGGTTACGACAACTAGGATCATCTCCCATCATCAGCATTGCCTGTGACCCCGAAGATGGAGCTTCGCCTATGCTACCTTTATTATTACGCATTTCCGCTGCTTGAATTGTATTAAGAACTGGATCATGAGATCCTTATTTGTGTAAGACCTTATGTATGGTTTGTAATGGATGATGTACTGTGGTATCCAATTCTGTTATGTCTCGCAAAAATGGTAATCCTGGGATTGCAATGTATGGCATAACAGGCATCTGGGATTAAAAATCCGGGTGTTGACAAGTTGGTATCAGAGCCATCCTGACCATAGGAGACCCTAGTTAGACTGGACGTTTGAATAAAAAACTTAGTTTCAAAACCAAAGGAAGCAAATATTTACAAAAACTTATTCCCATTCTTATCACCATGATTCTTTCATGAAAATTCATGTTCCTCAAAAACTCTTGCAAAATACATAAAATTTGACACACTTGATCACTCTACTAACTTACTCATCCAATGTTCTTAATAGATGGACGTGAAGTACAACAAATTTTATCAGTTGGGGAATGGAGGAGACCTCATCTTTGAGCGGGATTTGGACCAGCTTTCGGAACTTCTGGAGCGTCCGCACCCCGAGTTCTTTGGAGCTCAGCTCAATGATCAAGGAGGAGAAGATCTGCAGTGGCTAATTGTTGCAAGTCTCCGAGGAAAGATTGAACCTCCCACTGCTGAGGGAATTCAGTTTACCTTAAGAGAGAACAACTGGCTCGATGGACTTCCCAAGGCCATGCAGGAAGCTCTTGCCCGTCTGTGGGGGCAGAGTATCAACCAGATCAAGGGTACCCGCTTTGAGTTTTTTCCAAGGCGTGATGCTAATGGACAACCACTGGAAGCCCCATACCACCCTGAGCTGAAGACTCAATTGGACCACCTTAGCTTCATGATGTACGATTGTCAGCAGGAATTAGACAATTGCCGTGACTACTCCAACCACAAGTCTGCCATCATCAAGACAAAGGATCAGACCATCGCCATGCTAGCAAAGGATCGCAAGTCACGTCGCTGTCAGCTCGACAAGAAGGAGCGCATCATTGCTCGTCTTCGCCACCGTATCTCGGACTTGGAGGAGACCATCCACGAGAGAGACATGCAGTTGGAGGAAAGGGAGAATGCCAGAGAGGATCTTCGTGGAGACCCTTACTCCTATCTCAGCGATGATGATGATTTTCTGGAGGATTAGGCTATGGACTTCTTCACCGATGAGGATGATTTCGCCTTCATCAATGTAACACCCTCAGAATCGGACCTATGCAAGTTTTAGCGAAACCCGCCAAACCCGCATAGAAACGATTCAAAGGTGCCCACCAGGCACTTTCGTGCGGGTGGAAAACGAAGTAATAACATTACACAACAGTCCTCGATGGGACCCACAGAACAGATATATATATATATATATAACAGCGACTCCATGAGTCAAGAATACAGATATACAGAACGAAGATCCAAATCACCTTAAAAACGATACAGCGTCCAGCTACGGACAAAATGCAGATGGGGCTAAGAGCCCTGAAGAATAACCAATGGCGTCCATAACCCTGCCCAGGCCAAGTCGGAAGGGTAACCCTGCTAACGACGTCGATCTCAAAACCTGCTTAAACAAAAGGGGTGCCGACAAAGGGCAAAGGAAAAAGAGGAGCGTCAGTACTGAGGCCAGTACACGGCGAGACTAGAATTCGGCGGTCCTCGCCTACATAGGTATGGTGGACTGAAGCGGCAGCGGCAGCATGCACTGAACAACCTATAGAGACTCGATACAACTGGCGGTTATCAGAGAGGGGTAAGAAGGACCTAGTCGGAACCAACCTGATGCGACCACCAAACAAACCCATCCTGGATGTTTCCCCCTCGAGACCATCGAGGAAGTCAACCGAGGAACTCACACAGTTGGCAGTTTTATTTATTCAGTTGTCGTTGCAGCAATTACTAGTCAGGTGTAGATAATCATCCTGATAAAATAAGCAGTGGGCACTTTTAATTAACCAAACCGTTGTAGTTGCAACATTTACTACTCAGATACAATTAGCATGAGATAACCCAAAACCCAGCAGTTGTTGGTACTTTTATTCAGCCATTCCGTTGTAGTTGCAATACTTACTAGTCAGGTACAAATAGTCGCAAGCGACAATCCAAACAAGCAATTGTGGGCAGTATTATTTAGCCATTCCATTATAGTGAAGCTAATTACTAGTCATTATAAAGTCAAATTCATAGCAATAAACTTTAGTTATGCTTGTCTATGGTCGAGATACTGTGCTCCAAGTCGTCCATATCCGTGGACACGGCTTTTAGAAAGTTTTACCCGGCCGGGGTGCACCAATAGCAACACACACTCGATCAACCTCGAAAAAACCAAATCAAAACCCAACGAGGCTTTCACGACAAAGCAATCACAGGATTCAGAAATATTTCAGGGGGCCACCCCTTAAAGTAGAACCCGCAACGAAGTTAGCTGACTTTGAGACGGACTTAAGGTTTGTGGGGCCGGCGGTAAACGACTGGGAACCCGAAAGTGTGGCTGGGCTTGTCGATACCACGTAAACGGGTCACAATTCCTAAACAGTACAGTGTGCTCCTCGCACAAACGTAAATACATCAGTAGCATGGCATAAGTACAGGATCGTAAATAAAACCTCAAACTAGTTTGTGGCCCCAAGAAATAAGACTGAATCAAGCTCTGGCTCAGGGGGGTCCCATATACCTCCCGGATGTGGATAGCGCGATAAATCAAGGAACAGGCATCAAGTACTCGGGGTCTTACGGGACACAAGTGGGCGTTCGGAAACCAAATATTATCTATCACCCACCGATGCCTCTGCTTATTTCAATTTTAGTTGTTAAACAGGAATTAAAGTGAACGATAAGTAAAACTAGGGTCATCTCCAACATTAACATGTGGCAATACATCAACAACCGTGGCACTTGACGACACGCAACAGCACTTGAGCAAGCGACTTCGACGCGCAAGTCCAACTATCTACCAAAACAACAGGTAATAGGATGTGTCCAAGGCAATATAGGGCTGCACGGTATATCACAGGTACGGAAACTAAAGCATCGCAACACAGATAGCAATAGATCAACAAGCGGGGAATAAATACTATAAAAGTAAGATAGGTAGAAAGGGGGAGATGCTCGCCTGAAAACATTGCTGAAGGGTTCACCCGAAGATCGGGGCGAAGCTCACATCAACTCAACGGCCTTATCCGCGAAGAACCAAAACACTAGAAGAAACACCGGATGCACTATTTAATACAACGGCAGAAGATCGGCATGATGCATGTATGATGCATGGCATGGCAAAAGTGCGATGCAATTAGGTCATATTAAGCGGAACTGGGGTCCCAACAATTAATTAGATGGTTCGAGTTATTTAGAACCCCCGCAATTTATATGTTGTTTTAACATGGCAGAAGATAGCACCGGGTTCACTACACAAATTTAAATGAGGCCAATATAAGGCTAGATTTGCCCGCATATGGGCCCCATATTTTAATTATTAGGTGACTCGGCATAAGGCCCCCAAACCACAGATATGCATGCGAGATGAATGATTTGATATGCAACAATTGTATTATATTATAAAATTAGGGTTTCGGGAAGGGGTTCACACATCGAGGGGTCTCGACGAACTTGAGGTTCCGGGGTTCGGGGTCGGTCTCAGGGTCCAGGGTTCGACGAAACGTTCTCGGCTCCGGGGTTTAGGGTCTTCGGTTCGAGGGTGCAGGTCTTGTCGCATGCAGATCTTGTCGGTTTCCACGGGGTCGAGCTTGCCGTTGCGAGGGTCTTGTTGGGCCCGCGCAGTAGATCTTGGTGTTCCGGGGGAAGTTCTCGGTGTTCCGAGGTGAAGCACTTGGCGTTTTTTTCCGGGTTGGAGAGCTTGTCGTTCCGTGGCGATCGTGGCGTTCTCTGGGGAGGATCATATCGAGCCGTCGGGTTTGATTCGGTCTTCGGGGTCTCGGCGTCTCGTGACGAAGGCCTTGAGGTACCACCGTACTCGCCGGTGGCGTACTTGGGGTCGGCGCCAAGGTTCGGGTTCGGTCTTGAATCCGTGATCGGTCTTCAGGTGGAAGCATACTATCTTCCCACGGTCACCATGTTGCATCTTCACCTTACCATCGCAAGTCCACGGAGCTGAAGGGATCGCCCCAGGAACGCATCGGCTAGGCAGAACCCGCGACACGGCCACACGCGCTTGGGTCGGAGCAGAGGGGACCACGTGTCGGCTCGGGGGCGAGGTCATGGCCAGGCGGAGCGCGCCAGAGCGGAGATGGGCGACGCGGTGGGGGAAGGCCTGCGGAATAGAGGGGGCGCACGGTGGAGATGGGGCGAGGCGGCCGCTGGTGGAGACGGCGAGCTCGGGCGGGCCGCGGAGCAGCGGTGGCGGAGAGACGTCGCCGGAGCGGAGGGGGCGGCGCCGGAGCTTGGCGGAGCAAGCGCGGACGGCGGCGCTGGTCCGGGCCGGAGGAAGCGGTGGCCGGGGCGGCGCGGCGAGGCGGGCCCGCAGGAGGACGCCGGGCTGCCTGGCGCAGGCGGTTCGCGGGGAGGCGGGGCGGAGCGGCCGGGCTCGGGGCTGGGGAGGAGGCTGCGCAGCCGGGCGGCGGGGGAGCCGGAGGACGGGTCCTGGCGGGGCTGCAGGGGTCGTCGGGGGCGCGGCCGGGCTCGACGGGGAAGCGGCGGCGGCGGGCTCGGAGGGGCGCGCGGTCGGCTGCGTGCGCGGCGGCTCGGGCTGGGCGGGGTCGAGCCGGAGCACTCGGGGCGCTCACGCCAGCGACGGCGAGGCACTGGCGGCGCGGCTCTGGGCGGAAGCAGCGGGGAGATGCGGGCGGCGCTCGGCATCGAGGTGGGGGAGCGGGCTAGAGGTGGGGCGCGAGACAGGTTCCAGGGAGGGAGAAGCTCGGACCGGGTCGCGTGGGGACGTGGCAGGTGGGTGGGGCTGGGTTTGGTTGGGGGACAGGCTGGTCGGGTGGGACACGCTGTCAGGGAGAGGAGAGAGGGCTGAGGGTGGAGGGCTGGGTGTGTTTGGGGTGGGCTGGGTTGAGAGGAGAGAGAGGGGGGAGGTGGTTTAGTCTAGGTGGCAGTTGATGGTTGGTGGGGATTTGGGGAGGGGTGAGGTGGCGCGACGGGGTTGGCCAGGGTGATGTGGAAGGGGGCTGGGTAGATAGGTTGGTGTAAAAAGGATTAAGGGTGGACCGATTGTATTTTTCAGGGGCGGTCGTTCGGGTCATTCGGCCCGTTCGACTGCCCCGCCCAAAATAATTTAATATTTTTATTCGATTGCGACGAACTTTGTAAATAGTTTTGGACAAACAAAATATCCGGCAGCATCCGGGGTTTTGCGTTTGAATTAAGACGGGCGTTTAGAAAACATGAACCGGTTTATCCGCAAATAATTTTATGCAAGCAAATGCAAGATGATGACGATGCTAAAATGCAATGTGGCATGATGACATGAGCATGCGGTCATGATGATGCAATGCACAAAAACAACGCGATTTTCTAGTAGTGGTTTTGCGGGATGCCACAATTCGACACCACTAACAAGGGATCTCGCCCTCGAGATCCGCCTCATGGTACCGGAAGGAAGGTCGGCGATCTGCGTCTTCTCGCTCCGTGTAGATCCTCGCGACACCACTAACAAGAGGTCGTTGATCCCGTTCGTCAAGAGAACACTCCGGATAAACAACGGACGAAGTTAAAGGTAAGGCCACCTCTAACTTCCATGGAAGGAGTAAAATTGCATCGATCCACTATTCAATATACCGAGCAAATGATAAGAGTAGTGGTATGGTCGCGACTCCATCCCGCACTCAAAGCATTACTCCGTACACGAATAGACAGATTATGCAACCAACCCTCGGATTCAGACTGAAGATCTCGTCAAGCGAGGTTCGGATCAAAGGAGTGATGCAGACTCTGCATCGGATCTGGCGTAGATGCTGTCGTCGCGTCAGAAAACACCGGAAGGCGCAAACAAAGAACAAAGGATGGTACCACCGTAGACGGATTCCTCAGGCAGCTTGAACACCGGATGGTAGAACATCGTTATCAAAGGAGGAAGCGAAACCCTGAAGGTACGGCGGAAACCCAGCCACGAGAAATCCTGGACTCGAAGAGCGAGAAGAGAGCGGATTCAAAACACGCAGAGGTGAGAGGAGAGCAGCAGAGGGGTAAGGAGTAAAATCAGACCTAATCAGAACTATCCAACCGATTTTCAAAAATAGTTTTGACACTCTACTTCGGCCGTTAGCTAGGTTATCCTACAGGCTGGACTTGTGGGGTATCGCAACTGCTGAGCTCTGATACCACTCTGTAACACCCTCAGAATCGGACCTATGCAAGTTTTAGCGAAACCCGCCAAACCCGCATAGAAACGATTCAAAGGTGCCCACCAGGCACTTTCGTGCGGGTGGAAAACGAAGTAATAACATTACACAACAGTCCTCGATGGGACCCACAGAACAGATATATATATAACAGCGACTCCATGAGTCAAGAATACATATATACAGAACGAAGATCCAAATCACCTTAAAAACGATACAGCGTCCAGCTACGGACAAAATGCAGATGGGGCTAAGAGCCCTGAAGAATAACCAATGGCGTCCATAACCCTGCCCAGGCCAAGCCGGAAGGGTAACCCTGCTAACGACGTCGATCTCAAAACCTGCTTAAACAAAAGGGGTGGCGACAAAGGGCAAAGGAAAAAGAGGAGCGTCAGTACTGAGGCCAGTACACGGCGAGACTAGAATTCGGCGGTCCTCGCCTACATAGGTATGGTGGACTGAAGCGGCAGCAGCAGCATGCACTGAACAACCTATAGAGACTCGATACAACTGGCGGTTATCAGAGAGGGGTAAGAAGGACCTAGTCGGAACCAACCTGATGCGACCACCAAACAAACCCATCCTGGATGTTTCCCCCTCGAGACCATCGAGGAAGTCAACCGAGGAACTCACACAGTTGGCAGTTTTATTTATTCAGTTGTTGTTGCAGCAATTACTAGTCAGGTGTAGATAATCATCCTGATAAAATAAGCAGTGGGCACTTTTAATTAACCAAACCGTTGTAGTTGCAACATTTACTACTCAGATACAATTAGCATGAGATAACCCAAAACCCAGCAGTTGTTGGTACTTTTATTCAGCCATTCCGTTGTAGTTGCAATACTTACTAGTCAGGTACAAATAGTCGCAAGCGACAATCCAAACAAGCAATTGTGGGAAGTATTATTTAGCCATTCCATTATAGTGAAGCTAATTACTAGTCATTATAAAGTCAAATTCATAGCAATAAACTTTAGTTATGCTTGTCTATGGTCGAGATACTGTGCTCCAAGTCGTCCATATCCGCGGACACGGCCTTTAGAAAGTTTTACCCGGCCGGGGTGCACCAATAGCAACACACACTCGATCAACCTCGAAAAAACCAAATCAAAACCCAACGAGGCTTTCACGACAAAGCAATCACAGGATTCAGAAATATTTCAGGGGGCCACCCCTTAAAGTAGAACCCGCAACGAAGTTAGCTGACTTTGAGACGGACTTAAGGTTTGTGGGGCCGGCGGTAAACGACTGGGAACCCGAAAGTGTGGCTGGGCTTGTCGATACCACATAAACGGGTCACCATTCCTAAACAGTACAGTGTGCTCCTCGCACAAACGTAAATACATCAGTAGCATGGCATAAGTACAGGATCGTAAATAAAACCTCAAACTAGTTTGTGGCCCCAAGAAATAAGACTGAATCAAGCTCTGGCTCAGGGGGGTCCCATATACCTCCCGGATGTGGATAGCGCGATAAATCAAGGAACAGGCATCAAGTACTCGGGGTCTTACGGGACACAAGTGGGCGTTCGGAAACCAAATATTATCTATCACCCACCGATGCCTCTGCTTATTTCAATTTTAGTTGTTAAACAGGAATTAAAGTGAACGATAAGTAAAACTAGGGTCATCTCCAACATTAACATGTGGCAATACATCAACAACCGTGGCACTTGATGACACGCAACAGCACTTGAGCAAGCGACTTCGACGCGCAAGTCCAACTATCTACCAAAACAACAGGTAATAGGATGTGTCCAAGGCAATATAGGGCTGCACGGTATATCACAGGTACGGAAACTAAAGCATCGCAACACAGATAGCAATAGATCAACAAGCGGGGAATAAATACTATAAAAGTAAGATAGGTAGAAAGGGGGAGATGCTCGCCTGAAAACATTGCTGAAGGGTTCACCCGAAGATCGGGGCGAAGCTCACATCAACTCGACGGCCTTATCCGCGAAGAACCAAAACACTAGAAGAAACACCGGATGCACTATTTAATACAACGGCAGAAGATCGGCATGATGCATGTATGATGCATGGCATGGCAAAAGTGCGATGCAATTAGGTCATATTAAGCGGAACCGGGGTCCCGACAATTAATTAGATGGTTCGAGTTATTTAGAACCCCCGCAATTTATATGTTGTTTTAACATGGCAGAAGATAGCACCGGGTTCACTACACAAATTTAAATGAGGCCAATATAAGGCTAGATTTGCCCGCATATGGGCCCCATATTTTAATTATTAGGTGACTCGGCATAAGGCCCCCAAACCACAGATATGCATGCGAGATGAATGATTTGATATGCAACAATTGTATTATATTATAAAATTAGGGTTTCGGGAAGGGGTTCACACATCGAGGGGTCTCGACGAACTTGAGGTTCCGGGGTTCGGGGTCGGTCTCAGGGTCCAGGGTTCGACGAAACGTTCTCGGCTCCGGGGTTTAGGGTCTTCGGTTCGAGGGTGCAGGTCTTGTCGCATGCAGATCTTGTCGGGTTCCACGGGGTCGAGCTTGCCGTTGCGAGGGTCTTGTTGGGCCCGCGCAGTAGATCTTGGTGTTCCGGGGGAAGTTCTCGGTGTTCCGAGGTGAAGCACTTGGCGTTTTTTTCCGGGTTGGAGAGCTTGTCGTTCCGTGGCGATCGTGGCGTTCTCTGGGGAGGATCATATCGAGCCGTCGGGTTTGATTCGGTCTTCGGGGTTTCGGCGTCTCGTGACGAAGGCCTTGAGGTACCACCGTACTCGCCGGTGGCGTACTTGGGGTCGGCGCCAAGGTTCGGGTTCGGTCTTGAATCCGTGATCGGTCTTCAGGTGGAAGCATACTATCTTCCCACGGTCACCATGTTGCATCTTCACCTTACCATCGCAAGTCCACGGAGATGAAGGGATCGCCCCAGGAACGCATCGGCTAGGCAGAACCCGTGACACGGCCACACGCGCTTGGGTCGGAGCAGAGGGGACCACGTGTCGGCTCGGGGGCGAGGTCATGGCCAGGCGGAGCGCGCCGGAGCGGAGATGGGCGACGCGGTGGGGGAAGGCCTGCGGAACAGAGGGGGCGCACGGTGGAGATGGGGCGAGGCGGCCGCTGGTGGAGACGGCGAGCTCGGGCGGGCCGCGGAGCAGCGGTGGCGGAGAGACGTCGCCGGAGCGGAGGGGGCGGCGCCGGAGCTTGGCGGAGCAAGCACGGACGGCGGCGCTGGTCCGGGCCGGAGGAAGCGGTGGCCGGGGCGGCGCGGCGAGGCGGGCCCACAGGAGGACGCCGGGCTGCCTGGCGCAGGCGGTTCGCGGGGAGGCGGGGCGGAGCGGCCGGGCTCGGGGCTGGGGAGGAGGCTGCGCAGCCGGGCGGCGGGGGAGCCGGAGGACGGGTCCTGGCGGGGCTGCAGGGGTCGTCGGGGGCGCGGCCGGGCTCGACGGGGAAGCGGCGGTGGCGGGCTCGGAGGGGCGCGCGGTCGGCTGCGTGCGCGGCGGCTCGGGCTGGGCGGGGTCAAGCCGGAGCACGCGGGGCGCTCACGCCAGCGACGGCGAGGCACTGGCGGCGCGGCTCTGGGCGGAAGCAGCGGGGAGATGCGGGCGGCGCTCGGCATCGAGGTGGGGGAGCGGGCTAGAGGTGGGGCGCGGGACAGGTTCCAGGGAGGGAGAAGCTCGGACCGGGTCGCGTGGGGACGTGGCAGGTGGGTGGGGCTGGGTTTGGTTGGGGGACAGGCTGGTCGGGTGGAACACGCTGTCAGGGAGAGGAGAGAGGGCTGAGGGTGGAGGGCTGGGTGTGTTTGGGGTGGGCTGGGTTGAGAGGAGAGAGAGGGGGAGGTGGTTTAGTCTAGGTGGCAATTGATGGTTGGTGGGGATTTGGGGAGGGGTGAGGTGGCGCGACGGGGTTGGCCAGGGTGATGTGGAATGGGGCTGGGTAGATAGGTTGGTGTAAAAAGGATTAAGGGTGGACCGATTGTATTTTTCAGGGGCGGTCGTTCGGGTCATTCGGCCCGTTCGACTGCCCCGCCCAAAATAATTTAATATTTTTATTCGATTGCGACGAACTTTGTAAATAGTTTTGGACAAACAAAATATCCGGCAGCATCCGGGGTTTTGCGTTTGAATTAAGACGGGCGTTTAGAAAACATGAACCGGTTTATCCGCAAATAATTTTATGCAAGCAAATGCAAGATGATGACGATGCTAAAATGCAATGTGGTATGATGACATGAGCATGCGGTCATGATGATGCAATGCACAAAAACAACGCGATTTTCTAGTAGTGGTTTTGTGGGATGCCACAATCAATGACGACGATGATGATGAGGATGACGACTACACCGACTCCGAGGAGTAGTATCACTTGAGCACTAGTGTATTGAGTAGTATTCGGTCCCACTGTATCGTAGTTTCCAGAATGGTTATTAAAACCATATGTTTACCTTTGTTGTGGTGTGTGTTGTATCGTGTGAATGAATGAATGAAAAGAAAGTTGCTAGAAAATCTGAGTCAAACTTTAAAAAACTTTTCAAAGTCCCAGAACCTTAGAAATTTCCCTCTTTTCTCATGATCTATCTCAATCTTCAGATGCCACGCGGAGGAAGTCGTTCATCCCCGGACCCGATGTTGCAGATCCTGCAAATGTTGGTTTCTGACCGCGAAGCTGAAAGAGCCGAACGTCAAGCCAACCTAGCCACTCTTCAGCAAATAGCCCAGCTGGCCCATAACAACCAAGGCCAAGGAAATCAGGACAACCATGGATCTAAGCTCAAGAATTTCCAGAATACCAACCCGCCTGTTTTCACTAAGTCAGAAGAGCCCCTAGATGCCGACGACTGGCTACAAACCATGGAAAATAACCTGGAAGTCACATGAGTGGAAGCCAACGAGAAAGTTCTGTTCGCCACCCACTATCTAGCCGGAGATGCCAGGGCATGGTGGAACAGTGTTCGTGCAATGACTAGAGGACAGATGATGACCTAGGAGGAATTCAAAGTCAAGTTCAGCAGAACCCATGTGCCACCGGGTTTGATCAAGAGAATGAGAGATGAGTTCAGAGAACTGAAGCAAGGAAGGATGACCATAGTGGAATACCGTGACAAATTCTTGTCATTATCTAGGTATGCCCCGGATGAGATCGACACCGAAGCCAAGAAGAAAGAAAGGTTCCTGAATGGTCTGCACGATGAGATGCAGACTGTGTTAGTCAATATCCCCTTTGCTGATATTGAAGCCCTGGTCAACTCTGCCATCCAAATGGAAGGAAAGATCAACCAAGCGAATGAGAACCGCAAGCGTCGCATGATGCATCAGCCAGGAACCCATCAGGCCCCAAAGTATCGCCCTAACCCATCTCCCGGATTTTCCCTGAGAACCAACAGACCCCCAATGAACCGTCCGACCTATCCCAACCGTGGAAACCCTAGGCCCGGAGGAAATCACAACAACCCCGGCAACTCTAGCAATTTCAGCCGTGCCCCACCCAAGTTCAACAACAACAATGCTACCGCCAACACCAACACTGCCCTGAGGACTGGAAGCAATGTTGTGCCTGTTGTAGCAAAGGACAAGTCGCAAGTAACTTGTTATGACTGTGGAAATAAGGGTCACTACTCCAATGAGTGCCATAACAAAAAGAATACCGCAGCCCCCAATGCAAATGCCCTAGCTCAGCAGCAGCGTCGTGTTCAGCCCGGAAGAAGATTTTCCCCAGGGAATTCGCTCAACCGCAACGGTCGTGTTTTTCTCATGCATGCTGAAGAAGCTCAGGAAGCGCTAGACTTCATGCTGGGTATGTTTTCTGTTAATTCAGTACTTGCTAGAGTGTTGTTTGATTCTGGTGCATCGCACTCATTTGTCACCGAAGAATTTGCATGCACTAGTAAAATCCAACCAACCAAACTGAAGCATGTTATGATCGTTCAAATCCTCGGATCAACCACCAAGGATAGGCAAATTTGCAAAGCCGTCCCTATCCGAATCCATGGCATAGATTTTTATGCTAATCTGATAGTACTCGAAACTATAGGTTTGGAAGTATTACTAGGAATGGATTGGATGTCCAAACATAAAGGGTTGATTGATAGTGCCAAGAAAGCCATAACCATGACCAGTACAGCCGGAATATCAGTCGAGCATATATCTGAAACCTTACCTCGCCAATTCAAGTGCAACAAGAGTATAGCCCAACCTACCACTGACCAAGTCCGGATAGTCTGTGAATACCATGATGAATTTCTAGATGTTTTGCCCGGTATGGCCCCAGATCGGTATATCGAGTTTATCATTGAACTAATCCCCGGAATAGGACCCATAGCCCAGAGACCATATAGTATGAACCCATCTGAACTAGCAGAACTGAATAAGCAACTGGATGCCATGTTGGAAATTGGATTGATTCAACCAAGTGCGTCACCATGGAGATCACTTGTGTTGTTCGTGGATAATAAAGATGGAGGTAACCGTTTGTGTACGGATTATCGGAAGTTTAATGATGTCACCATCAAGAACAAATACCCGTTGCCCAAGATAGAAGATTTGTTTGATCAGTTGACCGGTGCCAAAGTGTTTTCTAAGATTGATCTTAGGACTGGCTATCATCAACTCAAGATTCACGCAGAGGATATTCCAAAGACTACCTTTACCACCCGTTATGCATTATACGAGTATACTGTCATGTCTTTTGGATTAACCAATGCCCCCGCTTATTTCATGAATCTCATGAATAAGATTTTTATGGACTTCCTGGATAAGTTTGTCGTTGTTTTCATCGATGACATTCTGATTTATTCCAAATCAGAAGAAGAACATGAGCTACACCTAAGGACCATTCTTGGAACCCTCGAGAGCGTCAGTTGTATGCCAAGTTTAGCAAATGTGAATTCTGGTTACGGGAGGTAGGATTCCTCGGTCACATTGTATCAGCCAGAGGAATTGCCGTTGACCCTGCAAAGGTGAAAGATGTCGAAGATGGGCAAGCCCTAACCACTCAAACCCAAGTTCGTGCATTTCTCGGATCGGCGGGATACTACCGCAAGTTCATAGAAGGATTCTCGAGTATTGCCAGACCCATGACCCAATTGCTGAAGAAGAACAAGAAGTTTGAATGGACCGACAAATGTGAAGCGAGTTTTCAAGAACTCAAAAGGAGATTGATTTCAGCCCCAATCTTAATCATTTCGGATATCACGAAGCCCTTCGACGTGTATTGTGATGCATCCAAGATCGGTCTCGGATGTGTGGTAATGCAAGAAGGCAAGGTTATATCTTATCTATCCCGACAATTGAAACAACATGAGAAAAATTACCCAACCCATGACCTCTAACTCGCAGCCGTAGTTCTAGCCCTGAAGACATGGAGGCATTACCTGATGGGAAACCGTTGTGAGAGTTATTCTGATCACAAGAGCCTGAATTATATATTCACTCAGAAGGAGCTGAATATGAGGCAGAGAAGATGGATTGAGCTAATCAAGGATTACGATCTGGACATTCACTATCACCACGGTAAAGCCAATGTGGTAGCAGATGCCCTTAGCATATTGCCGTGCCGCTTGAACTCCATGATTTTGAAGGAGCAACCAAGTCTGCAAAAAGAGATGGAAGATTTTCGAATGGAATTAGTGAGTGAAGGATTTTTGGCTAGCATAGAACTTAAACCCACTTTGATCAGCCAGATCAAAGAGGCGCAGAAAGGAAATGCTAGTATCGACGAAATCAAGCGCCGTATTGGTACAGGCAAGGTACCCGGATTCGCCGAAGACGAAGAACGAGTTATGTGGTACAAAGGACGCCTTTGTGTACCAGCAGATTCTGAGTTGAAAGAAGTGATTCTGAAGGAAGCTCATGATACTCTTTATTCTATCCACCCCGGAGGAACTAAGATGTATCACGATTTGAAAGAACAATTTTGGTGGCATAAGATGAAGAGAGAAATTGGAAGCTATATCGCCAAAAGTGTGATATATGTCAGCGAGTCAAGGTGGGACATCAAAGACTTGCTGGATTGTTGCAACCATTGCAGATTCTGGAATGGAAATGGGATTCCGTTGGAATGGACTTCATCACCGGATTGCCTACTTCTAGTAGGGGAAATGACTCTATCTGGGTCATAGTGGACAGATTGACCAAAGTCGCCCATTTCTTACCCGTCAAGACCACATATCAGAGTTCGAAGCTAGTAGAGTTATACATCGCTAGAATCGTCAGTTTGCATGGAGTCCCCAAGAACATCGTATCGGATCAAGGAACTAAGTTTACCTCGAGATTATGGAAGAAAGTCCAAGAAGGTTTAGGAACCCGCCTAGATTTCAGCACCGCATATCACCCCCAGACCGATGGACAGACGGAGCGAGTAAATCAAATACTCGAAGACATGTTGAGAGCATGTGTGTTAGAGTATGGATCTAAGTGGGAAGACTGTCTGCCGTTTGCAGAATTTTCATACAACAACAGTTATCAAGCTAGTTTGCAAATGGCCCCATTTGAATTCATGTACGGAAGGAAGTGTCGCACCCCTTTGAACTGGTCGGAAGTAGGAGAGGGTCAGACTTTCGGACCTGACATCCTACGAGAAGCAGAAGAGAAGGTTCACAAGATTCGTGAGCACCTCATGACAGCCCAGTCCATACAGAAGATTTACGCCGACAAGAGACGTCGAGACCTCGCCTTCAACATAGGAGATTTTGTATATCTGAAAGTGTCACCATTAAAAGGAATGCAGCGTTTCCAACTCAAAGGAAAGTTAGCCCCCAGATATATCGGACCCTTCAAGATTCCAAACCGTCGAGGAGAAGTGTCGTATCAATTGGAACTACCCTAAGAGATGTCAGCCGTGCACAATGTGTTCCATATCTCATTACTTCGCAAGTGCCTCGAAGTTCCAGAGAATACCGAAGTGTTCAAGAATATCGATCACCAGACCATAGAGATCAACGATGACCTGACCTATCCCGAAGTACCCATCCGTATTTTGGAGGAAGCTTTCAGAACTACTAGAACCCGAAGCATCAAGTTTCTCAAGATTCAGTGGAGCAACGACACGGAAGAGGAAGCTACCTAGGAGCGCGAAGATCACATCAGGACGGAGTTTCCCGATCTCTTCAAATCCTAGGTAATCGGTTTCGTCCTTTTTCAAATCTCGGGACAAGATTTTGTTTAAGGTGGGAAGGTTTGTAACATCCCAAAAATATGAAACTTGGATCATCAAACTCTAATCATCAAAATTTAGGATTAACAAAAACTTTTCTAAACAAAAATATGAAAGCATGCATGTGTGTATGCATTCCAATTTGGATTCTTTTGAATTACATTGCTTGTGTGTTTCTTTGCTTGTAAAAGTATTCTTAGGTGAAATAAACATCATCTAAACAATCCCCACACTTTTCCCAAAGACAAATAAATCAAAACAAACAAAATAAGGGAATGGTCACTTTGGCAAATTTAACTCCCATGCCTACTTTGGCTGTCTCTAACTTTAAAAACTTAACAAAAACTTGTTTGGATCTTTACACCCCTTGACAGTACTCATAACAAAGTACCAAGGCCCACCTTGTGATCATCCAAAAATATTTGAATGCATAGTTTAAATGACAGTTCAAAATTGAATCTATATCATATGGGAAGATCCCACTTTTGCAAAAACCACTCAAACAAGCTCAACTTTTAAAACCCAAGCATCCACAGACTCACCAGCACATGCCTAGCACACCCACCAAAAATATTTTCAAAATTCAAAACTTGAATTCATGCGGCCATTTCATCAAACACCTTGCAGATTCAAATCAAACAAAATCAAAACACTATAGTGTGCAGTGTTTTGGGCCTAACTTGTTCCCTCTCTAGACACCACTAGCCTTAGTAGATCATCTAACGACCCTAACTAATCCCTAGCACCACTGTAAGCTTGACAATGTCATCAATGGTGAAGAGCCGAGAACACCCATGTCACCCCAGTGTGGACAGCAGGCTAGAGGAAGAACTAGCCGTGCCAACTGTAAGGTTCCCAACCTTTAATAAGGTAGAGATCCTTGTGTTTACAATGCTAGTCCCTGGATCAATAGCTAGCATCCACAGTTAAGATGTAATATCAAGAAACAAAGGTCATAATACAACTTTATAACCAGGAATAAAATAAGTTATTACATCTTAGATAGCTCATTTGGCTATTACATTACATTGCAGCAGAATATCTATAAACATGGGGTCCTTCATCTTCAAAGTGCCACAGGAAGACATGTTGGTTGTAGACTTGTAATCCTAAACATTAAACTTCACTAATATCAAACAAACCTGCAACATAACAAGTTACAGCCACAAGGGTCAATACATTTGAATTGTATTGGCAAGTGATACTATGGTAGTATAGTGGAGTCTATCATCTATATGCATTTGGCTAAGTGGAGCTTAGGCTTGCTTTGCTCAAAATAGATTTTCCATGTCATTTGAAATCACTAAGTTTTTGCTTGACAAAATAATCTTTCCCAAGGCATCTCCCAATCAAAGATTGAAGATCCTTTAACCCTTGTTCAAACACAAGTTTTTAACTTAGAAATTTGGATGATGAGATTCTTGATAGCTTCCATGTCTTGATGCTCAAATTGTCCTTTGCCAGGGACATCTCTAAGTACTTAGATTTTACACTCTGCAGAGGTGGTGCACTTTCCCCACAAGACTTGGTTTCACCAAGACAAGATCTTTCAGAAGCCTTTCCTTAGACCAAATGTACGTGTTCCAACCTATCATCCCAATACCACCAACTGTCCAAATGGCTAAGTTCTAGCAACCTATGTGATCCAGGCAGAGCCCATAATGCCAAGTGGTTGCACTTGAAGCTTCTCAACATTTGACATCTTAAATCTCTTGGTTCCCGGCTGGCCATCCACAAGTGAGGTACACAAGGTAAACCATAAAAATGGGCCTTGTGAACCACTCAACACAAACCATTCCTTCCATTCCACCCAGGTGATTCATTCACTTAGTTGTTTTATTTAACAAAACACAAGTCCCCAGACTTAGAAATTTTTCCATAGTGTGAATATATATTCCACCCTTGTTTTCTATTAGCTAACCTAAGATTTATAGTATTAGGAATCTTAACTTAGGAAATTCTACTAAGTTTTCATCTACTAGGATTTCCCATAGCATGGTTTATACTTAGCAAAAATTCCATGCAAGTTTTACTTAGAAAAATTACTAATGCATAGTGAAAGTAATGGGACAAAAGTATGAAGCATCACTTGCCTTTTTTCTAGAGTATAAGTTCACTCCTTGTCCTTTCTACAATCACACTCTTCAAGTCACTACAATTCAATCAAGCAAGGCACAAGTTCAATCTACCATTCAAGCAATTCATCACATAAAATGATAAAGTCAAAGTAATGCATGCAAGCATGCCAAGATTTGTTTTATTTGAAAAAGTGGTTCCTAATGGGTCATTAACATTTGAAAACACCTAATGGTCATTTTATAAAGTGGCAAAGTCATTTGCAAAAGATTTCACTTCATAAACCATTTTCAAAACAAGGTATCATTTTATGTGGTGTAGAAATGTTTTTACTAAGGCATTAGTCTATAGGGTTCACAAAATATGTTTTCAAACCATAAAACTTTGTGTTTAGGGTCAGAAAGTTTAAAACAAAACATTTCCCAAAGGTTTTCTTCCAAAACTATTTTTAATAAATAAACCATATTTTTATTTGAGTAGAATTGGTTTTAAATCCAAGATTAATTCTTTTGCATCACCAAATATATTTTTGAAACCACAAAGTATTTCCTATGGTCAGTAGGTTCAAAACACATCATTTGCAAAAGATTTTATCCCCAAAATCACTTTAGAATAATTTTTATAACCTAAACAAGCATACATAAGTTTCTACAAAAACAAACATTTTAGAAGAAGTTTTTTACTAAACAAAGTGCATGGTTTCCTAGGGCTTGTATTGATGATTCCATTGATATAAAATTTGCAAATTTTGGACGTGTGGATCAAAAGTTATGGATTTTTCAAAATTGGAAAACTAATAGATCAAATTCTGTTTAAATCAAACAGACTGGCCACGTGGCTGTTTCTCATTGGAGGATAACGGTTCGTGCGGATCAAGCGTTGCGAGGCGTTGGATTAAAATGAGATCGTGCGACACAGATCAGTTCTTACCCTTTCGCTTAAGTCGCCTGTTTCTACGCGTCCGATCTAAATCGAATGGCCCTGATCTATTTAACCACAAAGTGGCGGCGCTGGCGGCGGTGGTTGGCGGCGGCGCGCTCAGACGGTGCGGTCGTCAATGATTTAGGAAGCAAGGGGAACAGAGGGGTAGCTTACCAGAATCGCCAAAGCTTGCTGATGCTCAACGTGGTTGTCGCGGGGCAGGGGGCGCACGGACGGGTCGACAATCTCTCGCCGGAGTTGCTCTCTGGCACGGGTACGCATGGCCGTGGTCGAAGGCAAGCGTCTGGGTCGCAACTGATCAAGTAAAAGTGTCAGGAGGGCGCGCAAGGTTGCCTAGGTTGTGAAAGAACTCACCAGAGGGAAAGGGGTGCGCTGGTTTGTCGGCTATTGCTCGCTGGAGTTGAAGCAGACCGTGGCGGCGCTCAGTCGAGGTGGTGTCCGACGCTCTGGGTCACCAGAGGAAGTGTGGCTGGGGTTAGTGGATGCGCAAAGTGATGGAGATCCAGTGAGCATGAACCAGAGAGGAGGGGGCGGCGTGTACTCACCGTATTTGTCGCCGGAGTGCGTCGGAGCCGCGGCGGTGCAAAAGGGAATTAGAGCAGCCTGGTGGCTCTCTGGTGGCGCTGGCTTGGGGAAAATGGGGGGAAGAGGGTGCTGGTTAAATGAGAGTAAACGAGGGGAGGAATTATTGGCGTGATTACGCGAATTGATCCGAGGATTAACAAGCAGAAACGGCCGGCGTGGTCATCGCGTGGGTGAGGAAGAAGGTGAGCTGGCGGTGGGGCCTAGCGTCAGCGAGAGGGAGAGAGGAGGAGTGGGTCCCGATTGTCATTCACTGCGCGGGTCGTTTCGTGTGTGAGAGAAAACGCTTCGGGGGAGAGGGTGAGGTGGGCTGCTTGGCCTTAGTTGGGCTGGCCTGGTTGGGTCGAGTCCGTTTTCATTTTTTTTTATACTGAAACTTTTCCCTTTTTCCATTTGATTTTCTGTTTTGAAATTCAATCAAACAATTCAATCATTCAAATAAATCAAACTTCAACCACACTTTGCATTGAGTTTTAGTTCTGTTTAACAACACAAAACTAAAGTCCAAAATAAAATAATAATTTTTATTCTTTTTAGGATCTATTTAATAATTAAATAAAATAGACCTTAATTATTAATTCAAATAGGTTTTGATTTATTTAATAAAATCTCCATTTGAAATCTAAATATTATAAAAACCAAATCAGTAGGTTTTATTTGAAAATATAAAATACTTGGAAAACTTGTTTAAAATAATTTAACAAGTTTTGATGTTTAATTAAAACGGTAAAACCTTTATTTTTAATAAAATTGGATATTAATAAATCCTTATTATTTTATTTAAATAACCCTTTACTCCTTTAATCAAAACAAAATATTTTATTTCAAAAACTTGGCCAAGGTTTAATTTGGCTCTATAAAAATAGTCCTTAATTATATTTCTACCTTTTTATTTGAAAACCAAATCTTTTCATTAAAAGATCCAAAAATAGTTTTTCTATTTATTTAAAATTTTCTTTATTAATTGTTTATCTTTTTAAATTAATTTAGGATTTGTTTGATCAAATAGGTTTGAAGGTTTCCAATTGGAATCAAAAGTTTCCTTCTCACCCTGAAAATCAATATAGTTTTATTTTATTCATTTATTTTTCACATAACAAGATTTGGAAAATCTTGGGATGTGACAGGCTACCACCCTTAAAATAAATATCGTCCCAAGATTTGGGAAGGCTAGGGTTACAAATTGGCTCAAAGCATCTAGGGTACTACCACCCTTAAAAATTTTCCAACTAAATTACATATTGGCCTTCTTGGGATCCTGGGGAAACTTCTCTGGGAAAACATATGCATAGTGTCCTTTGTTTTCACACTTGAAACATGTGACAAGGCTGAGATCCTTCATAGGATGGTTTATCTTGTGCTTCATCTTTTCTGGACAGTGGTTGCGTAGTGGCCTAGCTCCTTGCATTTGAAACACATCACTTGGCTGATATCTTTCTTTTCCTTTGGTATCATTGCCTCTTGTCTGTTTCTTTGGTTCTTCTTCTTTTCTGGGCATTCATTGGCATAGTGTCCCATCTCTTTGCAAGTGTAACATTGTTCTTGAGTAATATCCTTCTTGCTAGGGTTGGGGCATTTCTTCTTTTTCTTGGGTTTCTCCAAAGCTAGGAGTGCTTCTAGTTCTTGTTCTTCATATGTTATCTCATAGGTAGGAATGTCTACTGGTTTCTTTGACCTTCTATTGCTCCTTGGATAATTCATATGCCTCTTCTTTGGTCCCTTAAATTGGGTCATATTGCATGGAGGTACAAGTGGAGATTTTCTTTTGTCCTCATCCTTCTTGGTAGAAGTTGTTCCTTCATGAGGGTTTACAAACTGTTGATGCACTCCACCTTGTTTCCTTTGTTGAACTAGGGAATAGATGGGGCATTGGATAGGAACATGATTATTTCCTTCACATAGGAAGCAAGTAACTTGAGATGTGGGGCATTGGCCAACTGGATGTTCCTCTTCACAATTGGGGCATTGATCCCTATGTTCCTTGGAAGTGTGATCCTTGTCTCCACAAATATTGCAAGCTTGAGTTCCTTCTAAAATAACATCTTTGTCATCCTTGTTGTCATTAGCTCCTTGGGAAGAGTTGTCTCCAATGTTGATCATTTGAGTGGCCATCCCTTGCAACAATTGGGATTGAATTTTCAAAATCCTTTGTATGGCTGGGTCTAGTCCATTGTTGTTGGCTAAAAGCTGAGTTGTCACTTGGCTCAACTGGGTTTGGTTTGCTAGTAGTTATTCTCTCATGTGCATCTCTTGGTTGTTGTTGTTGTTGTCATCAACCTTGATGTTGGAGTCTCTTGGAGTAGTCATCTGTTTGGGTTGGATTGGGATTAGAATAGGCAAAGTATTTCTAAGGAAAATAATTCTAATCACACACATCACAATTCACACAAACAATGTGCAAGCAATCACAAACAAACACTCCTTCCAAACACAAGTTTCCAAGCATATTCTTAGACAACAAAACATTTTTGTTACACCACACTAAGTTGGTGGGTTTGACTTAAACTAAATATGGTGGTCCATCTATATGGTTCACTTGGGATCTTTCCATGAGATCATGGTTTCCTTGAGAAAAATTCTTGGTCACAAAACTTCAAAGGTGGTCATGGTTGCTTCTAAGTTGTGTTTCCTTAGACTCCAAATCCTTGAGCAAGACTTCTTGTCTAACTTGTCCTTAGTTATATCCAAGGTTGAAGTCCTTGGTGAAAATGCTGAAGATGTTGAAGTCATTAGAGTTGAAGATGTTGAAGTCATTAGAGTTGATGAAGTCCTTTGCACATGGTGAAGTCTTTGGCCATGGGAAGGCATTATCCATGAAGTTGAATTAGAAGAGATGTAGAGTCAAAACCAAAAATGGTTGAGGAAAGAGTTTACAAGATTGTTTGTAAATAAGTTTTGGAACAAATACAACTCCTATTTTTCTAAGGGTTTTGTCCAATCCTAGGGTTACAAATCCTACAGGCAACACAATGCTCTGATACCATCTGTAAGGTTCCCAACCTTTAATAAGGTAGAGATCCCTGTGTTTACAATGCTAGTCCCTGGATCAATAGCTAGCATCCACAGTTAAGATGTAATATCAAGAAACAAAGGTCATAATACAACTTTATAACCAGGAATAAAATAAGTTATTACGTCTTACATAGCTCATTTGGCTATTACATTACATTGCAGCAGAATATCTATAAACATGGGGTCCTTCATCTTCAAAGTGCCACAGGCAGACATGTTGGTTGTAGACTTGTAATCCTAAACATTAAACTTCACTAATATCAAACAAACCTGCAACATAACAAGTTACAGCCACAAGGGTCAATACATTTGAATTGTATTGGCAAGTGATACTATGGTAGTATAGTGGAGTCTATCATCTATATGCATTTGGCTAAGTGGAGCTTAGGCTTGCTTTGCTCAAAATAGATTTTCCATGTCATTTGAAATCACTAAGTTTTTGCTTGACAAAATAATCTTTCCCAAGGCATCTCCCAATCAAAGATTGAAGATCCTTTAACCCTTGTTCAAACACAAGTTTTTAACTTAGAAATTTGGATGATGAGATTCTTGATAGCTTCCACGTCTTGATGCTCAAATTGTCCTTTGCCAGGGACATCGCTAAGTACTTAGATTTTACACTCTGCAGAGGTGGTGCACTTTCCCCACAAGACTTGGTTTCACCAAGACAAGATCTTTCAGAAGCCTTTCCTTAGACCAAATGGACGCGTTCCAACCTATCATCCCACTATCACCAACTGTCCAAATGGCTAAGTTCTAGCAACCTATGTGATCCAGGCAGAGCCCATAATGCCAAGTGGTTGCACTTGAAGCTTCTCAACATTTGACATCTCAAATCTCTTTGTTCCTGGGTGGCTATCCACAAGTGAGATACACAAGGTAAACCATAAAAATGGGCCTTGTGAACCACTCAACACAAACCATTCCTTCCATTCCACCCAGGTGATTCATTCACTTAGTTGTTTTATTTAACAAAACACAAGTCCTCAGACTTAGAAATTTTTCCATAGTGTGAATATATATACCACCCTTGTTTTCTATTAGCTAAGCTAAGCTTGATAGTAGTAGGAATCTTAACTTAGGAAATTCTACTAAGGTTTCATCTACTAGGATTTCCCATAGCATGGTTTATACTTAGCAAAAATTCCATGCAAGTTTTACTTAGAAAAATCACTAATGCATAGTGAAAGTAATGGGACAAAAGTATGAAGCACTACTTGCTTTTTTGGTACAGTATAAGTTCACTCCTTGTCCTTGCTACAATCACACTCTTCAAGTCAGTACAATTCAATCAAGCAAGGCACAAGTTCAATCTACCATTCAAGCAATTCATCACATAAAATGATAAAGTCAAAGTAATGCATGCAAGCATGCCAAGCTTTGTTTTATTTGAAAAAGTTTCCTAATGGGTCATAAACATTTGAAAACACCTAATGGTCATTTTATAAAGTGGCAAAGTCATTTGCAAAATATTTCACTTCATAAACCATTTTCAAAACAAGGTATCATTTTATGTGGTGTAGAAATGTTTTTACTAAGGAATTAATCTATAGGGTTCACAAAATATGTTTTCAAACCATAAAACTTTGTGTTTAGGGTCATAGAGTTTAAAACAAAACATTTTCCAAAGGTTTTCATCCAAAACTATTTTTAATAAATAAACCATATTTTTATTTGACTAGAATTGGTTTTAAATCCATGATTCATTCTTTTGCATCACCAAATATATTTTTGAAACCACAAAGTGTTTCCTATGGTCTTTAGGTTCAAAACACATCATTTGCAAAAGATTTTATCCCCAAAATCATTTTAGAATAATTTTTATAACCTAAACAAGCATACATAAGTTTCTGCAAAAACAAACATTTTACAAGAAGTTTTTTACTAAACAAAGTGCATGGTTGCCTAGGGCTTGTATTGATGATTCCATTGATATAAAATTTGCAAATTTTGGACGTGTGGATCAAAAGTTATGGATTTTTCAAAATTGGAAAACTAATAGATCAAATTCTGTTTAAATCAAACAGACTGGCCACGTGGCTGTTTCTCATTGGAGGATAACGGTTCGTGCGGATCAAGCATTGCGAGGCGTTGGATTAAAATGAGATCGTGCGGCACAGATCAGTTCTTACCCTTTCGCTTAAGTCGCCTGTTTCTACGCGTCCGATCTAAATCGAATGGCCCTGATCTATTTAACCACAAAGTGGCGGCGCTGGCGGCGGTGGTTGGCGGCGGCGCGCTCAGACGGTGCGGTCGTCAATGATTTAGGAAGCAAGGGGAACAGAGGGGTAGCTTACCAGAATCGCCAAAGCTTGCTGATGCTCAACGTGGTTGTCGCAGGGCAGGGGGCGCACGGACGGGTCGGCAATCTCTCGCCGGAGTTGCTCTCTGGCACGGGTATGCATGGCCGTGGTCGAAGGCGAGCGTCTGGGTCGCAACTGATCAAGTAAAAGTGTCAGGAGGGCGCGCAAGGTTGCCTAGGTTGTGAAAGAACTCACCAGAGGGAAAGGGGTGCGCTGGTTTGTCGGCTATTGCTCGCTGGAGTTGAAGCAGACTATGGTGGCGCTCAGTCAAGGTGGTTGCCGACGCTCTGGGTCACCAGAGGAAGTGTGGCTGGGGTCAGTGGATGTGCAAAGTGATGGAGATCCAGTGAGCGTGAACCAGAGAGGAGGGGGCGGCGTGTACTCACCGTATTTGTCGCCGGAGTGCGTCGGAGCCGCGGCGGTGCAAAAGGGAATTAGAGCAGCCTGGTGGCTCTCTTGGGGGAAATAGGGGGAAGAGGGTGCTGGTTAAATGAGAGTAAACAAGGGAAGGAATTACTGGCGTGATTACGCGAATTGATCCGAGGATTAACAAGCAGAAACGGCCGGCGTGGTCATCGCGTGGGTGAGGAAGAAGGTGAGCTGGCGGTGGGGCCTAGCGTCAGCGAGAGGGAGAGAGGAGGAGTGGGTCCCGATTGTCATTCACTGCGCGGGTCGTTTCGTGTGTGAGAGAAAACGCTTCGGTGGAGAGGGTGAGGTGGGCTGCTGGGCCTTAGTTGGGCTGGCCTGGTTGGGTCGAGTCCGTTTTCATTTTTTTTATACTGAAACTTTTCCCTTTTTCCATTTGATTTTCTGTTTTGAAATTCAATCATTCAAATCAATCAAACTTCAACCACACTTTGCATTGAGTTTTAGTTCTGTTTAACAACACAAAACTAAAGTCCAAAATAAAATAATATTTTTTATTCTTTTTAGGATCTATTTAATAATTAAATAAAATAGACCTTAATTATTAATTCAAATAGGTTTTGATTTATTTAATAAAATCTCCATTTGAAATCTAAATATTATCAAAACCAAATCAGTAGGTTTTATTTGAAAATATAAAATACTTGGAAAACTTGTTTAAAATAATTTAACAAGTTTTGATGTTTAATTAAAATGGTAGAACCTTTATTTTTAATAAAACTGGATATTAATAAATCCTAATTATTTTATTTAAATAACCCTTTACTCCTTTAATCAAAACAAAATATTTTATTTCAAAAACTTGGCCAAGGTTTAATTTGTCTCTATAAAAATAGTCCTTAATTATATTTCTACCTTTGTATTTGAAAACCAAATCTTTTCATTAAAAGATCCAAAAATAGTTTTTCTATTTATTTAAAATTTTCTTTATTAATTGTTTATCTTTTTAAATCCCTTTAGGATTTGTTTGATCAAATAGGTTTGAAGGTTTCCAATTGGAATCAAAAGTTGCCTTCTCACCCTGAAAATCAATAAAGTTTTATTTTATTCATTTATTTTTCACATAACAAGATTTGGAAAATCTTGGGATGTGACACTAACCTTGTCTGGGAGGTATCCCATGCCTCACCGCCCCCTCTCGACCAGCCCTACCTCGTGGAAAGCAGCCAGAACCGTCACGAACGCCGCGCCCGTGCCGCTGTCGACCATGCCGACCCGCGCCGCAGAGCACGCGCCGTTCCCATTCAACGAGACCACCCCGAGCCATCGCTGCCCGCCAAAATGCTCCCCACCGTCCCAGGAGACCGCCAGACATGCCCATTTCACCACCCGTACCCCGTAGCCACCGCTCGCCGTCGAAGACGCCGCCTCTGCCACGCAGAACATCGAGCGTTCCAGACCGTTTGCCACTGCCCCTACATGCGCATTAAAGCCATAGAGCATCTCCAGGAGACCACCGATCGATCGCCACCCTCGGCCATGCCTCTAGCAGCCCGTAGCCATGTCGCCATCGTCGCCTGCCCATCCTGTTCGGTCTCGTCGTCAAGACTATAAATAGAGGCCTCCCCCGCTCAAACTCTTCACACCATTTCACTCCCCTCTCCTCACTGATCGTTCTACCCCATTCCCAGAGCCAGGCGAGCAGCGCATCGCCGGAATTTGGCCGGAGCCCGCCGCTACTGGAGAAGAAGGAAGCCAGTGATTGTAGCCGCCCCAGGAGCAGCTGCCGGTACCAGGAGGTTCGCCGTCATCGACTTCATCGTTCGCCCGCCTCGCCGACCCTCGCCTGAGCCCCGGTGAGCCTCCCACGACCCCCACCTGTCGTGTTAGGGTTCTGTCTCACCGTCGCTGCCCGACATGGACGATGAACCAGAGCCGTTGGATTAGAACTAGATCCAACACACCACGTTGCCCCGAACCGCTTCACACCCCCCGTCTCACTGACGCGTGGGGACAACAACTTAACCAGCCCGCGTAAGTGCTAAGCGTAGCAGGCCGGCCCATTTTCTCTTCCCGCGCAGCCCACTCGTTTGAATTTGGATTTTTCCATTTTCATTCAAACACAGTTCTGTACCTAGTTTCAAAAATCAACCCAGCTCGATTCAGTGAACCAAATTGAATGAAAACAATTTTGTTAGAAAGGTCTGGAAATGCTGAATCCAAGCACGTTGGATTCAAATCATTTGGTTATGTAGATCACCCTTGGTAAAAATAACAAGGCAGAAGTTTTTCTGCATTTAAACATTTTTCAAATTTATACCATAATAGCTTTTGAGTTGATTCCAACTCTCAAAAATCACAATTGATCATACCTTTCAGAATATATAAAAATATATGGGTTTACTTACAGATATAATGTTCAAGTAATAAAAGAATGCCACATAGGCATTTCTAGTCACTTATTTTATTTAAAATAAAAAGGTTAAACCTTATTAAATTGTGACACCACTTTAAATCACATTCCCATGAACTAAAATATGTGGTGATGACATGTGTCAACATGATCCCATGCTTGGTTTGGAGAATATTAAATCTTAAGTAGTTTTTCAATGAGTAGAAATTACTTTTCTAAAAATAAAATCATTAAGTCAAGTGCTTGTAATGATAGTGATGATGCTAGATCATCTATAGAACCCCTTTGTGTGATGATTGAAAGTAGTTAAGTCGTATTTATTTATAGACGCTAGTACCGACCAAGGATACGAGGAGGAAGGAAGATACTACGAAGAAGAAGCCGAGGAGAACTTCAACCACTGCTCTGCATAAGGCAAGCCTAATACTACTAGTTGAATGTGCAAGCTAACACTTGCAAGATATTAGACTTTAGCAAGCCTTACCATGCCAACCATATGCCTTAAGCATATTTGGTTATACCCACTTGATAACCCCATCCTAATTTTACTTGCAAGCTTTTTACTTTAGGTCTTTATCAAAGCTTTCTTTTAGAGTTTACTTAAGTGACTTGTAGATTCTAGGAAGTTAACTGAAGGTTGCATAAAGATCATAAAATTTGGCCTAAGCTATATAATCTTGATGTCATCCTAAGGCATGAGATTGAACCTAGTGAAAATTTCACTAGTTTATCACCCCTCATTAGTACTCATACCCCCCCCCCCCCGCTTGTAGATGCTAATTCTAAGCATAAAACTTGATCAACTTTATTTGGGATTACTTGGTGAAAATGGTTATGAAAACTTTAGAATGATGGATCATTCTACTGAGATGTTTTGACATGAGTTTCCACACACCAGATGATTTTGGTGATGAAAATGTTGAGGCATGAGCCTTAGCCCTTTATAAAACTGATGGTTGTCTGGATGCGATACCATTCCAATTTTTCCGTACAACCACAATACCCGAAGATTGGGTAGGGCTTCACTAGAAACTTATATACCTTAGTATTGGTTCCCTCACGACCAAGGTATGAGCTGAGGCTACCTTGTGAAGATTGTCCACCTGTGCAGTACCCAAGATGACAGTTGGTCATGGTTGGGAGGCCAAACTCACAGGAGAGGTTCTTATACTAGGGCGTGTAATTGAAAGGTTAGGTTTGATTATCCGCATACTGAGTATGGATGCTTTGTAATGGATGATGTACTGTGGTATCCAATTCTGTTATGTCTCGCAACAATGGTAATCCTGGGATTGCGATGTATGGCATAATAGGCATCTGGGATTAAAAATCCGGGTGTTGACAACCATGATCACCCTCAAGCACCATCGCGTGAGCAATTCGCCGGTTGTCCTCCGGTGACCAAAATAGGGCGGCGCAACCACCAATAGGTTCCTCGGGATACCTCTTTCCCAACGCACCTAGCCACAGCCCCGCGCGCGCACTAGATCAATCGATAAGTCCTCAATCAGTGAGGATCAACTCATGTGACGTCATGCCTATGTCAGATTCAAACCACATCAGCTAGTTTGACAAGTCCTTGCTAGCGTGGCGTGTGACGTGTCCCAGGGCCCATATGTCATTGTCTGGGGGGTATAACTAGGGTCGGTAATAAACACATTTATTAAATCTAAGAGATGAGGTGGCCACCAGCCCACTGGTCAATGACTAAGGCTAGGTGTGGGTGCGGTGTAAAAAGTTAATTCCTATTTAAGAAATAAATAAAATGTTATAAGCTCAATTATTAATATTCCAGAAATTCAATAAATGATTAAATCTTGTTAAATTAATAACTTTTGATTTATAATTCAGAAAAATATGTATAATATATGAAAAATTGTAGAAAAATAAACTCTACAACTTAAAATTATTATCAAATGTTATTATGATGATTTTTTAAATAAATATTATTTAATAAAGGTTTTATAAGAAATAAAACTTTGTTAATACATATTTTAAATATGGTAAATATTAAAAATATGAATAAAATACCAAAAATCTTATAAAAATAAGAACAATACTTTAAAACTATAATCATACATTATTATTTCACTTAATTAAATATTTATTATTTATTAAATATTTATAAAGTAATAAATATTTTCAAAATCATATCTTATTATTTATAAATCACAAAAATATATGTAATTTACCAAAATGATCACAAAAATAATATACCTACATGATAAAAATATAATATTCCACTTTTAAAGTAAATAAAAAACTTAATACTCTAGTAATTTGAATTTAAATCTATTTCCTTAGTTTAATAATTCATCCAAGGGTAAATAAAATTTGTTAAAATTTCTAAAATTTTCAATCTAGGTCTAATAAACAATATTGATCTTAAATATTATAATGTAAGGTCTAATTGATTCAACACATTTTAAATACAATTACATTCAATTACCATTCCAACTATATATGTAGTTTATTTTCTAAAAAGATTCTTGTCCAATATAAACTCTTTAAAAATACACTGTGATTCAATAAAATCTTTTCCATATACTTCAGCCATCAGTTTACAAAACTATCACAACACTATAGTGAATCCATAAACAGTTAAGCAATATTATTTCCTTGTTTGCAAATTATAACCATTATTAAAGTAACCTTAAGGCAACATTACCAAGTACACAAGGTACAAATGTTATAAGTATAATCCTTTCAAACTATCTATGTTTTAAAGTTAACTTTAGTCTACAATAATTTAAATATAATACTATAAACATTGTTATATGTTTTATAGTTAACTTTGGTCTGATATAGTTAAGTCATAAAGCATCTCCAGCCCAAACTATTCAAGCAAGCATAAATAACATCGACCAGACTCAACTAACCACAAAAATTGATTAGACCTCAAAAAATAAATCTTTTCTTCAAATGTTATTCTGTTTTCCACTTCAAAACAACAGTTCTTATATAAGCAATTTTAAGTAGCATTTCACAATTAAGTGTATCTCATTATTTATGATATTGTAACTACATATTGCTTCACACACACTCACAAGCCCTTATAAGAAGCACAAGTATTAAACTCATCTAAAAGTACAACACATTTCAAAGACAACATTTCTAGTATCCAAACCCTAGAACAACATTATCCCCAGGATTCGCTTTTATAAAGTGTATCACATTACTTATGCATAAGAGCATATTGCCTCTTTAAAAATTAGTCCTTATCGGACCAATGATGCTGATTTCAGATTTTGGATCTTATACTGACTCGAAGACCGTGAGTGCATAATCATGCAATCACAAAAGACAAGTTCACACTTGCTCATGTCCTTTGTTTATTTTCTGTAAAGTATTTTACAAATCCAGTGTTGTCATCACCGCATTTGAAAAAGGTCAGAAAACACTATTTTCGATAATAATGTGAACTATTGGTTACTGATCCAGGGTGATGATCTAATCTATTAAATCTGACAGTTGGAATACCACTGTTCAGAACTATATCACCTAGGACTTAACAACCAATGTCGCTAGTGATTCTTGCGCCGTATATTATGCGTTGACCATGAGATTTGGAATGGGACGAAGAAGTCAGCTGCATCTTCTTCCTATCGCATGAAGCCGGATGTGCAGGTCGTGGCTGTTATCCTCGTAGAGTGCATATTAATTGGTAATTCGTAGAGGATATGCAACATATGGGTGGGAACCCTCAACATCCCACGATAGTTCTGGCATCTAACGGTTTGTACAAACCATTGCCGTAGTACAATATGTGGGCATGGTGTACACCAAGGAGGCATGCGAGGTCGCGAAGGGGGCAGTGATTGGCTTGGATCATCTTCTAGGCCCCACATCATGGAATTGTGGACGGGAATAAGCTGCCCAGTTGTGCAACAAAGAGTTGATATCTCATGGGTAAAGTGACGCAAATCTACAGAGTGTAAGAACTGTAACTTGTTACTCCCTGTTCCGGGAAGGACCTGCGAACGCGGCGGGAAAGGAACTCCATGAAACTTCTGGTAAACCCGTGAAGGCTGACGGACATAGCTTTTCAGTATAAAAGCAACCTTTGAAGAAATGTTTATAAAAACTTGCATTGCCTATGACCTACGGTCTGTGGCTGTAGTTACAGTGCATCAAACACTCCTTTTCTAGTGAATTTGTTGAGTATGCTCGTACTCAAAGTATCTTCTTAACCCTTGCTAGATTTTGAAGCCATTAAGACGATGTTTACACCAAGTTATGCTCCAGGAATCAGCATCCAAAGCTAAAGCTCTTCAACAAAGACAAGGAAGTCAACAGATACCTCAACTCAAGTGAAGACGAAGTTACTATTTTGATAGAAATATAATCTCTAGCCATAGAATCTACTTCTTTAGTGTATTGCAATAGCAACAATTCTAACCCCTTAATTAAAATACTAGTCTAAAAAGTATAATAAGTGGTGCATTATTTATCTTTGATTCTTCTTTGTTTCTTTCTCTCTCTTTAACCTAGAGTGTTCTCTAGATCTTGTGTAAAGAGTGAGTTGTAACCTTTAGCCATGTATTGGACCTTCTGTGTTTCTGTTGTGCCACTCTGAGGGGTGTAATACTGGTGAACGGTGTTTCATTGGTGTTATATCCATGACTATAGTATACTACATCATGCAGTGGTATGCTGGGTCACCGCAGTTGGTATTAGAGCATATGCTTTGACTTTAGGTTGGAAACCTAGTAAATGGGTAGAACCTGTAGGACACATCCTAGCAAGAATAAAGAGTTCTCTAGTGATATGAGGGATATTCACTTGAGAATAATCCTGTCATGTTTCTAGTGCAATAATTCTTTTGTATGATTGCAATTCCGATCATTACCCAAGGTTTTTAACTCTATGTGACTGATGATAATTTCGTATCTATAGTTCCACATGGCACCTCGATATCCACCCCGGAATGTTCAAGTGATGAACAGGACGTTCAATGACTACGGAGGGGATGTTGGGAATATGCCCTAGAGGAAATCATGTATGATGATATTTCCCATTGTATTCATAAAGTTATTAAGTTGTCCTTGTATAAACATCTGATGTGTATCATTGAATATGTGATTCGGTTGTGGAACTATGCATTCATGTTGTTTGTACTAAATATCCTTGGTCATTGAGGTTGTGCTGGACACACAACTTAGACCAATGTGAAAGTTGGCTTGATGACTCGGTTCCACTTGTCATGGGCATGGAGATGCTATTCCAACTTACACAGACTCGGCTAAAGAGTTTAGCGAGTCGGATTGACCCATATTGAGGTACAACGAACAAGTTGTCATTTGTATGTCTCAATCAATGTAATCCTTAGACCTGAGGTTATTGCATAGTCCAAGTTGAGGATCGTCGACTTAGGTTCTGTCAAATGCTGATCCGTAACTGGGCAGTTATAAAGGCAGAGTTCGGGTCGACTGAGAATCAAGCTGTGTGATGTGAATAACCAAGATGGGATTTTGCCCCTCCACTTGGAGAGATATTCTCTGGGCCCTCTTGTGAGATATGATTCGGAAAGCATGGCCATGCACGACTCGGTTAAGTGTTAACCGAGGCGATCGACTAAGAGTTAGTCGAGTGAATCACTTATCTCTGATCGAGAAGATAGTCAGACTATTTAAGGGATGACATATATTCGCCTATAGTCTGACAAGGTATATCGTGAGGCAAAAGGGACTCGGACGAAATTCGCATTGGAAAGGCAAGTCGTCATGACTCTTTGGTACTTGGGAGTCGGCACGTTCTGCTAGGAGCCGCTACTGACTGATCGATTGAGAGTCGGACTCCAATCGTGTCCAAGTAGCCACGAGCCTGGGGGGTCACACACTTAAGAGCGGGAGCATGTTCGGATTGGATCTGAACCTGTAATCTGGTTGGGTTGGACCTAAACCGGATTAGGACTGAGTTAGTGACTTGGACTCATGGTGACTAGTGTTATATGGGCTTTAGTGAATGGGTCGCGCGAGCAGAGCCCACGTTCACTCTCTATATATAGTGGAGTACCGTAACCCAGAAAGGTTAATCGTTGTTCGGTTAGGTCATTCCATGTGTTGGAAACCCTAGCTCCACAGCAGTCCTACCGTCGATACGAACCTAGCAGTTCGCCGCCGGTGCTCCTCCTTGTACTTGTGGATACCAGTAGAGGTGCTGTGCGATCAGCACCAGGACGATCAGATCGTGAGGACTGCACTGCATCAACTGACGCGCTTCATCAGTAATCTGCAACTGCGCGTCTAGTGGTAAACCTCGTGGCCTTCTACCTCAGCTAGATCTTGGGATCACCACGTTAGAGGAAAAAGTTTTGTTTTATCTCTGCATGGCCCAACAGTGGTATCAGAGCGATAGCTTCTGGTTTTAGGCTCAAAATCTCGCATATGAGATATGCGGTTGGCTATAGATGAGATCTGTGTGCTGTTTGGTGGTCGATCTATGAGATAGATCGGTTTTGTACGAAGTTGATTGGATCAATTGTACTCGGGGAATGGTAGATCTGATTTCAGTGATCATACAGCTGAGGTCGTGGAACGACATACCCCTAACGGTCGGCTTCCACCATCGGGGTAGACGGTGACACGTAAATCCAGAGGCGGTGATCAAAGATCAAAAAGTTTGATCGAATCGGAACAATGGTCGGAATCCATGTCCGGATCGTAGATGAGATCTACGTTTTCGGAAAAAGTTTGATCGAAGCGGGACGACCGGCTTCGCCCTGTCGTAGCGCCTTAGATGTCGTTGCGAGTTTCACAACACCGGTAGATATTGTATCTATGCATAACTTGTTTTTGCAGGAAGTTGTCAATGGTATGGTTCATGTGCATGTGATGTATGTGTGTAATCCATACGTGATCTGCGAATCACGGTTTTTGTCAGCCGGCTGGAGCCTAGGTGCTGTCATTTTATTGTATAATGACCTGCGTGTCGGATTCTCTATGTAATTTACATTACTAAGCTAGTGTAGCTGTTTGGAGAACCCGGAAGGCATGCAAGGCGTTGTACATGTCGGCGACATGGAGTAAGATGGCAAGTGACAAGAGTTGGCACGAGTCGGATTACAGGCTTTGTGGAGATGGAGATCTCCATGAAGAGAGCCATACCATTTCACATTATAAATGCTTTATTTTGTGTTATTATTATGTCTCAGTTTTACCTCTATTAGATAGTCGGTAAAATTTAATCCCTCAAATAAGGTCTAGTCGGTTTTCCCGCTAGTGTTTGCACCATCACAAGTCGGACATTTTTGGTAGTGGGCTCATAAAATTGAGGTGCTGCCAATTCTTTTCGACTAGGTGGGTTCGAGTCGGACTCTTACTACGCAAACACTCGGTAAGCTAGACGGGTCTATCACAACGGTTGTGGGGCTCGGGGAAAAGTCAGATGGGAGCCCGGGCATGTGATGCCACCCGTCCAACAGGAGTCGCATGAGATGCGATTGACAAGGAGTTGTCTACCTAGATCACTTGGCGGCTAGTGGTGATGCTAAAGCTCACTAGCCGACTTGCTTATTTAGGATCCTGAATCACTAAGTAACCATCGGAGGGGTGTTGGTTCTAGTGGGAGCATAAAATATTAAAATGTTTAATATGCTTGCTCTTTATGTATACATGTCTTAAGTGTTTTGCATATTTTCTGTTGTAGATCATGGAACCAAGTTGCAATCACTCTCAGATATCCGATTTTGCGTTGAGAACTATTCTTGAGAAAGATAAACTGAACGACACTAATTTTACCAACTGGTTTCGAAATATGAGAATTGTTCTCAAACAAGAAAAGAAGGACCATGTCCTAGACAACCCACTTCCAGATGAGCCGAATGAGAATGCGACTGTCGCAGCCACCAATGCCTACCGTCGGGCTAAGGATGAGTCCACGGATATTAGCTGTCTTATGCTTGCTCACATGGAACCGGACTTGCAAAAGCAGTTCAAGCATGTTGAGGCCTACGATATGATCGAAAGCCTCAAAAGTATGTTCCAGGCTCAGGCGAAGACTGAAAGGTATCAAGTCTCTCAGGCTTTGCTGAGTTGCAAGCTTAAGGATGGTAATCCACTGAGTCCGCATGTGATCAAAATGGTTGGATACGTGCAGTCTCTGGAGAGGCTTGGCTACCCCATAAGCGAAGAGTTCGCTACAGACATAATTCTGAACTCTCTTCCTAGTGCATATGGACAGTTCATTTCGAACTATCACATGCATGGTATGGATAAGAAGCCCACTAAATTGCATGGGATGCTCAAGCAGGCAGAGGCGGATCTCAAGAAGGGCGCCAATCAAGTGTTGATGGTGCAGAATAAGGCTAAGTTCAAGAAGAGTTCTTGGACTAAGAAGAAGGCTAAGTCAGGAGGAAAGCAGGCTCCGGACCCGGTCCCAAGCGCTTCCTCAGGGACTAAGCCATCTCCTTCAGCCGGATCCACTTGCTTCTACTGCAAGGCGGATGGCCACTGGAAGAGGAACTGCAACAAGTACTTGGCCGCGAAGCCAAGAGTGGAGGTATGACTTCCGACTCAGGTACACTTGTTTGCAATGTTATAGACATATATCTTGCTGATGCACCTAATAGTTCTTGGGTATATGATACCGGATCAGTTATTCACATCTGCAACTCGTTGCAGGGACTGGTAAGAACTTGGAGCGTAGCAAGAGGCGAGGTTGATATTCGAGTCGGCAACAAAGCAAGAGTTGTTGCGTTGGAAGTCGGCACGATGCAACTTCATTTACCTTCCGGATTCATTATGGAAATGAATAATTGTTATTATGTTCCAGTGCTCAGTCGAAACATTATTTCTACTTCATGTTTGATGAGCCAAGGCTATGAGTCGAATATCAAGAATAATGGTTGTTCTTTGTATTTGAATGATATGTTTCACGGCTTTGCACCCATCCAGGACGGGTTATTTATTTTGAATCTTGATGGTGAGTCGGTTTATAACATAAATGTTAAAAGGTTGAAACCAAATGATCTAAATATGACTTACTTTTGGCACTGTCGTCTTGGTCATATAAGTTGGAAACGCATGAAGAAGCTCCATAATGATGGACTCCTAACCTCGTTCGACTTGGAGTCGTTCGAGACATGCGAATCTTGCCTACTCGGCAAAATGATCAAGACACCTTTTGCAAAGAGTTGCGAAAGGGCGTCCGACTTGTTGGGACTAGTACATAGTGATGTATGTGGACCAATGATCATGACAGCCAGGGGTGGTTATGAGTACTTCATTACCTTCACTGATGATTTGAGTAGGTATGGATATATCTACTTGATGAAACATAAGTCGGAAGCCTTTGAAAAGTTCAAAGAATTCCAGAATGAAGCACAGAATCAACTCGGCAAGAAAATAAAGTTTCTTCGGTCGGACCGAGGAGGCGAGTACATGAGCCATGAGTTTGATGACCATCTGAAAAGTTGTGGAATAGTTCCTCAACTTACTCCGCCAGGAACGCCACAAAGGAATGGTGTTTCGGAAAGGCGGAATCGAACCTTGTTGGACATGGTACGATCAATGATGAGTCAGACAGATCTGCCTTTATCATTTTGGGGTTATTGTCTAGAAATAGCGGCGTTCGCACTAAACAGAGTACCATCAAAATCGGTAGAGAAGACACCGCATGAGATGTGGACAGGCAAAAAGCCGAGTTTGTCTTTTCTTAAGATTTGGGGTTGTGAAGCATTTGTCAAGCGACTTCAGTCGGACAAGCTTACAGCCAAGTCTGATAAGTGTATTTTCGTGGGGTATCCGAGGGAAACCTTGGGTTACTACTTCTACAACCGAGAAGAGGGCAAAGTGTTTGTCGCTCGGAACGGTGTCTTCCTTGAGAAAGAGTTTCTCAGTCGGGGAGTAAGTGGGAGAATGGTGCAACTCGAAGAAATTCGAGAGGAACCGGCTAGTAGCGAGTCGGCAAAAACCTTGGAGGTTGAGCCGGTTGTGGCAGCTGAGCCGGTAGCAGCACCTGTACTACGAAGATCGGCAAGATTACGAAGTGTTCGTGATGTGTTACTGTTAGACAGTGATGAGCCGGCAAATTATTCAGAAGCGATGGTGGGATCTGATTCCGAGTCATGGCTTGGATCCATGAGATCCGAGATAAAGTCCATGGATGAAAATCAAGTTTGGAACTTGGTTGATCTGCCAGACGATGCAAGACCTGTCGAGTGCAAATGGGTCTTTAAGAAGAAAATTGATATGGATGGAAATGTTTCAATCTATAAAGCACGCCTTGTCGCGAAGGGGTTCCGACAAGTTCAAGGAGTTGATTACGACAAGACTTTCTCGCCCGTAGCGATGCTTAAATCAGTTCGGATCATGTTAGCTATAGTGGCATATTTCGACTACGAGATATGGCAGATGGATGTCAAAACGGCTTTCCTTAACGGAAATTTAACCGAGGACGTGTATATGATACAGCCCGAGGGTTTTGTTAATCCGGCTAATGCTGACAAGGTGTGCAAACTTCAGAAATCCATTTATGGGTTGAAGCAAGCATCTCGGAGTTGGAATATTTGCTTTGATTAGGTAGTCAAATCATTTGACTTCATCAAGAGTGATCATGATTCTTATTTGTACAAGAAGTTTAGTGGGAACAAAGTAAATTTTCTATTCTTATATGTGGATGACATATTACTGATTGGAAATGATGTCCAGATGTTGCAAGAAACCAAGGAATCATTGGAAAGGAATTTCTCAATGAAAGACTTGGGTGAGGCAACATACATCCTCGGAATTCGGATCTATAGAGATAGATCAAGGAGGCTCATTGGATTGAGTCAGAGTACTTATTTGGACAAAGTGTTGAAGAAGTTCAACATGGAATCGTCTAAGAAGGGGTTCTTACCGATGTCCCATGGTGTAAAACTTAGCAAGACTCAGTGTCCTTAGACAACTGATGAGCGAAGTCGGATGAGTGCGATTCCATATGCTTCTGCAGTCGGATCCATCATGTATGCTATGATTTGTACTAGGCCGGATGTTTCCTATGCTCTAAGTGTTGTGAGCAGATACCAAGCTGATCCTGGAGAGATCCACTGGACAACGGCTAAAAATATCCTAAAGTACTTGAGAAGGACTAAGGATATGTTCTTGGTTTATGGTGGTGAAGATGAACTCAGTGTAAAGGGTTACACGGATGCGAGTTATCTTACCGACTCTGATGATTCTCGTTCGCAATCTTGATACATGTTTATTATAAACGGAGGTGATGTGAGATGGAAGAGTTCCAAGCAAGAGACTGTGTCTGCGTCTACAACAGAGGCTGAGTATATTTCCGCCTCGGAGGCAGCAAAGGAAGCTGTTTGGATGAGGAATTTCCTCATGGATCTTGGTGTGGTTCAGGGCTCGTCCAATCCATTGGACGTGTATTGTGACAACAATGGTGCTATTGCACAAGCCAAGGAACCTAGCAGCACCAGAAGAACAAGCACATACTCATGCGGTACCACCTAATTCGCCAGTTCGTGGATCAGGGTGATATCAAGTTATGCAAGGTACACACGGATGCAAATATTGCGGATCCGTTGACAAAGCCGTTACCACAGCCGAAGCATGAGGCGCACCTGAGAGCCATGGGCATTATATGCTTAGACATGTGATGTCAGAAGATTGAATCTAGTGCAAGTGGAGACTGTTGGGAATGTGCCCTAGAGGCAATCATGTATGATGATATTTCCCATTGTATTCATAAAGTTATTAAGTTGTCCTTGTATAAACATCTGATGTGTATCATTGAATATGTGATTCGGTTGTGGAACTATGCATTCATGTTGTTTGTACTAAATATCCTTAGTCATTGAGGTTGTGCTGGACACACAACTTAGACCAATGTGAAAGTTGGCTTGATGACTCGGTTCCACTTGTCATGGGCATGGAGATGCTATTCCAACTTACACAGACTCGGCTAAAGAGTTTAGCGAGTCGGATTGACCCATATTGAGGTACAAAGAACAAGTTGTCTTTTGTATATCTCAATCAATGTAATCCTTAGACCTGAGGTTATTGCATAGTCCAAGTTGAGGATCGCCGACTTAGGTTCTGTCAAATGCTGATCCGTAACTGGGCAGTTATAAAGGCAGAGTTCGGGTCGACTGAGAATCAAGCTGTGTGATGTGAATAACCAAGATGGGATTTTGCCCCTCCACTTGGAGAGATATTCTCTGGGCCCTCTTGTGAGATATGATTCGGAAAACATGGCCATGCACGACTCGGTTAAGTGTTAACCGAGGCGATCGACTAAGAGTTAGTCGGGTGAATCACTTATCTCGGATCGAGAAGAGAGTCAGGCTATTTAAGGGATGACACATATTCTCCTATAGTCTGACAAGGTATATCGTGAGGCAAAAGGGACTCGGACGAAAGTCGCATTGGAAAGGCAAGTCTTCATGAATCTTTGGTACTTGGGAGTCGGCACGTTCTGCTAGGAGCCGCTACCGACTGATCGATTGAGAGTCGGACTCCAATCGTGTCCAAGTAGCCATGAGCCTGCGGGGTCACACACTTAAGAGCGGGAGCATGTTCGGATTGGATCTGAACCTGTAATCTGGTTGGGTTGGACGTAAACCGGATTATGACTGAGTTAGTGAGTTGGACTCACGGTGATTAGTGTTATATGGACTTTAGTGAATGGGTCGCGCGAGCAGAGCCCATGTTCACTCCCTATATATAGTGGAGCACCGTAACCCAGAAAGTTTAACCGTTGTTCGGTTAGGTCATTCCATGTGTTGGAAACCCTAGCTCCACAGCAGTCCTACCATCGATACGGACCTAGCAGTTCGCCATCGGTGCTCCTCCTTGTACGTGTGGATACCAGTAGAGGTGTTGTGCGGTCAGCACCAGGACGATCAGATCGTGAGGATTGCACTGCATCAACTGACGCACTTCATCAGTAATCCGCAACTGCGCGTCTAGTGGTAAACCTCGTGGACTTCTACCTCAGCTAGATCTTGGGATCACCACGTTAGAGGAAAAAGTTTTGTTTTATCTCTGCGTGGCCCAACAGGGGATTGGACAGACAATCTCTGACAACTTCTATGGAGTTTGGATTGTGAATCAAGACTTTTGGTCAAGATTTATAGTTACTATGATGGGCAGGTATTAGCTAAATACCGTGTCATGATCATGTTACCTAAGAAGTTAGGACTTAAGGGAGAAATTCCATTAGGAGAAGCAAGATGCATGGCATCTGCATATCAGATTGCGGTAGCAGCAGCCATAACCATGATCCGCGAACAAAAATACCAAGCTCTAAAAGGTAGTACTCACACCATTATACCCCATGAAACCGTAAACCCAGAGCATGAGTTAGATCACTCAAGTTTAGTCCAAACTAAACCTACTCTAGCTGTAGAGTACATGGATCGTTATCGGTCTTTGCTAAACACTTATCATAACACTCACCAAGTCTTAGTTCAGGAACTAGATACGGGCATTGAGGATTTTACTAATCCTGATAAGGCAGTGGCACGTAGAAAGAAGTTAGATAAAGAAGCTAGGCATCCCAAATACATACCTTCAGGAGAAGTGTATGAGGAAACTGAGTTTGATGATCCAAACTCGAAAAATTATGCCTACTACCAAACTAAACCCCAGTCACCTGAAGATTTATGGACCAAGTACAACTCCGAACAACAGTAATGGAATGGAGTTATTCCAACTAACCCTGAGCCAAACAAGTATGGATGGGGAGTAGAATCTCAAGGTGGAACCATAGGAAATCCTATACCTTGTGATACAAGTATCAGAGAAGAGACCAGATATAACCATAGAGAGACGTATGGACCATATGGGGGTGATACCAATCCAATAAACTTAGAAGAGTATTCCGATAGCTACTATACCAATATGTACGACTGGATCCAAGAAAAGGCTAAGGAGCCAACTTACTTTGAGGAAGCGTTGCCGGAAAACCAGGAATATTCGGTAGAAGATTACGCCAACTCTAGTCATTTTTCATTGACTAATCTCAGTCTCGGTACTTCTAATCAAGAATACACACCTCCTGGATGCTCTTATGCTCCACAAGGTAGTCGTAGGACTTCACGTCATCATGGACGGAACTGCAGGAAGCACTAGAGGAAGATGAAAGTAAGAAAGGAACGACATCCCAAGGGATGAGTGCTTGAATAATGTACATAGAGGGTAATGCGTATTGTAGTTTGAAAGGTTTGCCGAAATAAGTGAGTATATATTCACAAGAACAAGAAGTTCTTGTAAGATAGTTGTGTAAATAGGTGTGGAGCAAACCGTTGGACATCTAGTACATTTGTAAATTATTTAGAACCTATGTATAATACATGGTATATGTTTTGTTGTTTATCGATTTTTTGGATTTTCTTGAATCTTCTTGATTGCCTAGATTTGTACATGAAGTTTAATTAGGTGTACAAATGCATGATGTAACACCCAGTTATTACTTGATGTTATAGACCTAGATAGAAATGAGAATTGTATAAGGGAGTGACGAGTTTCAAGGATCAAGATGAAGACTTATTTGAAAAATAAAGAAAAAGATAAGGAGTATTAACATAATTCGAAGGATAGATCAAATTCAGGATATTCTCAGCCAGCTATAAGAAGAAAGATTAATGTAGTAAATATAAGGAACAACAAAAAGGGATGAACTTGGGGTTCAATATAGTAGGCAATATTACTAAGGAATTAATAAAGTAGTAATACCTAGTTCATGGAAGCATCATGAATTAGTACAAAGATGAAGTTGTGGAGCAAAATGGTATGTAAGCTTTGACAATTCAGAGGGAATGCCAGTAGTAGGTTGGAAACCGTAAGGTAATACATATCACCCAGGATGATCCGCAGCTGGTATTTGATCCATAGTCGGTATTCCAATCCACAGTTGGTATTTTGTCTGCAGCTGGTATTTGGTTAACTTAGTTAACTAGATCTTCTTAAAGGTTGCATAAAGAGCATAAAATTTGGCCTAAGCTAAGTAAGACCTAAATAAGTATAAAAGTTTAAGGCGATCGTCTTTCGAGATGCTTCGCAAGGTCAGACATATCCAAGCGAAAATGTCTAAAAGTAAGTAGACATATAATGCTGAAAGATTTATTTCGGAGATCCAAAATTGTGTGGATACACCGTAAAATGTTTCATCAGACCCTAATTAGGTAAAGTATAAACTGAACAGAGACCAACATTCTAGTTATAAATCCAATAAATACTATATAGACAATTTAAAGACTATTAGTAAACCCTAAGGGGGAGAGCAAACATTATAAATGAAAGTTGAAGAAGTACTATAGGTAAAAATGAAGGATTATCTAAAACTTAATAAGGTAAAAGCTTGAAGTTGATAAAAGGTTATTCCTAACCAACGAATTCTAGAAGAAACAACTCTTAAGTAACCCTTAAGAAGTAATAGAGAACACCCAATTGGACAAGTATTGAGGAACAAGAAATTCCAATGGGTATGGACTAAATGAGTTCAAATCCAATCTTGGAAGGAGTACCAGTACAACTCATATAATGACAAATCAAAGATTAGTCTTTTGATCACAAATATTGTCTAATAAAATTTGGAACACTGTTTCATGAGACTTCCAAGACCTTATATAATATAGTAAGAAAGCTAAATAATTAAATAAGAAGAGTTGGATTAGGATACCTAACCAGGATATAGAATGCTAAAATTATTTTCATTTAAGGTCACCATAGAGTGGAGAAATGTAGCAACCACTACAAGTCAATTCCTTACTCTGAGACGTGAGAGTCTGCGAATTTCGAGGACGAAGTTTATTTTAAGGGGGGAGTCTGTAACATCCCAGAATTAGAGCCTAGAAATAAGCTGAAACCAGATGTGTGCATTGCATTCATGCATAGAAAATCCGAATAATTTTCGCGCTTTTGAACAAAACTTGGCAAAGTGATTGAAGCTTCTCTTAACTTGATGGAATTGAAGTAGATCATCAAGTTGACTGTGATAAGTTTCAATATGACCTTTGCTAAAACCTTATTTTGGGTAAGGGAGATTTGATCTAAGGGTAGATCAAATGAAATAAAAAGTTAAACTCTAATACATTAGGATTTATATTTGATCCTTAGGTGATCATATCATATTATTCATTATAATCGCTCATGAGTACCAAGTTAAGGATATAACACAAATAATAAGAATGTAACAACTATATCTTAATCTCATCTGCTTATACCATGAGTATCATGGTAATACCTAACCCTACTTCTTAAGTAATATTGAGTAGGAAAGAAACTAAGTTTAGATCATTCACCATATATCTTTCTTTCCATATCAATCCTTATCATCTCTATTGAGTTAGATTCCAATATCTGTTGTTCATCAATATTGAGAACTCAACTATTGATTCACCAACTCTCAATCTATCAACTCTTGACCAGAACACAGCTTACATTTAAGTGTCTATAAAGAAACAACTAATAAGAGGTAAATAGTAATGCTAGTTTTAGATATCATCTATGGGATGGGAGTGTTTGAAGGAGAATAAATGAATGTGATAATTAATAAAGTTCAACTCACTCCTGAAATGATAGAAGAGTTATTGGGATATATAATTATAGGTTAGGAAAGAAGATTACAAGGAGGAATACTGAAGATAATTACTATCAGTAATTCTATTACATCAAGTGGGCATAGTCCATGAATAACATCCTTAATCCAATTAAAGATACTAAGAAGATAATTCCAATACAATTGTAATGTTGTATTGATAAAGCCTTGCTTAGCCAACTAAAAATCTAAGCTATAAATGATTAAAGGATTATAATGATCATGCCTTGCTCACGAGGGTTATATACTTATATCTTATTTAAGTGACATTGGTGGGTAGAACAAAATTGAAAACCTAGTATAGATAAGTGATCCTAGAGTAGTTATTACAGGTCACATTAATATAGTGCGAGGTTGGAATATGAGTTATTAGAGTAAATGTAAGACAGTATGATTCAATTAAAGCTAATGTAGCATATAGTTATGGAAGTAGTGTTATCCATATTAAAGGATAGTAAGTTTTAAAGAAAGGTAGTTGGATGTATATATCTAATGGAGAAATATTAGTGATGGATGATTAAGTAAGATTATGAGTGGAGTTGGAAAGAACTACTTGTTGGACTAAAGATTGTCAACAGTAAGAGTAATGGGTATCACCAAGCTAGGATATGAGAAAACTATAAAATGATTTAGAATCAAACTCATTGGATTCATCCATGAGTTTAGAAGATTAATAGGTGAATAGGAATATTGTTATGAAGTAAAGCTCATCATGTTCACCATAATGATGGATAGGAAGAAGTAGTATATCTAGGAAAAGAATTCCTTAATTAGAAATCCAGGATTGTGAATTATGGAAAATAAACATTCTTGGGAAACATCCAACTCTAAATCTTAAACCAAACATAATATCCATTTAAGGTTATTGATCCATCATCTTATGTAAATATCACTTTATAGGAATATTCTCCTATAGCAAATCACATAATCACATCTTTGTCAATTCCAACCATCATAATTATATGTGCTTAAGAGTATCTTTATCAATTCCTTTCTATAAAACATTCTAGATATAACTTTCTATTTTAAAAAGGTGATGTCATCAAATATCACAAATAGAAGACAATATGCTTAGTTATTAAATCTTTTCTCACATCAACAAAGAAATATAAGTAAATTAAGAACCCTAAATTTCTATGTTTACCATAATAAATATATACAATACCATTTTCTAAATTAATGAAAGTAGTATTAACCATATTAATTTATTTTGTATTTCATGCATCAAATAATTATATAGGATCATTATACATATAAAAATTTCTATTCAAACTATGAGTAAACTAGAGTTTAGTTTATGAACAAATAAGAAAATATCATATAATAAGGCCATGGTGTAATGTAGAAGAAAAATGAATAATAAGGGCTACTACAGAATATAAAAAGGGTTTTCGATAGAAAATAAATAAATAGATAATACCACTATTTGACAAACTCATAAAAGAACTTGAATATACTTTATTAATGCTACAATCATCTAGCAAAGCAAATCTATAAAGAGAATTCAAATCAAATAAGTAAAATTCAAATCTGAAAGTAAAACAGAAAATAGAAAAAAGGAAAACAAAGAAAAAAACGTTTCCTGGCCGTGGCCCAACTCCTCTATGCTTACCTGTCGCCCAGGTGCAGCCCACAAAAGCCCAACAGCCAAGCCCAGATCATTCACTTCTATAACTGACAGGTGGGACCAGGAAGGGACTACGGGTTGATCTTGAAGAAGTGCCAGGGGGTTTTCTACAAAACAACATGTCGTCGTCTTCCTCCAGCTGGAAGCAGCTCGGTGGCGATGCCGAGGCCGTCCACCGTCGTCCTTGCGCCAAGATCCACACCGTCGTCGCCAGGAGAGGATAAGGAGGCCACCACGACGTCCCCGTTCGTCCTCATCCACATTTCCCCCTCTGAAACTCTCCCTGCCCCATTCCCAACCATGCCGAAATCCTAGCTCGGAGGTGAGCCGGTGCCAGTGATTCTATGCTCGCCTCGGCTAGATAAGATCATGGGGGAGACCGCCATGATCTTCTCGTTCGATTTCCCTAACTCGCACTAGCAGAGGAGGCGCGAATCAACCCAATCGCACCCTCGGTTCCCGGCGCTATTTGTCGACCTCACTGCCGTCTCTGACCTCGCCTCGCCGAATCAACCACACCATCGCGTTCCTAGTGAATCACTTAATCTCCTCGCATGCGCAGATGCCCTGTTTGCTTCCTAAATCCATGCCACCATGATCACCCACAAGCACCACCGCGTGAGCTCGTCGCCGGTTGTCCTCCGGTGACCAAAATAGGGCGGAGCCACCACCAATAGGTTCCTCGGGATACCCTCTTTCGAACGCACCTAGCCACAGCCCCCCGCGCGCACTAGATCAATCGATCGATCCTCAACCATTGAGGATCAACTCATGTGACGTCATGCCTATGTCAGGTTCGAACCACGTCAGCTAGTTTGACTAGTCCTTGATAGCGTGGCGTGTGACGTGGCCTAGGGCCCATATGTTATTATCTGGGGGTAGAACTAGGGTCGGTAACAAACACATTTATTAAATCTGAGTGATGAGGTGGCCACTGGCCCACTGGTCAGTGACTAAGGCTAGTTGTGGGTGCGGTGTAAAAAGTTAATTCCTGTTTAAGAAATAAATAAAATGTTATAAGCTTAATTATTAATATTCCAGAAATTTAATAAATGATTAAATCTTGTTAAATTGATAACTTTTGATTTATAATTCAGAAAAATGTGTATAATATATGAAAATTTGTAGAAAAATAAACTCTACAACTTAAAATTATTATCAAATGTTATTATGATGATTATTTTAATAAATATTATTTAATAAAGGTTTTATAAGAAATAAAACTTTGTTAATACATATTTGAATTATGGTAAATATTAAAAATATGAATAAAATACCAAAAATCTTAGAAAAATAAGACCAATACTTTAAAACTATAATCATACATTATTATTTCACTTAATTAAATATTTATTCTTTATTAAATATTTATAAAGTAATAAATACTGTTAAAACCATATCTTATTATTTATAAATCACAAAAATAAATGTAATATACCAAAATGATCACAGAAATAATACCTACATGATAAAAATATAATATTCCACTTTTAAAGTAAATAAAAAACTTAATACTCTAGTAATTTGAATTTAAATCTATTTCCTTAGTTTAAAAATTCATACAAGGGTAAATAAAATTTGTTAAAATTTTAAAAATTGTCAATCTAGGTCTAATAAACAATATTAATCTTAAATATTATAAGGTAAGGTCTAATTGATTCAACACATTTTAAATACAATTACATTGAATTACCATTCCAACTATATATGTAGTTTATTTTCTAAAAAGATTCTTGTCCAATATAAACTCTTTAAAAATACACTATGATTAAATAAAATCTATTCCATATACTTCAGCCATCAGTTTACAAAACTATCACAACACTATAGTGAATCCATAAATAGTTAAGCAATATTATTTCCTTGTTTGCAAATTATAACCATTCTTAAAGTAACCTTAAGGCAACATTACCAATTACACAAGGTACAAATGTTATAAGTATAATACTTTCAAACTATCAATGTTTTAAAGTTAACTTTAGTCTACAAGAATTTAATATAATACTATAAACATTTTTATATGTTTTATAGTTAACTTTGGTCTGATATAGTTAAGTCATAAAGAATCTCCATCCCAAACTATTCAAGCAAGAACAAATAACATCGACCAGACTCAACTAACCACAAAAATTGGTTAGACCTTAGAAAAGAAATCTTTTCTTCAAATGTTATTTTGTTTGCCAATTCAAAACAACAATTCTTATATAAGCAATTTTAAGCAGCATTTCACAATTAAGTGTATCTCATTATTTTATGATATTGTAACTACTTATTGCTTCACACACACTCACAAACCCTAATAAGAAGCACAAGTATTAAACTCATCTAAAAGTACAACACATTTCAAAGACATCATTTCTAGTATCCAAACCCTAGAACAACGTTATCCCCGGGATTCACGTTTCTAAAGTGCATCACATTACTTATGCATAAGAGCATATTGCGTCTTTAAACATTAGTCCGTACCGAACCAATGATGCTGATTTCAGATTTTGGATCTTATACTGACTCAAAGACCATAAGTGCATAATCTTGCAATCACAAAAGGCAAGTTCACACTTGCTCATGTCCTTTGTTTATTTTCTGTAAAGTATTTTAAAAATCCAGTGTTGTCATCACCGCATTTGAAAAAGGTCAGTAAACACTATTTTCGATAATAATGTGAACTATTGGTTACTAATCCAGGGTGATGAGCTAATCTATTAAATCTGACAGTTGGAATACCACTATTCAGAACTATATCACCTAGAACTTAATAAACAATGTCGTCATTGATTCTTGCATCGTATATTACGCGTTGACCATGAGATTTGGAATGGGACGAAGAAGTCAGCTGTATCTTCTTCCTCTCGCATGAAGTCGGATGTGTAGGTCGTGGCTGTTATCCTCGTAGCATGCATATTAATTGGTAATTCATAGAGGATATGCAACATGTGGGAAGGAACCCTCAACGTCCCATGATAGTTCTGGCATCTAATGGTTTGTACAAACCATTGCCGTAATCCAATATGTGGGCATGGTGTACACCAAGGAGGCATGCGAGGTCGCGAAGGGGGCAGTGATTGGCTTGGATCATCTTCTAGGCCCCACATCATGGAATTGTGGACGGGAATAAGCTGCCCGGTTGTGCAATAAAGAGTTGATCTCTCATGGGTAAAGTGACGCACCTCTGCAGAGTGTAAGAACTATAACTTGTTACTCCCTATTCCGGGAAGGAGCTGCGAACACGGCGGGAATGGAACTCCATGAAAGTTCTGGTAAACCCGTGAAGGCTGACGGGCATAGCTTTTTAGAATAAAAGCAACCTTTGAAGAAATGTTTATAAAAACTTGCATTTCCTATGACATATGGTCTGTGACTGTAGTTATAGTGCATCAAACACTCCTTTTCTAGTGAACTTGTTGAGTACGCTCGTACTCAACGTATCTTCTTAACCCTTGCTAGATTCTGAAGCCATTAAGACGATGTCTACACCAAGTTATGCTCCAGGAATCATCATCCAAAGCTAAAGCTCTTCAACAAAGACAAGGAAGTCAACAGATACCTCAACTCAAGTGAATACGAAGTTACTATTTTTATAGAAATATAATCTCTAGCCATAGAATCTACTTCTTTAGTGTATTGCAATATCAGCAATGACAACCCCTTAATTAAAATACTAGTCTGAAAAGTATAATAGGTGGTGCATTATTTATATTTGATTCTTCTTTGTTTCTTTCTCTCTGTTTAACCTAGAGTGTTCTCTGGATCTTGTGTAAAGAGTGAGTTGTAACCTTTAGCCATGTATTGGACCTGCTGTGTTTTTGTTGTGCCACTCTGAGGGGTGTGGTACTAGTGAACGGTGTTTCATTGGTGTTATATCAATGACTATTGTATACTACATCATGCAGTGGTATGCTGAGTCACCGCACCGAAGGAGGAAGAGATTTCGGTAGGTTATGAAGGAGACATGCAGGAGGAAAAGCAACCGGACACCCGCACTACCGTCGCGAGCATTGGAGTGGTGGCAAAACCTATCAAGCTCAAGAGCACAGCACAAATGTCCACAGGAGGGAAATCTCGTCATGCACTCTCTCCGCAGTCACCTCCTCCAAGTACCAAGAAACCCTTCCACACTCTTATACATGAGCGTCAATATCAATATGTGCCCAAAGGGAACTTTACCTCGATGTGGGACATGCCTTGTTCTAACCATGCAGGGGATGAACACACTAAGAAGGAAGAGTGGGGAAAGAATAATAAGGACTAGAACTCTCAGTCCGATATGATCATGAACCACATTGAGCAAAACTCAGAGTTGATTCGTACCCTAACCTTTGAGATTGAGAAGTCAAGGAAACTGATTGAGGAGCTTATCAAGAGAACACCACTACCACCGAAGGAGTAATTCGTCATCAGGTTTGGCATCCCCTTGGCTTGTTCCAAGCTTGGGGGAGTGTCGCGGTATCACCACCATTATCTTTTATATTTTACCTTTTTAGTGGATTCGTATCTTTGGTAGAGAGGTTATCTTATAGTTGGTTTGCATGTGGAAGTATCTCTCCTTTAGTGGGTTATCTTTGTATCCCTTGGTGTGAGTGCCTTTATTGGAAAATTAATGAGAAGTTTCATCTTTTACTTTTTGCACTTCTTATTTTAGTTTGCAATCTCTATTATATGATGGATCTTGTTGATCAATATTGGCATCACTTTGGGAGCATCAAGTGGATATAAATTGGTTTTGGCAAACCGAGTTCTGGTCAGTAGCAATACTTTTTGAGGTTTGAAAGAAAAAGAGAAAAGCTTATAGGTATTTTGTATCATTTGTTTTCTTGTTGGCTCATAATCTTAGTATTATTTATTTAAGATCTTTTGTGTCTTCAAGGAAGATTACATGCTTGGCTTTATTACTTGTATGTTTGCTTGTTTCTTTCAACTCTCTTGCTTGCTACCCAGCCTTGCTAGCCAAAAACCTGTTTTGAGAAGGCTTACTTCTCATGTTTCCAATCCCTTTGAACCAAAACCTTTGCCATTTGTGTCCACCATATCTACCTAGTAGCTTTTGCTATTCCAAGCAAATTCTCAAGCTTCATCTATCTTTCAAAGTATTTTGTTATGTGAAACCTAGTTAGTAAAGCTCTCACAAACTTGGTGGCACACTTTATTTCTTTGCCCCTAATAAACTTGAACCATTGTGAACATCAAAGTTGTATATGCTTGCATCTATACGTTGGAATTAGCAGAACCGTGCTGTCATGGGGAACATTTTCAACATTGCACGTGTACTCTGTACACAGTTGATATCGTTCTCTTTTGTCTATGGATGCCAACGGTGTGAAATAAAGAGGGAACTTGTAAGTCCATGGAGTTTGTATCTTGTGTTAGAGAAACACCTGGGCCGCTAGCCTAAGCCATGCCTAATCATGGTGGAAACTTGCAGCATCACCATAGTGAGCGATCTATGAAGCATCCTCAGTAAAAATCTATGCACATAGTAAATAAAAAGATCGATGAGATGCTCATTGTTTGCTTGCCTTGTCATTTTGGTTATGGGAAATCTCCTGTACCATGTGCAAGGGGTACCCCGTTGGCAGTTCTCAATGATATGCAAATACTTACAATGACAAGAACTTACCTGTGACCAAAGTTGAGTAGCATGAGGAGTGGCCCTCATATTCAAGGGACATGAGATTGCCAACTTATATTTCATCAAGCATATACTCCATCTTTGTTCACTTTAACCTTAATCATCTCAAGATGCTTATGATAGGGGCAATGAGGGCTCAAAGCTAGTAAGTACCATAATATTTTGGAAGCTCTTTATGACTTGTAATCCCTGCTACCCTCTAAGAAGGGACCTTTCTCCTAGTTACCAGTTGAGTCAGTAACCTACTTCCTCTCTTTCTCCAACAAGCATTTGAGTTATTGTGTTTATATGGTGATTTATTCAATCATGTTCTTCATTTTCCTTGTTTGCACAAAACTATTATCTATTGAGTATCACTTTGAAAGCCTTCACTTGTGAAAAACCTTTTTGAGCAAAGAGTTCTCCTGTTTTGAAACTCCTACAAAAAAGCCTTTGTGAAACTGTTTATCAGGTGTTCTCTAACCAAGAACAAGTTTGCCAATTCCAATTATGATTTATCTTTATGCATCTATATTGTGACTATTGTACTTGGTTGCAAGCTAAGTTATATAATGGTGAGTTGCTTTATTATATGATCAGTTGTGCAATGGTAAGTGTGATGCTTCTTGTTCGTATTATTTTATCGACACTTCACTTCGTAAACCCGTGGACATGTTTACTGAGGTCAGTATTCACTTGGGGACAAGCGAAGTCCAATCTTGGGGGAGTTGATACGCCCAATTTACATCACCATTCTATATCATAATTTACCTCTATTCATTGATATTTGTATTATTATGAGGTATTACTTATGGATTTTTCATGTGTTTATGCATGTTGGATGATTCCTGGAGGATGGACTGCCGGAGTCTGGATTCTGATGGAAAAGAAGGCGTTTCGGTGCAATTTCGCGAAGATCAGAAAAATACCAGAAAAATATGGAAACATATTATATTACCAGAAGACGAAGGAAGCTAGAAGGAGGGACGGAGATGGGCCTCAGGGGGCCCACACCCCACTAGGCGCGGGCCCACCTGACCCCGCGCCTAGGGCAGGTGTGGCCCGCCTGCCTGGCCTCCGACTCTGCCCCTTCGCCTATATCTTCCCTAAGGAACCCTAATACCAGGGGGCAAACACACATAGATTTCCGCCGCCTCTAGGGGCGGAAAACACCGAGAGAGAAAGATCTCTTCGGCAGACAGATTTCTGCCGAGGGAATTCCTTCCCGGAGAGGGGAGACCGTCGCCATCAACTTCGTCATCAAGCTAGGCTTCATCGGGATCATCATCAGCATCATCCACACCATCATCTCCACCAGCACCATCACCACCACTCTGTCCCGCTGTAACAATTGTGATGGATATTGCTTTAGTTCTTAGGGGAAACTTTCCCATTGTTAATTACTATTGTAGTTGATGCTTGTGAGTGGAACCATTGGATTATTGTTTATGCATGTTCAGATTGTTATCCATTATCATATCATCTTTGATCTTGATCAATATGATGTCTTGTGAGTAGTTCGTTTAGTTCTTGAGGACATGGGAGAAGTCATGTTGTTAATAGTGAATCTGTGATGAGTTATTATTCAATGGTTTAGTATTTAAGTTGTGGTGCTATTCTTCTAGTGGTGTCATGTGAACATCGACCACATGATACTTCACCATTTATGGGCCTAGGGGAATGCATTGTGTATTTGGCTACTAATCGTGGGGTTGCCAGAGTGACAGAAACCTGAACCCCCGTTAGGACACCTTTGCACAAGGGAGTGTAGGATCTCAGAGTTTAAGGTTGTGGTTAGATTTATATCTTAATTACTTTCCTGTAGTTACGGATGTTTACAGGGGGTTTAATGACAAGTATGCGTTAGTCCTAGGAAGGGTGGTATGTTAGCACAGGTTCACCCACACAACACTTACAAACACCAAATAAGGGTACTCAGCTATTTGAAGCGAAAGCACTTGACATAATTCCCATGTGTCCTCGAGAATGTTTGGTCCTTATAAATATTTCCACCGGCTTGTCCTTTGCTAAGAAAGGATTGGGCCACTTGATCCGTTTGTTCGTTACTTCTGTTACTTGCTCTTTGTTTTGTTGCTTTGTCAGAAAACCTTTGCTAAGTATTCACAGGGATTTCCTGCTCCATACACTGTTCAGCACCTTCTGCTCCTCGTTGGGATCGACACTCCTATTTATCAAAAGTACTACGATACACCCCCTATACTTGTGGGTCATCACTCTATTCTTGGAGAGATGGAGAAACCATATCAATATTATGATATGAAATAAATATAATCTATAACTTTGGTTCATGATTATATGTTAGTTTTCTCTTTAGATATTATGTGAATTCGATCATGTAATATTTGCCTTCAAGACTAGAGAGGGAATTACCGTTGAGTATATGGTAGTATGTACGGTGCTAAGTGAAATAACGTGTTTGCATACTATTCAAGGGGGTAAGGAGAGATTCACTAAGCTCATATCAATATCTATGGGGAAACCCTTAATTGCGAGGGATCGGAGTGGATTGCTTACAATCATCGCAGTGGCTATTAGGGATGAAATAACAAATGACTTTCTATGATCATTCAATTATGGATCTCTCCCCACACATGTCATAAAAAATACATAGATTTATCCTAATTATGATTAATACCGATGCTAGAGGTGGATCGTACAATCCCTAAGAACACTTCGACTTACATCAGTTTCATTACCATTTACATCGTGTTTGTCTCCTTGTTTTTTTATTCTTTAGTCTTTATTTTACGCACAAAACAACCCTCTTAAAACACTCTTACTTCAGATCAAGGGAAACTTACAAGTATTTCTTGATAGATAGTAATAAGGGGCATTAAGACCTTAACCAAATAACTCTCTGTGGTTCAGTACTCTTACTTTCAAACTAGCTAAATTGTGCATGTGCTCTTGCAGTCATCAATCCCTCCGGTGACACTGCCTAAAGGTGAGGAGGCTCTGGCCTCTCGGTCCAAATGGTTTCAACCCCGACGGTGGCTTGGTTTTCACAAGGGATATTTGTTGTTGTTTCACGTTGTCGTTGACTCAGCTTGTTTTTTCTCTTTCTGTCTTTCCACAAGCTGTTGGCTTGTTTTGTGTGTGTGGTGTGTTCTCTGTAAGTTGGTTCAATACTTTGTATCTTCCTCCATTGGCATCATTAATTTAATGTCGAGATTTAGACTCCCATCTAAAAAAGTACGAGGTGGGATTTGAGTCCAGAAGAAGGGGGTGGGAAACTAGAGAAGGAGATGAGAATAAATGATAGTCGGTCTGTCGTGTTCCATCTGGATGTCGCTCACCAACAACATGCTTTGTCCTTGTAGGAAGTTACTGGAACTAAGACAGGTTGACTTACTTCTTGTTGGTCTTCAGAGTGTCTTGATGGTCTCTTCTCCCTCTATTGAGTCCTGGCATCCGAATGGTTGCTCTCTCCTACTTCAGCAATGTCTTGTTTTTCAGTGTTCAGGCCACGATCCATACACTTACATACCTCCCTCCTTGAGAAATAGCTTGTCTCCAAGCTCGAGCATGGGGAAATATGCTTGCCAATTCTTTCTCTGATTTCCCTAGTTGTATAACCAGCATCTCTAGTGGACCTTTGCACAAGTACTTGCCTAACCACTGAGTTTTCTTTCTTGTGCCATCTCGTTTACAAAATCTCGGAAGGAACAACCAGCTTGTCAGTACTAGTAGGAAGAAAAGGAGAAGTAGGCATACCATCTATTAACATTTGCTGTGGAAGTGAGACATGGAAAACTGGATGGATAGTGGATCATTATAGTAAAGCCAACTTATATGATGTTTCATTAACTTTCAAAATCACAGGTAAGGGGCCGTAATATTTGAACAGCAACTTATGGTTAACCGGAGGATCAATTGAGGCATGAATGTATGGTTGTAGATTAAGAAAAACCATGTCATCCGGTTTGAGCTAACAGAAGGTACGGTTATTTTCATCTTGTATCTTCATGATATGTTTTTCTCTAATTAAATGTTGTCGAAGTAGGTCATGCGACACTCGACGTTCGAAAATCCAGGATTGAATATGGGACATAGAACAAATTGAAATAGCATGTGGGCCTCCATGTGTGGTTTTGGTAATTAATGGCAATCTCTATGGACTAATGTTTGCATTGAGTTGCACTTGTAGGAATTGTCCATTGGCATCTCTTAGAGCATGTGTTAGCTTCAAGGGTCAAGAATAAGAAGAATAAATAAAATAAGATCAAGAGTGTGTTGAAGAAGGATATAGAGTTCCTCATGTGTATCTTCAAGACATCATCCTAATGGAGTTAGAAGAAATGAAGTTCAAGCTCAAGATTCTCCTTCTCTAGGATATGTCATGCTTGAAGATTTCCATCCTCGGTGATCATGGATTTATGAAGACAAGTTCAAAGAAGTGGTTTCCCCATGGTGTATGGGGAGAAATTCGCAAGTCTTCATCAAGCAAGCGCAAGCAAGAGCAATCAAGAAAGAAGATCAAGCTTGAGAAGGACAAGATCATCTACATCAAGCTCAAGTGGAATGCTCAAGGAAAAGGTATAATATTTATTGGTTTTACCTTTTTCCGGTCTCATGTTGTTAGTTGTGAGATCGGTTTATAGGATAGATAATCGTACTATCAAGTGGGGATCTTGAGTGAGTAACTTGATCATATCTTATGGAGAGAGCTCAAACCTTTTCATACTTGGTATCATCTTTCTTGGTTCTTTTCCATGAGAGGATTTAGAGCTTGTGTTAATATACTTGACAATCTCAAGTTCATCAAAAACGGATTTCATATGTATTCTCTATTGTGTTTTTTTATGTTGGAGGTTTTATCGGTTTGTATTTTATAGATAGGTTAAACATTTAATCATTTGGTTATATCCTACCTTGATGGACTATGATGGTTCCCCGTATATCTTGTAGATCTTATTGTCCTCTTCGAAACGATCCCAAGATCATCAAAATCGGAGTCCGGATGCAAAAGTTATGTTCGTTTTGGTATTGATGTTTCTGTCAATTTTCAGGTGGTGGAGACTGATGGTGCTCGACGTGGCACTTTTTTGGTAACCCCAAGCATAGGGTGTGAAGAGCACAGCAGTAAGTTTTACCTCAGTTGAGACCGAGGTTATCGAACCAGAAGGAGGAAGGAAACATCACATTGGTGTTGCAAACAACGTGGAGACCTGCACAACACAAACTCAAGACTTTGTCCCAACAAATCAGTGAGGTTGCCAAGCTCACCGGTTTGCTGTAACAAAAGATTAAATGTATGGTGTGGAAGGTAATGGTGGTTTGTAGCAAGTAAACAAGTAACAATGGAAGATGTATCAATGGTAAAGATTGGACCGAGGTCCATAGTTCACTAGAGGTGCTCTCCTTAGATAAACAACATGGCATGAAGGGTAAACAAATTACAGCAAGGAAATTGACAGAAACTGAGCAAGGCATAACAATGCAATTACTAGTTAGAAAGATCCTATGAGATTCGAGTGAGAAATACAACAAGATACATAGACCACCATCCAACTGCATCTATGACTAGAAGTCCACCTTTAGGTTATCATCCGAACCCCCTCCAGTATTAAGTTGCAAGCAACAGACAACTGCTTTAAGTAAAGTGTGTAAGGTAAATAGTACACATGTTCCATGAACAAGAGACCGTTTTTTTCTCCCTAGTAGCAACAACACATCTACAACCGAAGAGATTTTTCACTTCCCTTGGAAACTAGAGGCATGAATCCACTATCGAGCATATATACTCCCTCTTGGAGTCACTAGCAACTACTTGGCCAAGATAGCTACTAACAACGGAGAGCATGCAAGATCACAAACAACACAGACATGATAGAATCATAAAGACAAAACCATTAATCAAACCAACATAATAATCTCAATATCCATCGGATCCCCGCAAACACAACATGCATGATTACAAATAGATTAGATTGATCATGAACGGAGCTCACAATATCTATACATGAAAGCACAAAGGAGGAGATACAACCATCTAGCTACTACATGGACCCATAGTCCAAGGTGGAACTACTCACGCATCATACCGGAGAGAAGGCCTCCGGGATGATCTCCCCTCTAGCAGGGTGCCGGGAAGAACTTCAGATCCTCCCGATCTAGGGACGACGGTGGCGGCGACTACAGAAGGTTTCGTGGAATATTGATTGGGTACTTAGGGTTTCTGCATCAGGGGCTTCTTATAGGCGAAGGGGGAGGCCGAGGAGGCGGCCAGGGGCCCCTCACCCTGCCTAGGCGCAGGGCAGGGCCCACCCGCGCCTAGGGGGGTATGGGCCCTGGCCCGCTTCTCCGTCTCCCCTCTGTACTTCTTGTTCCCCACGAAAAGTTATTGACTTTGACGTTTGTCTCATCCAATTCCGAGAATATTTCCTTACTAGCTTTTCTGGAACCAAAAACAGCAGAAAACAGGCAACTGGCACTATGGCAACTTGTTAATAGGTTAGTACCAGAAAACATGTAAAAAGCACCTCAAAGTGTAGAAAAAGCAAAGCAAAGTAGATACTAAACAAGCATGGAACATAAAAAATTATAGATACGTTTCCGACGTATCAAGCATCCCCAAGCTTAACTCATGCTCGTCCTCGAGTAGGTAAGTGATAAAAGAATAATTTTTGAGGTGACATGCACCATCAAAACCAAGATCAAACCATTTGCAAGCATTGAAAGATGGGATCAAAGAACTCTAAACATGTGCATGAAAGATGGAGTTCTAACAATAGGACAAAGCAACTAATGTTGCAGCATGGCAAGATACAAACAAAGGTCATGAATAACATGCATTCAAAAATGTTTGTTTGTTTCACAGACAGAAAACATAGCATAGTGGCAATCAGCTTGTCCCTCATAGAGTAGCAAATAGATGCATAGGACACCTTCAAAGTTCACAAGGGTTACTAGAAACAAATAGTACAAGAACAAGTAATATCACAATATGCATCAATCAATAAGCTTTGGGACACTGCACACTGAATGACAACTATGCTCTCTTAATGATGCCTAAAGGTAGAAGGTGGAGACTCAAATAATGGTGGAAGAAAGGCCTTTCATAAAGGGAAGCAGGGATTTCAAGTTTCAAAAAGATCTTCCAAAAATTATGGTACTCGTTAGCTTTCAGCCCTCATTGCCCCTATCATAAGCATCTTGAAGTGATTAAGGTTAAAGTGAACAAACTATGGAGTATATGCTTGATGAAGTATAAGTTGGCAATCTCAAGTCCCTTGAATACGAGGGCCACACCTCATCCTACTCAACTTCAGTCGCTTGTAAGTTCTTGTCATTTTAAGTATTTGCATCATAGAGAACCGCCAACGGTGTACCCCTTGCACATGGTACAGGAGCTTTCCCATAACCAAAATGACAAGGCAAACAGACAATGAGCATCTCAGCAATCTTTTTATTTACTATATGCATAGATTTTTATTGAGGATGCTTCACAAATAGCTCACTATGGTGATGCTGCAAGTTTCCACCTTGATTAGGCATGGCTTAGGATAGCGGCCCAGGCGTTTCTCTAACGCAGAATACAAACTCCATGGACTTACAAGTTCCCTCTTTATTTCACACCGGTGACATCCATAGACAAAAGAGCATGATATCAACTGAGTACAAAGTACAAGTGCACAGTTGAAAACGTTCCCCGTGACAGCACGGGTCTGCTAATTCCAACGTATAAGTGCAAGCATATACAACATAGACGACACAATGGTTCAAGTTTATTAGGGGCAAAGAATATAAAGTGTGCCATCAAGTTTGTGAGGGCTTTAATCACTAAGTTTTCACATAACAAAATAGTTTTTAATTGGAAGATAGCTAAAAACAAGAATATACTTGGAATGGTGTAACACACCATGCATAGGAATTTATAGTGGACACTTTGGGAAATATGGGTTTGTTGGGAGTTGGAAGCATGAGTAGATCTTACTCATACAAGTGGAGGCTAGCAAAAGACTAGGAGCAACCAACTAAGAGAGCAATAATGGCCATAATCATGTAGAGCAACAAAGCATTACTAATCAAAGCATAGAGTGGTACTACAAGTCAAGGACTAGATGATCATAGAGCCTATGGTGACTTGTCATAGTCATAACATGGTGTGAGCATGTGCCAAGTCAACCCAAACAAAGCATCAAAGGAGAATACCACAATACTATGCTTTTGCATGCTAAAACAACGCATAATTTTTTCAAGGCACACTAAGCAATCCCAATTGTTTGGAACCATACATGCTATATAAATAATCACTATGCATAATGCCAAAACAAAACCTAGCATGTCATGCTAAAGTCTAAGTCACAATCAATGCAAGCTCCTCTTGCACTTATCAAGCAAGAACTTCCTACTCCTTTCCAACACCAAGCAACTTATTTGCAAAACAACACAGCGAGAACGGGGGTCCAAACTACTTTATTCAAGTAAACTAAACAACCTAAGCAAAGCAAATGAAAACTAAGACGCTCCAAGAAAAACACAATTGTGCATGAAACAATAAAAACGAAGTGTCTAGACAGACCTGAGCTTTTTATTGATGAAGAAGGGGATGCCTTGGGAATCCCCAAGCTTTGACGCTTGTACCTCTTGGATATTTCTTGCGGTGACACCTTGGTGGCATCCCCAAGTTTGAGATTTTGTCCATTCTTCATCTCATTGCATCATTCTCTCTCTACACCTGAATTTTTTTTCTTCATACAAAACTTCACACAATCTTCATTAGCAACATTAGTTTATTCAAAAGATATTAGACCTCTGGCAAAGCTTTGTAACAGCAAGGATTTTCATTAAAAACACAAGCTACTATAGCAACTCCTTCAAAAAGCTCAATTCCCCAAAAGAGAACTCAAAAAGGAATCAATAAGAAGCAAATGCAAATAATGGTAGAAATCTGTCAAAACAGACCAGCAGGTAGAATCCGATTTTTTTCAAAAATATTTTGTTGCTCAAATCAAAAAGTGTTGAACTAAAAAGTTATCTAACATACTGTGGGATTTATTCATAAATTTTGAGCTCAATCAGAGTTACAGAGACTCCTCACGAATTTTTTGGTGGAGGACAGAAATATGTTTCAGGACATCAACTCCCCAAATCTTACTTCCCTCTCATTAGAGGTCATTCTTGGCACAAAAATCAAATAAAAAGGATAAGGAGAGGTTATTACTGAAGTAATAAATTCCAAGACTCAAGGAAACTCTTGGGTTATCTCCCAATAAGTACTTTTCTTTAACGCCTTTAAGTTAGGCACAAGAAGCACGAAGAATCAATTATTTTCAAATGAAGAAGCATTGACATCAAACCTTGCTTTCAAAGGAGGAGCAAAAAGAAAATTCTCTCTCCTCATAGGGAAGTGTTCAATACCTTTCTTGAATGGAACATGATATTTAATGGTGCCTTCTTTCATATCAATGATGGCACCAACTGTTCTAAGAAAAGGTCTTCCCAAAGTAATAGGACAAGAAGCATTGTATTCAACATCCAAAACATAGAAATCAACAGGGACATAAGCATTGTTAACCATAACGAGAACATCATTAATACTCCCCATGAGTTTCTTCTTAGCATTATCATTGAGTGGGACATCCAAATAACAATCTTCCAATGGTGGCAAATCAAGCATTTCATAAATCTTCCTAGGCATAATAGAGACACTAGAACCAAGATCACATGAAGCTTTGAGATCAAAGTCATTCAATTGTATATTAATAATGGGTTCCCAACTATCTTCTACTTTCCTAGAAATAGAAGCTTTGTTTTTTAGCTTCTCTTCCTTAATCTTAACAAGAGTATCTGTAATGTGTTTGGTGAAAGCAACATGCATATCACTAGCATCAGGACTTCTAGAACGCTTTTGTAGGAACATAATCACTTCAGAAATAGTGCAACCATCAATATCAAAGTCAAACTTAGCATCACTAGTAGTAGGCTCAATAGGCTTAGGCATAGTAGGAGGAGGAATAGGGACTACTTGTGGTTTAGTGGTGATGGTGCACACACTATTGTTTCTATGAATTCAGCTTCCCTTTCCCACCTAGCATGAAGTTGAGCTAACAGCCTAAAATTTTCATCAATAGTAACTTGTATGGCATGAGTGGCATCAAAGGTACTTTCCATAGTTTCAGATTTAGCCGCCATTTTATTAATCAAGTAAGTTTGAGCTTCAGACAAAGAGGATATATTTTTCTCAACATTTAAAAGCTTTTCCTCTATAGCCTTATTGAAAATGCTCTGTTTACTAATAAAGTCTTTGATAATGACTTCAAATTAAGAGGGTGCACTTCTAGCATTGTTGTAAGAGCTTCCATAGGAATTGCCATTATTAGGAGGATAAGGCCTATAATTGTTGTTACCACCAAAATTATTACTATAGGCATTATTGTTGAAATTGTTGTTTCTAATGAAGTTCACATCAACTTGCTCTTCTTGAGCAACCAAAGAGGCTAAGGGAACACTATTAGGATCTAAAGGAGGTTTCCCATTAACAAGCATAGCCATAATAACATCAATCTTATCACTCAAAGAGGAAGTTTCCTCAACATAATTTACCTTCTTACCATGTGGAGCTATCTCAACGTGCCATTCAGAGTAGTTAACCATCATATTATCAAGGAGCCTTGTTGCAGCACCCAAAGTGAGGCCCATGAAGGTACCTCCACCAGCTGAATCCAACAGATTTCTTGAGGAGAAGTTCAAACCTGCATAAAAAGTCTGGATAATCATCCAAGCAGTGAGTCCATGAGTGGGGCAATGCTTAACCAAAGATTTCATTATTTCCCAAGCTTGAGCAACATGTTCACTATCAAGTTGTTTAAATTTCATAATGTCACTTATCATAGATATAATCTTAGCAGGAGGATAGTATTTTCCAATAAAAGCATCTTTGCACTTAGTCCAAGAATCAATACTATTTTTAGTCAAAGATAGCAACCATTATTTAGCTTTTCCTCTCAAGGAGAAAGGGAAAAGCTTGAGCTTAATAATATCTCCATCTACATACTTATACTTTTGCATCTCACAAAGTTCAACAAAGCTATTGAGATGGGCAGAAGGATCATCAAAACTAGCACCATAAAATTGCTCTCTCATCACAAGATTCAACAAAGCAGGCTTAATTTCATAAAAGGTAGCATCAGGAGCAGATGGAGCAATAGGAGTGCTTAGGAAATCATTGTTGTTGGTGCTACTAAAGTCACACAACTTGGTGTTCTTAGCAAAGTTCATTTTGTCAAAGGTGGGCAAGCCAAAAACAGCAGCAGCTAGACCAGGAACTAATTTTTTTGTGTTTTTGAATAAAGAAAGCAAACCAAACTAGACTATTTTTTGGGTTTTTTGAAAAGAGGCAAACAAAACCAAGCAAAGGAAACAAAGAAAACTAAAAACAAAGTAAAGAGAAAGGAAGTGGAGGACTCCCCTTGTGAAGACGTCCTTAGCCTCCCCGGCAATGGTGCCAGAAAGACTTGATGGTGCTCGATGATACGTCCAAAACGTATCTACTTTCTCGAACAATTTTCTATTGTTTCTTCTCTAAACTTGTGTGATTTGGATACAACTAACACGGACTGACACTGTTTTCAGCAGAATTACCTTGGTGTCTTGTTTTTGTGAAGAAAATCAACTATCAGGAAAAATCCCGGAAAATATGCCAAAAACTATTGCCCACCAGAAGATCCACGGATCCAGAAGGGGAGACAGAGGGGAGGCCTGGGGGCCCAGACCCACCCCAGGCGCGGGCCCACTAACCCCGTGCCTGGGGGAGGTTTGGCCACCCCAGGCATCTCCTCGGCCTCCCTCCGCGCCTATAAGTTGCCTTCTAACCTAAAAACTCAGGGGGTTCGATAGTTTCCAGAAAGAGTTCCGCTCCACCGCCGCCACGAGAAACCAAGATTCGGATCCAGAAACTCCGTTCTGGCACCCTTCCGGGACGGGGAATTTGGAGAGGATCATCGCCATCGTCATCACCAACGCATCTCCATCAACCACCGATGTTTCCCTCATCCATGAGTGAGTAATCCCCTGCTGTAGGCTTGGGGATGGTAGGGATTGGATGAGTTCTACCACGTAATCGAATAAGATCTGTTAGGGGCATAGTGACTAGTATTTCTATTAGTGCTATTTGACTTCGTTGCAACTTGTTGTGCTTAATGCTTGTCACTAGGGCCCGAGTGCCATGATCTCAGATCTGAACTTATTATTGAATCATTATGATAGTATTGTTTGTGATATTATCTGCAAGTTGTGTACACATATCATTGTCCGGATCCAAAGGCCCCAAAGTGACAATAATTAGGAAAACCGGAGGGGATGGCTGTGGTGTGAGGATCACATGTGTTCAAGAAGTGTTAATGCTTTGCTCCGGTGCTCTATTAAAAGGAGCACCTTAATTTCCAGTAGTTCCCTAGAGGCCCCGCTGCCACGGGCTGGCTGGACAGAAGATGTTGTGCAAGTTCTCATTGCGAGCACGTATGACTATATTTGGAGCACATGCCTAGGATTGTTTAGTACTTGGATGCTTGTTATTATTTATCTGCAATGCCCTAGATCTTGAAGTTACATGTTTATAAACGCCCGTCCATCCATCCCTATGTGCGGTGACCCAGCATACCACTGCATGATGTAGTACACTATAGTCGTTGACATAACACCAATGAAACACTGTTCACCACTATTACATCCCTCAGAGTGGTACAACAGAAACACAGCAGGTCCAAGACATTACTATAGGTTACAACTCAACTCTTTACACAAGATCCAGAGAACACTCTAGGTTACAGAGAGAGAAAGAAACTTTTACAAAGAAGAATCAGAAATAAATAACTCCAAAACTATCCTACTATTAAGTCTAGTATCTTAACTAATGATCAGGTGTTGCTGCTATTGCAATACACTATAGAAATAGGTTCTATGGCTAGAGATTATATTCCTATCTACTTAGTAACCTCATCTTCACTTGAGTTGATGTATATGTTGACTTTCTTGACTTCATTGAAGAGCTTTAGCCTTCGATCATGATTCCTAGAGCATGACTTGACGTAGACGTCGTCTGTACTGGCTTTAGAACCTAGCAAGGGTTAAGAAGATGCGTTGAGTACGAGCGTACTCAGCAAGTTCACTAAAAAAAGAGTGTTTGATGCACTATATCTACAGCCACAGACCGTAGGTCGTAGGCAATGCAGGTTTTCGTAAACATTTCTTCAAAGGTTGCTTTCATTCTGAAAAGCTATGTCCGTCAGCCTTCACGGGTTTACCAGAACTTTCATGGAGTTCCTTTCCCGCCGCGTTTGCAGCTCCTTCCCGGAACAGGGAGTAACAAGTTACGGTTCTTACACTCTGTAGAGGTACCTTAGTTTACCCATGAGAGACCTTACGCTTTGTTGCACGGCCTGGAGTATGCTCCCATTCAAACTTCCTTGGTTTAAGGCCCAACCTAAGATCCAAGCCAATCACTGCCCCCTTCGCGACCTCGCATACCTCCTTGGCGTACACCATGCCCACATATTGAATTACGGCAATGGTTTGTACAGACTGTTAGATGCCAGAACTATCATGGGACGTTGAGGGTTCCCACCCATATGGTGCATATCCTCTATGAATTACAATTAATATGCACGCTACGAGTGATAACATCCACGACCTGCACATCCGGCTACATGCAAGAGGAAGAAGATATAGCTGACTTATCCGTCCCATTCCAAATCTCATGGTCAACGCGTAATATATGGCGCAAGAATCACTGGCGACATTGGTTGTTAAGTCCTAGGTGATATAGTTCTGAACAGTGTTATTCCAACTGTCAGATTTAATAGATTAACTGATCACCCTGGATCAGTAACCAATAGTACACATTATTATCGAAAATAGTGTTTTCTGTCCTTTTTCAAATGCAGGTGATGACAACACTGGATTTGTAGAATACTTTTTAGAAAATAAACAAAGGAGATGAGCAAGTGTGAACTTGCCTTGTGTGATTGCAAGATTATGCACTCACGGTCTTCAAGACAATATAAGATCCAATATCTGAAATCAGCATCAGTGGTCCAGTAAGGACTACTGTTTAAAGAAGCAAGATGCTACTATGCATAAGTACTGTAATGCATTTTCGTAAACTCGAATCCCGGGGATAGCGTTGATCTAGGGTTTGGAAACTGGAAATGGCTTCTTTGGAATATGTTGCCCTTTTAGATTAAGTTTCACACATGCGCTTCTTATTCATGCTTGTGAGTGTGTGTGAAACAATACGTAAGTATAGTAAAGCACACAAAATAATGGAATACTCAAGTGGAAATTATATCTGTAGACTATGTATATAAGGTTCGTTCATCATTTAGAGCTTTCATAAAAATGCTTATGTCTTGCTTTATAATGTTCCTTAAAAGAATAACTTTGGAAGAAAATCTTACTTAGCTAAGGAGAAGTATTTAAATTTTAAGTTAACCTTATTAGGGTTTCTTTTAAGTTATAGTCTTTAAGTAAGAAAGAATTGCTTTATTGGAATAATGATATTAGTAGTACTTGAGACTTATCTATCTTGGTTTTAAACTTGGTTAGTTTGGTATTAAGATGCTTTATAACTTAATTATAACACACCAAAGTTAACTATAAAATACATAATAAAGTTTTTAGCGTTATACTTAAAGTCTGGTAGACTAAAGTTAACTTTAAAACATAGATGGACTTTAGGTGTAATACTTATTATACTTATACCTTGTTCACTTCATAATGTTTCTTTAAAGTTACTTAAGAATGGTGTTACTTTTATTTGGGAGTGATTTCTTTACATTATAAATGTTTAAAGGGATTTATCTCCCTACAAGGGTGTGGTTAAGGTTTGTGAATAAGTAAACAATATTATTTACTACTTATGAACTCACTATAGTGTTTTGATTTGTTTATAAACTTGTGGTTAAAGTAAAGGAATAGGTTTTATTTCACTACAAATTATTCTTGGAGATTTTATATTAAATAAGAATCCTTTTATAAAATAATCTACATTAATGGTTGAGAGATAATTTAATAGAATTGTATTTAAAGTGTTTTAATTCATTTTGATTTCATACTACCAATATTTAAGACTAATACTATTGATTAGACTCAATTGACTAATTTTTAGAATTATTAGCAAATTTTATTTACGTTTATATGAATTATTAATTAAGGAAATGGCTTAAAATTCAAGTTGTTAAAGTGTTTGAATTTTTATTTAACTCTAAAGTAGGATATTCTATTTTTAATATGTAGGTATTATTTTTGTGATTATTTTGGTATATTATATTTATTTTTATGATTTAAAAATAATAAGATATGATTTTTACAATGTTTAATACTTTATAAACATTTAATAAATATTAAATATTTAATTAATTGAAATACTAATGCATGATTATAATTTTAAATTATAGTTCTTATTTTTCTAAGATTTTTGGTATTTTATTTATATTTTTAACAATTACTAATATTAAAATATGATTAATCAAAGTATTAAAACTTATAAAATATTTATTAAATAATTATTATTTGAATTGTTAACATAATAATGTTTAATAATAATGTTAAGTTATAGATTTTATTTTTCTACAAATTTTCATATATTATACACATTTTTCTGAATTATAAATCAAAAGTTATTAATTAAACAAGTTTTAGTTCCTTTATTACATTTTAGGAAATATTTATATTTGAATTAATATTGTTTTACCAATTTACTAAATAGACACAGAACTTTTTATACCTAGCCTAAACCTACCCAAGTCACTGACCAGTGGGCCACAAGCCACATCATCCTTTAGGTTAGTGACAAATTTTGTTACTGGCCTTATTTCTACCCACAGCTAATGATAGATGGGCCAGGGGTCACGTCACACGCCACATGGGCAAAGACTGGTAAAATGAACTGACTTGACGCAAGCATGATGTCGCTGTGACGTCATATTTCCGGTGATGGTCAGGTGGCTGGCAACGGCGGCGATCTAGTGGAGTTTGGCATGCGTGGTTGCTACGGTTCGAAAGAGCATACTCCAGGGAACCTACTAGCAGCGGGGCCGCTCAGATATGGTCACCGGAGGATGACTGGCAACAAGGTACGGCGGCAGCGGTTACAGATGAACGTGGTGGAGATGATTCCAGAAGCGATAGAGAGATTAGAGAGGTGCCCGAGTATCAGCAACTCACCGGTGTTGCAGTGGAGGGCTTAGTGTGCTGGAGGTGGTCGGAATCGAGGGACACGACGGCGGAACCCGTCGGAGATGGAGGTGTCGATTGGCACGATTAGAGCTCCTTCGGCTTATGCTTCGTGGGGAAATCGAACCAGATGATCAAGGGGATCCTAACTGCGGCCTCAGCGGTTCAAGGGAAGCTCGGAAACATCAGTGACGAGCGGCTCCGGCGAGGCTAGGTTTTTGGTACAGAGGATACAAAGATAGGGAGGTTGCTAAGAAGGGGAAATGAGAATGAGGACGAGCGGGGCATCATCGTGGCCTTCTTATCCACTCCTGACGACGACGGCGTGAATCTTGACACACGGACGGCGGCGTACGGCATCAGCCACTACCACCGAGCAGCTTCCAATCGGAGAGGAAGACAACGACAGTCGTTTCGCAGAAAACCCCCTAGCAGTTTTTCGAACGACAGAGGGGGAAACATCTGGGCTAGCCTGTTACTCGGGCCAGGTTCCTTTTTTTATTCTGTTTTGTATTTTCACCTTTGTTTTAATATTTGTGTTTTACTTATTTGTTTGCAATTTTCTATAGAATTTTATTTGTTAGATAATTGCAGCAAATCCTAAAATGTATCCAAAGTCTTTTTGTGAGTTTTATTGTATAATGATTATTTCTTTATTTTCTTTATATATATACTTTTCTATTATTATTTGTAAGGCTTTTGATATGCATTTAATTGAGCTAATATCCAATAACTTATTAAAGAATGTATTACTATAAATTCATGAGTTTTAATTCTTATTGATTTATAATATTAAAGAAACTTTTATATATATTGATCCTTCATTATTATTTGATACATAAAGTTTTGAGTAATTAATATGGTTAATATTAATCTTATAAATTTAGGAAATAGCAATGTAATTATTTTATTATAACTAATATGGAAATTAGGGTTTGAATTGCAAATGCTTACCCTAGGCTTTAGGGTTCTTAATATACTTATATTATTTTGTTGATGTGAATAAAGATTAATTGCTAAACACATTGTCTTGGTTTGTGATTTTTAATGATATCACCATTTAAAGTAAAATAGTGGGATTGTTTTCTAGACTAACTTATGAGAAAGAATTGATAAAGATAGTTCCTAAGTACATATAAGAATGATGGCTGAAAATGATAGAGATGTGCTTAAGTGATTTGCTATAGGAAAATATTCTTATATAGCATTATGAAAATAAAATGATTATCCAACAGATGAGATGGATGTTAAGCTTGGTTATAGATTTAGGGTTTTGTGTTTATCAAGAATTCCTATCTTCCATAATTCACAATCCTGGACTTCTAATTAAGGAATTCCTTTCCTAGATATACTACTTCTTCCTATCCATCACCATGTGTTAACATGATGATCTTTACTTCACAAAATATTCTTATCCACCTTTTATTCTTCTAAATCCATTTATAAATGCAATGATCTTGACATTAAAACTATTCATAATCTTCTCATAGTTATATTTGGTTATCCAACTATTCTACCTCTAATAATCTCCAATCCAACATGTAGCTACTTTAACTCCAATCATATTCTTCCCTAATCATCCACTACTAATATTAATCCAGTGGATGTATATATCAAACCACCTTTCTCAAAAGCTTACTATCCTTTAAGAGGAATAACACTATTTTAATAACTCCATGCTACTCTAGCTTTAACTTAATCATACTATCTTATCTCTAATTGACTCCAATATCTTATACTTAACTTCACATTATAATAATATGACTTGTCATGGCTAACCTAGGATAATATATCTAGACTAGGGTTTAATCATGTTCTGCCCACCAATGTCACTTATACATGATATAAGCATTCAATCTTGGTGAGTAAGGCATGATCATTATAGTCCTTTGATCCTTTATGGTTTAGGTTTCTAGTTGGCTAATCAAGGCTTCCATCCATACAACATTACAGTTGTATTATAATTATCTTATGTTTAGCTCTATTGGATTAAGATATGTAATTGATTGACTATACCTACTTGATCCAATAGGACTACTCCTCGTAACTATCTTCACTATTCATCCTGGGAATCCTCTTTGTTACCACATATAATTATATCTTTTAAATAACTCTTCTATCTATTCAGGAGTGAGTTAACTCCATCAATTATCATATGGATTTTATTATCTTCCAACATTCCAATCCTATAAATGATATTTAAATATAGCATTACCACCTACATCTTCTTGCTTCTTTCCCTAAAGGTTTTAGAGTGGATGCTATGATAAGGACAAGAGTTGATAGATCAATAGTTCATAAGCTAAGAATTGGTGAATCAATAGTTGATTACTCAATATTGATGAATAACGGATATTGAGATAAGATTCCATAAGGATTGATATGAAAAGAAGGATATGTGGTAAATGGTCTTGAATTGCTTTCCTTCCTACTTAATACAACTAAAGAGTTAGGGTTAAATATTACCATGATGTTCATGGTATAAATAGTTGAGATTTAAGATTTAGTTGTTACATTCCTATTACTTAAGTTATATTCATAACTTGGTATTCATAGGTTGAGTAATGAATACTGGGATATGATTACTTAAGGATCAAATATAATCCAATAAGTAATGTATTAGGGTTTAACTTTTATTACATTTTATCTACCCTTAGATCAAATCTCCCTTACCCAAAAATAAGGTTTTAGCAAAAGTCATATTGAAACTTATCGCAGTCAACTTGATGATCTACTTCAATTCCATCAAGTTAAGAGAAGCTTCAATCTCTTTGCCAAGTTTTTATTTAAAAGTGCAAAAATTATTCGGATTTTCTATGCATGAATGCAATGCACACATCTGGATTCAGCTTATTTCTAAGCTCTAATGCTGGGATGTTACACTATGCCTACCGCACTTGAATCCTACTGTTACCGTTACTGTTACTATTGCTACTGTTCCATTGTTGTTGTTACTTCTGTTGTTGCTTTGTTGTTGCTACTACAAACTGTTGCTACTGATAAACTTCTGTGAGCAAGAACTATTTCCAGGTGCAGCTGAACTGACAACTCAGTTGTTAAGGCTTGCAAGTATTCTTTGGCTCCCCTTGTGTCGAATCAATAAATTGGGTAATACTACCCGCGAAGACTATTGCGATCCCCTACACTTGTCGGTCATCAAGACTATTTTCTAGTGCCGTTGCCGGGGAGCATAGCTTTATTTGTAAGTTCACTTGAATCTATTATTGTTCACTACTACTCCTTTCATCATGGGGAAGTCTCGTGATGGAAAGTTCCCTATTTTACCATCCACTACAAGAAGAGGTACGGTCCTAAACACCTCTACTGTTCTTGATTCACCGTCTGTTATAAATAAGCTTGTCACACCACCACCACATGCTCATGCTACACACACTGCTACTACTGCTGAATCTGAAACTGCTTTTGATACTCATGATGTTACTTCTACTGTGCTTGATGCGAGTGGTTCACAAGGTCCTTTTCTAGATGCTACTATGGCTAGTCTAGGAAATACCGAAACTCCTAGTGAAGACACTGTTACACCTGTTAGCTCACCTGCTAGTGAGAGTTATGATATTAATGATGGTTACATAGAGCTCACTGATGAATTTGTTGAAGAGTACCGAAACACACATGGTGCTAGTGCTATTAAGAGTCTCCTTGCTAGACGTACTATTATGCCTAAGAAGTCCTATGATCCTAAGTTTGCCACCTCTCCCATAGATATTAAAGATAAAGATTATGATATCTCTCTTGATTTATCTTATTTAGATATTGTTGAGAAAGAACCTTTTTGTGGTACTGAAAATAAGAGTGTTGTGGCTCATATGAATGAGATTTCTACTATGAGTGCTTTGTTCTCTGATGATTTTAAGATGAGCAAGTACTTTGTTTCTAAGATCTTCCCTTTTTCACTAAAAGGAGAAGCTAGGGCTTGGTTTAATAGATTACCTCCTGGTTCCATTGATAGCCCTGATTGCTTGATTGCTTCTTTCTTCCATAAATATTTTCCTCCCAGTGCTAGACATGATGCTTTGCAGATACTTTTTGATTTTAAACAGGGAGAAGAAGAGAAATTGCCTGAGTCATGAAAAAGATTATGTTCCTTGATTCATGCATATCCTGGATGTCCATTACCTAAAAATGAGCTTCTTGATATTTATTATAATGGACTAACTGATGATTCTAGGACCTACCTAGATAGCTTTGATGATTGTGTTTTCAGGAAAAGGACTCCTACAGATGCTAAAGAATTAATGACCAAGATAAGCAAGAATTATGATGATTGGACTTCAACTGAGCTGAATACACCTGAGCCTATTACTCTTGAACCAGTTGTTCTTGAACCAGTTCCAACACCAACAACAAATAAGAGGGGAGTTATTGCATTAAATTATGAAGTGATGAAGGAATCTAAAAAGTGTCTAAAGGAGAAAGGTATTAGAGCTAAAGATGTGAAGAATCTACCTCCTATAGAAGAATTATGTAAGCCAATTCCCCACTCATCTACTATTGAGGTACACTCTCTACAGTTTAATGAAGGTGATATTCCTTATGGTAAGCCTCCTGATCAGTGCTTAGAGGAACTTCACACATTTATTGTTAAACAAGGTAATTTTAATAAACAAGTTCAGAATCATTTATTAGAAAACTCTAGAGCTATCCATGAGTTGAAATATATTGTGGAAAGAACTTCTAATGATATTAAAATGCTTTATAAACACTTTCAAATGGTTCAAACTCAACTTGATCAACTTGCTAAGGTACAAAAGGATATGCTACGTAATGCTTCAGGAAATAAACATGCTTATGGAATTAGAACTAGGAGTGGTATAGCTACTCAAGATCCTTTATATCCTGTACCCTAAAAGAATTGAGTAGGATTCCCAACAAGGTGAAGATAGTGGTAGTCCTCGTAAGAGGAAGAAAAAGAAATATAAGATAGTTGAGAAACCACTTGAACCTGTTGTAGATCCTAATAGTATATCTGTCTCTGATGCTGAAACTGAAAGTGGTAATATTGATGAGTCTCCTGATAAGGAGGAAGGTGAGGAAGAACCTGAGAAGCACACTAAGAATACTAGGTACACAAAGGAAGATTTTATTTCTAATAAACATGGTAAAGAGAGAGAACCTTGGGTGCAGAAACCTATGCCTTTTCCAGGTAAGAAACACAAGTCAAAGGAGGAAGAACACTACAACAAGTTTTGTGAGTGGATGAAACCTTTATTCTTGCAAATTCCTTTGACTGATGCTATTAAGTTGCCTCCTTATTCAAAGTATATGAAAGATATTGTCTCTAATAAAAGGAAGATTCCTAATGAGGAGATTTCTACTTTGCTTGCTAATTACTCCTTCAATGGTAAGGTTCCAAAGAAACTTGGTGATCCAGGTATACCAGCTATTCCTTGCTCCATTAATAATACTTATGTTAGAACTTCTTTATGTGATTTGGGAGCTAAAGTTAGTGTTATGCCTTTTTCCCTCTATAAGAGACTCCAGTTAGAAAAGTTGATACCAACTGATATATCTTTGCAAATGGCTGATAAGTCAACTAATGTTCCTGTTGGTATATGTGAGGATGTTCCTGTTCAAGATGCTCATAATTGCATGGTTTTAACTGATTTTGTTGTGCTTGAAATGCCTGAAGATGATAATATGTCTATTATTCTTGGGAGACCTTTTCTTAATACTACAGGTGTTGTCATCAATTGCAATCAAGGAAAAGTAACATTCAATATTAATGACAAAGAGCACACTGTCTATTTCCCCAAGAAGGTTGTTAAAAGCTATTGCCTGAATTCCATTGAAAATATTGAGAGCATCAAGGTTGGAGAAATATATTGTCCCATTCCACAGGAAAATTTTGAAACTATTATGATTGGGATGATTGCTATCAAGTATGAGGTAACATAATCACCTTGTGGATTGCAAAGTTTTGTTTCACATAAGATTGTTTTGGTAACAAGACTTGATCAACCTTGTTAAGAAAAGGATTTTAATGAACAAAATAATGTTTTCACTGTGGTTATACTTGCTCACTTTTATTTTTCTCCTTTCCAATCTTTGCTCTTCGTCGTGCCTAACTTAAAGGCGTTAAAGAAAAGTACTTGTTGGGAGATAACCCAAGAGTTTATTTGAGTCTTGGAAGTTATTACTTCAGTAATGACCTCTCCTTATCCTTTTTTTTGCTTTTTGTGCCAAGAATGACCTCTAATGAGAGGGAAGTAAGATTTGGGGAGTTGCTGTCCCGAAACAGATTTCTGTCCTCCATCATAAAAATTCGTGAGGAGTATATGTAAGTCATATTGAGCTAAAAATTTACGAATCAATCCCCCAGTATGCTAGATAAATTTCGTCAGTTCAACACTTTTTGATTTGAGCAACAGAAGGTCTTCGTAAAAATCGGTTTCTACCTACTGGTCTGTTTTGATAGATTTCTGCCATTATTTGCATTTGCTTCTTATTGATTCCTTTTCGGGTTCTTTTTGGGAAATTAAGATTTTTGAAGGAGTTGCTACGGTAGCTTGTGTTTTTAATGAAAAGTCTTGTTGTTCCAAAGCTTTGCCAGAGGTCTAATATCTTTTGAATAAACTAATGTTGCTGATGAAGATTGTGTGAAGTTTTGTTTGAAAGAAAATTTTCAAGTGTAGAGAGAGGATGATGTAATGAGATGAAGAATGGACAAAAGCTCAAGCTTGGGGGAGCCACTCCGTTTCACCCCAAGAATTACTCATGAGGTATAAGCGTCAAAGCTTGGGGGTGCCCAAGGCATCCCCTTTTTCATCAATAAAAATCTTAGGTCTTTCTAGACACTTTGTTTTTATTGTTTCATGCACAGTTGTGTTGTTCTTGGAGTGTCTTAGTTTTTGTTTTTGATTTTCTTTTGCTTCGTTTGGTTTTGTGTTGGTTTCCTTCTAAAAAAATCAAAAACACCAAAATATTTGTTGTTCTTCTTTGGTTTTGTGAGTTCTTTGCAGGGTTCAGCCATCCTCAGTGGATTTTGGTTTCATGTTAATATTCAAGTCACACAAGTGAAGGGAAATAATGAAGATTAAGACAACTTGAGGTGTGGTAAGAGGCTGGTAACATACTATATTTGTTTTAATTTTTGTACATATACTCCTCACTGTGAGCATGCTTAGCCTGTTTGTGTAAGGTGTATGTCATTATGGATGCTTAGTAGTTCTTGCTTGTCTATGATTAGCTCCATCTTGTTAATAGTTTGTAGCATGTCATATGAATGTTTGCTTGCATTGTTTTATTCATACTTTGGTATGACATTGTGGTATCCTCCTCTGACTGTTCATGTGAATCGACTTGGCACATGCTCATGCATGCATATGACTAATCAATAGTCAGTAAGCCTCGATGATTTATTTTGCCTCAGAGTTCTTGTATCACTTTCATGCCATAATTAGTCTTGTTTTGTTGCAAGCATGATTATGACAGTTATTGCTCTCTCGTTTGTCGCTCCCTCTCTATTGCTATCCTTCACTTGCACTGAGTATGTGCTCTACCTGTGCTTCCAACTCCCCAAAACCAATATTGCCAGCTGTGTCCACCATACCTACCTAACAACATCATTTTCTATTTCAGTGCATATTCCATATGCCATGTTTTCTTCCAAAATAAAATGTTTGTCTGTTTTGAGAAAGTTAGTTAGTAAAGCTCTCATGAACTTGATGGCACACTTTATTCCTTGCGCTTAATAATCTTGAACCATTGTGACTAGTCCATGAAAGTTATATGCTTGCTTATTATATGCTAGGAGTCAGCAGAAACGTCCTGTCACGGGGAATGCTTTCAACACCTATTGGATATCTCATCCAGTTGATACTTTGCTCTTTTTTTACGATGTCGACGATGTGAAATAAAAGGGGAAGTTGTTAGTTCATGAATTTTATACATTGTGTTAGAGAAATGCCTAGGCCGCTAGCCTAAGCCATGCTTAATCATGGTGGAAACTTGCAGCATCACCGTAATGAGCATCTAGGAAGCATCCTCAATAAAAAGCTATGCACAGGGTAAATAAAAAGATTGATAAGATGCTCATTGTCTGCTTGCCTTGTCATTTTGGTTATGGGAAAGCTCATGTGCCATATGCAAGGAGTACCCCGTTGGCGGGACACTCCTTTTTTTCTCTTTTTTCTTCTTTTTTTCTTTTTTTCTTCTTTTTTTACTTTTTTTCTTCTTTTTTTCCTTTTTTTCATCAAGATCACCTGCTGATCTTAGGTGCACTGGAGAGGACCTAAATGAGAGGTAGACGGCAGAAGACGCTGGCCCCAGGAGATATGTCACCGCCGCCGTTTTCCTCGATGTCGGGCACTGCCGCTGGGTCTCGGTTCCTCTGCCTTGGATCCGATTCGGAGGGCGACACGGAGGAAAGGCTGGCTGCCCGGAAGGCGCTCGTAGCTCTTGACGACGACACCGGCGAGCTTGGCTGGAAAACTGTGTCCCGGCGGCGGCGTACAGATGCAGAGATCCGCCAAGAATTTTGGGAAGACATGGGGTTCCCAACACCGGCTTCAAGGTTCTGGGAGAAGGAGTCACCAACGTCGCGTGGCGTGGACGGGATGCAAGATTCAGCATCGCTGTTGGGAGGCCGGAGGTCGTCCGCTTCTCCACCGTGGTCGTCGGCTCGTAGGAGATCCTCTTCTTCGCCGATGGGTCTGGCTCTCTCTAGGGGCCCCAAGATCATACCTTGAAGGGGTCCTCTGCCGCCGAGGCGGTCCTCGGCGCCGCCGATTCTTGGGTTGTTCCTGGATGCCGTCGTCGATAGCGCTAGCCAGGGGCGTCGGGATCCGTTTGCGTCACGTTCGGAGGAGTCCGTTTCGGTTAGCGAGGAGGTGGGTCTGACAGGAGGTCCCACCAAGGCTGGGTCGGACGTGGAGTTCTGTCCGCGATTTACCTGGACCGGTATTTCTCTTCGACTCATAGGAGCCTGGCGACGGGAATCCATCCCGTTTTCTATCGAGCCGCCAACGCCTTCACCCAACTACTCCGCCTCAGATCGCATTGCTTCACCGTCGCCATCTCCTGGCCCTCTGTGTTCACCCGGAGTATCCTTCGCCGTGGTCGTCTTCTCTGCTAGGATGACGGGGCAGGGTCAAGGTGCTAACCCTAGGGGTCCTACCTCTGCTACTGGGCTGCGGGGAGCTCCTGTGTCTTCCGTCGGGGTTGTTCCTCCTGCCGCGATGAGGCCTCCCAGACCTTCGTCGGCCTCTCCGGCACAGGCTGCTGCGCCCGGGCATGGTTCGATGCAAGCTCCTGCCGTGGAGAACGTGTACCAGCCGGCATCGGGTCACCCACTCTTTTCACCGGGGGTTCAGTTCAGACCACCCACGGCCTACTTCAATGCGCTCCAGGCTGTTCCGACTCAGCCCCTACAACGGCCATACCGCGGGGCGTCGCCTTCGTTCACCGGTCAGCCGGCCGCGTCTTACTTGCGAGGGATGGTACCTGTCCCTATGTTCCATGGAGGTTACACCGGAGATCAGTTGGGTGTGGTTCCGTCGCAGCCAGCGCAGTCGTTTTCCGTCGGAGTGGGGGCTGCGAGGTCTGCTGTTCAGAAGAGGAAAAAGAATAAGAAGCAGCCTCCAAATCGAGGGGTTCGGCCACAGGTAATTCAAGCCCAGTCGAGATCAGCAGCTCCATCCTCAGCAGCAGAGTTTCCAGCAGCATGGTGTTCCGCAGAGGCAGGTGCTAGGGTCTTATGTACCTCCTGTCTCCCAGCAGTACACCCCGCAGGAGCAGCAGTTGTACCAGCCAACGGTTGTCACTTCACAGGTTTTAGAGGGACCGTCTGTGGCTGATGTCAGTAAGAAGAATAAGAAGTTTTTTCGTTGTTGGAAGTGTGCGGTCAATACTCATGTGACCAAGGATTGCAAGGTGATCCATTATTGATACATCTGTGATTGCACTGCACATCCCACTTTGAGGTGTCCGGTGCTGAAGCAGCCGCGCTTGACGCCGTATATGGCTGGAATTGGCAGCAACCATGCTCTGTTCACCCAGATTCCGGATGCAGTGACTCAGGATCATCTTGCACACAGTCAGAATCCTATTGCTCTGGTACGAGTTTCTGGCCCGATGGTTTTAGCAGAGGTTGTTCAGAGGCAGATTGTCAGGAGGTGCCACGTGCATGTTCAGTGGAAGTACGAGGTGGTGCCTCATGGAGATTCTGCATTCTTAGTGAGATTCCCGACGTTTGAGGACTTGGACAGGGTGGATGGAATCTTGATGACCGTTCCGCTCAGTACCGCTCAGCTGACCTTCTCGGTTTACAGGATGGAGGAGGTACCACATAAGTTTGAGATGTAGCAGGTTTGGCTACATGTGGAGGGGGTACCCCATATTTTGCGATCATTTCAAGGCTTGTGGGGTATTGGAGGACTCATGGGGAACACTCTTGATGTAGATTTGTTCAGCCTGCAGAAGCGGGGGGTCGTTCGTATTCTCGTGGAGATGTTTGATACGAAGGTTTTTCTCAAGGCGAAAGATTCCCTTGGCCACTTTATGGTGTCAGATGCCATGCTCAAGCATAAGGTATTTGAGTTTCATTTCCGGATTGAACCTGAGGGTTATATTCTGGAACCAGAATTTGTTCCTTTCTTTTGGAGAAAAGGGGATGATGACGCGGATGATGATGCCGATGGGAAGCACTTTGAGGATGCTATGGATACTTCTGAGGCTGCTACTGCCACTCAGGGGGTGGGTTCTGGATCTTCCTCGGCTGTGTAGGGTACTTCCGCGACTACATCTTCCAGTCAGGGGGTGCAGAGGGTGTTTGCTGTCACCCCTTTTAATGCTAATCCGGTTACTCCGCGAGGTCGACAACTTCTGGATGCTCTTCCTTTGGATTCCCCTCTTCGCGGGAAGGGTTCTACTTCGGCGCCTCGCGTTTCTCCGGCTCAGTTACAGGAGGCTCTTCATTCAGTTTCCATTCATGTACTACGTTCTTGCTCAGCTTCACCAGCGAGGTCCAGAACACATATTTTGGGAAGATCTATTCATGTTTCCACTCCTGTACTTGAGGAGGTTGTTCCTTCGGTGTGTTCGCGGAAGCTGACCCAGGAGGGGTCGGCTGACCGCGACGTTCGTGACCAGCTTCAGGATGCTGTTGTGCTTGGTCCGACCCAGGTGGGGTTGGCCAACCATGACGAGGTGGATGACCGCGTCTCCCTGGTCAGGGAGGACCTGGGGACGCTTAGGGACGTCTCGCCTCCATTGGTGGGTCAGGAGACTTCGGTGGTCGATGGGGGCGACCGAACCCAGGAGGGGTCTGGGTTGTCTCGGTCTCCAACACGGGTTTCTTCTCCAGGTGATGCTTCACCAGTCGCTGTGCAGGGGAGTGGTACTACCTTCAGGCGGAGTGCCGCCATGGAGTCGATGCCTCTGGGGCGTCCGTGACTGATGAGGACTCCATGCTCAAGGCCATGTGGCGTAAGGCGGAGAGGAACTTAGATTCGCCAGGTATAATGAGTTCTTTGAAGTCATTTTTGTCTTTTTCTACTCCTGTTGTTTCTTCTAAACTAGCCAATGTTGGCATTAGTTTGGGTAGCTCTATACAGGAAGTATCTTTTTCTTCTAATGTTTTGCGACACATGGAGGTTGACCGTCTAATGGTTACTCCTAAGGTCAGTGTTTTTCCTGATGCTTCACTAGCTGAGGAGGAGGAGTTGCATGCCACAGTAGATGGTCAACTCCTTTCTCACTTAGTCGGTGAAGTGTCGGAGGTGGACTTTGATGAGACCGGGCTTGCCTCTGTGTATGAGCTGAAAGCTTCTAGTCGAAAATCAAAGAGCCAGCGGTCACGAAAGAGATCCCGTGTATCCAAATCTCCTATAGTTTCTCAATGAATGGAATGTTTTCAAATAGCAGAGGTCTTCGGGAATTGGCTAAACATTTATTCTTTGATGATTGTGTGAGAGACCATAATTTGGATTTTCTGTGTATTTCTGAGACTGGTAGACAGGATTTTTCACAAGCTCTACTCAATCGCCTTTCTGGTGGAGTGGACTTTACGTGGATATCACGTCCGCCGCGTGGTCGATCTGGGGGGATCCTGTTAGGCGTTAGAGATGAGACTATGGAAGTTTTAGCTAGTTCGATGGGAGATTTTTTTATAAAACTCCATATCCGTAACAAGGATGACAATTTCACATGGTCTTTAGTTGCCGTATATGGGGCCGCTCAAGATGTTTATAAGGCTGACTTTTTACGTGAGCTTGTGAATTTGGCAAAGGACAATCCATATCCTATTCTTATAGGAGGGGACTTTAATTTTCTCAGATTTCCTCACGGGAAAAGTCGGGGCCTGTTCGATGAACATTGGCCTTTTCTGTTCAATGCTGTTATAGACAGTCTGGACTTGAGAGAGGTTACAATGTTGGGAAGGAAATTTACATGGGCTAATAGTCTTCTGGAGCCAACATACGAAAAACTAGATAGAGTGCTTATGGATACTGACGGGGAACAAAAGTTCCCTATGGTAACTATTCGCGCTCTAGAGCGTATTGAGGCTTTGTCGGATCATGCTCCTTTACTTTTATCTTTTGGATCACCGCCACGGAAGTCTACGAATGAGTTTAAATTTGAACTCGGTTGGATGATCTGTGATGGTTTTTACGAGATGGTTAAGGCTATTTGGGAGAAACCGGTCGGTGGCTAAACACCTATCCTATGGTGGAATAACAAAATGCGTACTTTACACAAGTTCCTTCGGGGCTGGGCCAGGCACACAGCTGGTATCCTTAAAAACGAAAAATTACACCTAACATCTATAATTGATGACTTAGAGGCGTCCGCGGAAGTCAGGCCATTAACTGCACAAGAAATTGAGCTTAAAAGCCAATCGAATGCGGAGATAGCCCGACTTCTGCGCAAGGAGTAACTCAAATGGTACCAACGCTCTAAAGCAAAATTCATTCTGGAAGGAGATGCGAATACTAGGTACTTCCATGCTGTTGCCAATGGCAAGCATAAGAAGAAACTTATTCACTCTCTGATTCAGGATGAAGGTATGATTGAGGGACAGGAGCATCTGAAGTCATATATCACTACCTATTATAAATCCTTGTTTGGGGCCCCAGAGGAAAATTCTTTCTCTATGGATGAGTCCCAAACGTCCGATATCCCCCAGGTTTCTGATGAAGAAAATAGCTTTCTAACTGCCTCATATACCGAGGAAGAGGTCAAGGAAGAAGTTTATCAAATGGAACATAAAAAAGCACCAGGACCCGATGGCTTCCTAGCGGAATTTTACCAAAAATTCTGGGACGTTATCAAGGAGGACCGGATGAATTTGTTTGGGTTTTTACAAGTAGGACAATTGGATCTCTTTAGACTTAACTTTGGCAATATAATTTTACTGCCTAAGGTTAACAATGCAAAACGTATACAACAGTATCGTCCAATCTGCTTGTTTAACGTTAGCTTTAAGATTTTTACTAAATTTGCCACGATTAGACTAAACTCAGTCGCTGACAATGTTGTTAGCCTGTCTCAACTGCGTTCATGCAAGGAAGAAATATCCTAGATGGTGTTGTAATTCTGCATGAAACAATCCATGAACTAAACTCAAAAAAATTAAATGGTGTATTGTTCAAGATTGACTTTGAGAAGGCATACGACAAAGTTAATTGGTCTTTCCTCCAGCAAACACTCCGCATGAAAGGTTTTTCTGAGGAGTGGCGCTCTCTTATTCAGTCTTTTGTGTCTAGGGGTAGTGTTGCCATTAAAGTAAATGAAGATACCGGAAAATACTTCCAAACCAAGAAAGGACTGAGACAAGGGGATCCATTATTGCCTTTACTATTTAATATAGTGGCTGATATGTTGGCTATCCTTATTGAGAGAGCAAAGGCTGATGGTCAAATTGAAGGATTGGTTCCACATCTTTTTGATGGTGGACTTTCTATTCTTCAATATGTCGATGATACAATTCTTTTTATGGAACATGATCTAGAGAAGGCTAAGAATCTGAAATTAATATTATCAGCATTCGAGCAGCTATCTGGGCTTAAAATAAACTTCCATAAGAGTGATTTGTATTGTTTTGGCGAGGCCCAAAATGAGGCCCACCTATATGCTGAACTTTTCGGTTGTGGTCAGGGTCAATTCCAATCAATTATTTGGGAATACCGACTCATTATCGGCATCTCACAATTGCTGAATGGAAACTTGTTGAGGAAAGGCTACAAAAACGTCTTAATAGTTGGAAAGGTAAATTGTTATCCCTTGGTGGAAGACTAGTACTCATAAATTCAGTACTTACTAATATGGTAATGTATATGATCTCGTTTTTCCAATTACCAAAAGGGGTCTTGAACAAAGTGGATTATTTCCGTTCAAGATTCTTTTGGAAAGGGGATAGTGAGAAAAAGAAATATCGACTGGCTAGACGAAATGTGGTTTACCGCCCGAAGGAGTTTGGTGGACTGGGCATACACGATTTGCAAGTCAAAAACACCGCACTTCTGGGAAAATGGCTTTTTAAACTACTTACGGAAGATGGTGTTTGGCAAACCATGTTATGGAGGAAATATGTGGGGTCCAAGGCTGTGTCTCAAGTGGTTTGGAAACCCGAAGATTCACATTTTTGGGCGGGTCTTATGGCCACCAAGAAACATTTCTTTCCTTTTGGTGCTTTCGAGATTAAGGATGGATCACAGATTAGGTTTTGGGAAGATAAGTGGCTTGGCCAAACTACTCTTCGCGAACAATACCCAGCTTTATATTCGATTGTTAGACACAAAGGAGATACAATTTCCACGGTGATGGAAGACTATCCTCCTAATGTGTCTTTCAGAAGAAGTCTCATTGGTCCTAGACTGGTATCTTGGAACAATCTATTATTATGATTATCCATGATACAATTGTCGGACGGTGTTGACGTGCTCAAATGGAAATTACTAGAAAGTGGTAATTTTCTATTGGCTCACTATATAAAGCCTTGGTCCAACCTGATATCCCGGTCGATGATAATAGTAAAATTTGGAAAATGAAAATACCCCTTAAGACGAAGATATTTGCATGGTATCTACGGAAAGGGGTAATTCTAACAAAATATAATCTTGCAAAGAGGAATTGGCATGGAAGTACACAATGTGTTTTTTGTCATCAAGATGAGACAATTCTCCATTTATTCTTCCATTGCAAATTTGCTCGCTCTATATGGTCATTCATCCAAATAGCTTCTGGTTTATCTCCGCCATGTTCTGTAACCAATGTTTTTGGGAATTGGTGTAGGGGTTCGTAGCATGGAAAACAAAATTTTCTACCGCATGCACACAAACAAGCCAAGATCTATCTACTCGATTGTAGCAACGAGTCGATAGAGGAACTCACCCTCGAAGATTCCAAAGCGGTTAACGAGAGCAGATTCTCGTGGGTGATGTAGTCGTACACTTGCCGATCTCAAGATCGCATAGACGATCCTTCCGGCGCTGCGTTCCAGCAGCGCTCCCGTAGTCGGTCACACGTTCGGTACTCGATGAATACCTTCCTCTCCCTTGTTCCAGAAGGCAGCGGAGGTTGTAGCACTCTCCTCGCGATTCCGGCAGCATGACAGCGTGGTACCGGAAGTAGAGGGGAGATCTCGCAGGGATTCTCCCTAAGCCGAAGCGAGTATGTTGGATTAAGGTTTCCTGAAAAACTAGGGTTTAGAGATCCGGTAGGAGGAGGAGGTGTCGGCAGCGGCTAAGGCGGTGGCGACAGACCGGCGGCGGCGCGGCGGCGCTGGCGGCGGCTCGTGGAGAGGGCTTGGAACTTGTGTTGTTTGGGGCAGCCCTCCCCCTCTATTTATGAGAGGGAGGGGCAGCCTTGGGAGGGGTGGGTTTGAATCCAAACCCAAACCCAAGTTGGATTGAGAGAAGGACTTGTTTCTTCTCCCACTAGGAAACCATTGTTCTAGTTTGACTTTTCAAACTTCCCGTTTGACTTTTAATTTAGAGTTTTATTTCTCTCTTGCATATGCCAACACCAAGTGACCTTGGACATGATCCAATCATTCCACTTACCCATGACACATTCATGGACCATTCTCCTTTCGGACCGGTGAACCTTCTAGACCCTTCTAGAACCTCTTCGATGAAATCATCGGAAACTTTCCTGAACTCCGAAATAGGACTTTCCTTATATGGATCTTATTCTCCGGACCATTCCGGATCTCCTCGTGATATCCCGGATCCCATCCGAGACTCCTAACAACATTCGGTCTCTTACTAATCATTCCATAACTACTCAACAACATCGAATCCTTAAGTGTGTCTCCCTACGGTTCGTGAATTATGCGGACATGACCGAGACACTTCTCCGATCAATAACCAATAGAGGAATCTGGAAATTCATATGGCTCCCACATATTTCTACGATTACTTTGCGATCGAATGAACCACTTACATACGGTACCAATTTCCCTTTGTCTCACGATAGTTTACTTATCTGAGGTTTTGATCGTCGGTATCTCTGCATACCTAGTTCAACCTCGTTACCGATAAGTAATCTTTTCTCGTTCCCGTGATATGTGATCCCTTGTGAGCCAGTCACATGATTGCAAGCTAATTGGATGACGTTCCACCGAGAGGGCCCAGAGTATATCTATCCGTCATATGGATGGACAAATCCCACTCTTGATCCATGTGCCTTAACCCATACTTTCCGAACACGCAATGCCACCTTTGTAGCCACCCAGTTACGGTGTGGTGTTTGATGTCATCAAAGCATCCTTCCGGTGATGGTGATTAACATGATCTCATGGTCGAAGGAATTAGGTTACTATGTATCAGAAATCTTATAGCAAATGAACTATATTAAATGACTTGATCTTTATGCTACGCTTAACTATAGGAGTATGTCCATCACATCATTCTCCTAATGATATGACCCTGTTGTTAATAACATCTCTATGTTCATGATCAGGAAACCATGATCATATATTAACCAACAAGCTAGTTTAACAAGAGGCTTTACTAGGGACTGTTTTATGTTTACAAATCACACAAGTATTAATGTTTCCGGTTAATACAATTATAGCATGGTATGTAAACATTTATCATAATTATGAAGATATGATAATAACCACTTTATTATTGCCTCTTGGGCATATCTCCAACAGTCTCCCACTTGCACTAGAGTCAATAATCTAGTTTCAAACCTTTGTGTATTCAACACCTATGGCTTTCTGGTGTCGTATGTACACGATTGCTAGTGGTCAACTGATCTCCGGATCTGACACTTCCAGGTCCATGTGTAATTGCATGTCTTTGCGTCTCTACGCATCACTCATTCTCTAATGAGATGGCTTCGTACAAATTTGGTCCTTTGGTGTGACCTTTAGTTATTTGGGGTTAAAACATGTTGATAATATTGTCATACAATATATCTTCATAGTACTATCCCACTGTGAACTACACCTAGTTTGGTAACAAACTACTTGACACAAATGCCCTCTTTTGCTGCTATAATAGCAGTCATATACTTAGCCTTTTGTTGTAGTATCTGTCATAATGTCTTAACTTTGGAATTCATCCAAATTCATTATGGAACTTACTTTCCATCATATTGTGCCACCGTTAATTTAAATTGAGATAAACTTAATTTGTACTTTGTGACAAAACTAGTATCAATGTAATTCATTTACAATGAACTAACCATCTATTTGTCATTTCTACAAAATAATATATTCTTAGTTCTTTTACAAGATCATAAGAATATCTTTACTATCGTCCAATGATTATCTTATGAATCATTCTGATATATGCTCATAACATTTAGAGCATAGGACATATCTGGATTTGTACATATCACAGTATGATTGATATAAATACTCTTTGTGATTTCATACATCAAGTATCAATCTATACTTGAATCTTTGTTTCACTTACCAAGTGTCAATACACTTGAATATATCATCAATATTGAACTCATTCAATCCTTTCTGTGCGACAAGAACCTTTCTTGTAGTTTCTATATTGAACTTATTCAATACATCATCTATGTACTTTCGGCACAACCATATTAGCGTCTATTGATGCCAAATATTTGGGTTTTGCCTAAGTCTTTCATCGGGATGAAATTCTTAATATGTGTTAATAAAAGATACATCATTTTTAATCAACAATATGTCTTCCACATAATGTATTAGAAACATGTCTTAGCGCTCCCACTTAATTTCTTGCAAATGCAAGCATCTTCATTGTCTCTGATGAAATTAAACTCTTTTAACAGTTTCATCATAGTGAAGATTCCAACTCCGCGATGCTCACTTCAACCATTGAAGTTTGCAAATACTTTTAGCATCCTTTGAATTAACAAAACCCTATGGACCGTGTTATGCACATGTCCTAGGTAACAATTCTATTAGAAGAACTTGTTTTGTTTATTCAACTACCACATAACAAAATTATATGTAGTGGTTGCTATCTTAATCCGTCTAGACTAAATATCGCTATGAAAGATCAAATCTTGTCATAGTCAAACTTTGAACATTGTTGTGAACTCTTTCCCAACATGTCGACCATTTCATAGATGTGAAACATCCATGTCTATTTCTTTATAGATCCAAACACAACTGTAAGGTCTTACACCTTTCTCGAGGGTCCTTCAAGGTCAAAACTTGATTTCTCGTGTATGGAACTATCACGGATTTTATGGCTTCAAGCCATTTGACGGAGTCAGGGCCCATCATCGCTTCTTTGCATGTAGTCGGTTCATTATTCTCAAATAATGATTCAACCCTCAAATCTTGGTATTTGATTGTTTACCCGACCTACTTGTTTCAATAGGAACTTAGATCTCCGTGATCACAACCTTTGAGGCACGTGAGCCATGAGCATTGTTGCTGCATCCGGAACACTTTTCGGCGTTGCGCAACTCTGCACATATAGCTAAGGTTCTTTCAACCTTATCAAAGTTCTATTGTCCTCCCACTTAACTTTTCACGAAAAATTCCTTCTTAAAGAAACTTGACGTTCTAAGCGACAAACACTTTTGTCTCCGGTGTTATGGAGAAATACTTAACAAAGACAGATTCATCCGACTTTGGTTGCAAACATCTTTCTTATGTATAGCATACCAATGTTTAAGAAAGGACTACTTGGGTTTTATCCCAAACCATAACCTTATATGGTGTCATTTCAACGGATTATGATGAAGCTCTTTTCAGTGGAAAAACGGTAATCTCTAAAGCTTTTAATCTTTAAAATACAATGGCAATTTTATGAATTACACCTTCGATCTTACCATGTCAAAAAAGGTTTAATTACATATCTCGAACGCTCCATACTCTTATGGTTTTTTGGGACATGCAAATCCACGAAACGATTCCTTAAATCTTAGGTATTATGCTAAACTTGTAACTCAAATATCTTCCTTTATGATCTTATCATAAACTAGTTATATTCTTGTTACAATGATTTTGCAGTTCATCTTGAAAGTCTTTGAACTTTTCAAATGTTTCATACTCCATATGAGGTTGAAATCCATCGCTCTTGACTACACATAATGGACTTCGTACAACAATATGTACAAGTTCCAATAAGCTAGTCATTCGTTCCCTTTTGGCCTATGAACGAAGTTTTAATTATCTCTAGGAAAGTTTCACAAGCGTCATTTGATCAAAAATCAAAAGACTCCAAAATTCCATACACATGGAGTTTCTTCATGTTTTCTTTCCAATATAATTTAAACGGCGATGTCACTTCCTAAGTGATCTTTCAATCAATTTGTCTTTCGACATTTTTAGCACTAGTTTTATGGATGTGATTTCTCCAACGAGATTTGTGAATCATCCATCTTTTATGGATTACGACAATTATTTGAACAACCCTTTTGTTCTCCTAATACCTGATAAAAAAATCTTGAAGACAAGCTTTGATGTTTAACGAGCAACACAATAACCCTTTATTTGTTCTCGATGAACATCATCACATATTCTTTTGCTAGTTACTTAGGCCATTGTAGTTCATGAATTATGTTGTTTCATATGACGATTCATACCAACAAATTCAATATCAAATACTTAAGAACCACTTTGTTTAAGAAGCAAAGAATATAGCCATAACACGTATATCCTTTATATACCTAAACTGAACAATTCTAGTCTTTTCTTTTCTGCCATATATTTATGAGATTCTCTTTCAGTATTTCTTTTTCTGTTTGAAAGAATCTATCAACATCAATAGTGGAGCCATACACATGACACATAGTCCAAAGCGTGTATGGTTAAATACCAATGTCTTTGGACTTGCACTTTGAAGTAGATCACCATTATCAAATGTTTGGTGTTCTTTCAAATTCCTTTATTTAGTAATCTCTTGGTGTAGTAAACATTTTACCTACTTCAAATATTCACCCTTATCATGGAATTATCCATGATCAAGCTAATTTTAGCTTATAATGGTGAATTGCGAGTATAATGTTGCTCTCCAAAACCTTTTGGAGGATTAGGACAACTAGTGTCTCCAACCTTTTGCAAATTCTCATCAAATATGATAACATGACTTTTGCCATATTATACTCTATCATGTTGTAACCAAAACTTCGTTTCAGATATCACAATATCTTCCACACATCATGGTTTCTGAAACAACTCTTTCAGATCCTAGATAACCTTGATATTAAGACAATCCTTTGAATATCAAGAATCATGGAGACAAACATGATACTCATACACTAACTCTTGGAATTGTCACTCTTGTTTTAATACCAATTATTAAACTTCATGGAGTAACCGGAACTTACTGAAAATTTGCAATAGGACTTTTAAACTTTAGATTAACACTTCAAAACAATACGATACCAGTTCGTAAAGTAACTAACCAGAATTCTATAGTTCTATCATCTCAATTAAAACTAAGCGCAAGGTGGTAAACGGATGCCAATGACTACAACAACCATGCAAATTCACTTTGATTTAATTTATGATATAGTGTTCAACTTTTAATCATATTGCCGTTGAACTCCCACTCAAAACAATATCCCTCACATTGTTTTAGTGATCACATGAACCAAATCCACCACATCAAAACCGATCATCACGAGAGTTGATGTAGCTTCAATGGCGAACAATCAACATGTTCATCATATCTACTATATGACTCATGCTTTACCTTTCGGTGATCCGTGTTCCGAGACCATGTCTGTACATGCTAGGCTCGTCAAGATCAAACCTTAGCTTCCGCATGAGCAAATCTGGCTTGCTCATATTGTATACACTCGCAGAATCTAACACACCCGATCATCACGTGGTGCTTCGAAACAACGAGCTTTAGCAATTGTGCTTACTAAGGATGAACACTTTAAAACTTGAAAGTGTGTGCTTGAGGGATCATCTTATAATTCTACCGTCGTAAACTAAGCAATACAACATGCATAAAAGGATTAACATCACATGCAATTCATAATATGTGATATGATATGGCCTTTCTTCTTTGTGCTTCCGATCTCCATCTTCAAGCACGAACATGATCTCCATCATCACCGGCATTGCATCAAGGTCAATGATGCCGCTCCATGGTTGTCGTCCACCAGCTTCAACTATTACAACTACTTTGAATAGACACGCGGGTCTAAAAAGAATTTAAAGACAACCGTATGGCTCCTGCCGGTTGCCAACTTACAATAAGGAACATTGCATACATCATATATAATCACAATCATGGCCATATCACATCACAGCACACCCCTGCAAAACAAAGTTAGACGCCTCTAATTTTCTTTGCATATTTTACGTGGTTTGGGGCTTTCAATAAGTGTCGTTCTAACTTACGAACAAGAACCACAACATTGATACTAGTATCGTCAATAACCCATTGTAAATTGAATCTTAACTATGTTGGGAGAAACAGGCACCCGCAAAGCCACTTATGCAATACAAGTTGCATGTCAAGCGTGGAGCAAGTCTCATGAACGATGTCATGTAAGGTTAGCCCGGGCCGCTTCATCCCACCATCCCGCAAGATGCAAAGTACACAAGAAGCAATCGACAACAAAAGCATCAACGCCCACAATGACCATTGTGTTCTACTCGTGCAACAGATCTACATATAGACACGTTTCTGATACCACTGTAGGGGTTCGTAGCATGGAAAACAAAATTTTCTACCGTATGCACACAAACAAGCCAAGATCTATCTACTAGATTGTAGCAACGAGTCGATAGAGGAACTCACCCTCGAAGATTCCAAAGCGGTTAACGAGAGCAGATTCTCGTGGGTGATGTAGTCGTACACTTGCCGATCTCAAGATCGCGTAGACGATCCTTCCGGCGCTGCGTTCCGGCAGCGCTCCCGCAGTCGGTCACACGTTCGGTACTCGATGAAGACCTTCCTCTCCCTTGTTCCAGAAGGCAGCGGAGGTTGTAACACTCTCCTCGCGATTCCGGCAGCACGACAGCGTGGTACTAGAAGTAGAGGGGAGATCTCGCAGGGCTTCGCCTTAAGCCGAAGCGAGTATGTTGGATTAGGGTTTCCCGGAAAACTAGGGTTTAGATATCCAGGAGGAGGAGGAGGTGTCTGCGGCGGCGACAGACCGGCGGCAGCGAGCGGCGAAGGCGAGCGGCGGCGCTGGCGGTGGCGGCGGGCGGCGGCGGCGGCTCGTGGACAGGGCTTGGAACTTGTGTTGTTTGGGGCAGCCCTCCCCCTCTATTTATGAGAGGGAGGGGAAGCCTTGGGAGGGGTGGGTTTGAATCCAAACCCAAACCCAAGTTGGATTGAGAGAAGGACTTGTTTCTTCTCCCACTAGGAAACCATTGTTCCAATTTGACTTTTCAAACTTCCCATTTGACTTTCAATTTAGAGTTTTATTTCTCTCTTGCATATGCCAACACCAAGTGACCTTGGACATGATCCAATCATCCCACTTACCCATGACACATTCATGGACCATTCTCCTTTCGGACCGGTGAACCTTCTTGTGACACCCTCGGAATCGACCCTATGCAAGTTTTAGCGCTTCCTGCCAAACCCGCATAGAAACGATTCAAAGGTGCCCACCGGGCACTTGCGTGCGGGTGGAAAACGAAGTAATATCATTACACAACAGTCCTCGATGGAACCCACAAAACATATATATACAACAGCGACTCAATGAGTCAAGAATACAGATATACAGTACAAAGATCCAAATCACCTGGAAAACGATACAGCGTCCGAGTACGGACAAGATGCAAATTGAGCTAAGAGCCCTGAAGAATAACCAATGGCGTCCATAACCCTGCCCAGGCCAAGACAGAAGGGTAACCCTGCTAACGACGTTGATCTCAAACCTGCTCAAACAAAAGGGGTGCCGACAAAGGGCAAAGGAAAAAGAGAGCGGTCAGTACTGAGGCCAGTACACGGCGAGACTAGAATTCGGCGGTCCTCGCCTACATAGGTATGGTGGACTGAAGCGGCAGCGCAGTATGCACTAGACAACCTATAGAGACTCGATACAAATGTCGGCTATCAGAGAGAGATAAGAAAGACCTATTCGAAACCATCCTGATACTACCACCAAACATACCCATCCTGGTATTTCCCCCTCGAGACCAAACGAGGAAGTCATCCGAGGAACTCACATAGTTGATAGTTTTATTTATTCAGTTATCGTTGCAGGAATTACTAGTCAGGTATAGATAGTCATCCTGATATAATAAGCAGTAGGCACTTTTAGTTACCCTTCCATTGTAGTTGCGATACTTACTAGTCAGATACAATTAGCATGAGATATCCCAAACCTAGTAGTTGTTAGTACTTTTATTTAGCCATTCCGTTGTAGTGAAGCTGATTACTAGTCATATCGGATACAAGTCAAACTATAACATTAAACTTTAGTTATAGTTGTCTATGATCGAGAACTGTGCTCCAAGTCGTCCATAACCGCGGACACGGCTTCTCGAAAAGATTTAACCCTGCAGGGGTGCACCAAAGTTTCCACACGCACCTACACCCTTGTTGTCAGATCAGGTAGGTACAAGATGACAAAACATACACCCAACGGTATGTCGACGGGGTTTCGGACACGATGTTTCCCATACCCAAAGCAAGCACATGGGGGCCACCCCACAAAGCTACCCGTAACGAAGTCGGCCGGTCTCCGAGACGGACCCAGAGGTTTGTGACAATGGTTGTAAACAACTGGGAACCCGAAAGTGTGACTGGGCTTGTCGATACCGCGAAAACATTCCACGTTGGTTCCAAAACAGTACAGGCGCTCCACGCGCAATCGTAAATAAAGCTGTAAAGCATGGCATAAGTACATGATAGTAATAAAGCCCCAAACTACTTTGTGGCCCCCGGTACAGTACTTTGAAATCAGGTACTAATCGATGGGGGTGCCCACACACCCCACCTGTGGTTAGCGCGCTCGATCTCGGAACAGGTGTCAAGATCTCGGGGTCCTACGGGACACCAGTGAGCGGTTAAAAACCAAATTGTCTATTACCCACCGGTGCCTCTGCATTTACCTACTTTCAATTTTAGTTATTAAACGGTAATTAAATCCATGATCATCTCCAACATTAAACATGTGGCATTACTCCAACAACTGTGGTACTTGACGACACGCAACAGCACTTGAGCAAGCGACTATGACGCGCAAGTCCAACTATCTACCAAACAACAGGTAATAGGATGTGTCCAAGGCAATATAAGGCTGCAAGGGATATCACGGGTACGAAAACTAGAGCATCGCAACACAGATAGCAATAGATCAAAAGGAAGAAATAAAGACTAGAAAGGTAAAATAGGTAGAAAGGGGGAGAATGCTCGCCTGAAAAACATTGCCGAAGGTTCACCGGGGATCAGGTCAACACTCGCATCAACTCATCGGACTAATCCGTGAAGAAGCAAAGCAATAGAATAAACTCCGGATGCACTATTTAATACTACGACAGAAGATCGACATGATGCATTTATGATGCGTGACATGGCAAGGATGTGATGCAATTATACCATATTAAGTGGAACCGGGGTCCCGACAATTTATTACATGGTTCATGTTGTTTAGATACCCCGCAATTTAAATGTTGCATTAACAAGACAAAAGATAGCACCGGTTCGCTACACAAATTTAAATGGGACCAATATAAAACTAGATTTGCTCTCATATGGACCCCATATTTAATTTAGGTGAATCGTCGAAACACCCCCAAACACCCACAATATGTATGCGAGTAAGAATGATTATATGCAACAAGTATATTCATATATTATAAAAATATAGGGGTCTCAGGAAGAGGGTCGCACATTAGAGGGGGTCGGTGAACTTGGTTCTGAGGGTTTGGTTCGGCAAGATCGGTCTAGGCGTCGGGGCCTTGACGGGGCTCACAATCTTTGGACTCCGGGAAGGAGAACTTGGCACGACACCGGGATCGGGATCGGGTCCGAGGATCAACGTTGTACTTGGGGTCGACGGTGGAGATCGTGGTTCATGGCAGCACATCAAGGCCATCTTCACTTCACCCCACCGCATACCTCGTCAGTGCATCGTTACATCTGAAACACCACAACATGGTCATGACGGAGACATGCTTGGAGCAGAATATAGGGGCACGGGCTTCCTGGATACACACTGATGGATAGCGAGCATGACGCCCTACGAGGCACACGCATGCGGAGGCAGTACGCGACCAAGGACGAGGAGGTGCCAAAAAGGAGGACGCACGGCGGGGTGGAGGCCTGGGGCAGAGATGGCGGCCAGCGGCCAAAGGGAAAGCAAGGCCTAGCCCCAGTGCGAGCTGCAGGAGGCGGGCTGCACGGGGACGAGGGTAAGGTCGCGCTCGTTGAGCTTGGAATGGCAGCCGGCAAGGGGCGGAAGGTGCTGTAGCGAGGCTGACAGAGGCACGGTCACGCGATGGCGGGGTGCGAACGACGAAAGGGGTGGCGGAACGGAGGTGGTAGGATGGCCGGCGGCGGCTTGGTGCGAGGTGGTGCTGCACTACCGAGGCGAGGGCCACCGGAGGCGACCTCACTGGCGGCGGCGCAAGGACGAGGTCGACGCCGAAGCAACAAGGAGATGAAGGCGACCCGAGGTGGCGTTGGCGGGAGGATCTCCTGGCGACGGTGGCGATAGACGAGCGAAGAGCGGCGGCACTCGCCAGAGGCAGGGATCCGAGGCGGCAGCGGGGTCCGGATCAGGGGAGGAGAACCCATGGGGTGGTCGGTCACGACAAGAGGAAGGTGAACGCGATCGAGGAAGGTGGGTCTAGAGGAGTTGTCGGTAGCGGGAGGAATCAGGATGGGATGGGGACGTGGGTCGTGTCGAGGGAACAGGAGTGGTGGGCCAGGGCGAGGTCGCGTGGGTGGTGTGTGGGTGCGGTTCCAGGTGGTTGGAGCCTTGCGATAGGGTGGGGTGATACTGGTGGTGTCCGGCGGCGGGGAGAGGGAGTAGTTGTGGGTTTGGGGATAGAGTTAGGGTTAGGGTTTGAAGGGGGGTTGGTTTGGCTAGGATTAGGGATCTGGGCCGCTGGGGGTGGTAGTCTGGCTGGCTGGGCTTTTGGCCTGGCCGGCTGACTCCCCCAAAACTGTTTTATTTTTATTTAGTTTTTAATAGACTTTTGCAAACGGTTTGATAAACAAAATATTGCAGAATAGCCTGAAGTTTGATGTGAAATAAAGGAGAGGAGTAATGTCAAACAAAAATAGGGTTTTCGCAAATTAGTTTTATGAACAAACATGTGTGATGATGTCATGATGATGCACAAAGATAAAATCAGCAAGCGATTTTCTAGTAGTGGTTTTACCCGGGGTGCTACACTTCTAGACCCTTTTAGAACCTCTCCGATGAAATCATCGGAAACTTTCCTGAACTCCGAAATAGGACTTTCCTTATATGAATCTTATTCTCCGGACCATTCCGGATCTCCTCGTGATATCCCGGATCCCATCCGAGACTCCAAACAACATTCGGTCTCTTACTAATCATTCCATAACTACTCAACAACATTGAATCCTTAAGTGTGTCTCCCTATGGTTCGTGAATTATGCGGACATGACCGAGACACTTCTCTGATCAATAACCAATATAGGAATCTGGAAATTCATATGGCTCCCACATATTTCTACGATTACTTTGCGGTCGAATGAACCACTTACATACGATACCAATTTCCCTTTGTCTCACGATAGTTTACTTATCCGAGGTTTTGATCGTCGGTATCTCTGCATACCTAGTTCAACCTCGTTACCGATAAGTACTCTTTTCTCGTTCCCGTGATATGTGATCCCTTGTGAGCCAGTCACATGCTTGCAAGCTAATTGGATGACATTCCACCGAGAGGGCCCAGAGTATATCTATCCGTCATATGGATGGACAAATCCCACTCTTGATCCATGTGCCTCAACCCATACTTTCCGAACACTCAATGCCACCTTTATAGCCACCCAGTTACGGTGTGGTGTTTGATGTCATCAAAGCATCCTTTCGGTGATGGTGATTAACATGATCTCATGGTCGAAGGAATTAGGTTACTATGTATCAGAAAGCTTATAGCAAATGAACTATATTAAATGACTTGATCTTTATGCTATGCTTAACTATAGGAGTATGTCCATCACATCATTCTCCTAATGATATGACCATGTTGTTAATAACATCTCTATGTTCATGATCAGGAAACCATGATCATATATAAACCAACAAGCTAGTTTAACAAGAGGCTTTACTAGGGACTCTTTTATGTTTACAAATCACACAAGTATTAATGTTTCCGGTTAATACAATTATAGCATGGTATGTAAAAATTTATCATAAGTATGAAGATATGATAATAACCACTTTATTATTGCCTCTTGGGCATATCTCCAACAATTGGTTGCATGGAATTGTTGATAAGTACAGAACTTAGTTTAGCGTGGGAGCTCTTGCCATTATATGGTCGCTATGGCTTTGTAGAAATGACAAGATTTTTAATAACATTGTGTTTTCTCCTCTGCAGGTTATCTATCGAGCCACGGATATCCTCCGATCATGGAATATTCTCCAATGTATGGAGTTTCGTGACTTATTTATGGAGGGATGTACGCGATTGGAGGACACGGCGAGGGATATTTTCTCCCGACATGGATGGCCGCGTGATTTGAGGATTGATCTATCTTAGATTCTAGACACTTATTTACATAGTGCCTTTGTGTAATGCTTGTCTACTTTTTACCTTACTTCTGTCGTTCGTGTGGCTGTGTGCATCTTGGTTATTCAGAGGCAGGGTGTAAGCATTAAACAATTAATAAATGCGCCCATTTCCAAAAAAAATTTACAATGACAAGAACTTTCAGGTGACCAAAGTTGAGTAGCATGCGGAGCGACCCTCGTACTCAAGGGACTTGGGATTTTCAGCCTATGGTCTGTCAAGCATTTGATTCAGAGTGGACCTCACTTTCACCTTAACGATATGAAGATGCCTATTATAGGGGAAATGAGAGCTCAAATCTAATGAGTACCTTCCTTTCAGCATTAGGAAGCCTTTCAAACCTTCAAAACTTTTTGAGTCACCACTTATTCTATCAGCACCTTCTTGAGAGCATAGTTGTCATTTTTGTGTTTGTTCCAAAACTTGGTTAATTATGTCATGACTTTGATGCTTGTATCTCCGATATCTTTATCTCTAGTCTTCATGTGAACTTCAGAGGTTCCTTGGCATTTATATTGTGCTTTTCAAACAAAGGCAAGCGAGATACCACTTTATCATACCTTATTATGAGCATTGCAATGTTGCTTGTGTTTATGTTTTATGCTACTTATTATTATTGAGTTAGTTTCTCTTCATAGCTTGCAATGACTATTCAGTAGACTTAGTTGCATACTCCTTATTATGAATTTTCTAGGCATCTATTCCTGTGCTGAGAATATATACATCATATGAAGCAAAGTGCTCGTGAGTTCTTTTATCCCACTCAGTTTTCAACTGAATTGCTTTAGGACAAGCAATAAGCTAAGCTTTGGGGGAGTTGATACGTCCAAAACGTATCTACTTTCTCGAACACTTTGCTATTTTTTCTTCTCTAAACTTGTGTGATTTGGATACAACTAACACGGACTGACGCTGTTTTCAGCAGAATTACCTTGGTGTCTTATTTTTGTGCAGAAAATCAACTATCGGGAAAAATCCCGGAAAATATGCCAAAAACTATTGCTCACCAGAAGATCCACGGAGCCAGAAGGGGAGACAGAGGGGAGGCCTGGGGGCCAGACCCGCCCCAGGCACGGGCCCACTAACCCTGCGCCTGGGGGAGGTTTGGCCACCCCAGGAAGCTCCTCGGCCTCCCTCCGCGCCTATAAGTTGCCTTGTGACCTAAAAACTCAGGGGGGTTCGATAGTTTTCCAGAAAGAGTTCCGCTCCACCGCCGGCACGAGAAACCAAGATTCGGATCCAGAAACTCCGTTTTGGCACCCTTCTGGGACGAGGAATTTGGAGAGGATCATCGCCATCGTCATCACCAACGCATCTCCATCAACCACCGATGTTTCCCTCATCCATGAGTGAGTAATCCCCCGCTGCAGGCTTGGGGATGGTAGGGATTGGATGAGTTCTATCATGTAATCGAATAAGATCTGTTAGGGGCATAGTGCCTAGTATCTCTATTAGTGATATTTGACTTTGTTGCAACTTGTTGTGCTTAATGCTTGTCACTAGGGCCCGAGTGCCATGATCTCAGATCTGAACTTATTATTGAATCATTATGATAGTATTGTTTGTGATCTTATCTGCAAGTTGTGTACACATATCATTGTCCGGATCCAAAGGCCCCAAAGTGCCAATAATTGGGACAACCGGAGGGGATGGCTGTGGTGTGAGGATCACATGTGTTCACGGAGTGTTAATGCTTTGCTCCGGTGCTCTATTAAAAGGAGCACCTTAATTGCTAGTAGTTCCATAGAGGCCCCGCTGCCACAGGCTAGCTGGACAGAACATGTTGTGCAAGTTCTCATTGCGAGCACGTATGACTATATTTGGAGCACATGCCTAGGATTGTTTAGTACTTGGATGCTTGTTATTATTTATCTGCAATGCCCTAGATCTTGAAGTTACATGTTTAGACTCGTCCATGCAACGCCCTTCCATCCATCCCTATGCCTACCGCACTCGAATCCTCCTGTTACCGTTACTGTTACTATTGCTATTGTTGTTGTTACTGCTGTTGTTGCTTTGTTGTTTCTACTACAAACTGTTGCTACTGATAAACTTCTGTGAGCAAGAACTATTTCTAGGTGTAGCTGAACTGACAACTCAGTTGTTAAGGCTTGCAAGTATTCTTTGGCTCCCCTTGTGTCGAATCAATAAATTGGGTAATACTACCCGCGAAGACTGTTGCGATTCCCTACACTTGTGGGTCATGACTCTACATGGCACTTTGTTGGTAACCCCAAGCGCAGGGTATGAAGAGCACATCAGCAAGTTTTCCCTCAGTTGAGACCGAGGTTACAGAACCAGAAGGAGGAAGGAAATGTCACACAGGTGTTGCAAACAACGTGGAGACCTACACAACACAAACTCAAGACTTTGTCTCAACGAATCAGTGAGGTTTTCAAGCTCACCGGTTTGCTATAACAAAGGATTAAACGTATGGTGTGGAAGGTAATGGTGGTTTGCAGCAAGTAAACAAGTAACAATGGAAGATGTATCAATGGTAAATATTGGACCGGGGTCCATAGTTCACTAGAGGTGCTCTCCTTAGATAAACAACATGGCATGAAGGGTAAACAAATTACAGCAGGGCAATTGATAGGAACTGAGCAAGGCATAACAATGCAATTACTAATCAGAAAGATCCTATGAGATTCGATTGGGCAATACAACAAGATACATAGACCGCCATCCAACTGCATCTATGACTAGAAGTCCACCTTCAGGTTATCATCTGAACCCCCTCCAGTATTAAGTTGCAAGCAACAGACAACTGCTTTAAGCAAAGTGTGTAAGGTAAACAGTCCACGTGTTCCATGAACAAGAGACCGTTGTTTTCTCCCTAGTAGCAATAGCACATCTACAACCGAAGATATTTCTGTCACTTCCCTTGGAAACTAGAGGCATGAACCCACTATTGATCATAAATACTCCCTCTTGGAGTCACTACTACTTGGCCAAGATAGATACTAACAACAGAGAGCATGCAAGATCACAAACAACACAAACATGATAGAATCATAAAGAAAAAACCATTAATCAGACCAACATAATAATCTCAATATCCATCGGATCCCCGCAAACACAACATGCATGATTACAAATATATTAGATCTTGACCATGAACGGAGCTCACAAGATCTATACATGAAAGCACAAAGGAAGAGATACAACCATCTAGCTACTACATGGACCCATAGTCCAAGGTGGAACTACTCACGCATCATACCGGAGAGAAGGCCTCCGGGATGATCTCCCCTCCGGCAGGTTGCCGGGAAGAACTTCAGATCCCCCCGATCTAGGGACGACGGTGGAGGCGGTAACAGAAGGTTTCGTGGAATATTGATCGGGTACTTAGGGTTTCTGCATAGGGGGCTTCTTATAGGTGAAGGGGGAGGACGAGGAGGCGTCCAGGGGTTGCACACCCTGCCTAGGCGTGGGGCAGGATCCACTCGTGCCTAGGAGGGTCTGGGCACCCTGGCTCGCTTCTCCGTCTCCCCTCTGGACTTCTTGTTCCCCACGGAAAGTTATTGACTTTGACGTTTGTCCCGTCCAATTCCGAGAATATTTCCTTACTAGCTTTTCTGGAACCAAAAACAGCAGAAAACAGGCAAGTGGCACTATGGCAACTTGTTAATAGGTTAGTACCAGAAAACATGTAAAAAGCACCTAAAAGTGTAGACAAAGCAAAGCAAAGTAGATACTAAACAAGCATGGAACATCAAAAATTATAGATACGTTTCCGACGTATCAGAGACTCCGGCCTCGGGGGAGGGGAATCTTCGGCCCAGGCGGAATTTATGACCAGAAAGTCTCCGAACGGACACAAGGAGCTTGAAGCTCTATCTTGGGTTGGAGACTCCGGTTTAAGTGCTCAGCAACGGATATATATCGTGGAAGGCCTATAAAAGGCCTACTTCTTCCTCCTTAGGCTGTTGGCTTGCATCCTCTCTCTCCTCCATTGTTTCTACCTTCTAGAGCTTGCAAATACTCTCAATCCCTCCCATATTTCTTGAATCTTGGGGGGGGGGGGTTGAAAGAGTATATCTAGATCTACAACTCCACTAATCCATCTCTCCTCTATGTGAGGGGAACATCTTGGGATCTAGATCTTAGGGTTTATTTTCTAGATTTCCTCGTGTGTTCTTCCTCTCGTGTTCCCTCAATAGCTTTAGTAGCTTTGTTGGAACTTGAGAGTGAAGGATTGGAGCATCTTTGTGGTGTTCTTGCCATTTTCATTAGGTGCATCTATTTGAGTTCTCATCGGAGGATTTGGTTGGTGAAAATCAAGAAGCTTGTCCCTCTTGGATTCTTGGAACCCTAGACGGTGTGTGGCCTTTGTGGTGTGTTCTTGGGTCCTCCAGTTAAGTTGTGGAGATATCCTCAAGCTAGTGGCCTTGGTGGTTATTATTGGGAGCCTCCAATTAAGTTGTGGAGATTGCTCCAATCTTGTACGGGTTTGGTGACCACCCTCAAGTGTCCCATAGTGGATCGGGTGCTTGCCGTGCGAAGGGTGCTCGGGAGAATAGGGTGAGGCCTTTTGTGGCGTTGGTGCTCTTAGTACCGCCCACCCCTCCAACGAGACGTACTCCCTTGCAGGGAGGAACTCGGTAAAATATCGTCATCCCCGCGTGCCTCGGTTATCTCTATACCCGAGCTCTTTACTTATGCACTTTACATTGTGATAGCCTTCGTTCTTGAAGTAATCTATCTTGCTATGACTTTGTTGCTTGTCTTGCTTAGCATAAGTTGTTGGTGCACATAGGTGAACCTTAGTATATATAGGCTTTATGCTTAACAAAAGAAAATGACAATTTTATTCTGCCACTGTTAAGCCCATCTCATAAAAGTTTTTAACTTGCTATTCACCCTCCTTCTAGGCGGCATCCGTGATCTTTCACAAATGTCAGGAGCTTCAATTCCCTAATGCATGGTTTCATGTCCATAGAGCACCACAGATGGAAAATTATTGAGAGTACATTGATGACTGGTATTGTACTAGTACTCCACTAGAGAAATCCACTTCTCTATTTCTTAGGGAAAGTATGTACGAAGCATCTGAAATACCTCTCCACACACTAGTTCAACTGCTTCGTTTGACCATCAAAGCTTGGTGATAAGTTGTGTCCAGTTTCAATTCAGTACCAATATATTTGAGCGAATACCTCCAAAAGATTCTAGTAAATACTAGATCACATCTGATATTATGGCTTCGGGTAAAACTATGTAGTTTATACACATAATCCACAAACATAGAAGCAATTATGGCGGTTGTGTATGGATGTGCCAATGGGTAAACTGTCCATACCTGGAAAACCCGTCGACAGTCAACAAAACGCGGTTATTTGGACCTGATTGAGGAAAACCCTCAATGAAATCCATGAAAATGTGTTTCCATGGTTGTTTGGGTACTCACAACAGTCCTAGAAGCCCATGGCACTTTAACACATTATGTTTCTTAAGCAATTGTATCAAAGGTTTAGTAATGATACCGATGTGGCTAACAAACTTCCTATAGTAACTAGTAAATCGGAAAAACCCTCTGAGCTCTTCCACATTTTTAGGTTGTTTCTATTGTATCATTTCTTGGATCTTATTTGGGTCTGTTGCAACACTAGCACTAGTGATATCCCCTAGAAGCATCCAGGGTATATTTGGCAACAATCAGATATATTTCAACATGTCACAAGTCTTAAACATCTCAGTCGTTTGAGCTTCTCACAGAAACTTGTCATGTGCCATGGGTCCTTCCCTACCTCTGCCATGATGGCATCGACATGATATTTTGAATAAGGTATCTTGATTGATGTATTATTATTCCAAAATAAACCAAGGCCAACACTGTGTCTGATAGTCCTTATAATAAAACACCTATCAAAACCAATCAATCATGATGAAGCTTCCACAAGTGCCCTACTTAATTGGGGTTCAAGTACAAAAATCACAATGGGGACGTATCTCTTCACTAGATCCCAAATCTCTCTGATTGTCTTCGAAAGGACATGTATGCCCCATGTGTGGTTTTGGTAATTAATGACAATCTCTATGGACTAATGTGTAAAATGAGTTTCACTTGTAGGTTTTTCCATTGGCATCGCTTGGGCCATGTGTTGGTCTCAAAGTTGAAATATGAAGGAATATCCAAGGGCTTTTTGCTCATTGGAATCATGAAGAAAGAAGGAGCATGAAGGTTGATCAAGACAAGTGCAAAGAGTTGCATCAAGATGGATCAACCTCAAGAAGGAATGAAGAAGGGCAAGCTCAAGCCCTCTCTTGAAGATCTCATGCTTGATTCTTTCCATCCTCGTGATCATGGAGTGATGAAGACAAGATCAATAACCGAAATAACTTATGTGATGTATCTCCCAAGGTGTGGAGCCGGAAAACTCGCAAGATCAATAACCAAAATAAGATATGCAAGGGAAATCCTTAAATGATGAACTAGAGCTTGTTATGATGATAACCACAAGCTCTAGATCCTCTCATGGACAAGAATCAACTAACAACCAATAAAGATGATGCTATGTATGCAAAGGTTTGAGCTCTCCCCGAATGATGCGATCGAGACACCCGCTTGAGAGCCCCTCTTGATAGTACGGCTATCTATCCTAAACTCGGTTTTCCAAGTAACAACACGATATCGGCAAAATAAAATCCCTATCAAGATCATACCTTTGCCTTGAACAGTCCACTTGAGCTTGATGTAGACCGTCTTGACCTTCTCAAGATGGAACACCTTTCTTGATTGCTCTTGCTTGATGGAGACTTGCAAATTTCTCCCCCATAATCCATGGGGAAACCTCTTGTTTGAGCTTGTCTTCATCACTCCATGATCACAAGGATGGCAACCATCAAGCATGAGATCTTCAAGAGAGGGCTTGAGCTTTCCCTTTTTCATTCCTTCTTGAGGTTGATCCATCTTGATGCAACTCTTTTCACATGTCTTGATCAACCTCCATGCTCCTTCTTTCTTCATGATTCCAATGAGCACAAAGCCCTTGGAAATTCCTTTATCTTTCAACCTTGAGACCAACACATGGCCCAAACGATGCCAATGGACAAACCTACAAGTTAAACTCAATTTACACATTGGTCCATAGAGATTGTCATTAATTACCAAAACCACCCATGGGGCATACATGCCCTTTCACGTGTGACTACGTCACGGGGATGTAATATCATAGTAACAAGTGAACCAGTACTTGTAGGTAACGAGATTGAACAAGGTATGAGATACCAAAGGATCAGATCTCGGACAAGTCGTATCAAAGAAACAAAGGGAATTGGACTCGATGTTTACGTTTCAAATGACATCGTCATCGTGGAATGTACATGGGTCAATATGGGCATCCATGTCCTGCTGTTGATCATTGATATAGATCTGTCCGTGCCATTCTCGAGCCATGGGGAGATACGCTTAAGGGTATGATAAGCTAGAGACCATCTGTAAGTTGGAATCATAGTAGAGAAAGAGAAAGCCGGAATTGTTCCGGGAAGAGATCCGAAGTTGCTCGGAGAAAGAAAGAAAGGAAAGGACCAAAAGGTGTTTCGGATAAATGGTAATTTATAATATATATTTATTATATGTTAATTGTGAATTAATGTATATTAAATAAATATTTAAATTAAAATTTATAAGGGCAACTTCATCATTAGGTCAAAACCCCAGAGAGAATTGACCTAGAGGAAGTCACCCTAAAAAGGCAATAAGAAACAACAAAAGGCAACTGCGTGTGGGCCCTACAGCCCACACATGCTGGCTGGCGAGCGTGACGCGGCGCCACGCGGGGAGGCATGTAGCCTGCCGCCGCTAGCAGGCCTCAACCTTGCAACCCACACGCAGGGGGGAGATGGAGCCGGGGCGCTAAGGTGGCTGTGCCACAATTGGCCCACACGGCCGAGGAGGCGGTGTCGCCACCAGCCCGAGCACCTCCCGCTGTTGGGTCGTGTGGTGGGCGCACTGGCCCACCTACGTTGCCGCCCGCTGTGGTTGTTGGCTGCTCGCTAGGCTGACTGGCTGGAGGCCCACCTGGGGCCACAGTGCACTACCGCGTGCTGGGCTGCAGTGGCACCGCTGGCCCACACGGTTTGCTATTTCGCTGCTGGGCTGGGGAAATCTGGCCCAACCGGCTGAGATGATTTTTTCTGTTATTTCCTTTTGACTATTAGTCCCACATGGCTAACCTAGTGGGAAGGGCACACCCTCCTTCCCCTATATAAAGGGGTGCCTATGGGTGGGATTAAACACAAACAAGAGAAGTCCTTTGGTTGACTTTCTCTCTCTACCTTGTGACCGTGGCCCCCATGTATGGGATGTGTGAACAAGGCTTCCCCGCGTGCGCTGTTGTGCTACGGGAATTCCAAGCCAGAGATCTACTTACGCATTCCCGACGGGATCAGGGAGCCGGATGACGAGGTTTAATCTCATCAATGCCCATTGTTATGAGCTTGGGTTTTGGAAAAGATGGGGGTGCTGGAGATCGTGGAACGGTTAACAGATAAGCAACCGGGGGACACGAGATTTACCCAGGTTCAGGCCCCCGGAGGGAAAACCCTACTCCTGCTTGTCTGCTCTTGATTACGGCGGAACCGAAGCTTACAGGGGTGCACAGATGCAATCTGGCGTGGAGGTGTGTATGCGGTGAGGTGAGAGAGCCTCCTCGTCGTGCCCTCCTAGACTTTATATAGAGATATGTAGGTCCCGGGCATAGATCGAGTCGGTTACAAGTTTAGGGTTTACCCCTTTGAATATTCTATCTATTCTAGTCTTGCTCTCCAAGGATCTGAAGACATCATGGGCTTGGGCCACCCGAAAATCTTCATGGGCTGCGCATATTCTCGTGGGCTTTCCTTGGGCTGGACCAGGTATGCTAATGTCGTGTACCCGTAGGGTATAACCATTTTAGTAGCCCCCGAGTGTTCAGTCGAATCATAGATTCGGCTGAGGATTCTTCAATCTTTCGGGTGCCGCTGTTTCTGTTCAGGAAAGAATGATTTTATTGTGTAGGGATTGTTGATGCGTGTGCCTGACTCTCTTGACGGATCAGGGCCAGTTAACTGTCTTAGGACAAAACAACACGATCTTCTTCAGATTCGAGTCCCTATACTCGAACCCGGAACATATGCTGGCATAATTCGACTCAGGCCGTTGAGGTCTTACAGGAGTTGGATCCCGGTAGTTTTAGAATGATGTACCCAACGCGTCCGTCAGGATTTTCATCGCGCCTGTTGGCACGGATTTTTACTAGCAGAGCGCAGTGGGGTGCTTTACCAGGCCATCAGATGATATTTGTAGGTCTTATCTTTGTGTCGCAGAGACAGCATCCGAAATTTTGTCACCATGGAGGTGTTTCGGGTGGCCAAGGAGGATGTTACTCACTTAGCCTTGGTTGGGGCAAAGTTGCCAAAAAATATTTGCATTCTGATCCGAAGGATCACAGTCGAAAATTTCATAGGGTGTGCGACAAGCGCTCCCTATAGGAGTATCCCCCGAGTGTCTGTTCGAGTCATAGACTCGACAAGAGACTTTAATTCAGCCTTGTTTGGCTTCAGGTCCATAGGACACAATTTTTCGGATGCTTGAATCAATCCTCCCTATGTGAGTAGCCCCCGAGTCTGTAGTGGAGTCGTAGACGCGACGTAGGACTCGAAAAATAGGTCATTGGTGTAGTACCTTATTCATGTCTCGGGTGCGTGGCCAACGCTCCTGATAGGAGTAGCCCCCAAGTAGTTGCTCGAATCATAGATTCGAGTGAGTACTTTTAGCTGTCAGCTGAAGATATGTTACCGTTTCTAGTGTGGTTTTGGTGACATCAGTGTTGACGATCGGTGACCTCAACCATCTACGGCGCCAGAGATGACGTGACTGGACGGACGTGGGTCCCACTGTCTGACTTGGAGTTGACTGGTCATGTGCGACGTGGCAAAAATTATGGCGTCTCCTTGGTTTCCATTTGTAGTGGACGGCGTGCGACCGATGGTTCGCTGCTGTGTTGACACATGGACGGTTGGATCTGATTCTGGCGCTAGGGCTTCCAGATGAACAGTCTCTGTTCATCGTCTTCATCCTTATAACTGTGGTTTGTTTTTCACCGCGTCCATTTGCTTCCTACTGCTTCCTTTTTCATGAGCCTTTCCCGTCGCGCACTGGACATTCTCCGATCGTTCCCTTCCTCGTTACTGCGCTCGCACCGCCGCTGTCATCGCACCGCGATGGGTAAATCGAAGAAGGCCTCCACCGGAGCGGGCACCAGTGTTGCTGCCAGCGGCAAGAAGGACATCGCCGCCACTCGTGTCATCGAAGGTGGGTGGCGGCGCACGGAGACGCGCGAGGGTGACCTGCGCAAGCTTCATGAAGCGGGCTTAATCCCTCCAGACAAGGAGGCCATCAAGATCCTCGGCGATGAGGTAATTCTCCGTCCACCTGCAGGGTTTCGGGTGATGTTCGTTGCTTTTGTTCTTCGCAGCCTTTCACTCCCAGTCCATGATTTTCTCCGTGGGCTGTTGTTCTTATATGGCATCCAACTCCACCATCTTTCGCCCAATTCTCTTCTCCACATCTCCTGCTTCATCACTTTTTGCGAGTGCTGGCTCGGTATCGAGCCGCACTTTGGCCTCTTTCGGAAGCTCTATTCCGTGAAGAGGCAGTCTGGCTCCGATGGAATTTATCCGATCGGCGGTTGCATCATTTCTCTTCGATCCACTTTTCTTTTCTTCTCTTTTTCTATGTCGGAGTCTGTCCAATACTGGCGGAGGAAGTGGTTTTATATCCGCGACTCCACAGTGGACGGGCAAAACTTCGGCCTTGCCCCTTTCGACTCCACCTAGGAGATCATGCCGAAGAGATCCTGGAAGAACCATATCCTGGATGGCGAGGTGGAGGAGATAGAGGAGCTCTACCGTCGGGTGGAAGACCTCCAGGTGATTCCGTAGAAGGAGCTGAATGGTGTAGATATCATCCGCACCTTCCTCAAACGTCGGGTGCAGCCGCTCCTGGCTAGGGCGCATCCGATGTTCCTTTATTCTGGCCGCCACGACCCGACGAGAGTTGCGACTGAGGAGCTCTCCAAGGGGGACCTCGACAGAGATGTTCGGCCACTGCTGAAGTACAAGTCCGATGAGGACATTCCGGAGAAATCGTGGACCCCCCTGTTTAGTGCTTCTCGGCCAGTTCCGCAGGTGTAGATCTGTGACGTGCGCGTAGTGCTTTTTCTGAGTGCTTTTCCTTGTAATTATCTATTCTGAAAGTTTGTCTTTTATTGTGCAGGAGTTCAAGGTACCTGGCATGGTGCCTCCACTACCTGAACGGTTTCCAGATGCGCCGAACAAAGAGGTAGTTGTTGGGCCACGCAGAGATAAAACAAAACTTTTTCCTCTAACGTGGTGATCCCAAGAACTAGCCGAGGTAGAAGGCCACGAGGTTTACCACTAGACGCGCAGTTGCGGATTACTGATGAAGCGCGTCAGTTGATGCAGTGCAGTCCTTCGCGATCCGATCGTCCTGGTGCTAATCGTACAACACCTCTGCTGGTATCCACACGTACAAGGAGGAGCACCAGCGGCGAACTGCTAGGTTCGTAACGACGGTAGGACTGCTGTGGAGCTAGGGTTTCCAACACATGGAATGACCTAACCGAACAACGAATAACCTTTCTGGGTTATGGTGCTCCACTATATATAGGGAGTGAACATGGGCTCTACTCGCGAGGCCCATTCACTAAAGCCCATATAATATTAGTCCCTGTGAGTCCGACTCACTGACTCAGTCCTAATCTGGATCGGGTCCAACCCAACCAGATTCTGGTTCAGACCCAATGCAAACTTTCTCCCGCTCTTAAGTGTGTGACCCCACAGGCTCATGGCTACTTGGACACGATTGGAGTCCGACTCTCAATCGATCAGTCGGTAGCGACTCCTAACAGAACGTGCCGACTCCCAAGTACCAAAGAGTCATGACGACTTGCCTTTCCAATGTGACTTCCGTCTGAGTCCCTTTGCCTCACGATATACCTTGTCAGACTATAGGCGAATAATTTTCATCCCTTAAATAGTCCGACTCTCTTCTCGATCCGAGATAAGTGATTCACCCGACTAACTCTTAGTCGATCGCCTCGGTTAACACTTAACTGAGTCGTGCATGGCCATGCTTTCCGAATCATATCTCACGAGAGGTCCCAGAGAATATCTCTCCAAGTGGAGGGGCAAAATCCCATCTTAGTTATTCACATCACGCAGCTTGATTCTCAGTCGACCCAAACTCTGCCTTTATAACTGCCCAGTTTCGGATCAGCGTTTGACAGAACCTAAGTCGGTGATCCTCAACTTGGACTATGCAATAATCTCAGGTCTAAGGATTACATTGATTGAGATATACAAATGACAATTTGTTCATTGTACCTCAATATGGGTCAATCCGAATCGCTAAACTCTTTAGCCGAATCTGTGTAAGTTGGAATAGCATCTCCATGCCCATGACAAGTGGAACCGAGTCATCAAGCCAACTTTCACATTGGTCTAAGTTGTGTGTCCAGCACAACCTCAATGACCAAAGATATTTAGTACAAACAACATGAATGTATAGTTCCACAACTGAATCACATATTCAATGATACACATCAGATGTTTATACAAGGACTACTTAATATCTTTATGAATACAATGAGAAATCACATCGTACATGATTGCCTCTAGGGCATATTCCCAACAGTAGTGGACTCCGAGTCCGAGCTTTCACCGGCACAGTCACCGACTGAGGAGGCTCCTGAGGCGAGCGAGGGACAGACCCGAAAGCGGGCACGGAGCTCGAGCGAATCCGCCGATGCCTAGGGACCCGTCGTGCCTTGTATGCCATAGTGGAGGTGATGGTGCTTCTTCCTCTCCCATCCTGGCCATTCCTGTGCGGGTTGTAGCGCCGCAGCCGCCGGCCAAGAGGAAGAAGGAAGAGAAGAAAGGGAAGAGGGCGCTGCCCGTTTTTAACTTGAGCGACATGGACTCGTAAGTGCCTTCGGATGCCTTTTGCTACTTTTCTTTTCTTCTTGTCTTCTTGCCTTTGATTGGTGCTTTCCTATGCAGCCACTCCTCTGAGGGCTCTTTTAGCGATGCCACTTAGGAGGCAGTAGGGGAGTCGAAGATGACGCCTCCTCCCTCTCAGACGGTGGCCACCTCTGGGGGCACTGCTCCGAACCCCTCTCCGCAGGAGGCTCGAGTGATCGTCTCCCAGAATACTGCACCGCGACCTTCGGAGTCTCCGTCTGAACATGTAAGTGTTTTTCCTCTTGCTGTGGGGGGAGCCCCCGAGCCTTATTTTCCGTATGATCTGCTGATCTTTGCTTCCTTTTTTGCGTGTCTCGGGGGGAGTCCCGAGCATTTTGCATGTGTTTAATGTCTTGCTCATTTCTTGGGCGCATCCCCTGAGCCCTTTTTCTGATACTGTGTTTCTTCTCGCAGCCCTTTGTGCAAGGTGCAAACCTGCTAGTGAAGCAGCATCTGGCGTTGGAGGCTAGCCTGCGGCAGCTTCAAGGTATATGATTAACTAATCCTCTACTTTTTTCGTCTGCTTACTAGCTTTTTGAGCTCATGTACATTTTTGTTGCTTTTGCAAATGATAATAATACTGCCCTCTGCAAGCTTGATGCTCTCAAAAAGAGCCTTGGGAGAGCGGAGAAGAAAGCCGAAGATGCCATTGGGGCGAAGGAGCACCTCTAACAGGAGTTGGCTGATGCCATAGCAGTCAAGGAGAACTTGCAGCGAGAGGCTTTGGATCGCGAGGAGCAGCTCACCACCGTTGCAGCTGGGCACGAGAAGGAGGTGGCCGAAAAGCTGATGGCTGCTGCCAAGTCCGTCTCTGGTGAGTGCTTTGCCTTTCTTTGGTTTTTCTTTTCGGCTTCTACGTCTCCATGTCCTTATTCGATTCTTGTTGTACTTTCTCCTTTTGCTTCAGATGCTATGGGCATTGAGTTTGATCGCAGTGTCCTGGAGCATGGTAGCGCTCTTGATGATGCTGCTGGGGCGGTCAAAGATCGCTGTAGCACTGCAGTTGGATCCCTTGCCAAGTCCAAGGAGGTCCTCAAGCGCTTATACAAGGAGCTCGTTCCCAAGGGCGCTGCCCTTGAGGATGTCGATTCTTTGGCGGATGTGTTGTCCGCGGATGCACCTGTGGCCTACAAGCGCAAGCAGAAGGGCATCGGCGCTTCCATGGGTCTGGCCATGGACATGGCGTCTGGGGCGGAGCTGGATCTTCACTAGGTCACCTCCTAGATGCCAACAGTTTCCCGATGGTTCCAAGGTATCCTTCGCTCTCTTTGCTGCTCGCTGTAAGCGCTATGGGCTGAAGCTTATTGACCTTCTGGAGGAGTATGCGGCGAAGTAGCAGGAGGAGGTCAAGAGCATGCACTCTGTCTCCGAGGCCACTCAGGATGCGGATGCTTAGGCTTTGTTGTTGTAGTTATAGGATAGTTGTCTTCTACTTCCGTTGTAATGTAGGGGTCCCAATCTTAGATAAGATAGAGCCCTCTGTGTTTTACAATGCTAGTCCCTGGATCAATAGCTAGCATCCACGGTTTAGATGTAATATCAAGAAACAAGGGTCATAATATAACTTTATAACCAGGAATAACATAATTTTATTACATTAAATATAGCTCATTAGGCTATTACATTACATTGCAGCGGAATAAATATAGTCATGGGTCCTTCATCTTCAAAGTGCCACATGCAGATGTTGGTTGTAGACTTTGTAATCCTAAACAATCAATCTTCACTAAAATCAATCAAACCTGCAACATACAAGTTACAGCCACAAAGGGTCAATACATTTGAATTGTATTGGCAAGTGATACTATGGTAGTATAGTGGAGTCTATCATCTATATGCATTTGGCTAAGTGGAGTTGAGGCTTGCATTGCTCAAAATAGATTTTTCTTATCATTTTGAAAATACTAAGTTTTTGCTTGACAAAATCATTTTTCTCAATCAAAGATTTCAAGATCCTTGTACCAAGCCATCTCTCTATCAATGATTGAAGAATTCAAACAACCCTTGTTCAATCCACAAGTTTTAACTTTAGAAATTTGAATGATGAGATTCTCGATTGCTTCCATGTCTTGATGCTCAAAATTGTCCTTTACCAGGGACATGGCTAAGTACTTAGATTTTACACTCTGCAGAGGTGGTGCACTTTCCCCACAAGACTTGGTTTCCCAAGACAAGATCTTTCAGAAGCTTTCCCTTAGACCAAAATGGACGCGTTCCAACCTATCAAACACTACCACCCACTGTCCATATGGCTAAGTTCTTGCAACCTATATGATCATGGCAGAGCCCATATTGCCAAGTGGTTGCACTTGAAGCTTCTCAACATTTGACATCTCAAATCCTTTTGTTCATGGGTGGCATACCACAAGTGAGATACACAATCCAAGTCCATGGACTTGTGAACCACTCAACATATCCCCATCCTTCCATTCCACCCAGGTGATTCATTAACTTAGTTGTTTTATTAAACAAAACATAAGTCCTCAGACTTAGAATATTTTTCCATAGTGTGGATATATTTTCCACCCATGTTTTCTATTATCTAGGCTAAGCTTGGTAGTAATAGGAAACTTAACTTAGGAAATCCTACTAAGGATTCATCTACTAGGTTTTCCTATAGCAAAATCTATACTTAGCAAAATCCATGCAAGTTTACTTAGCAAAATCACTAATGCATAGAGAAAGTAATGGGACAAAAGTATGAAGCATCACTTGCCTTTTTGGTAGGGAATGGTGGTTCACTCCATGATCTTGCTAGTCTCACACTTCACTACAAATCAATCAAGCAAACACAAATTCAATTCACATTCCAAACCAAAGTCAAACAAACAATTCTTCACACACACAAAGTAATGGAATCTAAGTCATGCATGGGAGCATGCACAAGATAGTTTTATTTTGCAAAGGGTCTCTATGGGGTTTCTAAACTTTGTAAGATCCAAATTGGTCATTTACCAATGTGGCAAGGTCATTAGCAAGAGGGTTTTGTCCAAAATCCATTTATCATTTCATGTGGTGAAAAATGTTTTTTTATTAAGGCAAAACTCTTAAGTTGTTCACCAAATGAGTTGCTAATTTGCAAAACTTGGTGTTTTGGGTCAGTGGGTTTGATCAAGCCATTTTCTTAAAGTTTTCTTTCCATAAATATTTTTATAACAAAAACCATTCTTTTTATTTGGCTAGAAAATGACTAAGTCAAGTAATCCAACCTAAATCTTTCCATAATCATTTTTAACACCAAGGGTTGGTTCCTAGGGTCAGTAAGGTCACAACAAATCAATTTGCAAAGGTTTTACTTTAAAATTATTTTCAATAAATAAATTACATTTCTATTTGACTAGAAATGGTTTTAAATTAAATAATCATTTCTTAATTTCTCCAAATACATTTTTGTGTCCACAAAGTGTTTCCTAGGGTCAGTAGGTTCAAATCAATCCAATTGCCAAAGATTTTAACCCTAAATTCAATTTAAAACAATTTTTACATTCTTAACAAGCATACAAATGTTTCTGCAATTTCAAACAAGCTAACAGCTACTATTTGCTAAACTAAGGGCATGGTTGGCTAGGGTTTGTTCTCCTGAATCCAACGACATAAAATTTGTAATTTTTGGACGTGTGGTTTGAAAGTTACAAAGGTTTGAAAATTGAATCTAGAACAGATTCAAATCTGTTTTTAAATCAAAACATGTCCACGCGTCACGATTTCATTGGGCGGTACCGGTTCGGCCGGATCGGCAACGTGGACCGCAGGATCTGAAGCGTATCGTGCGGCGCAGGTTCACTCGTACCCTTTCGATAAGTCATTCAATCGTGTGCCTCGGATCTGTATCGGACGGCTGCTACTGCCTGGCCAAGAACTGGCGGCGCTAGGTCGACGGCGAGCGGCGGAGCGGCTAGTTGGCGGCGGCGCTAGCGAAATAGGACGCGAAGAAGAGGGGGAGGATGCTCACCAGGTTCGCAATGCAATGCTGATGCTCAACGTGCTACTGGTTGGTGGAGGGGCGCACGGGGACGGGCAGAATTCTTCGCCGGAGTTAGTTCTGGCGACGGAAGCGCGCGGTCGAGGTCGAGGACATCGCTGGAGGTCGCCCTAAGGCAAAATGAAGGTGCGGTCAGATGCGCAGGACCAAGACGATGCTGTGTGCGTGATCGAGAAGTGACGGGGCGGTCTGGTTCACCTGGTAATCGTTGTCGGAGAAGGAGACAGACGGCGGTGCTGCAGGTCGTCGATGTTGCCAACGCTGGGAGGCACGCGCGAGCGAGCTGGAACTTCAAGGGGGTTTGCCAGGATATGGGGAACTTGTCTGCTTGCTTGGGAAGGCAGGGAGAGGCAGGGTATGGCCGGAATTGAAAGTTTAGCTCGTCGGAGACGGCGGCGGTGCAGAAGGAAATGGCAACAGCCTGGTGGCAGAAAGAGGTTGGCGTCTGAGGGGAACGGAGGAGAAGACGCTGGGGTTTTAATGCGCATGGTCAAGGCGATTAATGGTGGCCTCATTAAGGCGTATTGAATCCGCGGAATCAAGCCTGCAACGGCCGGCGAGAAGGGGTCGTGCGGGTGGGGAAGAAGGGGGCCGGTGGTGGGGTCTGGTGTCAGTGAGAAAAGGAGAGAAAGGGGGAGGTCCACCAGTCATAGGCTATGCGGGTTGTTTATGCGGTGAAGGAAAACGCTTCAGGGAAAAGAGGAGGTGGGCTGCGAGTTGGGCTGTCGGGCCAGATGGTGGGTTGTTCTATTTTTTTCTGTCTGAATTCTTTTTCCTTTTCTATTTCTATTTTTCTGATTTGTTATTTCAAACAATTCTCAAGCATTCAAAACAATTCAAATCTTCACCAAACATTGTAACTAAGAATTTGGTTCTGTTTAGTAACCTGAACCAAATCCTAAATAAAATAATATTTTAAATCTTTTTAGGTTCCATTTATTAATTAAATAAAATGGACCATGGTTTATTAATAAAATAGGGTTTGGTTTATTTAATAAAATCTCCATTTTAAATCCAAGTATTTTCAAAACCAAATCAGTAGGTCATTTGGAAGTAAATAATACTTGGATACTTGTTTAAAACAAACTATTATTTTACTTTAGGGTCCAATAATAATTAAATAAAATGAGCTTTAGTAAATAACTCAAATAGGATTTGTTTATTTAAATCTTTTATTTTGGAATCTAAAATTGTTCCAAAGTCATTCAGTAGGTTTTATTTGAGAATACAAAGTACTTGGAAAACTTATTTAGATTAAACAAATAAGTTTTGATGGTATATAAATGATAGAACCTTTATTAATAAAACTTGGATATTAAATCTTTATTAATTTATTTTAAATAAACCTTTGCTTATTTTATTTAGAATAAAATGTTTTAATTCCAAAGCTTGGCCAAGTTTTAATTTGGCTTTATAAAATAATCTTTATTTATAAATCCATCTTTTCTTTTGAATACCAAATCTCTATTAAGAGATCCAAAATAGTATTTTAAATATTTTTATTTTCCTTTAATAAAAGTTTATCTTTTTAAATCTCTTTAGGATTTATTTGATTCAAATTGGTTTGAGGTTCCATTTGAATTCAAAAATTTTCTTCTGGCCCTGAAAATCAAACAAAGTTTTATTTTATTCATTTATTTTTCACATTACAAGATTTGGAAAATCTTGGGATGTGACAGGCTACCACCCTTAAAATAAATCTCGTCCCGAGATTTGGGAAGGCTGGGGTTACAAGCAAGTTCAAAACAACTAGGGTACTACCACCCTTAAAAAATTTTCAAACAAAAATTACATATTGTCCTTCTTGGGATTCTGGGAAAAATTTCTCTAAGCAAACAGTTGCATGTGTCCTTGGTTTCTTTACTTGACTCATGGGCCAAGGCTGAGATCCTTCATAGACTTGTTTAACTTGTTATTCATCTTTTCTGGACAATTGCTTGCATAGTGGCCTAGTTCCTTGCATTTGAAACACATCACTTGGCTGATGTCTTTCTTTTCTTTTGGTATCATTGCCTTTTGTTTGTTTCTTTGGTTCTTCTTCTTTTCTGGGCATTCATTGGCATAGTGTCCCATCTCTTTGCAATTGTAACATTGCTCTTGAGTAATGTCCTTCTTGTTAGGGTTGGGGCATTTCTTCTTCTTTTTGGGTCTCTCCAAAGCTAGGAGTTCTTCTAGTTCATGTTCTTCATAGGTGGGAGATCTTTCTCTCTTCTTGAGGCATTGATCTTCATGTTCCTTGGATGCATGATCCTTGTCTCTAAAATTATTGTTAGCTTGGGTTCCTTCTAGATTAGCTTCTTTGTCATCCTTGTTGTCATTAGCTCCTTGGGAAAAGTTTTCTCTCATGTTGATCATTTGAGTAACTAATCCTTGCAACAATTGGGATTGAAGTTTTAAAATCCTTTGTATGGCTGGGTCTAGTCCATTGTTGTTGGCTAAAAGCTGAGTTGTCTCTTGGCTCAACTGGTTTTGAGTTACTATAAGTTCTCTCATGATGTCCTCTTGGTTGTTGTTGTTGTTGTCATCAACCTTGATGTTAGAGTTTCTTAGAGTAGTCATCTGTTTGGGTTCAAGGGAGATTAGAATAGGCAAGATATTTCTAAGGAATTATTTCTAATCACACACATCACAATTCACACAAACAATATGCATGCAATCACAACAATCATTTCACTCAAACAAGTTCAAGCACATACTTAGGCAACAAAATATTTTTGTTACACCACATAAGTTGGTGGTTTTGTCTTAGCTAAAATATGGTGGTCCATCTATATGGTTCACTTGTGGTCTTTCCTTCCGTCTTGCTTCTTCTTGTATGAGATCATGGTTTCTTTGAGAAAAACTCTTGGTCACAATACTTCAAAGTTGTTGATGGCTCCTTCTTATTTTGCTTTCCCTCAGACTCTAAATCTTGAGCAATATTTCCTTGTTTCACTTGTAGTCCTTAGTGGTATCCAAGTTGGAAGTCTTTGGTGAACATGCTGAAGATGTTGAAGTCATTAGAGTTGAAAATGTTGAAGTCATTAGAGTTGAAGAAGTTGAAGAAGTCCTTTGCATATGGTGTAGTCTTTTGCCATGGGTAGGTTTTTCCATCAAGTTTGAAATAGAAGAGATGTAGAGTTGAAACCAAAATGGTTGAGGAAAGAGTTTACAAGTGTTTTTGTAAATAAGTTTTTGCACAAATACAACTCCTATTTTTCTAAGGGTTTTTGTCCAAATCCTAGGTTTACAAATCCTACAGGCAACACAATGCTCTGATACCATCTGTAGGGGTCCCAATCTTAGATAAGATAGAGCCCTCTGTGTTTTACAATGCTAGTCCCTGGATCAATAGCTAGCATCCACAGTTTAGATGTAATATCAAGAAACAAGGGTCATAATATAACTTTATAACCAGGAATAACATAATTTTATTACATCAAACATAGCTCATTAGGCTATTATATTACATTGCAGCGGAATAAATATAGTCATGGGTCCTTCATCTTCAAAGTGCCACAGGCAGATGTTGGTTGTAGACTTTGTAATCCTAAACAATCAATCTTCACTAAAATCAATCAAACCTGCAACATACAAGTTACAGCCACAAAGGGTCAATACATTTGAATTGTATTGGCAAGTGATACTATGGTAGTATAGTGGAGTCTATCATCTATATGCATTTAGCTAAGTGGAGTTGAGGCTTGCATTGCTCAAAATAGATTTTTCTTATCATTTTGAAAATACTAAGTTTTTGCTTGACAAAATCATTTTTCTCAATCAAAGATTTCAAGATCCTTGTACCAAGCCATCTCTCCATCAATGATTGAAGAATTCAAACAACCCTTGTTCAATCCACAAGTTTTAACTTTAGAAATTTGAATGATGAGATTCTCGATTGCTTCCATGTCTTGATGCTCAAAATTGTCCTTTACCAGGGACATGGCTAAGTACTTAGATTTTACACTCTGCAGAGGTGGTGCACTTTCCCCACAAGACTTGGTTTCCCAAGACAAGATCTTTCAGAAGCTTTCCCTTAGACCAAAATGGACGCGTTCCAACTTATCAAACACTACCACCCACTGTCCATATGGCTAAGTTCTTGCAACCTATATGATCATGGCACAGCCCATATTGCCAAGTGGTTGCACTTGAAGCTTCTCAACATTTGACATCTCAAATCCCTTTGTTCCTGGGTGGCATACCATAAGTGAGATACACAATCCAAGTCCATGGCCTTGTGAACCACTCAACATATCCCCATCCTTCCATTCCACCTAGCTGATTCATTAACTTAGTTGTTTTATTAAACAAAACATAAGTCCTCAGACTTAGAATATTTTTCCATAGTGTGAATATATTTTCCACCCATGTTTTCTATTAGCTAGGCTAAGCTTGGTAGTAATAGGAAACTTAACTTAGGAAATCCTACTAAGGATTCATCTACTAGGTTTTCCTATAGCAAAATCTATACTTAGCAAAATCCATGCAAGTTTACTTAGCAAAATCACTAATGCATAGAGAAAGTAATGGGACAAAAGTATGAAGCATCACTTGACTTTTTGGTAGGGAATGGTGGTTCACTCCATGATCTTGCTAGTCTCACACTTCACTACAAATCAATCAAGCAAACACAAATTCAATTCACATTCCAAACCAAAGTCAAACAAACAATTCTTCACACACACAAAGTAATGGAATCTAAGTCATGCATGGGAGCATGCACAACATAGTTTTATTTTGCAAAGGGTCTCTATGGGGTTTCTAAACTTTGTAAGATCAAAATTGGTCATTTACCAATGTGGCAAGGTCATTAGCAAGAGGGTTTTGTCCAAAATCCATTTATCATTTCATGTGGTGAAAAATGTTTTTTTATTAAGGCAAAACTCTTAAGTTGTTCACCAAATGAGTTGCTAATTTGCAAAACTTGGTGTTTTGGGTCAGTGGGTTTGATCAAGCCATTTTCTTAAAGTTTTCTTTCCATAAATATTTTTATAACAAAAACCATTCTTTTTATTTGGCTAGAAAATGACTAAGTCAAGTAATCCAACCTAAATCTTTCCATAATCATTTTTAACACCAAGGGTTGGTTCCTAGGGTCAGTAAGGTCACAACAAATCAATTTGCAAAGGTTTTACTTTAAAATTATTTTCAATAAATAAATTACATTTCTATTTGACTAGAAATGGTTTTAAATTAAAGAATCATTTCTTAATTTCTCCAAATACATTTTTGTGTCCACAAAGTGTTTCCTAGGGTCAGTAGGTTCAAATCAATCCAATTGCCAAAGATTTTAACCCTAAATTCAATTTAAAACAATTTTTACATTCTTAACAAGCATACAAATGTTTCTGCAATTTCAAACAAGCTAACAGCTACTATTTGCTAAACTAAGGGCATGGTTGGCTAGGGTTTGTTCTCCTGAATCCAACGACATAAAATTTGTAATTTTTGGACGTGTGGTTTGAAAGTTACAAAGGTTTGAAAATTGAATCTAGAACAGATTCAAATCTGTTTTTAAATCAAAACATGTCCACGCGTCACGATTTCATTGGGCGGTACCGGTTCGGCCGGATCGGCAACGTGGACCGCAGGATCTGAAGCGTATCGTGCGGCACAGGTTCACTCGTACCCTTTCGATAAGTCATTCAATCGTGTGCCTCGGATCTGTATCGGACGGCTGCTACTGCCTGGCCAAGAACTGGCGGCGCTAGGTCGACGGCGAGCGGCGGAGCGGCTAGTTGGCGGCGGCGCTAGCGAAATAGGACGCGAAGAAGAGGGGGAGGATGCTCACCAGGTTCGCAATGCAATGCTGATGCTCAACGTGCTACTGGTTGGTGGAGGGGCGCACGGGGACGGGCAGAATTCTTCGCCGGAGTTAGTTCTGGCGACGGAACCGCGCGGTCGAGGTCGAGGACATCGCTGGAGGTCGCCCTAAGGCAAAATGAAGGTGCGGTCAGATGCGCAGGACCAAGACGATGCTGTGTGCGTGATCGAGAAGTGACGGGGCGGTCTGGTTCACCTGGTAATCGTTGTCGGAGAAGGAGACAGACGGCGGTGCTGCAGGTCGTCGATGTTGCCAACGCTGGGAGGCACGCGCGAGCGAGCTGGAACTTCAAGGGGGTTTGCCAGGATATGGGGAACTTGTCTTCTTGCTTGGGAAGGCAGGGAGAGGCAGGGTATGGCCGGAATTGAAAGTTTAGCTCGTCGGAGACGGCGGCGGTGCAGAAGGAAATGGCAACAGCCTGGTGGCAGAAAGAGGTTGGCGTCTGAGGGGAACGGAGGAGAAGACGCTGGGGTTTTAATGCGCATGGTCAAGGCGATTAATGGTGGCCTCATTAAGGCGTATTGAATCCGCGGAATCAAGCCTGCAACGGCCGGCGAGAAGGGGTCGTGCGGGTGGGGAAGAAGGGGGCCGGTGGTGGGGTCTGGTGTCAGTGAGAAAAGGAGAGAAAGGGGGAGGTCCACCAGTCATAGGCTATGCGGGTTGTTTATGCGGTGAAGGAAAACGCTTCAGGGAAAAGAGGAGGTGGGCTGCGAGTTGGGCTGTCGGGCCAGATGGTGGGTTGTTCTATTTTTTTCTGTCTGAATTCTTTTTCCTTTTCTATTTCTATTTTTCTGATTTGTTATTTCAAACAATTCTCAAGCATTCAAAACAATTCAAATCTTCACCAAACATTGTAACTAAGAATTTGGTTCTGTTTAGTAACCTGAACCAAATCCTAAATAAAATAATATTTTAAATCTTTTTAGGTTCCATTTATTAATTAAATAAAATGGACCATGGTTTATTAATAAAATAGGGTTTGGTTTATTTAATAAAATCTCCATTTTAAATCCAAGTATTTTCAAAACCAAATCAGTAGGTCATTTGGAAGTAAATAATACTTGGATACTTGTTTAAAACAAACTATTATTTTACTTTAGGGTCCAATAATAATTAAATAAAATGAGCTTTAGTAAATAACTCAAATAGGATTTGTTTATTTAAATCTTTTATTTTGGAATATAAAATTGTTCCAAAGTCATTCAGTAGGTTTTATTTGAGAATACAAAGTACTTGGAAAACTTATTTAGATTAAACAAATAAGTTTTGATGGTATATAAATGATAGAACCTTTATTAATAAAACTTGGATATTAAATCTTTATTAATTTATTTTAAATAAACCTTTGCTTATTTTATTTAGAATAAAATGTTTTAATTCCAAAGCTTGGCCAAGTTTTAATTTGGCTTTATAAAATAATCTTTATTTATAAATCCATCTTTTCTTTTGAATACCAAATCTCTATTAAGAGATCCAAAATAGTATTTTAAATATTTTTATTTTCCTTTAATAAAAGTTTATCTTTTTAAATCTCTTTAGGATTTATTTGATTCAAATTGGTTTGAGGTTCCATTTGAATTCAAAAAGTTTCTTCTGGCCCTGAAAATCAAACAAAGTTTTATCTTATTCATTTATTTTTCACATTACAAGATTTGGAAAATCTTGGGATGTGACATGTAATATCTTGATGAACAATTTCATGTGCCACATAGTGGCTTTTTGTTGTATATAATCAGCCTTTAAGCTGTTGCTTAGTCATGTGTTGTTTATATCCTTGTCTGTTTTCCTTTAGGGACCTTCAGGTGAGGACCCCGTCGATACTTCGTCTGCGTCGCAGCCGCGACCATCCTTGGATGTTGCGTCACAGCTTGTTTTTCTCTGTGACCGCGTCCGCAGTATTGAGAAGGAGATACTTGGTATCTGAGGCCATGCGGATGTTTGGAAGTCGAAGGTGGAGCGGGGTACCGCCAGAGAGGAATATCTGATGGGAGAGCTACGGCAGTTAGCCGAGCAACTGCAGTGTAAGTTTCTTTGAGTTGCTGCTCATTTTCGGATGCGCCTGGTTTGCGGGTCGTCTTACTTTGTAGTTGTTGCAGGTGCCAGCCTTGTTCCGAGTGAGGAGAAGGAGCGTGTTGCAGTTCAGATCAACTGCTTGACCCAGCAGGATATGGAAGTCGATGGGTTTTTATGGATGGATCGCGACCGTGCCATGGTCCTTGCGACTATGAAGGATCGTGCTCATCAGGTCTCGTGGGTGCTACAGCGAGTGAATACTTCCCTGGCGTCGGTTCTGCACGTCATGTTTCCCCTTGATGAAGTGTCGTCGACTCTCTGGGGCTTGCTGGCGAAGTTTCGAGACGTGCATCACGTCAGGGAGTTGGTGCAGCACTAGTTGGTTGAGAGGGTGAAGGTCGCCCTTTCCCTCGTGCGATTGCATCGTCCTGATGTTTATCTTGCGGTTGTGGAGGCTGGGCCGCCCCCTCGGCCAGATGGTGTCCTATGGGACATGCGCCCGCACTATGCGGCTGATAGGCAGTATGACGAAGTAGTTGTAGATCTCTTTGAGCATCAAGCACAGGTTATCCTTCAGAATAGGTTGCTCCTATAAAAAAGATAGATGTAAAACTTGTGTGTATTTTGACTGGTTGTGTCGTGCCCTTTGTTGTAAAGGTTTATTGTATTAGCACGTGGTGCTTGGTTGTATGCATGCCCTTTTCGTTAGCCTGACATGATCAACTACTCAGGTGTACATGCGTTATGCTCAGTCGACGAAGTCATGAGGTGAGGGGGAGCCCCCGAGTGTGTTGCAGCATAAAGAAATGCGAGGAAAAGGTAAATTTTCGGGCAAGACACTTAGCTTTATTCATATCGTAATGAGGAGGTACATTGTTCGGCTGAGTAGCCTTATTGAAAGTAAAGGGGGGATAGCTAGGGGTATAAGCGTCGCAGTTGTGCGACGTTCCATGGGTTGGAGTATGCGACTCAAGACTCCACGTGCTTGAGGTGGTAGGCGCCACTTGGGATGACTTCGATGACGATGTATGGTCCTTCCCATGGTGACTCGAGCTTTTTCGGGCGCTCTTGCTTGAGTCGTAAGATGAGGTCTCCTTCGACGAAGGACATTGGGCGCAGCCGACGGCTGTGATAGTTGCGAAGGCTCTGCTGGTAGACCACTGAGCGAGTTGCGGCGATGTCGCGCGCCTCATCGAGTGTGTCGACGGTGTCTTAGAGTGCGGCCGTCGATTCAGCTTCGCTGTAAGCGACGACTCGGGGGGCCTTATGGCGTACTTCTGAAGGTAACACGACTTCGGCTCCGTGCACCATGAAGAAGGACGTGTAGCCAATTGAGCTGTTTGACGTTGTGCGCAAGCTCCAGAGGATGGAGGGTAGCTCTTCTGCCCATACTCCCGCAAGCCGCTCGAGTGGGCTTAGTAGGCGTTTCTTGATGCCACCGCCTACTAGGCCGTTGGCCTTTTCGACCTGCCCATCGGTTTACAGGTGCGCCACGGAGGCATATGATATGTTGATCCCAAGGCCTTCGCAGACACGGCCACTGTCTGGACTAGGGAACCGCGCTGGACACGGCCACTGTCCTGAGCGAGGTGCCACTGGCTTCGATTCCTCCGCCATTCGCCCCATTCTCTGGACTAGGGACCGCTCCGGTCGCGGCGGCTTCACCTCGCAGGGAAGCTCCCGCTGAAGATGTCTCAGAGGCTCCCGTCGCAGCCTCGATGACGAAGAAACCATCCGTGTCTTGGGCACACGACGTCTTGGAAATGGGCCTCAGTCGCCGACTGGGCCCCGAACTGGAGAAGCCGTCCAGCATCCGCACGGGGCTACGCTTCATTCCAGTCGCCAAGTGAGTTTGCTCACCTTCTTTCGTCTTTCATTGTACTTGGATTATCTTGCTCACGCAATCAATTTGTAGGATCGGAGCTAAGAAGATAGGCCATCCGACCGTGGCTAAGGTGCCACCCGTCGTCAGCGAGGAGGATCCCTCCCGGAAGAGGAAGGCGGACGAAGTCGTCGTCCCCACGGATAGCGCCAAGAAGGCCAAGGGCGACGATGTCATCACGATCTCCGACGACACGGCGATCACGCCGAGTGAACCCACAACGGAGGCGGCCTTACCCGCGAAGGAGGGTGCTCCCTCGCCTAGGGTGGCCGAACCGGCCTCCTTTGGTGCCGGTGCCTCCATCGCAACGTTCCCGCGCTTCATGGCCAGAGCGGCTATAGCGAGTGGGACCTCGCCCTCGAGCCGTGCACCTGGGGTCGCCGATGCGGAGGTCGAGCAGCGTCGTGGGCACACGCCGGCTCTCCTCGCGTCCGTGGATGCGATACAACTTCATGGCATGCTTGGCGCAGCCATCCAGGTATGTCCAGTCCCCGAGGATCAGGCCGGTGTGTTGCAGCGGTCTGATTCTTTTAGTTTATTGTTGTTATTTTTCGCGTCCAGTCCCCGAGTGCACACTCGCTGAATTTCAGCGGGTGGGCACTTAGGATTTTTTGATTGCCAGACCCCGAGTGCGTACTCGCTGAATTTCAGCGGGTGGGCACTTAGGATTTTTGATTGCCAGTCCCCGAGTGCGCACTCGCTGAATTTCAGCGGGTGGGCACTTAGGATTTTTTGATTGCCAGTCCCCGAGTGCGCACTCGCTGAATTTCAGCGGGTGGGCACTTAGGATTTCGCTTTGGTTAACTGTTTGAATTGTGTGCAGGGTCTGCAATGTGAGTCAGATGACCGATTGGCTGTGAAGCACCACGCGGAGAAGGAACTGGCCACCGTCCAAGAGGCGAATAAGGGGCTTCAGGCAGTTGCCGCGAAGGCAGAGGAGGCCCGCCAGGGACTTGTCCCAGCGGGTGAGTTGGCAGCGGCTCAATCGGCGTTGAGCTCGGCTGAGAAGTGGATCGCCGACCTCGAGCGCGAGCTGAGGGAGGCGAAAGAGGAAGCGAGTTCGGCGGATGGTCGAGCCAAGGCCGCCGTTATGGCCGCCGCGGAAGAGCGTAAGGTTTCTGTCGCCCTTGTTGCTGGGCTTCAGGATGATTACACTTCTCTTCAGAGCTTCATCACGGATCTCTCCCGTCCCTTGATGGTGAGTGTGTCTGCCCCTGCCTATTGCATGTGCCTTTTTGTGATATCCGATGCACTCACTATTATCTTCTATTCGCAGGTCGCATCCTTGATAGCGCGGAAGAGGCGAGCTCGTTCGACGCGCGGCAATGTGTGGCCACACTCATCGACTTGGCGAAGTTGTCGGCGACATGCATCCGAGCCTACCTCCAGGAGATATCGCCCACAGAAGTAATTCCCAGCGACCTCGTCGAGGTGTGGAGGTACTTGGATAAGGCGCCGTCGGTCATTGAGTTCATGACGCGATAGGCATTCCGGCGCGGAGCGGCGACGGCGCTTAGCCTTAGGCTTGCTCACTTTCCAGAGGATTTCGATCTGGACGACGTGACGAGTGGCTACCCGTCATCGACTGGCGCGGTGGAAATCTCCGAGGTGCTCAAGTTGACGGGTCGCGCCGCGGTGTGCTCCGAGCGCGTCTGGGCAATGGGCGACCTCCTTCCTTACCAGGAGACGGTCGTCGCGCCCAACGACCCCGAGCCGCAGCACCGGGACTTCAAGGTCGAGCAGCCCTTTCGTGCGGCGATGGCGGGTGAGCTGACGACGTATCCGTCGAACCCATACACTCCCTTCATCCGCAATCGCAAGGGTTCTGGCGAGTCGTCGTTGAAGCCTGCAGAGTGAACTAGTTTGCCCTGGGGCGTTAGTAACAGTTCTGCCGTTGGGCATACTATGTATTTTGAGACAATTTGCGACATGCTATTAATGAGATACCGTGTTTGTTTTGTGATTTGTCATGTGTTTTTCGATTGAGGGTTGAACGAGTCCCCGAGCGCGTCCGCCCTTTTTATGGGGTTGACCTCGTTTGTAATGTGTTTGCGGTTTTTGAATGTTTTGTTATTGCGTACTTCACCGTTTTCCCTTGCGCGAACGAGGTTGGGTGGCCGAGTCCCCGAGCGTGGTACTTGGTTGTTCTAGGCGCGACTCGAGGGTGGGTGAGGACTTGGCGCGTGAGTTTGAGCGCATCACTCCTGCCTGGCCCGTTGGGTCAGTCGCATGGCGAGTCCTGGGCATGCTCTCATACTTGGCGTTTTCCCGAGCCGCTCGCGCTGAACTAGTCGTTAGTCCCCGAGCGTGGTACTTGGCCGTTCGAGTCGCTATGTCGAGGATGCGGAGGATCATGGTCGCTGTAAGAAGCGAAGGCAGTTGTCTTGGCTCGTAGAGCCAGTCGGGCTGGGCGACTCCAATGGGGCTCCGGGTAGGCGTTTTTCGTGGACGATGCAAGACCTGAGGTGACCCAATGCTCTTGCACCGCACTACTTGGACGTGCCGATCGCTGTACCAAAGGTTGACTTCTGCGGTTAGCTTGACGCTGTTATTACGAGTGCGAGTGGCACAAGACACGGAGAGTAGGCGTAATTTGCGGTAAGGTATATAAGTGTCCAGTCAAGCCCTACCCAATATTCGGGTATTGTGGTTGTACGATAAAATTGGAATGGTATCGCATCCAGACAACCATCAGTTTTATAAAGGGCTAAGGCTCATGCCTCAACATTTTCATCACCAAAATCATCAAGTGTTTGGAAACACATGTCCAAAACATTTCAATAGAATGATCCATCATTCCAAGGTTTTCATAACCATTTTTCCACCAAGTATTCCCATCTAAAAGTTGATCAAGTTTTATGCTTAGCACTAGCATCTACAGGTGGGGGTAGTACTAATGAGGGTGGTAACTAGTGGAGTTTCACTAAGTCCAACCTTATATCTTAGGTTGATATCAAGGTTTCTAGCTTAGGCCAAATTTTATGCTCTTTATGCAACCTTCAGCACAACTGTCTAGTATCTACCAAACTCTTAGGTAGACTCTAAGTAAGCTTTGATAAAGAAATAAAGTAAGAAGCTTGCAAATAAAACTAGGATTGGTTTATCAAGTGGGTATGATCACATATGCTTAAGGCATATAGTAGTCATATCACAAGTATGGGTTTGTGGCATCAGTAGGGTATCTGGCAAGGGTTAGCTTGCACATTCACTAGTAGTATTAGGCTTGCATAGTAATTAGCTTGCCTTGTGCAGAGCAGTGGTTGAAGTTCTCCTCGGCTTCCTCTTCGTAGTATCCTCCTTCATCCTCGTAGTATCCTTGGTCGATACTAGCGTCTATGAATAAATACGGGGTACACAATCACCAAACAATACTTAACTACTTTCAATCATCACACACAAGGGTCCTATGGATGATCTAGCATCATCCCTAACATTACAAGGTTAAGGCTTGATTTAATTCCTTTTATTTTTAGAAAAGTAATTTCTACTCATTGAAAAACTACTTAAGATTTAATATTCTCCAAACCAAATATGGGATCATGTTGACACATGTCATCACCACATATTGTAGTCCATGGGAATGTGATTTAAAGTAGTGTCACAATTTAATAAGGTTTTACCCTTTTATTTTAATTAATTAAAGTGGCTAGAAATGCTTATGAAGCATTCTTTTATTACTTGAACATTATTTCTGCAAGTAAACCTATATATTTTTATATATTCTGAAAGGTATGGTTAAATGTGATTTTTGAGAGTTGGAATCAACTCAAAAGCTTTTATGGTTTAAATTTGAAAAAATGTTTGAATGCAGAAAAGCTTCTGCCTTGTTATTTTTACTATGGGTGATCTATAGATCTAAATGACTTGAATCCAATGGGCTTGGATTAAGCATTCACAGACCTTTCCAACAAAATTGGTTTCATTCAATTTGGTGCACTGAATCGATCTGTATTGATTTTTGAAGTTGGGTGCTGAAGTGTGTTTGAATTGAAATAGAAAAAAGGTTAAATTTGAATTGTTGGGCTGCGCGGGAAATTCTAACGGGCCGGCCTGCTAAGCGCAGTGCTCCCGCGGGCTGCTTAAGTGGGTGTACCCACTCGTCAGTGACACGGGGCTGGGCGAAGCGGTATGGGGCAACGTGGATCGTTCGATCTAGTTCTAATCCAACGGCTGGGGGTCATCGTCGACGCGAGACAACTCCGGCGAGAACGAAACCTAGCGCGGCCAGTGAGGGGTGTTGGGGGCTCACCGGGGTACGGGCGAGGGTTGGCGAGGCGGGCGAACGACGAAGTCGACGACGGCGAACCTCCTGGTACCGGTGGCTTCTCCTGGGGCGGCTCCAATCGCTGGCTCCTTTCTTCTCTGGCAGCGGCAGGCTCCAGTGAAATTCCGGCGAGGTGGTGCTCGCCTTGCTCTGAGAATGGTGTGGAACGATCAGTGAGGAGAGGGGAGTGAGATGGTGTGAAGAAATCGTGCGGGGTGGCCTCTATTTATAGTCGAGCGAGGGGACCGTCGAGGCGCACGGTGATCTCGTCGGGGGCGATGTTACAGGCGGCTAATGGCATGGGCAAGGGTAGGGGACGGTGTTGTGTCTCCTGGCGATGCTCAATGACATGGTCGCGAGGCATGGGGCGGTGTGGGTTGGTCTGGAACGGGCGGTGCTCTGTGCGGTAGAGGCGGCGTCTTCGACGGCGGGCGGTGGCTGTATGGCACGGGGCGGCAAACGGGGATGTCTGGCGGTCTCCTGGGTCGGTGGTGATCGTATGCGCACGCGGTGAGGGCGGCGCGCGGTCTGTGGATGCTGGTCGAGGGTGGCGCTCTGGCGCACGCTTGGCATGGTCTGGGCGTCGCTTGTGCGCGTGGTCCAGGGCTTGGCAACGCTCGCAGCTGGGACAGGGAGTGGCGGTGGACGGTGGGCTACCTCCCAGACAAGGTTGGCACGACTAGTTCTTCCTCTAGCCTGCTGTCCACAATGGGGTGACATGGGGGTGCTCGGTTGTTCACCATTAATGACAATGGCAAGCTCACAGGGGTGCTAGTGTTGGGCTAATCTTTCTAGATGATCTACTGAGTTGTGTGTGAGCTAACTAGGGAACAAGTTAGGCAAGAATCACTGCACACTATAGTGTTTGATGTTTTGTTTGATTTATGTCTGCAACCTGTTTGATGAAATGGCCGCATGAAATCAAGTTTTGAATTTTGAAATGATTTTTGGTGGGTTTGCTAGATTGGCGCTGATGAGTCTGCAGATGCTTGGGTTTTGAAAGTTGAGCTTGTTTGAGTGGGTTTTGGAAAAGTGGGATCTTCCCATATGAAGAAGATTCAATTTTGAATTGTCATTTAAACTATGCATTTGAAAGTTTCTGGATGATCACAAAGTGGGCCTTGATACCTTGTTATGAGTACATTCAAGGGGTGCAAAGATCCAGAAAAGTTTCTGTTAGGTTTTGAAAGTTTGAGACAGCCAAAGTAGGCATGGGAGTTAAATTGGTCAAAATGACCATTCACTTAATATATTTGTTTTGATTTACTTGTCTTTAGGAAAAGTGTGGGAAATGTTTTAGATGATGTTTATTTCACCTAAGAAACATTTTACAAGCAATGGATCACACAAACAAGGTGGTTTTTAAAGAAATTCAAAATCCATGCATACACATATACATGCATTCATGAGTTTATTTAGAAAAGTTTTTGTTAACCCTAATCTTGATGATTAGTGTTTGATGATCTAAGTTTGGTATTTTTGGGATGTTACACGCCGGCTGTGGTAGCGGCGGAGTCCCTGTTGGTAGATGGCGGTGCGTGATCGAGCGAGGTCACGTGCCTCGTCGAGTTGATCGACTCCGTCCTGGCGGGCGAGTTCGTTCGCAGGCTCCGTGTAGTGGACGACCCGTGGCGAGTCGTGCTCGAGGTCGGTGGGCATGACTGCCTCGGCGCCGTACACCATGAAGAAGGGGGTGAACCCTGTCGACCTGTTGACCGAGGTGCGAATGCCCCAGATGACAGAGGGTAGCTCCTCGACCCAACACCCGGCGGTGCGCTCGAGTGGTACTTGGAGTCACGGCTTCAGGCCGTGGAGGATGCTTTGATTGGCCCATTCCGCCTGGCCGTTGGATTCCGGGTGGGCGACTGATGCGAGATCGAGCCGGATGTGGTGTTCTTCGCAGAATTCGTCCATGGCTCCTTTGGCGAAGTTGGTTCCGTTGTCCGTGATGATGCTGTTTGGGAACCCGTAGCGATATATGAGCTCGCGTAGGAATTTAGTGGCGGTCTTCCCGTCGCACTTCCGGACTGGTTTGGCCTCCACCCACTTTGTGAATTTGTCGACCGCGACCAGGAGGTGGGTGTAGCCGGAGGGAGCCTTTTTGAAGGGGCCTACCATGTCCATGCCCCACACGGCGAATGGCCAGGTGATGGGGATTGTCTTGAGCGCTGAGCTCGGCACGTGCGTCTAGTTGGCGTACTTCTGGCACCCGGCGCACCGCTGGACAATGTCGACGGCAACGGCGTGTGCGGTGGGCCAGTAGAAGCCATGCCGGATAGCCTTGGCGACCAGAGAGCGGGCGCCGGCGTGGTGGCCGCAGTCGCCGGAGTGGATGTCGTGGAGGATCTTGCGTCCTTCGGCGGGTTGGACGCAGCGTTGGATCACGCCGGTGACGCTGCGCTTGTGGAGCTCGCCGTCGATGATGGTGTAGGACTTGCATCGGCGTGCGATCATCCGAGCGTCCGTCTCGTCTGCCGGCAAGGTGCCGGCCTCCAGGTAGGCGATGTAGGGCTTGGTCCAGTCGTCTGGCTCGGTGACGAGTGCGACCAGGGCTGCATCCGGCTACAGCGGGACTCCGATGTCGATCTCCCTTGGGGGAGAGACTGATGGCTTGGTGATCGTGTCAAGGAAGACGCCAGCGGGTGGTGCGAGTCGAGCTGACCCAATGCGAGAGAGTGCGTCGGCCTCCTCGTTCTTCCGCCTGTCAATCCACTCGACGGAGTAGCCTGCGAAGTGTCCGCCCAGCTTTTCCACTTCTTGGCTATATGCCGCCATGGTGGGGGAGACGGCGTCGCAGGTGCCAGCGACTTGTCCGGCGACGAGGTCGGAGTCTCCGTAGCAGCGTAGGCGGTTGACGTTCATCTCCTTGGTAGCTCGCATGCCGTGGAGTAGTGCCTCGTACTCGGCCATGTTGTTGGTGCAGGGGTGAAGTCGAGGCAAAGGATGTAGCGGAGCTTGTCGCCCTTCGGGGAAGTCAGCACGATCCCTGCTCCTGTGCCGTCCGCGTTCTTGGAGCCGTCGAAGTGCAGGCTCCAGTAATGGAGGTATGGCAGCTTTTCTGGCTGTTGGGCCTCTTCCCAGTCGGCGATGAAGTCCGCTAGAGCCTGCGACTTGATCGCTTTTCGTGGCTCGTACTTGATATTGTGGACGCCGATTTCGACGGCCCACTTGGCGACTCGCCCAGTCGCCTCACGGTTGCGGATGATGTCCTGCAACGGTGCTGAGGAGACGACCGTGATCGGGTGCTCCTGGAAGTAGTGCGGCAGACGCCGCTGTGCTCTGAAGACCGCGTATACCAGTTTCTGGTACTACGGGTATCGTTCGCGCGACTCGGTGAGGACCTCGCTGATGTAGTACACCGGTCGCTGTATTGGGCGCTCCTTTCCTTCCTCCGGCCGCTCGACGACCATGACGGCGCTGACGACGCGCTCGGAAGCCGCGACGTAGACCAGCATGGGTTCTTTGTCGGCGGGGGCGGAGAGTAGCGGTGCGGCGAGTAGCACCTTCTTGAGGTCGCGGAGTGCGTCGTCCGCCTCCTTGTCCCACTGGAAGGTGGGGTTCTTGTGCATCAGACGGTATAGGGGCATCGCCTTTTCGCCCAGGCGGGGGATGAAGCGACTGAGAGTCGCTACTCGCCCGGCCAGCTTCTGGACGTCGCGCAGGCACTCGGGTTTGCCGAGTCGGGTGATCGTGTCGATCTTGGTGGGGTTCGCCTCGATCCCTCGCTTGGAGATGACGTACCCCAGTAGTTGTCCTGCTGGTACACCGAAGGTGCATTTGCCTGGGTTAAGCTTTATCTTGTATTTTCGCAAGTTGGCGAATGTTTCCGCCAGGTCGGCGAGTAGATCACCCTGGCGAGCGGATTTTACGACCACGTCATCGATGTAGACGTGGATGTTGCGGCCAATTTGGCTCGCGAGGCACTCTTGCATGCACCGCTGGTAGGTCGCCCCTGCGTTCTTGAGGCCGAAGGTCATGGCGGTGTAGCAGAAGGCTCCGAATGGCGTGATGAACGTCGTATTCTCCTTGTCCTCGACAGCCATTTTGATCTGATTGTATCCAGAGTAGGCGTCGAGGAAACATAGCGACTCCGAGCCCGCGGTGGAGTCGATTATTTGGTCGATCCGCGGGAGGACGAACTGCTCCTTCGGGCAGGCGCTGTTCAAGTTTGTGTAGTCGATACACATCCTCCAGGTCCCGTTCTTCTTCTTGACCAGGACTGGGTTTGCCAGCCACTTGGAGTACTTGATTGGACGGATGAAGCCTGCAGCGAGTAGACGCTGCACCTCCTCGGCGATGGCTCGGCGGCGCTCTTCATTGAAGGGCCGCAGCGACTGTTTGACGGGTCGCACTTTGGTGTCAGCGTTTAGTTTGTGCTCAACGAGCTCCCTAGGGACACCAGGCATGTCAGAGGGCTTCCATGTGAAAATGTCCCTGTTCTCACGGAAGAACTCGATGAGCGCGCCTTCCTAGGCTGGGCTCATTCCTGTTCCGATCGTCACCGTCTGGCTGGAGTCGCCTGGGACCATCTCGACGGTGCGGGTGTGCGTCGTTGCCTCGAAGGCTGAGGTGTTTGCGCTCTCCGAATTGGGCTTCTTGAGTATGGTGGGGTCGTCATTGTTCACGCCGCTCGCATACTTGGCGAGCTCGTCGGCGTGGTTAGCCTCTGCCGCAATGACGGCATCGGCGAGTTCGGCTCCTTTGGCCTCGCACTCGGCGGCCATGTCGGGGTCGCCGTTGATGGTTATGACGCCGCACGGCCCGGGGAGCTTCATCGCATTGTACGCGTAGTGTGGCGCTGCCATGAACTTGGCGAACGCCTGGCGCCCCAGGACGCAGTGGTAGGGGTTGTCGAAGGGTTCTAGCTCGAAGACGATCCGCTCGGTGCGGAAGTTTGCTGGTGTGCCGAAGGTGACTGGCAGCGTGACCTTGCCGATCGGGTACGCCTTCCGACCGGGGACGATGCCGTGGAACGTGGTGTGGGTTGTCTCGATCATCGACTGCGGTAGACGCAGCCGCCTGAAGGTGTCCAGGTACAGGATGTTGATGGATCTTTCGCCGTCCATCAATGTCTTGGGGAGCCAGTAGTCGCCCACCTTTGGCTTGACCACCAGGGCGACTCGGCATGGGTACTCGATGCGCGGTGAGTGGTCCTGGCGTCTCCAGGTGATGGGCTGCTCCGAACAGTTGAGGAACTGGGGAACGTCTATCAGGGCCACCGCGTTGACGGCGACGGCGCGGGTGATGACCTTCTTCTCGCGCTTCGTGTTGAAGCCTGTGAAGGTATGGAGCGAGCCGGCCACTTTGCCGAATTTTCCTCCGTTTGGCGGGTCGTTGTCTCCTCCCGTGCTCGCCGTGCCTTCTCGATCTCCCTGAGGGTGTGGCAGTCGGCGGCTGTGTGCGTTGCGGGCTTTCCTTCCCTGCTATGAAACACACAAGGTTGGTTAAGGAGGGCTACGGGGTCGAACCTTGGCTTGGCCTTGTAGTTGCTGCCGTCGCGGCGGAAGCTTTTGGGCTCGCGTTGTGCGTGCCCGGCGTTGGCGACGAAGTCAACTCGCTCGTCACTGCGGCGCTTGCTAGTGAGGCGGGTGTTGCTGTAGCGTAGGTCGGACCATCGTCTGTTGTCGTTGTCGCTCGTGCGGCGTTGGCCTCCCGACTCGTCGTCGGTTTCCTGGTTTGGATCTTCCTCCGCGTACCGTTTGGCGATCTCGAGGAGGTCCGGTATGTTGTCGAGTGTGCGAGAATGTCGCTTGAGCTTGGCGACCAAAGGCTCGTACCGTCACGAGGTCTTGAAGCAATGGATCACGGTGTCCGGGTGGATGCCGACCGCGTTGTACCAAAGTTCTTGCCACCGCTGGACCCAGTTGTGGGTCGACTCGCGGGGTCCCTGGACGCATCGCTCCAGGTCCTCAATGGTGGTGGCGCGGGTGTAGGAGCACTCGAAGTGCCTGACGAAGGCGTCGCGCATCTCCTCCCAGGAGTCGATACTATCCTGGGGGAGGGTGTTGATCCACTGCATGCACGTCCCCTCCATCATCAGGGGGATATAACGGGCGGCTAGCAGGTCGGTGTGGCCTGCGATCCCCATCGTCATGAGGTATGTATCGAGCCACACGGCAGGGTCGTACGAAGGGTCGTACTTTTCTATCTCCTTCGGCGCCTTGAAGTTCGGCGGGTACTTCTCACCTCGGATCATCGGTCCGAAGTACTTGGGGCCGAGTCGACTTAGCGACCCCATTGGCTCGCCGTCGTGGCGATTGGTTAGGGTGTGTCGCAGGTCGTCGGGCTGGCGTGCGCGCCAGCTTTGGTTGTTGATGATGTGGGTTTGGGCGTCGATGGGTTGACCGTTGGCGGCGACGAAGTTGGTCGCTGGCCTAAGGTCGTTGGTGGAGAGTGCCGCGTTCGCGGGTCGGTGTTGGAGCTGCAATGGCTCTGGTGGCGGGCAGTTGAGGGTGTTTGCCGCCATTGGGCGGCCGCTTGAGGCCGCTCTGCTTCCCGAAGAATACGAGTACACTCGACCCTGCGAGTCGGCGCCTGCGTTTTGTTGCTCGACGGCCTTTGCGAGCAGGGCCCTGACATACTGGATCTGTAGGGCGCCGTCGCCGGTGGCCGTAATGTTGTTGGCTGCTGCTCGGCCCGCCACGAGGTTGTCCATCGGGGTGGAGAACAGTGGGAGGTCGTTCGCATCTCGCTCCCGTGAGGAGACTACTATCCGCGGCTGATTCCTGGGGGGTGTGCGGTTGGGTGGAGGTGGGGCTCCCATCGCCGTCGACCCTGGCGGGGGCCGGGCGCTTCCTCCTGGTGGCGCGTTCTCGCAGATTGCCTGCTCGGCCGCGCGGGCCGGGTCGTTTTCGTCGTCGAAGTTCAGGGCCCGCCCCTGGAGGGTGGGGTTCAGGCGCGTCCTGATCCGTTGCTGGTGGTAGCGCGACAGCTCCTGCGCCGTCACCTGCTCGAGGCGAAATTTTTCGCGCTCGGCTTGTTCCTTGCGGACTGCCTTCGCCAGCTTCAGGCGGAGTTCCTCGACCTCCGTTGCCGTGGTGTTAGGTGGGATCGGGGTGGAGAAGGGATCCTCTGGCGGATCGGTGTCGGTTGCCATGTAGGTCGCGGCGTGGCGATCGGTCCCGTCGCGGAGGTCGGCGGAATTTTCCGACCCGGAGTCGGAGTCGAAGATCCCAAGTATGGAGGGATCCTCGAAGTCTCCCACGTTGGAGACCTGGGTGATGGAGCCCGCGGGTGAAGCCGCGGTGATGGATCCGGCGAGTGATGCCGGGGTCGTCGAGTCGGCGTCGTCGTTGAGGGCCGCGTCTTCTACGGCCACTGAGTTTTCGGCCACGTTGCTGTGGGTCGAGTTGTACTCGGAGGCGAGGCGATGGATCGTGCGGATCTGGCTCTTGGAGAGTAGATCGCGTGGCGGCGACTCGCGGATGCGAGCCGAATCCTCCGAGACGATGATGTCGGTGACGCCGACGAAGAGGCTGATCGTGCCGACCGGCAGGATCACGCTGTGCGTGACGGGTCGCGCCGCCGGGACGTAGCTGCTTGGCAAGATTTGGAGCATCTCGTCGATCGCTATCATGCGGCCGGTGGCGACCGTCTCGTTGATGGGCAGATTGGATCTCGCCGCAGAACACCGGCCAGACCGGCCAGGCCCCACGGTGGGCGCCAATGTCGTGGGAATGGTCACGGCAGATGCTGCAATCGGCAGCGAGTAGTAGAACGAGGGGCAAGGGCGGCCAGCCATCTGCGGTGCGATATGAGGGCAGAGACACAAGGTTTTACCCAGGTTCGGCCCCCCGGAGGGTAAATGTGGCATCCCGCAAAACCACTACTAGAAAATCGCGTTGATTTTGTGCATTTCATCATCATGACCGCATGCTCATGTCATCATGCCACATTGCATTTGAGCATTGTCATCATCTTGCATCTACTCGCATAAAACTATTTTCGAAAAGCCTGGTTTTGTTTTCTAAAACGCCCCATCTTTGTTCAAACGCAAAACCCGGGTCTCCGGATTATTTTGTGTTGTTTGCTATCGGTTTGCAAAAGCCATGTTTGAAACAAATAAAATTTATAATTATTTTCAGTGCGGGCAGTCGAACGGGCTGATCCGACCCGAACGACCACCCCCGTACAAAACAGATCGGTCCACCTAAAATCCTACAGCTACCAATCCTATCCTACCCAACCCCCCCTCCACCTCATCCCATCCAATGCCCTCTCGCCACCTCACCTCTCCCCAAACCCCCCACCAACCACACTCTGCCACCTTACCCAGCCCTCTCAACTCACCCCACTCCCTCTGCCACGCAGCCACCCAACCGCCTGACCCCTCCACCTCCTGCCCGCGCGGCCCCACCTTGCCAGCCACACACGCCCGGCCCCGCCCTGGGCCCCACCACACGCGGCCCACCCGCGGGACCTGACCCCCACCTCCTGCCCGACGCGCCCCTGCCCCGCGCCCGTTCCCCAACCTCGCTCCCCTCCCACGCCCTCCTCTCCTCCCTGGCCGGCCTCGCCCCCTCCATCGCGCGCCGCGTCCTGCCTCCCCTCTGTCGCGCTCGCTCCCTCCGCCGGACTCCCCCGGCGCCGCCCCGCATCCCCTTCTCCGGCTTCGCCACGCCGCCCCCCACTCGAGCTCTGCCTGCACCTCCTCCCACCTCACCCCCTCCTCGCCGCTCCGCCGTCCGCCGGGCCCGCCGTCGGCCTCAACCACCTTCGGCCGCGCCCCCGCCTCCGCACCGCCGCTCGCCCTGCGCCCCCTCGCCGCCGGCGCCGCTCGCCAGCCCCGGCCCGACCCTGCCCGCCGCCGCCGCGGATCCCTTCACCGCCTCCCCGTCGACCTCCTCGCCGCCTCGGCAAGAGCGCCGCCAGGGCTCCAGCTCCGCCATCCCACGGACGGCGCCCGCAGGTTCATCCTGCTCGGCCGCGGCCTCGTGCCTCCTCGCCGGCTTCGGTCTTGTCCTCCTCGGCGTCGCCTGCACGCGTGAAGCCACGGCCGTCCCCTACCTCGTCCGCCTTCTGGCCGGCCGGACCTTGCTGTTGAGCCGCCAACATCGTCTGCCGTCGCCCGGCCACTCTAGAGCACCGAATACAACCCCCGCCGCCGAGGATGCCCCTGGGAATCCTGTGCTTGCAGCAGTGTGCGGAGTCGGCGCTTTGCCGTCCCACGCCTGTCACGTGAAGTCCCTGCTCGTTTGTTGTATGGTGTTTATCCTTGTGTGATTTTGAACAACAGATCAGATCGAGTCTTGGTTTATCTCAGGTTCGGATCCCCTGTTCCAGCGCTCCGCCTTTCCTTGTCAGTTGTTTGCGAGCTCGTGGACTGTCATGAACCGGATCGAGAATATCTCCTTCATGGGTTGGAGGGAACCGCAAGATCATCGACATGGATCCGATGGTCGGACTCGAAGCCCGATCCCGGCGCCGAAGCCGAGAACCCCGACAAGAACCACGACACGGAACACCGAGAACTTCCCCCTGAACGCCAAGTTCGCCGAAACCCGCGAAGACCGATCCCGGCGTCCGAGACCCCGAAGGCCGATCTCGCCGCACCCGGACCCCGAATCCGAAGAATCGCCGACAAGGACCGTCCCTACACCAAGATCGGCTTCCGAACACTTCGACCGAAGCTGAATCAAGATCTCCCCGGATACGACAAGTACACCACGCGGCACGCCAAGTACTACCCTCGGACGCCAAAACCCGAACCGGAAGGACGCCAAGATCGCCACAAGGACGACAAGTTCTACTTCCGAACGACAAACCGGCCGAACCGTGGGCCCGACAAGATCGGCCGCTTGAAACCAAGATCTTCGGCCCGTCATGACAAGTTCTCCGCCTTGAATCCGCTCCCGCCGACCCCGTCGAACCCTGAACCCTGAGACCGACCCCGAACCCCGGAACCCCAAGTCCGTCGAGACCCCTCAATGTGTGAACCTTTTCCCGAGCCCCTATTTTATAAATGCCAAATATAAAACTTGTTGCATATTAAATTGTCATACTTGCATGCATACTTGTCTGTGGTTTGGGGGCCTTATGACGATTCACCTATTAAATATGGGGCCCATATGCGGGCAAATCTAGTCTCATATTGGCCTCATTTAAATTTGTGTAGCGAACCCGGTGCTATCTTTTGCCATGTTCAAACAACATTTAAATTGCGGGGTAGCTAAATAACTTGAACCACCTAATTAATTGTCGGGACCCCGGTTCCGCTTAATCTGGCCTAATTGCACCGCATATTTACCATGCCATCCCTCATACATGCATCATGCCCGATCTTTTGCCGTAGTATTAAATATTGCATCCGGTGTTTATTCTAGTGTTTTGCTTCTTCGCGGATAAGGCCGTTGAGTTGATGTGAGCCTCGCCCCGATCTTCGGATGAACCTTCGGCAATGTTTTCAGGCGAGCACCTCCCCCTTTCTACCTATCTTACTTTTATAGTATTTATTCCCTCCTGTTGATCTATTGCTACCTGTGTTGCGTTGCTCTAGTTTTCGTACCCGTGAAATCCCTCGCAGCCTTATATTGCCATGGCCACCTCCTATTACCTGTTGTTTGGTAGATAGTTGGACTTGCGCGTCGTAGTCGCTTGCTCAAGTGCTGTTGCGTGTCGCCATGTACCACAGTTGTTGGAGTATTGCCACATGTTTGATGTTGGAGATGATCTCGGCTTTATTTATCGTTCACTTTAATTCCTGTTTAACAACTAAAATTGAAGTAAGTAAGCAGAGGCATCGGTGGGTGATAGATAACATTTGGTTTCCGACCGCCCACTTGTGTCCCGTAGGACCCCGAGTACTTGATACTTGTTCCCTGATTTATCGCGCTATCCACATACGGGGAATTATGGGCCCCCCTTAGCCAGAGCTTGATTCAGTCTTATTTCTTGGGGCCACAAACTAGTTTGAGGTTTTATTTACTATCCTGTACTTATGCCATGCTTTACTGCCTTATTTAAATTGTGCGACAGATAGCACCTGTACTGTTTAGGTAAGCGGAATGTTTTCGCGGTATCGACAATCCCAGTTTTGGGTTCCCAGTCGTTTACAGCCATTGTCGCAAACCTTGAGTCTGTCTCGGAGTCAGCTAGCTTCGTTGCGGGTCTACTCAATGGGGTGGCCCCCTGAAATATTTCTGAATCTTGTGATTGCTCTGTCGTGAAGACCTCGTTGGGTTTTGATTTGGTTTTTCCGAGGTTGATCGTGTGTGTGTTGCTATTTGTGCACCCCGGCCGGGTTAAAACTTTCTGAAAGCCGTGTCCGCGGTTATGGACGACTGGGAGCACAGTATCTCGATCATAGACAACTATAACTAAAGTTTACTGTTATAATTTGACCTTATAATGACTAGTAATCAGCTTCATTATAACGGAATGGCTAAATAAAACTGCCAACAATTGCTTGTTTGATTTGTCGCTTGCGACAATTGTATCTGATTAGTAAGTGTCGCAACTACAACGGAATGGTTAATTAAAAGTGCCCACTGCTTAATTTATCAGGATGATTATCTATACTTGACTAGTAATTGCTGCAACGATAACCAAATAAATAAAAATGCCAACGGTGTGAGTTCCTCGGTTGACTTCCTTGATCGGTATCGAGGGGGAAACACCAGGATGGGTTTGACTGGTGGTAGTATCAGGTTGGTTCCGGATAGGTCCTTCTTACCCCTCTCTAATAGCCGCCAGTTGTATCGAGTCTCTATAGGTTTTTTAGTGCATGTTGCCGCCGCCGCTTCAGTCCACCATACCTATGTAGGCGAGGACCGCCGAATTCTAGCCTCGCTGTGTACTGTCCTCAGTACTGACGCTCCTTCTTTTTCCTTTGCCCTTTGTCGGCACCCCTTTTGTTTAAGCAGGTTTTGAGATCGACGTCGTTAGCAGGGTTACCCTTCCGTCTTGGCCTGGGCAGGGTTATGGACGCCATTGGTTATTCTTCAGGGCTCTTAGCCCCATTTGCATCTTGTCCGTAGTCGGACGCTCTATCATTTTCAAGGTGATTTGGATCTTTGTATATTGTATCTGTATTCTGACTCATTGAGTCGCTGTTGTATATATATCTGTTCTGTGGGTCCCATCGAGGACTGTTGTGTAATGTTATTACTTCGTTTTCCACCCGCACGCAAGTGCCTGGTGGGCACCTTTGAATCGTTTCTATGCGGGTTTTGCGGGAAGCGCTGAAACTTGCATAGAGTCGATTCTGAGGGTGTTACAGAGTGGTATCAGAGCGCAGCAGTTGCGATACCCCACAAGTCCAACTTGTAGGATAACCTAGCTAACGGCCGAAGTAGAGTGTCAAAACTATTTTGCAAAAACGGTTGGATAGTTCTGATTAGGTCTGATTTTACTCCTTACCCCTCTGCTATTCTCCTCTTACCTCTACGTGTTTTGAATCCGCTCTCGTCTTTTTCTTCGAGTCCAGGACTTCTCATGGTTGGGTTTTCCGTCGTACCTTCAGGGTCTCGCTTCCTCCTTTGGTAACGGTGTTGCTACATCTGGTCTTCATGCTATCCGAGGAATCCTTTATCTGTGGTACCAAACTTTGTTTGTGCCTTCCGGTGTTTTCCGACGCGACGACATCATCTACGCCAGATCCGATGCAGAGTCTGCATCACTCCTCTGTTCCGAACCTCGCTTGTCGAGATCTTCAGTCTGGCTCCGAGAATGGTTGCACTCTTTTCTACTGATTGTGCAGAGTAATAGTTTGGGTGCGTGATGGATTGGCCCCCATGCCGACTACCCCTTCTATTCGCTTTTGTACATTGAAGTGGATGAGAATGCATCGGTTCCCTCTTTCCATCGAAGCTAGAGGTGGCTTTATTTGTTGATGCCTCTACCTTCGCCCTTTTGTTTCCGGAGTGTTCTCTCGACGATCACGGACAACGACCTCTTGTTAGTGGTGTCGCGAGGATCTACCCGAAGCGAGAAGATTCAGATCACCGACCTTCTTTCCGGTACCATGAGGCGGATCTCGAGGACGAGATCCATTGTTAGTGGTGTCGAATTGTGGCATCCCGCAAAACCACTACTAGAAAATCGCGTTGATTTTGTGCATTTCATCATCATGACCGCATGCTCATGTCATCATGCCACATTGCATTTGAGCATTGTCATCATCTTGCATCTACTCGCATAAAACTATTTTTGAAAAGCCTGGTTTTGTTTTCTAAAACGCCCCATATTTGTTCAAACGCAAAACCCGGGTCTCCGGATTATTTTGTGTTGTTTGCTATCGGTTTGCAAAAGCCAAGTTTGAAACAAATAAAATTTATAATTATTTTTAGTGGGGGCAGTCGAACGGGCCGATCCGACCCGAACGACCACCCCCGTACAAAACAGATCGGTCCACCTAAAATCCTACAGCTACCAATCCTATCCTACCCAACCCCCCCTCCACCTCATCCCATCCAATGCCCTCTCGCCACCTCACCTCTCCCCAAACCCCCCACCAACCACACTCTGCCACCTCACCCAGCCCTCTCAACTCACCCCACTCCCTCTGCCACGCAGCCACCCAACCGCCTGACCCCTCCACCTCCTGCCCGCGCGGCCCCACCTTGCCAGCCACACACGCCCGGCCCCGCCCTGGGCCCCACCACACGCGGCCCACCCGCGGGACCTGACCCCCACCTCCTGCCCGACGCGCCCCTGCCCCGCGCCCGTTCCCCAACCTCGCTCCCCTCCCACGCCCTCCTCTCCTCCCTGGCCGGCCTCGCCCCCTCCATCGCGCGCCGCGTCCTGCCTCCCCTCTGTCGCGCTCGCTCCCTCCGCCGGACTCCCCCGGCGCCGCCCCGCATCCCCTTCTCCGGCTTCGCCACGCCGCCCCCCACTCGAGCTCTGCCTGCACCTCCTCCCACCTCACCCCCTCCTCGCCGCTCCGCCGTCCGCCGGGCCCGCCGTCGGCCTCAACCACCTTCGGCCGCGCCCCCGCCTCCGCACCGCCGCTCGCCCTGCGCCCCCTCGCCGCCGGCGCCGCTCGCCAGCCCCGGCCCGACCCTGCCCGCCACCGCCGCGGAGCCCTTCACCGCCTCCCCGTCGACCTCCTCGCCGCCTCGGCAAGAGCGCCGCCAGGGCTCCAGCTCCGCCATCCCACGGACGGCGCCCGCAGGTTCATCCTGCTCGGCCGCGGCCTCGTGCCTCCTCGCCGGCTTCGGTCTTGTCCTCCTCGGCGTCGCCTGCACGCGTGAAGCCACGGCCGTCCCCTACCTCGTCCGCCTTCTGGCCGGCCGGACCTTGCTGTTGAGCCGCCAACATCGTCTGCCGTCGCCCGGCCACTCTAGACCACCGAATACAACCCCCGCCGCCGAGGATGCCCCTGGGAATCCTGTGCTTGCAGCAGTGTGCGGAGTCAGCGCTTTGCCGTCCCACGCCTGTCACGTGAAGTCCCTGCTCGTTTGTTGTATGGTGTTTATCCTTGTGTGATTTTGAACAACAGATCAGATCGAGTCTTGGTTTATCTCAGGTTCGGATCCCCTGTTCCAGCGCTCCGCCTTTCCTTGTCAGTTGTTTGCGAGCTCGTGGACTGTCATGAACCGGATCGAGAATATCTCCTTCATGGGTTGGAGGGAACCGCAAGATCATCGACATGGATCCGATGGTCGGACTCGAAGCCCGATCCCGGCGCTGAAGCCGAGAACCCCGACAAGAACCACGACACGGAACACCGAGAACTTCCCCCTGAACGCCAAGTTCGCCGAAACCCGCGAAGACCGATCCCGGCGTCCGAGACCCCGAAGGCTGATCTCGCCGCACCCGGACCCCGAACCCGAAGAATCGCCGACAAGGACCGTCCCTACACCAAGATCGGCTTCCGAACACTTCGACCGAAGCTGAATCAAGATCTCCCCGGATACGACAAGTACACCTCGCGGCACGCCAAGTACTACCCTCGGACGCCAAAACCCGAACCGGAAGGACGCCAAGATCGCCACAAGGACGACAAGTTCTACTTCCGAACGACAAACCGGCCGAACCGTGGGCCCGACAAGATCGACCGCTTGAAACCAAGATCTCCGGCCCGTCACGACAACTTCTCCGCCTTGAATCCGCTCCCGCCGACCCCGTCGAACCCTGAACCCTGAGACCGACCCCGAACCCCGGAACCCCAAGTCCGTCGAGACCCCTCAATGTGTGAACCTTTTCCCGAGCCCCTATTTTATAAATGCCAAATATAAAACTTGTTGCATATTAAATTGTCATACTTGCATGCATACTTGTCTGTGGTTTGGGGGCCTTATGACGATTCACCTAATTAAATATGGGGCCCATATGCGGGCAAATCTAGTCTCATATTGGCCTCATTTAAATTTGTGTAGCGAACCCGGTGCTATCTTTTGCCATGTTCAAACAACATTTAAATTGCGGGGTAGCTAAATAACTTGAACCACCTAATTAATTGTCGGGACCCCGGTTCCGCTTAATCTGGCCTAATTGCACCGCATATTTACCATGCCATCCCTCATACATGCATCATGCCCGATCTTTTGTCGTAGTATTAAATATTGCATCCGGTGTTTATTCTAGTGTTTTGCTTCTTCGCGGATAAGGCCGTTGAGTTGATGTGAGCCTCGCCCCGATCTTCGGATGAACCTTCGGCAATGTTTTCAGGCGAGCACCTCCCCCTTTCTACCTATCTTACTTTTATAGTATTTATTCCCTCCTGTTGATCTATTGCTACCTGTGTTGCGTTGCTCTAGTTTTCGTACCCGTGAAATCCCTCGCAGCCTTATATTGCCATGGACACCTCCTATTACCTGTTGTTTGGTAGATAGTTGGACTTGCGCGTCGTAGTCGCTTGCTCAAGTGCTGTTGCGTGTCGCCATGTACCACAGTTGTTGGAGTATTGCCACATGTTTGATGTTGGAGATGATCTCGGCTTTATTTATCGTTCACTTTAATTCCTGTTTAATAACTAAAATTGAAGTAAGTAAGCAGAGGCATCGGTGGGTGATAGATAACATTTGGTTTCCGACCGCCCACTTGTGTCCCGTAGGACCCCGAGTACTTGATACCTGTTCCCTGATTTATCGCGCTATCCACATACGGGGAATTATGGGCCCCCCTTAGCCAGAGCTTGATTCAGTCTTATTTCTTGGGGCCACAAACTAGTTTGAGGTTTTATTTACTATCCTGTACTTATGCCATGCTTTACTGCCTTATTTAAATTGTGCGACAGATAGCACCTGTATTGTTTAGGTAAGCGGAATGTTTTCGCGGTATCGACAATCCCAGTTTTGGGTTCCCAGTCGTTTACAGCCATTGTCGCAAACCTTGAGTCCGTCTCGAAGTCAGCTAGCTTCGTTGCGGGTCTACTCAATGGGGTGGCCCCCTGAAATATTTCTGAATCTTGTGATTGCTCTGTCATGAAGACCTCGTTGGGTTTTGATTTGGTTTTTCCGAGGTTGATCGTGTGTGTGTTGCTATTTGTGCACCCCGGCCGGGTTAAAACTTTCTGAAAGCCGTGTCCGCGGTTATGGACGACTGGGAGCACAGTATCTCGATCATAGACAACTATAACTAAAGTTTACTGTTATAATTTGACCTTATAATGACTAGTAATCAGCTTCACTATAACGGAATGGCTAAATAAAACTGCCAACAATTGCTTGTTTGATTTGTCGCTTGCGACAATTGTATCTGATTAGTAAGTGTCGCAACTACAACGGAATGGTTAATTAAAAGTGCCCACTGCTTAATTTATCAGGATGATTATCTATACTTGACTAGTAATTGCTGCAACGATAACCAAATAAATAAAAATGCCAACGGTGTGAGTTCCTCGGTTGACTTCCTCGATCGGTATCGAGGGGGAAACGCCAGGATGGGTTTGACTGGTGGTAGTATCAGGTTGGTTCCGGATAGGTCCTTCTTACCCCTCTCTAATAGCCGCCAGTTGTATCGAGTCTCTATAGGTTGTTTAGTGCATGCTGCCGCCGCCGCTTTAGTCCACCATACCTATGTAGGCGAGGACCGCCGAATTCTAGCCTCGCCGTGTACTGGCCTCAGTACTGACGCTCCTTCTTTTTCCTTTGCCCTTTGTCGGCACCCCTTTTGTTTAAGCAGGTTTTGAGATCGACGTCGTTAGCAGGGTTACCCTTCCGTCTTGGCCTGGGCAGGGTTATGGACGCCATTGGTTATTCTTCAGGGCTCTTAGCCCCATTTGCATCTTATCCGTAGTCGGACGCTCTATCATTTTCAAGGTGATTTGGATCTTTGTATATTGTATCTGTATTCTGACTCATTGAGTCGCTGTTGTATATATATCTGTTCTGTGGGTCCCATCGAGGACTGTTGTGTAATGTTATTACTTCGTTTTCCACCCGCACGCAAGTGCCTGGTGGGCACCTTTGAATCGTTTCTATGCGGGTTTTGCGGGAAGCGCTGAAACTTTCATAGAGTCGATTCTGAGGGTGTTACAGTAAAGACCTACTCCTGCTAGATTGTATTATGATGGTGGTACAAAGGGCGAGCTCGGCGGCTAGGCGGCGAGTCGCTTGGGTGTATGATGGAACGTATCTCTACACGCCCTGTAGGGAGGTTTATATAGACTTACCTCCCCTAGGGTTTACATATCTCAACCGAATCAGTTAAGGCTTCGGTCATCGTTTAACCTAACCCGACTGGGTCTTCAGCTTCCAGTCGCTTGGATCCTCACCAGGCCTTGATCCAGTCGCCGTCTTGCAGGCCCACTAGCCAGTTCCTGGGCCAGTCGGAAACGTCCTGCTGGGTATACCCCGGTAGGCATATCCCCATCAGCTAGACTCTGAGGCCGCTTGCTTGCGTTTGTCGAGTACCTCTTGCACCTTCACCTGATTTTTGTGTTCTTCAATGAGGAGCAGGTGGTATGCCATCAGTAGGTCCCGTGAGGCACCCACAGGCAGGATCTTGTTGCCCGCCACGGCTTCGCGTGCCTGGTTCCATCCTTCCTCGCTGAGGTGGATTACTCGACTAGCGTCGGGGTCATCCTTGTTGGGCGGGGGGATGGTTGCCTCCTGTTTTCGCCGTTTCTACCCTGTGGGTTGGGCGGCGGTACGTGAGCACCCGAACCTGGTGGTTGTTGCTCGTTTTCGCTTTGGATGACCACGACGCATTGGTAGCGCCCGCGGACTGGATCGCTGCTGCCGCAACTTTTGGATCCAGAACCGTAGGTCCCTTCATCCGACGGGGGATCGCATAGATCTGAGTTGCAGCTGCTGCTATTATGACTCATCTGTCGATGTGGGCGTGCGTAGCACGCTGGGATGCGGTGCCCACGAGGCGGGCCTGATCGATGGCAGAGGCACCCGCTCTGGGAGGCGGAGAGTGTCGGTCTGTCCCACCTAGAAGCAGAAGCTTCCAAACGGGATCTCGAGCCCGTCGCCTACGGGCTCGAAGTCCTTCAGGGTGGCTGGCGAGTGGGCGGTGAAGTCGAAAGCGCTGAAGAGGAGATGGCTCTCCGTCGCCGAGGAGTTGTAGATCGCTTTGGTCGGGACCGTCATGATCGCACAATCAGCGCCCCCGATTCCCACAGACGGCGACAATTGACGAGGTTTAATCTCGTCAATGCCCATTGTTATGAGCTTGGGTTTTGGAGAAGATGGGGGTGCTGGAGATCGTGGAACGGTTAACAGACAAGCAACCAGGGGACACGAGATTTACTGAGGTTTAGGCCCCCGAAGGGAAAACCCTACTCCTGCTTGCCTGCTCTTAATTATGGCAGAACCGAAGGTTACAGGGGTGCGCAGATGCAATCTGGCGTGGAGATGTGTATGCGGTGAGGTGAGAGAGCCTCCTCGTCGTGTCCTCCTAGCCTTTATATAGAGATAGGCAGGTCCCGGGCATAGATCGAGTCGGTTACAAGTTTAGGGTTTACCCCTTTGAATATTCTATCTGTTCTAGTCTTGCTCTCCAAGGATCTGAAGACGTCATGGGCTTGGGCCACCCGAAAATCTTTATGGGCGCGCATATTCTCGTGGGCCTTCCTTGGGCGGACCAGGTATGCTAATGTCGTGTACCCGTAGGGTATAACCATGTCACCGGAGGTTGTCATCATACATCAAATGTGTACGAAACCACAAGGGGCCACACTTGAGGCACCTTGGATGTCGTGAGCCGGACTACTACACGGTGATGGATCAAGGGGTGACCTGGGAGGAGCTTCGCGACCTTGAGGTCAGCTAAAATCACGACTACTTCAACCATGTTCCCCTCAAAATGTTAACCGATTTCGAACTACAAGGGTATGTATCCGAAACTCTTGGCTGTTACTGCATTACCAATAGATAGATCTTAGGCATTAGGGCGTTCTTGTATAGGAATTTTTTGTTTTCTACACCAGAACCCCTATAGTACCCTTCCCACAGCAGCCCTTGCGACCATGTTTAGATCCTTCATCACCGATGATTCCTTATTGGACTTCCTTCATCACCGATGATTCCCTCCTCATTAACCAGCTTCGGGGACTTGACTTCGTGTCAAAGAGTTCATCCACAAATTCCAAACCCAATTATGCCTCCTCGGAATTATGTTTGCGTTATGCAAAATTCTTGGTCCTTGGTACCCACCTACGGTGGCCAAGCTCAGCTCTCGATTAGCACCTCGGCCCATCCTGCATGCACCACAACCAGATGTCGCTGGTCCACGTTCCCTATATATTCACCTCACTATCACGAGCACCAACACATACTCCAGTGGTCCCTAGCTTCAACTATATTTCCCTAGAAACCATCTAAGGGCCAAATTGGCGGTCAGCCAGGTATGTATGGCCTAAGAAACCACACAACTCACAATACTTCGAGAGTTTCTCATATTTGACATGCAAAAAACGTCCTCTTCCTTCCTTCCAATGCAAGCAGGACAGAGGGCATAAGTGGTTGGGTTGATTCCAGTTTTACTCGCACACGATGAAACACCCAGTCCTCGCTTGGACAACGGCCACGTCAACTACAATGATATCTCCCACCCTCAACACTAGCTAAGTAAGAACTTCTTTATTGCGGATGAGCGGAGGCAGTTTGTGAATTTGTACCCATGATTGGACACGTTTGGAATTATAGATGGCACTGAAGTAGTTCCATCAAAAGGGTCAACAATCATGGCACAACTACGAAGATCCATGTTCCTTCTTCCATGATTCTTTTCCAATACCCTAGGAAGAAGGCCTGGAGCACAATCAAATTCGGCTCCACCTCATGGAAGGTCAGATCTTGCGTAGGGTTGCAAGCCGCCATCAGTGTGCTTTTCAGCGAGGTAACATTGAAAGATTTCCTCGCAAGAATTTTCGCCCCCGCGAGCCACTTCGCCACCGGCCAGCGCCTCACTTTCTCCTACCCCAGGCCAAGGCCAACGTTGCTGAGATCCTCCTTGTGTAACTTGAGGTTCCTTAACAGTTCATCAACATCGACTTCCTTCCTCACTTTATCCTCCCTCGCCCTAGAGCTCTCCTCCATCGTGATCGCGAGATTTGTCTGCAAGAACCTCAGAACCCTAAATCGCCAATCGATCTCCCAATGTCGGACAGCTAGCCAGACTAGCCCCTTGGCCAACCCAAGTCGAAAGAGAAGACGGAGGAGAGGTGTGCGTGCACCGACGGTGGTCTCTTGTGATGACGAGAGACTCTAGGGCAACTCAACATACCCTCCCACTTTTTATACCATTGGTACGAAACAATTAATATTAGGTTTTGTTGTTTCAAGAGGTAGACCATGATATGTGAATGGGAGAGAACATCTTTTGCAATTCATAGTCCTTGTAAAATGTTCAACTCTTTCTTCTTCCATGTGAGGGACCATGAGTACAATGTACCACATGAAAATCATGATAACTTGGCGGTGATTATAGGAATTTTGGGAAGTCCTTCCGTCATGACACTATTAGGTGGAAGATCACCCTGCCTTACACCTATTTTTTCATTGTGATTATGATGTTAGGAGCGTTAAGCACCATTATGCTTAGTCAAGAAAACATCAATCCATGCAGGTCGCAACATCTAAGCCTCTCACTTTTTTTTAGCAACCACCCGAGCTCACATCGGTTTGCAGGATGGGCCGACCCATCTGGTGTGTTTTTTGGCTTTTCTTTTTTCGTTTTTACTACTTATGTTTTTTTTCGGTTTCTTTTTTCTTTCCTTTTCTTATTTTCATTGACTTTAATTTTTGTGATTTAAAAATATTCAAAAAAATCAAAATCAAAATTTTGAGATTTTTGAAATTGTTCAAAATTTAAAAATGTTCCCTTTGATAAAAGTTCATATTTGAAAATTGTTCAGATTGGAAATGGTTCCTATTTAAGAAGTGTTCATATTTAAAAATCACGTTGTTGATTTTTTTTGTACAACCTCGAGGCCTTTTTTGAATCTGAATCATTTTTAAATATGAGTACTTTTTTAATCTAAATATTTTCTACCGTGGACATTTTAAAACTATTCATTTTGTTATTATTAAACTGGCACTGTAAAATTTATTACTCCCTCCGATCCATATTAGTTGACTCCAATTTAGATGTATCTAGCACAAAAATTTGTCTAGATACATCTAAATTAAAGTCAACTAATATGGGTTAGAGGGAGTAACTGATTCATGAAAAAAAAAGTTGGGAATTAGCGCTGAGTTCTGCGTCAGGAAATATGGACTACCTTCCCACCAAGTTTTCTTTTACCAAACCATGCCCGCGCGAGTTAACAAGTTAGCGCAATTGTTGTTTTACGTGGGCCGCACTCTATATGGCCTTCCGTTTGGAATCAACTTGCAGTATCGATGCAGAGTGGAAACCTGCTCGGCCAAGAAAAAATAAAAAAAAACCATGCAAAAACAATATATAGAAAAAAGACATAATAGCGATAGTTAAGTAGGCCGGCCCAGAAACGAAGAGTTTGCCCGGACTGCCAAAATAGCCCGTATTATTGGGCTCAGTCGCAGGCTACAGCCTATCCGTATGAAGACTAACGAGCTGAGCCCACACAACGCTGATTCCGGATCCTTGTAGCGTCACTATGTCGACATCGTTTCCCACAACCCCACGACTCTGTTCTTCAGCGCCAACACGCGACCAGGTTCATCCTCCTGCATCGACTGACCAAAGGGCCCGAAGCGTTGTGGCCCACATGGCAGTCTCTTGACTTCATCACGACCGGGCAGGCAAGCAGAAGCCCTTCCTTGTGTGGGACCCGAAGCATTTAAAACCCACGGTTATAGAGCATGATCTCGACCGTCCGCCGCCCGAATCGACGGTGAGCGCAATTGCGGTTGCTGGACCCCACCTACGAATGCATTTATCCGTCGCGCTTTTTCCCGACAAAGGACAGGTGGGCCGATAAGGAAGAACAATGGGGCCCACTTCTCAGCGAAACGTGACCTTCTGGCCCAGGTGAAATGAAATCGCCACCGTCCACATCGGCGGTGGCGTCGACGGATCGCGCCCGCTCTACCTGCGCAGTGCCACCATGACGACATCCCCCTAACCTCTATCTCTCTCTCCTACGACTTCGGCCGCCCTTCTCTCGCCAGTCGCCACTCTCCGCGCTCGTACGTGCGAACAAAGCAAGGTACCCACCGCAGCAAAGGAAAGGCGGAGCGGAGTGGTTAAAGAATCGATCCCTTCAGACACTTTTTGTCATCGAGGAAATCAGTTCCGTTCGGGATTCTCCAGCCATGGTGGTTCTTGGCGAACTCTTGAGTAAAAGCAAAGGTAAATTAGATTGCTTTTCGGTGTTTCGGTAGAGCATTGCCCTTTCTTGCGGTGTTCGTCCTGATCGAGACTGAGAATGGTGGCCTGGCGCGCAGGGTTTATCGCGGGGTCGCTTTCGGCGGCGACCTGCGCGGACGAGACGGAGAAGGCCGAGGGAGCGGGGTGCCGGGACGACGCGGCGGCGCTGAGGCTCAAGTGGCTCGCCATGGCCGCGATACTGGTGGCCGGGGTGATAGGGGTGGGCCTACCGCTCGCGGGGCGGAAGCGCCGCGCGGTGCGGACCGGCAGCGCCGTCTTCGTCGCCGCCAAGGCTTTCGCGGCCGGCGTAATCCTTGCCACGGGGTTCGTCCACATGCTGCACGACGCCGAGCGCGCGCTCTCCAACCCGTGCCTCCCCGCGTCGCCCTGGCGCAGGTTCCCGTTCCCCGGGTTCGTCGCCATGCTCGCCGCTCTCGCCACGATGGTGCTCGACGTTTTGGTCACCAGGTTCTACGAGACCAAACACCGCGCGGAGGTTGCCAGGGTCAAGGCCGACGCCGCTGCTGCGCTCGCTGCGTCCACCTCTGCCAGTGCCAGCGACGAGGACATCACCGTGGTCACCGTCGTACAGCCACAGGAGCATAAGGCCCCGCTCTTGCAACCCCACTCCCATTCGCACGGCCACTCCCATGGTCACGAGCTGGAAGGACGCGAGGGGGAGGTGCCAGAGCACGTGCGCTCCGTCGTGGTGTCACAGGTGGTTTGCCTCTTCACTCGATTCACTAAAGTGTTTGGGCAGTGCATTCGTATATATTGATTGTGGAACTTGTAGATACTGGAGATGGGGATCGTCTCACACTCTGTGATCATCGGGCTGTCGCTAGGGGTGTCACGGAGCCCATGCACAATCAGGCCGCTAGTGGCCGCTCTCTCATTCCACCAATTCTTCGAGGGTTTTGCTCTTGGTGGGTGCATTGCGCAGGTGAGGAATCTAACATGGATTGGTACGATAAATATATTGCATGATTGTGTGACCATTACAATGGAAATGATATTGTTTGGATGATCGCAAGTTCGCAACTACTACTAATGTTTACACTTTACTGCATCTGTTTTTGAACTACGTCAATGTCGACTTTCATTTTCATGTAGTGGTTCAACCTTCTGCCTGTAAACAATTGACTATGATAAATTGCGCTCGAATATTTGTAGTTACAGTTGTGAATTCTAGCTAGCATCACATGCAACAGAAAAGGATGACAACTTACAAACTTCAAGTTTAGGAATTAGAACTTCAGAACTATCAAGACTTTCATTGACAGAAGGAACTATCAACACGCATTGGTACGATATAAATATGTTGCATGATTGTCTGACGATTACAATGGAAATGAAATTGTTTCGACGATCGCAGCTACTACTGATGTTTATACTTTGCTGCATCTATCTTTGCACTACATCAATGTGGACTTCCATTTTCATGTAGTGATCCAACCTTTTGCTGGCTTGAACCTACAAAACAACAATGACTATGATAAATTGCGCTCGCATCTTAGTATTTACAGTTGTGAATTCTAGCATCACATTCAACAGAAAAGGATGACAACTGACAAACTTCAAGTTTAGGAATTAGAACTTCAGAAACATCAAGGCTTCCTTTGACAGAAGGAAATATCAAGAAGGTAGAACTTCAGAATTGTCAGTTCATTATATAGAGCATCCATCCAGGTTGGGCTGCAGCCCTCGTAGCATAACCATTGTATCCACCCCTAGATGGTGTTAGACCCAGTTAAATCCAGCAAGTTACTAGTCGAGTTTGTAGGCAATTCTAAGTTTTTTATGTCAGGCATTGCACTCTTAGTAATTGGATGGAGGACCTGACCTTCACGAATACAGGGTCTACCTACTTCAAATTTGAGCTGTGATGTCCAGATGTTCTCTCACTAGCTTATCACAGTTTTAGAATAATAAATTTAATATCAAAATATTGTCAAAAAATTACCCTTTGTCCAGTTGGTATGACGAGTTGAAATTATCAACCATTTAGTTGCACGTCATCAGACCAACATGCATACACTTGATAGTATGAAGATAAACTTATGCATATAGTATATTACTTCATTTCAAATTAGTGATTTCTGTTAATGTATGAGTTTGCTTCTTGTACAGCAAGTTACCTAGTGCCATTTAACTTTCCTGCTGTTTTCAGTATCTATCTTTATTGTTTGGTTTAATTAGGTGATACAGCTAAATCATATTGGAACCAGTAAGCTTTTCAAATTTTTAAGTCAGATGTGACATTAGCTGGCTGGCATTCTGTAATAGTAACTGTATGCTGCTCAACCCATTTGGCTTGATTTCTTATTTGTGGGAAAGTCTAATTTGTTCTCAATTGCTTAGCGTGATATTTGGCGAAGATCATCCAATTTATTTTTTCTATACCAGTATATGCAACATCAAGAGTTCTCACCTTTCATTCACCACCCACATGTTCCCATGTCATTCTTTGATGTTTCTAAAAGTATTGTTTTGGTGTACTTGCTTACCTTTTAAATACATGTTTTTTAAATTGTCTAGAATGATACTGATATACATTTCGAACGAACGGTTGACCTCTGTAATAAACTAATGCTCCCTCCGTCCAGAAATAAGTGATTTGGATTTGTCTAGATTCACATGAATCTAGACGTGTATAAGTATATAGATGCGTACGAATCTAAATAAAGCCAAGTCACTTATTTCTAGACGGAGGGAGTAGATGATAATACCATGAATTCCTTGTTGGTTTAGGTTATATTGTTCTCCCATCAGATTTGTTGATTGTGTGGGTTGCTTATCATCTGACAGTACTGTTCTCTTGATTATCAAATTTGACACATGACCAATTTATCGTCCAACAGGCACAATTTAAGAACCTTTCAGCAGCTATGATGGCATCCTTTTTTGCCATTACAACCCCGACGGGTATCGCTGCTGGGGCTGGTTTAGCCTCATTCTACAACGCCAACAGCCCCAGGGCTCTAGTGGTTGAAGGCGTCCTCGACGCTGTGTCAGCTGGCATACTCATATACATGGCGCTGGTGGATCTCATTGCTGCTGACTTCTTGGGTGGGAAAATGACAGGGACGCCGCGGCAGCAGTTGGTGGCATATGTCGCCCTGTTCCTTGGCGCGCTCTCCATGTCGTCCCTTGCAATCTGGGCCTGAACATGGGTTATCTTGATCAGGTGAAGATAATGGAAACCGATGTTCCAAGATACCGCCTGTGTAAATGTACATCACTAATGTTTATAGCTGTGTACAGTGTTCTTCTGGTCGCGTACATGGCATAACATGTCCTGGTTTTTGTGGGCATGGGAGGTGACTGCGCTGGTGAAAAACACGGTGCATTGTCTATCTGTTCCTTTTTGCTTGTAAATGCTACTGCCCCACTGATGTATCGCAACAACAGCAGTTGCTATGTGAGGATGACCGGTGTGTTGATTGAGCCGAGCATAAATTCTAGCGACTTTATGAAACTTTGGTAAACCCAATAGAAAAATATGCAAAAATTCTATTGCCGAAATGCAAATAGATATTGTATATATGGCCGGTCCTTGACTGCACTGGATGTGTGTCAGTGTGTGTGTATAGAATTTCCTCTGAAAGTCTCAACTACAACCGTGAAATGGTACTAGCTGCTAATTCATTGACGATTCATGCCATGAGATCTTGAAATGTAGATCACATGTTTTATTTAAAATCTTTTTTCTGCAACAAACAGCCAGACTACAGCCACTCATCAGGTTATGGACATATTATAACCGCTTGGTAATTAGGTTATACTATCTTTGGTTGCCCCGTCACTCTTCGTTGACGTAAGACTTGCAGGGTAAAAAGTCCTTTTTAGCTCTCGAGTTCCAGGTATCTTGTTTTCCAATATAAAAGACTGCATTTTCATACTCCCTCCAAAACATATTAGTTGATTTGGATTTATCAAAATTTGAATGAACCTATATACTAAATAGTGTCTAGATTCACCCAAAATCTAGACTAATTTAAGTCAACTAATATGGGCCGGATGAAGACATTTAAAATTATAATGTGTTACAAAATTTTCATTGAACTGTCCTTATCACCCGTGATCTACAAAACAAGACAAATGTGGGGACAAAATGGAAGTTTTCCCCTAAAAAAACAAAATGGAAGTTTTGTGAATTCTGTGTATCCTAAAATATAATGTACTCCACATTATGTAACAAAACTCTGCATATACATAGAACACATCTATATGTATCCACGCAAAAATATCCGATTATTGTGAAACTTACACATAGCATTTTTGTATTTTTTTTTCAAAATTTTGGGCTCCCAATATCCCCACGATAATGCTTCAGTGTAGTCCTATAGTTGATTACCATCTCATTTTTGTTGTTAACACTTGAATAGTTACTTTTTTTTGTGAATTGAATAGTTACTCTCTAGCTTTACACAATATTGAATTGGTGTGAGATAAATAAATTATCACTAGGCCACCATACCCTACTATCGTGGTTACAGATCGATGCTAGCTTGGCAACTAGTGTAATATAACCTGACAATTGGTGGTGTCAAAAATTTATGTCGAACATAACATCATGAGATCTTTTTTTAAACCCTTGTCGTGATAAAGTTAGTGGGTCGGTAATTAGAATAACAAGTTATTATATAAATACGCTCTCGACCAATATTAGTTGACTTGGATTTGTCAAAATTTAGATAAACCTATATTATTGATTAACGTCACTTACCATGAAATTTTGCATTTAATCTAGGTTAGTCCATCAGACCCTTCAACACATCACTAGTGCACAACCCCCCCCCCCCCCCCCCCTCTAACACCGGTTTGGAGGGCCCTCTAACAGCGGTTGTAGAACCGCTGTTGAGGGTTCGGTTCGTATAAAGGGTGGTGCACGTGGGCTGGCGCAGCGCTCAGGGACCACCCCCCCCCCCCCTTTAACACCGGTCCGTAAAGGTTTTCTGCCGCGGCAGGAAAACGGCCTAAATCTCTGTCGCGGCAGAGTTCTGCCCCTGCCCCGTTCTGGACGTATTTCTGCGGCGCGGCGGGGACGGGAGGGGGGAGGGGAAATCGATCGGGAGCGGTATACACATACATCGGCATCGGTACATACGAGTACATGAATAATTAAGCAACTATTATTATACACAACATCGTCACTGTGTGGTATTCTCCGTAAACGTTGAAGCATCAAGTACAAGACAAACACGTTCAAGCATATATACAACATTTATTTTGGTGAATATCTAAAGAGTTCTCCGCCAGGCGTGACGACCTCATCAAGTATGAACCCCGTCAATTCCTCTTGAATGGCTCGTATGCGTTCAAATGGTAGGAGTTGGTCCCGCATCCGTCCGATCTGAATATATATATAAAGAATGGGGTCAATATATATATAAGAATAAAACTCAACACAATTGATGGTAATAAAATAATGTTGTGTACTTTGTTTACTTACTCTAAGTTGTTCTAGTGCGGCTTGGCCCGTTCGCACATATCGTGTTGCGAATGAACTCGCAAACATAGTACCCACATAAGTTATTGTTGTGTCTCTAATGCGCGCACTTTACGAGAATAGAGAGTTCAATCAAAATAATAGTCAATAAAGCATGATATAATGGAATTGGAAGCAGAATCAAAGAGATACGCAGACCTAGCTAGCTAGTATTACTTACATTTTGGTCTACAAATTTTAGTTCTTCTGACCATTCACCCATGGCCCTGCACGTGAACCTTTTCCAAACCCTGTTCGGCAAAGAAAATGGATAAAGGAGTAATTAATTACTTGTTGTCACGAAAGTTGCCGATCTAGTGCGATAATATGATTGAAATTACCTCTAGAGCATCTCTCTAAAGTCTGCCCATATCTCTTTTTCTTTTCGTAACGAGTCCATGACAAGGACTTTTCCTGAGTCGGGTTGAATGACTAGCAGAATAAAGTGGAACCTACTCACGCATAACTCATCATCAGTTACACTTAACATCGAGTAAGCCGAAACAGAATGTGTACAAGAGAGGGTAACAATACTCACGAGAAGTTGTAAGGCAATAGTATTTCCCTTTTGGTTTGTTGTCTCAGTAAAGACCTTAGCAAGTAATCTTCTGTTTGCCCGGGTTTGGTTCTTACCACTTCTTCGTGAACTCTATTTGGGTCAATGAACCCAATATCAAAAGGGCCTCCTTTCATGCATTCTATAACCTTTTTCCTGCATAATAGTATATACATATATGGTGAGCATATATATATATATATATATATATACATGCAATTAATGAAGATAATGAGATGAGATAGAAATTACAGAAATAGTACTTACACACAATAAAGGCTGATGGCAGCTTTGTCGAGTTCCTTCTGATTGAATAGAAAATGCAAGTCTTGAATGTTGAAGTCGATCTCGTCGTCTCCGCACAAGAAAATATCATCTCTTATATGCGCCGTGATCCATTATTCCTTTCTCGTCTTGCAGAAATCAAGGTACCACTTGTGCAATCTTCGCATCTTTATTGGTAGATTCTTGAGCTCCTCTTTCTTGATGAGATTCTTCCCATACTTCCATGGCTATATGGGGTTGGCATCGTATTTGGGCAAGTTGTCTCCCATGATGTTCAAGTATGCAATGTAAGTCATTCCCATCTCATTGGCCTTTCTTTGTAGCTCTCCCTCGTAATCATTTACGGGAGGAGCGTCCCGTGTGTCGAACACTTGGAGCGGGGCGCATGATTGGTTTTCCTGCTCTCCGAGCATGGGAACTGTTTTCTGGGGTGCCGCACGACTGCTACTTTCAGTCTCCCTACGGCGCCTTGCATCCCCCTTCAAAATCTGGCGCTCGTAGTTCGGCACAAGTGGGGTTTCAGGTTTCAAAAGATTATTGTAAAACTTCTCCACCACCGCCGAATCTATTTTCTCCTTTGGCTCGGCCCGTCTAGGTGCAAAGAATTTCTTGACCTCTTCTTCCGAGATCCTATTGGTCTCCTCGTCGCTGCGACGTTAAAACCGGCAATTGCTTGGCGGAAGGCTGCGGGACGTAGTTTTTTGAACTCTTTGGCATACGGTTTCCTGCGGATTTCTTTGTGGCAGTGCTAGTGATGCTCTTCGTGCCAGTGCTCTTCCGCTTACGCTGAGGAGATGGTTGAAGCGTCGGAGATGGCTGGCGCGCCAGAGATGGCTGGCGCGCCGGAGATGGCTGAAGCGCCGGAGATGGCTGTCGCGCAGGAGATGGCTGAAGCGGCTCAGACTGCTGACGCTGCGGAGACGGCGGGGGTGCCAGTGGCCTCCAATTTGGAAGCACGATGTGTTCCTTCTTCCAAAGAATGGTTGTTTTCACTGCAAATTTGAGTTGAGTTTCCCTTTCACCTGTAGCATGGTCAAGATGTGCTTCCTCGTATTCCTTCACAACCTCATCCACCCGACAATAGCATAGCCATCTGGAATCGGTCGGCAGTGGTAAGTTCCACCAGCTACAGGAGGTAAGGCATAGCCGACAACCACCTTAATGGATAATCCCATTAATCTCACATGCAGCTCTGCGTGTTCGCTCTCCGTGATCTCATCCACGGGGTATCTAGGACCCGCCATTTCAAGCGTGGGCTGCACGTTCTCCGTGGAAGCCACGCTGCTTTTCCGCGCAGAGTCCGGGCCGCCGGCAGCTTCCAATGCAGGCTCTTCGTGCCACTGAGATGGGCCGGTAGCTTGATGGCTCTGTTGTGCATTCACTTGCGCCTGCAGCGCCACAAGTGCATGTTCTATCTGTGTCATCCGCTCTTTTTCTTTTCTGCCGCGCCATCTGTAAGAGTCGCTCCACTCGGCAAACTCATCCTTCCACGTCATACCCCCTGTGCCTCGTGCATGTCCAGGGTGTTCTTTTTTACCGATGGCGCGTGTGAGATGATCATTCTATCTGTCGGGATGGAAGGTCCTGGCAGCTGTTTCCTCGTATACCGTGATGAATTCAGTGACGGGTTTGGCAAGGAGTGTTGGGAAGATACACAATCCTGTTTCTGGGTCCAACCTTGTCCCGATTCCGTAGAACCAAGTCTTTGCACGTAGGTCCCACCCATCTGTCTGGGGTGTGATCCCTCTAGCGCGCAGGGCCTTCTCAACTTCCTCCCACTTAGGCCTCTGAGATATGTAGCCACCTGACCCCGTCCTCTGGTGATATTCCTTCTTCTGGGCATTTAGTGTATTGGTTTTTGACCTCTTTTTAGTTATAGCACCTTCCTTATATGCCACAAATTCGGGCCAGTGAGGTCTTATCTTCGCATAATATGCGTCTTCGAAATTTGGAGTCTCGCGAGCTTTGACAAATTTGTTCAATTTTGTCTTCCAGTTGCGGAAAGCGTCAGCCATCTTATTTAGAGTCCACTCTTTGACCTTTTCCTTTATAACCGGTTTGTTTTCATCCTCCTCTGGTGGAAGGGTAAAATTTACCAACAACGAATTCCAAAGCGTTTCTTTGGATCTTTCATCGATAAAGGTACCGTCGCCCTTCTTTGGCTTATTCCAATATTCAATTATGATTGGGATTTGGTCCCTAACAAGAACTCCAGCCTGACGTACAAATTTGTCTGCGGCCTTCTTGGGCTCCATCGGCCTGCCATCAACACGGACTGCTTCGATCGTGAACTTTGCACGATCTTTCAACCGATGGCTCGCGCCTCGCTTGCTCTTTTTCGTAGAAGAAGATGGTTGCTGGCTGGTCGATCCAGAGGGCTAAAAGAAGAAAGAAGCGTTAATTAATACATGTAGAAGAAGATTGTTGGTGGAAGTCAGCAGAGGCTTAATCAATGTCCCTCCAAGTTCAGATATTGTGAGGTGTACTCATCGATAATGTTCTCCATTATTTCTTCTTCTTCAAGGTTCTACTAAGTGGATCCATAGTTTCTAAAACAATAATATTATCTAGAGTAAGAGAGTAAACATTCAAATGGACTTGGATTCATACACAAATATACATATTATTCATACAAAAATACACAAATAAATACACAAATGAAATTAAAACCCTAAGGATGCTTGATCATTTTAAACGAGTTCCGAGGGGTCCAAACCCTAATTCAGAGAAATCCTGGATGCATATGAGAGAGGCTAGCTATAGTGGCTGACCGGAGGATACTCCAGAAAGCGGCGGCTGGCGGCGTTGGAGAGCGACCTAGGGCGCGCGAGGTAGCGTGATGCGGCCTACCTAAAACGGGCGTTGTTCGAAAGAGGAGGCCGAGGCAAGCATTATAGTGGCGGCGCCGCCTCAGTATGGTCAATGTAGCGACGACAGCGACGGCAAACAACTTGGCAGAACAGATACAATGTGGAGGGGATATCCCTTTTATAAAGCAGATCAAAATAAGCAAGAAAACCCGCGGAGAACCTAAACTTTCCACCGAAGTCAATGAGCCAAGATCAGGATGAGTCAGAGCTCCACAACGACGCCCCCAAGAGGGTAACGACCAACGAGACCTATGGTAAAGGGTTTTCACCCGGAGCCCTGTGACGAAGAAGGTAGCAGCATCGGCGGCCCAGAGCGGTAACGGTACCCGCATGCATCGCCGCCTTCGCCTGAAAAATCCTCCGTACCGCTCCCCGTCTTCTGCCCCGCCCGTTGTCCCCAAGATAGGCCCAGACTGAGGGGAGAAGCCACGACGCTCGCCAAAGAGCTGCCCGCGCAGTCCACCTTCTTCTAAGGCCTCCACCGACATCTGCGAACTCTAGCCACCACTCCGACGACCAACGACACATCGCATCGCCGAAGAGAGGGACATCGTGCCGTCGTTGCCAGCGGACACACCTGCAACCCGAGAAGGACCATGCATACCCCGACATCGCTGGCATACTATACCGCCATGGCCACCACCAGAGCTCGCACCACCTAGGCCGCCCCCGCAGCCGAGAGGGGAGGCCGTCCCCGTACCGCCTGGGCTTGGGCCATCCCCCACTGCTCTAGCATCGCCCGCCGCCCAGACACCAAGGACCGCGTCGCCGCCACTAAAAACTGCCGGGAAACAGGTCGGCGCCACCGCGAGCTCCACCGCCGCCTCCATGTGCAAGGTGCTCATCGATCAGGACAGCAACGCGGCGCAAAAGGGAGGAAACAGAGGGGGCCAGGAGGTCCGCTAGCTCACCATGAGCACGACGATGGGGTTCTTGTAGGCGCCGGCGTCGGCGGCGGCTTCGGTGCCGCGGTGGCGGTGGCAGTGTTGGCGCGCGCGGGGGAGAAGGCGGCTCCGATCGAGTTGGCGGTGGCGGCCGACGGCGAGGGCTAGACGGCGCCGGCGGCTCTCCCTCTCTGTTTTCTCTGCGTGGCTTTCAATCTGGCTCTGGGAGGAAGAAGGAAGGGGAAGGCGCGCATTTAATAACCCCCCTTTAACACTGGTTCAGGGCTGGAACCGGTGTTAAAGGGGGGGTCGTTTCGCGCGCGCACCCACCCCCCCCTTTAACACCGGCTCCAGCCACGAACCGGTGTTAAAGGGGGGTGTTGTGCGCGCGTGAAACGAAATAAATGCGCCCCCCCTTTAACACCGGTTCGTGGCTGGAACCGGTGTTAAAGGGGGGCATTTATTTCATGCATTAAAGGGGTGGGGGCATTTATAATTCAAAAAATAGGATATGAATTTAGAAAATTCATATCTTATTCGTTTCAACTCAAAAAAATATGAATAATATATCATAATTTTCAGAAAAATAATATCTATCCATTCATGTAAAAACATTTTATATTTACTTTAGATGAAAATTTTCAAAATGATTAAAACACTTACATATAAATTTTGATTATTCAATTCAAACAAAAATAAATTGTCAAATCCTAAAACTTTGAACATAAGAAATATTAAGCATCTAAAAAGGAATCTAACCCTATTTTATTAGAGCAAATCATATTTTATTTTGTATTAACATTTTTGAATTGATTGGATATTTAAATGCCGCATCTTATGCTCGGAAAATGGAAAATGCCTTTTTGGTGCGATAAAAAGGAAAACTTCCTCTTGCAACATTGTTTGCCATGCCATGATGCACATGTATGCACAATATGTCCATATTATCACAAACTATGCCTTGATTCTAGCCATAACATTGGTCATTTGACGTGAAAGCCAAGAAACCTCGAATGAGATAGGTCATTTTGTGAAGGAGATAGAACTGGAATTAAAATACAGAATGCAACTAATAGTAAGTTACATAAAGCACGACTAAAAATTAAGATACATAAAAGAACTGAAAATTAAGATACATGGCCAGATTAAGTAACAATCGGCCGAACTTGTTTCGAAATGTTGGAGTGATTCAGTCATGCTCCTGCCTACACCTATAATACTCGCCACTGTAGTCGTCGTACTCGCCGCCGCCGTCATCGCTGTCGTCGTCGGGGTCGCCGTAATTGAACCTTGAAGGCTGAGTACGCGTGGGCTGGACTTGAGGGTAGCACATACGGGGTTTAGAGTCGACGGCAGTGTCATAGGCCATGACGCTCTGGAGAGTCCGACCGCGCCACCATAGCCGACGGCCGGCCTCGTTGAAGTTCGGAGGAGGTGGGCCGTCCTTCTCGTGCCTGGAGAGCGCCCTCTCACGCCGATCCACGAAGAAGGCTTCCCAAGTAGGGAAATAGTCGGGATGCCATCTGGGATTCCTCCGCTGCTTCGGCGTGAGCCCGAAGTAGTAGTGGTTCGTGATGGCCATCCGGCGCGCCACACCTAGAGGGACAGGAGGAACCGGCACACCTTCGGCGCTCAGCATCCAGCCGACGGGGACACAGTAGCCCGGCGGGCAGGGGTAGTTCGACGCGCAAAGCGCCTCCGCCTCCCTGGGGGTTAGTGCTACGGTGGAAGCCATGGGAAAGAGTGATGAGGTTGCAGATATGAGTCTAGAGATGTGCAATGACAATGGAGGCCAACCCTACATATATATAGTGAAGAACTGGCGGGAAGAACTGGAGGGAAGAACTGGCGGGAAAAACTGGTGGAAAAAAATGGCGGGAAGAAAAATGGCGGGAAAAAATGGCGGGAACAAAAATGGCGGGAAGAAAAATGGAGGGAAGAAATAGAAGGAAGAAAAATGGAGGGAAGAAAAATGGATTTCAGGCTGGGCCAGGTAGCACTAATGATAGGGGTGAGTGTCGACATTATGTCGTGCGTCGTGTACCTTGTCCCGGATGGTGTCGCCAACAGGGACTAAAGATGAACCTTTAGTCCCGGTTGGAGACACCAACCGGGACTAAAGATGAACCTTTAGTCCCGGTTGGAGACACCAATCGGGACAAAACACGAGTCAGCACTAATAATAGGGGTGAGTGTCGACATTATTTCGTAAGTGTCGACACTATGCCGAGCTGCTTGTACTATAAATAGGCATCCTTGTGAGTCCAGTCCTCCAGCCAGTTTGAGGCATATCCAAGATGGTTTTCGAGAGCAGGGACACCACTACGGCCAGTTTCAGGGAGATGCCGACGGAGCCCAGTCCTCCGGCATCTTCGAGAAACTGGTCATAGAGGCACTCCCTAATTTGTGAAATTAGTTATCTCCCAGGTGTATTGATCTAGTTAGAGAAGTTACAAGCTGCAAGATGATTTTTGAGAGAAGGGACACCACTACGGCCAGTTTCAGGGAGATGCCGACGGTGCCCAGTCCTCCGGCATCTCCAAGAAACTGGTCATAGAGGCACTACCTAATATGTGAAATTAGTTAGCTCCCAGGTGTATTGATCTAGTTAGAGAAGTTACAAGCTACAAGATGGTTTTCGAGAGCAGGGACACCACTACGGCCAGTTTCAGGGAGATGACGACGGAGCCCAGTCCTCCGGCATCTCCAAGAAACTGGTCATAGAGGCACTCCCTAATATGTGACCGCGCGCGTTTGGAGATCAGATCTTAATGGTAAGTACGAATCGGGACAACTTCTTCTCATAGTCCCGGTCCAGCCACAAAACAAGACTAACACTCAAGACATTTATTAATATTAAAAACTGAGACTACAAAACCGGTCCCCCCTATATATAGTCCCGGTCAATCCACAAACCGCGAAAGATATCCTTCGGTCAAGCCAAAAACCGCGAAAGATATGAACTAGAGTTACATAATATGAGCATGAACTTCTTGGCATATGTCCTTCCTTATGATTGCTTCAGACGTAACCATGGAGCATCTTCTTTACTTAACGGAATGCTTGGGTCAGTTTTCACTGTGAAGGGCGGAATTTCATCAAACTTATTATAATATTCTGACATGTCTGTCTTGTCCTCGATTCCCATGATGTTTCTTTTCTCTGAAAGAACTATGTGACGCTTTGGCTCATCATATGATGTATTTGTTTGCATATTTTTTCTTTTTTTTGGTCTGGAGGACATGTCCTTCACATAGAAAACCTGAGCCACATCATTGGCTAGGACGAATGGTTCGTCTAAGTTCTTGTCTACCTTTATAAGATTGTTGAGATCCACCGTTGTCATTCCATACTTCTTGTCTACCTCAACCCCTCCTCCTGTTAGCTTGACCCATTTGCATCGAAACAAGGGGACCTTAAAATTAGGTCCATAGTCAAGTTCCCATATCTCCTCTATGAACCCATAATACATGGTGTTTTGCCCATTGTCTTCTGCTGCATCGAAGCGGACACCACTATTTTGGTTGGTGCTCTTTTTATCTTGGCCTATCGTGTAAAATGTATTCTCATTTATCTCGTACCCTTGGAAAGTACATACAGTCGAAGATGGTGTCCTGGCCAACAAGTACAGCTGATCCCCAACAGTGGTGTTATTCGTGAGAAGTCTTTGCAGCCAGCCGCCAAAATTCGCCATGTGTTCACTTATAATCCATTCATCAGACTGTCCCGGTTGTTTGAGGCGTATTAAATTCTTGTGTTCATTGATATATGGGGCAACCAAGATAGATCTTTGTAAAACCGTGTAGTGTGCTTGATTGAGAGAATTCCCGTCCCTACATATCATTGCTTTACATCCTAGGGTGCCTTTTCCACGCAGTCTCCCCTCATTTCGTGATTCTGGAACACCAATCGCCTTAAGGTCAGGAATAAAATCAACACAGAACTCAATGACCTCCTCTGTTACATAGCCCTTGGAGATGCTTCCTTCTGGCCTAGCACGGTTATGAACATATTTCTTTAAGACTCCCATGTACCTCTCAAAGGGGAACATATTATGTAGAAATACAGGACCGAGAATGGCAATCTCTTCTACTAGGTGAACCAGGAGATGTGTCATAATATTGAAGAAGGATGGTGGGAACACCAACTCAAAGCTGACAAGACATTGGGCCACATCTATCTGTAACCCTGGTAGGATTTCTGGATCGATTACCTTCTGAGATATTGCATTGAGGAATGCACATAGCTTCACAATGGATACTCGAACATTTTCAGGTAGAAGCCCCCTCAATGATATCGGAAGCAATTGTGTCATAATCACGTGGCAGTCATGAGACTTCAGGTTTTGGAATTTTTTCTCTGCCATATTTATTATTCCCTTTATATTCGACGAGAAGCCAGAAGGGACCTTGATACTGCTCAGACATTCAAAAAAGATTTCCTTCTCTGCTTTGGTAAGAGCGTAGCTGGCAGGAGTTAAGTGGCATCGTTTACCCTTCGCGTTCTCAGGATGCATAGGCTCTTCAGGGTCTTTCAGACGTTGCTGGTCCTGCCGTGCTTCCGGTGTATCTTTTGTCTTCCCATACACTCCTAGGAAGCCTAGCAGGTTCACGCAAACATTCTTCGTCACGTGCATCACGTCGATTGAAGAGCGGACCTCTAAGACTTTCCAATAGGGTAGGTCCCAAAATATAGATTGCTTCTTCCACATGGGCGCGTGTCCGGCATCGTCATTTGGAACAGATAGACTGCCAGGACCTTTTCCCAAGATTACTTCTAGGTCCTTGACCATACCAAATACCTCCTCACCGGTACGGAGGACAGGCTTCCTCCGGGGTTCTGCCAGACGTTTGAAATGCTTGCCTTTCTTTCTTACTAGATGCAGGTTCGGAAGAAATCGGCGATACCCTAGGTACACAACCTTCTTACATTTATCCAAATATACACTTTTAGTCTCATCTAAACAGTGTGTGCATGCATTGTATCCCTTGTTTGTCTGCCCTAAAATGTTACTAAGAGCAGGCCAATCATTGATGGTTACGAAAAGCAATGCTCGTAGGTCAAATGGCTCCCCTTTGTGCTCATCCCACATACGTACACCTGGTTTGGCACACAACTGTAAAAGTTCTTCAACTAATGGCCTTAGGTACACATCAATGTCGTTGCCAGGTTGCCTCGGGCCTTGGATGAGCACTGGCATCATAATGAACTTCCTCTTCATACACAACCAAGGAGGAAGGTTATAGATACATAGAGTCACAGGCCAGGTGCTGTGACTGCAGCTCTGCTCACCAAAAGGATTCATGCCGTCTGTACTTAGACCAAACCTTAAGTTCCTTGCGTTACGTGGGAAGTCCGGGTACTCTCGCTCGACTTTTCTCCACTGTGACCCATCAGCGGGGTGTCTCAACATCGCGTCTTTATTACGGTCTTCCATGTGCCATCGCAACAACTTGGCATGCTCTTTATTTCTGAAGAGACGTTTTAACCGTGGTATTATAGGAGCATACCACATAACCTTGGCAGGAATCTTCTTCCTAGGGGCCTCGCCCTCAACATCGCCAGGATCGTCTCTTCTGATCTTATACCGCAGTGCAGTGCATACCGGGCATGCATCCAAATTCTCGTACTTCTCACCGCGGTAGAGGATGCAGTCATTAATGCAGGCATGTATCTTCTGTACGTCTAATCCTAGAGGGCAGACAACCTTCTTTGCTTGGTATGTATTGTTGGGCAACTCATTATTTCTTGGAAGAAGATTCTTCATTTTTACCAACAACTTTGAAAATGCGCTGTCAGTCACACCGTTCTCTGCCTTCCATTGCAGCAAATCCAGTATGGTATCTAGCTTTTTGTGGCCATCTTCGCAAGTTGGATACAACAATGTTTTCTGATCCTTTAACATCTGCTCCAGCTTCTCCTTCTCCTTTTCAGTTTCACATTCTTCCTTTGCATCAGTAATGCCCCGGCCAAGATCGTCATCAGCGGGCCCATCTGCTGCCTCTTGATCTTCATTATCTACCCCCGTTGCAGTATCATCATATTCAGGATACATATTATGATAGTTGTCATCATCCTCTTCTTCTTCGTTGTCTTCCATCACAACCCCTTTTTCTCCGTGTTTTGTCCAACAATTATAGCTTGGCATGAAACCGGATCGAAGCAGGTGGGCGTGAATGGTTCTGGTATTTGAGTAGTCTTTCTTGTTCTGACAGTGAACACACGGACAACACATAAAACCATTGTGACCACGGTTTGCATTAGCCACAACGATAAAATTTTGGAGGCCCGTAATGTACTCGGAAGTGCGGCGGTCACCGTACATCCATTGCCGGTTCATCTGCATTAATATATAGTATATATCAAAAATTAATAGGGAGATGACCATTTATATATATAGTACATCAATGACACATGAAAGGATAGTTGTCGACCTCGACCGAGAAGGAAAGAGCAACGAGAAAACTTATTTTGAGGTCTCGGTCATTTCACCGAACACCTCTTGTGCATATAAAAAAACATAAACTAGCACTCTTCACACCCTCTTGCTAGGCTCCAAAATGAGATAGTGAAAAAAATGGAAGAGTGGGGTGTGGGCTGCGGTGTCTTATATAGCCCCCCCTTTAACACCGGTCCAAGCCACGAACCGGTGTTAAAGGGGGGGCTGCGTGGGCCACTAGTGCAGGGTCCTTTAACACCGGTTCGTGCCACGAACCGGTGTTAAAGGGGGGCTCCTTTTTGCCGCACGGGCCACGTTGGTACGGACCCCCCTTTAACACCGGTTCGTAGAAGAACCGGTGTTAAATCCCTTTTCCAGGATCAACAAAAGGCCTCGTTTCCACTAGTGCATTGATGTGTCGACCAACACTAGCACACCATGACCGCACAAGTCGCCAATGGGCTATTGTTGTATCACGGAATGTTATGATCCTCCTCAAATGAACGAAAAATTTCACATATGGAAAGTCACTCCATGCTCTTGGAAGGATGACATGTCCCAGGAACTAGTCAAGGCAGGAAACCTGGTGGACCCGCACAGTGTACATACACCACAAAATTGTGGAAGCTGAGGTCGCTCGCAAGCTCGTCAGGGAGAGTAGCTTAATATAAAGTAGTAGTAAGTGAAGGCATTTGAATCCGAATCCCAGACAACCCTCATAGATCCCTAAAAGATTTGGGCCTAGATACTTAGGTGGAGAATGTACTTAATCCAAGATCGGGCATGTCGCATATTCATGGAATGCTTGTCCCATCCAATGTGGGTGTATCAAAAACATCCCAAAATCAAACCCCGAATATCCCACAACGCCCCCAAAAGATGCGAGCCCACCTACATGTGTATGGTAGGCCCAAAACCGAAAGCGGGCCTATCACATATGCATGGAGTGCTCGTCGCACTCAATGTAAAAATATCTGTGGCATCTCAATCTGAATTGAGGACAACTCGAAGTGGTCAACTGAAGATGCATGCACATCTGCATAGGCATGGCTTGTCCAAAGCCAAGAGTGCAATCATGGTATATTCAGGAGAGTATGTACCATGCTCAATACATGGGTATAGTTAGAATCATGACGTGGATAACAGAAGGGCTCGTTAATCGCAAAATAGGAAAGAGTATGAAGAAGAAATCCTCAGGGGACCGGTAGGTTATAAGTTCGTACTTCTCATACCAAATGCTAGAGGGAATAACGTATGAGATGCTCTAGGGATAATGATGACACACTCGAAATTTGTAGACGAAAACCTTTAGAAATTTCTAAGAAGGTGCCTTTAGAAATTTCCTAGGAGAGAGACATATGTCTATGGATATGTCCATGACATGTGTTGTAAATATTTCACATCCACTCACTATATAAAGATCTCCACCCCCTCCTGATAAGGGATGGTGGCTTCATTCCAGCACTCTCTCCCTCTCTCCTAACTATAAGGAAGATAACTAAGAGAAGATCAAGATGAGAGATATGATATGAGTTCCTTCCCTAGTCGTGCAACCCCGACTCCTCAAGCAACCAAGTTGCCATTGTCAAAATCTGGCTCGACGATCACCATACTGGCACGTCTTCTAATCGTAGAGCGACCCTAACTATTACTACATTTTCGGAGGTACCACATCATACACTCTAATAGATAATCATTGCGCTACCATTCGATCTAGTGCTCGTCACTGCCATTAGATCTAGTTGCCATTAGTACCATACATGCCAATTTTCATCGTTATCAAGCACTGCTTCTGCTACAAGGCTCAAATCAGGTAGGCAATCAAGGGATCATCATGGAGACAGTACCGCAACATCAAACCATCCTGTAACATGCGATTCCTATGACTTCTAATTTGATATATGTACTATAAAAACCTAACCAAGATTGACATCCTATAGCAAGAAATCGATACTAGGTGTGGAACCTATCTTTGCTGGAATGGGGGAAAGTCTAGTCGACTGCAAGTGAAGAGAATGAGCATCCCGAACCCTATCAGGTAACACTTGGATCAACCCACCATCTAGAGCGGGGCACCACTAAATTAATGTTTTCGGGCATACCTGCCAACATCATCTACAACCTTTGTTGATCGTCTAATTTGGCTATGACGACTTCGAAGATCGTATAATTTGGCTATGATGACTTCTTCAATATGACTACTACAGCTAATTAAAACCAATTCTCTTATTGAACCATACTATGCTAGGACCACTTCATTTCCTTCGGTGACAAGAATGAATCGGCTTACCCCTCGACCAATAAATCTTTGATGTTTGTATCATTGTTGGTATTTTGGTTATCTACATATGCAAAATATAATGGATACACTATTTTACTCCTTGGTAAAAAATTGTTTGTCTACTTATATGTGATTGGCCTTAGTAGTACAGTTATCATGGTATTAAACTTGATTAAAATTATTAGAAAATTAACTATTTCAAGTGAACCCCGCCCCTTTATGATCTAGGCCTATTCTGATTATCAAGAACAATCTCAAAGAAGACTTCATTTGGATTTTGTATTATTTCACACTTTCAGCATAAAAGTTGATTATGTGGTAAGTTTCTAGAAATTTACAGTTGCATACGCATTCCCATGTTTTTGAACGAAACAGACAGATTAATTTCAATAAACTAATTTAAATTGCTAGATTACGTATATATAGGTAAAATATACAACCAAATGACACATGTTTTTCTATCGTAAAAATGGAAACACGTAATTTTTGTTTCATAAAAAATCATACAACTTATAACAAATCGAAAGTGCATATATTTTTGTTTTGGTACTTTTTTAAGGCGAGCTAAACATTAACATAAAATTTATGCATTGATTCAAATAAACCGAGCTACAAGGACATAAGTAAGCTTTTGATTATATCTTAATTTCAAAGAAAATATTACAATTTAACCATCCATATATAAGTACCTTCTGTAGAACTTATATATAAATATAGAAAATAAGGATTGAATTTGCATGCTAATATTATTTCATCTACTTTTGCTTGTGCATTGAATTTTTTTGTAAAACATATTGTGTTCATCTTCTTCTTGAAAATATAGACCACTCAAGTTTACACAAAGTCCGTGTTACAATTATCAGGTTGTCATATAATTTTTATGTATTCTAGGTTTTGACAATCAATAAATCATGCAATAAGAAAATAAATGGTTCTCATCACTAGACTCATCCATCTATTGGATCGATCGAGGATACTGTTTTGACGGGCTAGTAGATGCTAGAACCTACTCTTCCATTTTCTGTGTTGAAGCACTTCCCCTAATCCAGTGTCTTTGTCTAAAATCCTCATCCTCTATAGCTTGAAACAATGGTTCCCCATCATGGTGAGCATGGCAAGACGGTGGGCCGAGGGAGACATGTCAAGGGTAGCTTGATCCGGTTCCACGGTTGACGAGCGTGAATTGACAAAGAAATTGCCCCACTGTTGGTTGTATGAAGTTACTATTTATGATTTTTTTATGATACTATGTTGTTTCGACATACCTCAAGCATATATTGTTTGTTGCATACACATCAGCATTCCGCGACAATGGTTCTAATGATTATTACTAAGGTGTTTATGTTACAAACATTGTTTTCTTGTTGTCCACTTTATTTTGTATGTTTCTCGAAATAGGCTTTCGCTCCGCTTTATAAATAAAGCAACCAGGTGAGACACCTGCTGGGCCAGACAACACAACGCCCAAAAGAAGAGACTCAACATGATACAAGAAGCACAGACAAACATGCCCAAAAAGAAAAAAAAGAAACACAAATGGCAGTGAGTCGACTAAACAAGGACAATCCGAGACCACTGCGTCCACCGGCAATGTCCCACCATGCTCCAAGCCCTCCGATGAGCCCCATACCAAGCAACACCCTCGCGGAGGGAGGCGCCGTCGCATGACGCGGCTACCCGGACCAGTGAACTGGTCCTAGGGTTTCCCGCGGTACTCGGGGCACATAGGGAGAGGGATCTCCGCGACGCCCTCCAAGAAGAAAAGGCACCACTCGAAAGCGGCACCGCGACGGTGTCGACTAAGCCGATAAGGTTTTCTCCTGATCCCCTCCCCACCACGGCGCCCCGAGGCACACCGGAGCACCACCACCAACCTTGCCACTCACGAGCATGCGCCACCACGCTCTCGAAACCACCCTCGTCGTCTCATCGAGGACCTTGGAGTGCGACCTGCAAGACAGAGGACAACACCGTCGCGAGACGAGGGATCGCAGAATCGAAGCCATGCGGGAGGGACCAACCTCCACCACCAAGAGGTAGTAGTCGACCGGACAGGGTATCCGAAGCACACCAGGCCTCGGTGAGCCCGGCCAGGCCTGGAATGGGCCCGTGAAGCCCTAGTCACCCCGCTCCAATAGGCAAGGCACGGTATCGCAGTCCCAAGTCCTAGCGGTGTCGCCGCCTCGATCTCTAGGAGGTGAAGCGTCCGCCAGCAGGGCGACCCACCCAGGCCTAGATGGGGCCCGAGGGGCCCAGATCTGGCTCAGAGAGCCCCAGCCCACGCCACCAGAGCGCTCCACCTCACAGCAGCCTGCGTCGCCACCCCGCCGTCCTCCCGACCTCGCGCCGGACCGCCGCCGGTGAAGGGCCACTGCCTCAGCAGCACCTAGGATCTGCAGGAGGAACTCCACCAGCCGCCCCCGCGGGCGCGGCCTCTGCGCGCCCTCCTGTCGTCGCATCGAGGAGCAGAGGGCCGCCCCTAGCGCCGCACGCCGGCCGCCGCCACGCTGAGCCTCGCCGCCCCCTGTCGAGATGCACCGCGCGCCAGAGCCAGCCCTCGCCAAGAACTAGCGCCGGGGAAGGAAGGGCCTACCGCCGGCGGCGCCGTGCGGGGAGGAGGCGGGGAGAGGCTGGAAGCTAGGGTTCGGGCGCCACTTTGGTCGCTCGTGAGGGGAGCGACGCGAAGCGGGTTTTTTTTATCTCGGTTCATTTTGTATGTTTCATGCACTTGTCTTGGGTAATGTGTGTGTTTTGACCCATTTCAAACTTTTTTGTTAGAACCAACGAATTTGTTACATTTTCAGAATATTGGTTACATAGACATATTGAAATGTTCCAACAATAACTTTGATGACTTTTCTTAGAGTTGCGTTGGACGATGTTGCAAACACATGGAGAAACATTGCATGCGGATATTTGAACTGCATATGGCGAAGAATCAATGGCTTAAATTATCTCCCGCCAACCAAGCCAATAATAATAAAACGAAACCAGATCATATTTTCCAGGACGACTTAACTTATGTACACCAGCACTGTCGGAGCTACACCGCTAGAAACCAGAGAAAACCACTACGCCTTGCAGGCCTGCAAACTAGGACTACCTCCTGGCTACAGGTTCAGTCTAAAACAAAGGAAAAGCCTACTACTGTTCACTGCCTCAGCATTCAGTACTGCCCCTCCCCCGTGGGCCCATCTGTCAGCAGCGTTGCCACCCAATCATCGTCCACCATCTCCTCCTCCTCTTCCTGTTGCGGCCCCGGCGCCGGCTCCGGCGATGGCCATGCCACCACCGGAGGCACCGGCGCGACGAAGCGGAAGTCCACCGATGCCATGACCGTGGACGCGGAACCAGAGAACGACGGCCCGCAGCTCTCCACGTCCCCTTGCACGGTGACGTAGGCCGGCGCGGGCGCCGCCGGCACCAGGGGCGCGGCGGCGAGCTCGAGCGCGAGCCAGCCCATCATCTGGGCCATGGACTCCTCCGTGAAGCCCGTGTGCTCCTCCTCCTCCTCGCTCATGCACTCCGCCACCTTCTGGACCACCGTGGCGACGGGCGCAGCTGCAGCATTGGCCTGCTGCTGGGGCTCGCCGGCGCCGGCGACACGGCGGCGGCTGCGCTTCGCCGCGCCGGCATTTTCCTCCTTGGGCTTCCGCTTGCGCTTCCCCGCGCTGCTGGCCTTCTTCCGGTCCATGCCTCGCGGGTGTGGACTGGAAGCCTGTGGCGTCTGCGGTGGCTGTTCGAGTGAGGCGGTGTGGGTGGTGGTGGCTCGATCGACCTCGCGGCGGCCAGGAGAGTATTTATGCAGCAGCCCCGGTGAAGATCACGAGTGTGAGATCTGGACCGTTGGATCGCGCCTCGAAGGCTCGGATCCGTGGCCGAACAATCCGTGAGGGCGGAATGAAATCCCGGTTCTGCCCTCTGCACCGTAGGGCAAGTTCTTGGCAGGTTGTGCTCTTCGGGAACCTGCGCCCTATCGGGGAGGCCTGTGACAGAGTGAGCAACAGAGGCAGGGTGTCAGGAACAGAGCATTAGCTTGACCTGACCGGGTAGGTGGCTGCCAGTTGGACCTGCACTGCAACACCACCATCCCTGGTCGTTCGCTCGCCACAAATACTTTCCAAACCAACCCTCTGCTTGCTGCAGTCCTCTCGTCCTCCATAGGGCGGCCGGCATGCATGTGCCCTGCTGCAGCGTCATCGATTCACTCTAAAATGGCTACAGCTCTGTTTCACGCAAATGGCGTTGCAAGGATGTCATCGAGTTGTCAATTCGATCTGAATGGCAAGCATCGTTCGGTGTGTTGATGGGTGTGCTGGAGGACTATCCTTTTTTTTTAGACGAGAGTACCTTTATTATTTGTTGTTTGGCGGTTGAGGACTGCATCCTGTTTTAAAGTTGTGAACTTGAAAGAAAAGGATTTCTAAACTAGAACACTTGAAAGACTAAATTTAGTTATTTGTATGTATCTGTAGGATTTAGGTCTAGGGTCGATTTGTTGATAGAATTTCCTTACATCCTATGAATTCTGTTACGACTCCATGGAATAGTTTTGATGAGAGCTTGAACATATGGCTTTCTTCCTGTCTTGCATAAATCCATTCTGGTTTGAATTTCCCGCAAAGAAGTGTGAAGAATCTACAGAGCCCTGTAGAAAATGACACTAAGACAAGGTTGTATAGAAGACAATGTCATAGATTGTTTTAAAAACATACAATACACATATTAACAATTTGGATTTGAATTCTAAAGTGAAAAATTTAGGAATAGAGAACATTTTTGAGATGCCCCCGGATTAGCTATCCGAGGATCCCTTATGCATTCAACCACGATCCCATGATCAGTGTCTCGTGGTGCATAATCAACAAGGTATCAAACAATGCATCAATTACATAACGAATAAATGTCTTACAACAATACCATTACGGTTATACCTTACATAACCCTCGACGAGCTAGCATCAACATCAACAAGGGAACTTCACAAGCGCATCGGGTCAATGTCATGCCTTAACCCTCATGAAGCTGACTGAGAGAACGTCCTAGTTCGCATAGTTGTCGACACATCCTTCTTCTTCATTTTCCTTGAGTCTGAGGAAGTTAATAGCCTGGGACAACAATGCCAGTAAGTACGTTTGAATGTACTCGTAAACTAGTTTAAGAGGATATAATATAAGGATATGCAATATGGCCGAGGAAGAGGATGACTCTATCTATGCCTTTTTTCTTTGAAAACAAAAGTTTCTCTTGTAGATATATCATCTTAATATCGTTCTCAAAACGTTTTTGAAATATCCTTTTATGAGGTTTCCAACCTATAGTTTTGCTTTCCTAAAACACGGCTTCAAGGGGAGTATGATGCTAACCATGATGCATTCATTATAAGGAGATAGATCGATGCCATAAGGATATGTATGCTACTGAACACTAACAAGATAGCTTGGAAGAGCCAAGTTACAAGATTAAAACAATATTGTAAAATAATATACGTGCATAGATATATGCAGACATGCAAAGTATAATGGATACGACAAGTTTTATGATCAAGAAGTGGCTTTCCTTGGTCGGCACTTTGTCCCTGGAATTATTCTTCAAAGTCCTCGAACACTTCTTCTCCCTCAAACTCACCAACATTTGTACCTATCGCTACAAATAAACACACGCATACAAAAAAGTACATACAATCAAATAACCACTATAGTATAGCAAGCATACACTTCAATCAACAAGTCCAATTAATAAATTTTAGCTTTACAAAGCCATAGAAAGTGTTTTCACTCCTTTTGCTTTTTAAAAACAAAAGATATGCATTTTTGAAGTTAAACATACATTAGGATCTGTTTGTTTGCATTTTTACTTGATGCCCTAGAACAATATGTAAAACTCATGCCGATAGATAGATATGAATTTTCTGAGTTCAAAAAAATTGATTTTGCATTTTTTTATCATTTTTATTTATTTTCTTAAGACTTTTTTAGTGGAACAAGTTTCCGTATTCCATTCCTTTTGTCTCGCGATATTTTACTTGCCCAAGATTTGATCGTCGGTATCATCATACCTAGTTCAATCTCGTTTATAGCAAGTTCTCTTTACTCGTATGGTAATACAATATCCTTATGACTAAACTCATTAGTTACTTGTTTGCAAGCTATTTAAGATGTTGTGTTACTGAGTGGACCTAGAGGTATCTCTCTGTCATATGGAGTGACAAATCTTAGTATTGGTCCATGCAACCCAACAAGTACTTTCCGAGATACTTGAAGAACACCTTTATGATAACCCAGTTATGAGGTGGCGGTTGATGCCACACAAAGTATTCTTCGGGTATTAGGGAGTAACATGATCTCATGGTATAAGGAACATGATACTTGGCATGAAAAAGAGTTTGCAATTTAAAATTAGTGACACGACCAAATTGCTATGCTAAGGTTGGGTATGTCTATCACATCATTCTCCTAATAACATGACCTTGTTATTGATTGACAACCCATGTTCATGGTTAGGAAACCTTAAATATCATTTAATCAACGATCTAGTCTAGTAGAGCCTTAGGGTACCAAACCCCCCGCGTCGCTCCCGCGAGCGACCGGGGGCCCTCCGCGCCGCCGGCCCGTCCTCCCCTCCTCCGTGCTCTCTCCCCTCGCCGCCGCCAGTGCGCGCTGCCGGACAAAGTCCGGGCAGCATCGGCGGCGGCGGGGCCTTCTTCCCTCCTAGCTCAGCGGTGGTGGCGCGGGCCGTCGCGGATGGTCGGGGGCGCTGCCCTGTGCGCGGGGAGCAGCGGCGCGGTGGCGGCGTCCTCTCGCGGCGGCGGGTGTGCGTGGCAGTGGTGTGGTGGTGTGGTGGTTGCGCGGTTTCCTCCCGGCGGCGTCCTCTCGCTGCAGCGGGGAGCTGTGTCGGCGCGTGCTTCTGGTGTCGACGGGGGAGCCAGGCTGCGTGAGGGAGGCAGCTACGGCAGGGTTTGGTGGCTGCCTGGGCGGTGCGGCCCAGATCTGGCCCATTCGGGCTGGATCTGGGCTTCTAGGGTTTGCTGCTGCGGTGGTGTGGCTTTGGCCTGCCTCCTAGTTGCGGCTAGGACACCAGATCCAGGCCGGGCGGGCCCAGATCCGGTGGCCGCCGGTGTTCCCCTGCCATGGCTCGTCACACCCCGCTCCCGCTCCTCGGCAGGGTCTAGACCAAGCAGGTCTGGACCTGGTGCTGACTTCCCTCGTTGAGCCAGCGTTCCGTTGGGCACCTCTCCGGCGAGTGGCGCGATGTTCCTCAGACCGGAAGCGGTCCGGTCTTTCCGGGTGAGCGCGGTGGTGGTGGTGCTGCTGCTTGGCGGCAGGGATCGACGGTGGCGGTTGATCTCCTGGTGGACGGAGAAGTAGGGGCTAGTGTGAGGGTTGTCGTAGACGATGGTTCCCCTGCTGCAGTGCGGCGGCGGGGCTTCACCGGCCCCTATGGGCTCGGCCAGGCCAGGTGGGCCTGGTTTGCCTTCGCGGCCGTATCCGGTCGGCTACCGCCTTCCAGTGGTGGAGGTTGTTCCCTCCCGCGTGTTGTTGTCCTGGCAACCACCGCCGAAGTATCCCTCTTCTCTGTCTTACTGGCCCCGCTGCGTGTGTCTCGGTGCGACGACGGTGGTGGCTGCGCGACCGTGTTGGCGTGTGTTGGTGGGTGGCGAGCATGGTGAAGCACGATGAAGCGTCTGGGAGTGTGGTTTTTTTGAGGGGTCGGGAGAAATCCCTGTCACCTTGACATCGGCGCGGTGACGCCAGCGGGTGCCATTGTCCTTCCTGAAGGGCGTCGGGAGTACCTCTTTCCCACCTCTCGGAGCGTACCGGGGGAAACCCTAGGACCTGTCCAGGCATCAGCGTCGTCATCGTCGCATACCTTCTTGGAGGTGTTGCTTGGTGCGTGGCGCTTCGGAGTGCTAGGCTTGTGGTGGAACCTAGATGGAGGGCGCAACTGTCGCGAGTCATCTTCGTTTTTGTCAAGCCACTGTTGTCGGCTTTGTTTTCTCTTCTTTTTTCTTTTTCTTTTTCTCTTTTGTGTTTCCTTTGGGCGTTGTGCTGTCTGGCCCAGCAGCGGTCTCATATGTGGTTGCTATATTTATATAGCTGGGTGTATGCCTGTTTCGAGGAGGAGCCTTAGGGTCACGGTGTTGTTTACATAACCATACATGTATTAAGTTTCTGGTTAATACAATTATAGCATGGAGAATAAACCTTATAATGAACACGAAATATGATAATAACAAATTAATTATATCCTCTTGTGTATATTTCCAATGTCTTTACCTTTGGAAGTAGAATAGGGATTTAGGAAGTGGTTAGAAGAATAACCCATGTGGGGTTATGTAGGTATCAAGGATATAAGGGTCAGTGCCATTACATCAAGTACAATAGGATACAATCAGCTGGCTATAAGAGATAAAATATTATAGTTTGGTGATGTGAAGGAGAGATAAGAGGAGAGAGAATGTAAGCGAACTCTAAGTTAACAGCCGGTTGTAGCACGTGGTCCTAGGAAGTTTGTGTGAGTGAAATGTGGGCCACATATTAATTAAGTAGTAGACTTTTATAGCTAACTATTGTACAAGTGGACTATATAGCTGACTATAGATGACATGTCATTTTCTTATAGCCAACAACCGGCTATATATTATTTAACCTGCTCTTAGGGATTTTGGCTAATATTTTGGGATATGGGGAGTTAATGCCATAAGTGGCTTTACTGCTTATCAAGGGAGTGAAGAGAGAGATAGGTAGTTGCTATCTAGGGTCTAGGGTAGATAGTAAATTAAAACAAAAAGAGAGAGGGAATATGTGATGGATGAGGGAGAATCTTGGACAAGACATATGAAGAAGATATGCATGCCATGCATTTAAGTCTCTCCTACCTTCTACAAAGAACTAGAGGACAAGAAGGGAGTAGTGAAATATAGATGTAGATGAGGGATAATCTTGGATAAGACATTTATGGAAAAGATGTTGCAAGGATATGCATAACATGCATTTAAGTCTCTCCAAGCTTCTTCCAAGAACTAGAATACAAGAAGGGGTAATAAAGGATAGATGGATAGGAGGGTGAGGTCCAAGCAAGGTCTTGGGGATGATTCCAAGTGGTTTTTGATATATATATATATATATATATATATATATATATATATATATATATATATATATATATATAGAAACCCTATTCAGCACCCAGGGTGCACCCAACATAGTTTTATGTTGTTAGATTAAAAAATTATGTTTTGTATATAAATAATTATGTTCATATATTTACCATAATAAAAAATTTCAACACAAAAATAAATTTTATGAGTCATTATAGTGTAAAAACACCAAAAAATACGTATTTTACATCGTAATTTTATATGGCAAGAAAATAAAAAAATTATGTCATTTCCAAATTTTATTATGTTCTTCTTAACTTATAGTGTAAGAAAAAATTTACGTGATGTGAAAATAATATACAGTTCTAAAGATAGAGGCTACACCCTGGGTGTCAAATAGCGCGAATATATATATATATATATATATATATATATATATGACGATAGATGAGTGTAGATGCAAGTGTGATCATCTCCCATATATTTTGGGATTTTTATTTATTAAGAAAACAATGTGAGATATTAATGGAATCACACTTCCTACATTCTATTTGGCAAAGGTTGATTTAAATTTTTTATAACCAGAGAGAGGGTGTGTAGTGGTAAAATTGCTATGTTTCCATCTAGGGTGTTGAGTTAAATGGAACTAATTTCAATGGAATAATTTAAGTGTATTAAATGTTTATCCAAGAATTCCATAGAATTGTTTTGCGTTGGGTTTTACAAGTTACAAACTTGGCCTGAGTGGATTTAAGCTCACAAGGAATCAAGGTACAAGCACAATATAAGCATGCATAAAGAGTTTTGGGAAAGATGTTTTAGTTAAGGATGTAAGGGTTTTGGTAGTCCTTGTATGTAAAGACTTGAGGACAAAAGTCTCTTTCTCATAGTTCGGCAAAATATGTTTGGAAACCCTTTGTCAAATATTTATAAAATCTTAGTCTTTGAAAATAGTGTGGAGACATTATATTATATATCTTCATAGTTTTATAGATAATTTGAAATGAAAACATTTATTTTGTAAGTTCGTCTTAGCTCCTTTTTGTTGAAAAAATCAAAACAGGAAGAAAAGAGGCGAATACCTATCGTTTTCTTGATCACTTCAAGTTAACAAGCATGGAAAACAAGTCAATCAAGCGGACATTCACTTCGGCTCGAAAACATATTTTGAAATATTAAAAAATTCAAAAAATATTCATGTATACATTAAAACATTTTATGTTGGTTCACAAGTTTTCGGGAATATTTTATGTGTCATGTATAAAAAAGACAAAATATGTCACAGGAATACGACTATTCACATGATATTTTTTGTCTTTTTATACACAACACATAAAATGTTCTTTCATCCTGAAAACTTGTGAACCAACATAAAATATTTTAATGTATATGTGTTTTTTTTAACATTTCGAAATATTGTTCTCACAATAGGTGCATTTGCACCTATGAGCCGAATCTCAATCAAGCAGGAAAAGTAACTCATCTCAAAAAGGTTTTGTTGGTTCCAAATTTTCTGTCCTTAATGTTCCTTAATATCCATATTATTAAATTTGGAATGTTACAATATTAGTAATACAACCATAATTATAAAAAGTAAATCAATAAAATCCCAAAGACATGCTTTGGACTTTATCTGTTGCGAAGTTGATATAAGTAAGAATTAAGCTGGGTAAGTATTGAAGCCACTTTTCTCTGGGGCCACTTGTGTCCTTATGGAGGATGCGGTATCGAAGTCACAATTTTTTAGTGTCACACAAATCCTATTCAAACCATTCAAACAAGAAGTTCTTCGTATTCTTGTAAAATCAATAAATAGAGCATATATTACTAATGCATTTATAAATATGAAAAGTAGGTTAGTAAAATCCCGAAGACATGCTTAATATATTATCTTTTGGAAAGTTGATATAAATAAGAATTAAGTCGAACAAGTGTTTAAGCTAGTTTTCCCTAGGGCGACTTGTGTTGTATGGAGGATGCTTTCATCGAAATCATGTTTTTTAGTGTCACACAAATCCTATACAGTACAAATCATGCAAACGAATGTTAAAAATCAATGAAGAAAATAAGTAGTATGTGCATTGTGCAAAATAAATAAGGGTGTGCTAGTTGTTGAAGTGACTATTTTTTTATAGCAAGCCATCTACTCTCTCCGTATAAGAAAAGATGTCTTGAATTTTTCAAATTTTGGATGAATCTATATACTAAATAATGTCTAGATTTATTTAAATTTTGATAAATTTGAGACATCTATTTTAGGACTGGGGAGTACTTACAAAAAAAAAGGACATACTCCATCTCCATCCAGGTATTACAGTCCATTAGATTTTATCTGAAGTTGTTAACCAAATTTGTACTAGGAAGAATGTATCAACATACAGTTGGGTTGAACCAAGAACAGTTTAACCCGAATCAAAATGTTTGTCAAGGGGAGTAGATTTTCGTACGGACTCGTGAAGTTTCAATTTTCGAGCGCTCTGCTGCGCCGCTGGTCTGCTACGCCGTTCATATCACTTCGACTAAAGATACACACACTGTGCAGAGTACGAGTAAATGGCGAAGTACGGACTATATCGCGCCGGATCAGATAAAGGAGGAGCAGCAAAAGTAGGCACACTTTTTTTTCTTTGACACTTAGTGGGGTAATATTTTCTTTGGCGTAGTGCATTTATCCACTGAAACGAATCCGCCGCATTGAATTGCAAATCGAGATAGTAGGCGGACTGAACCGCCGAAAGCAGAAATCAAACCAATGCGTATCCGCGGGTGATGGATAGCGCGTGAAGCTGACATGGTGCATTACTACATGGACACCTGTCCCATCGTTGTCCAATGCGCCGCGCCGTCCGCCTGAACTGATCTGATCACGTCGATGGCGCCCTACGGTCAGGTCAGGTCGGGTCGGGTCGGGCCGGTCAGGGTAGAGTCTTGTCCAGCCACAGAAGCTCAGGTGTCATGATGATGATATCCACGGTCAGATTATCGCGTGCTATGCCAGGATGTGCCTGTCACGTAAATGTTGCTCCAGCTTCCACGGTACCACGTAAATGATGATGATATCTCCTGGTGTGACACGTGCCACGCGCGGTCCCACCAGCCGTAGTAAGTTGGTCATTTTCACATTATCCACATTTCCATACTTTTTTTGGAGCAAGTCATGGGAACGCTAAAAAACCATAATGATGAATGAACCGGCCAGCCCAGTGGTTCACTGGTTCAGCCAGATCGATGGCAACAAACAACCGTGTATTTTTCATCAAAATTTAAATTTTCTTTCTTGACGATAAGGGCTAAGTGCAGTAAGAGAGAACCGCACTGGCGGTCCTAATTCTTTTCGCTCACCTTCACTTTGGTCCTGGTTCTTTAAAATTGCACGTTTAGATCATAAATCTTTCTTAAGTTGTTCATGAGAGGTCCTAAATTGGTTTGACCCGTGTTGACCAGTGACACGTGGATAGTAGAGCCTAGGTGGAATACCAGTCACCCTCTATATTTGCAAATAAACCCCTGTTGTTGTATTTCTTTCAAAGAAAAGGACCCCTCAGGAGTTTCGGCTGCCCAGCTACCACTTATCCGGGGTCTTCGATGGCCATGGCTTCTCGCATGTGAGTAGTTGGAAATAATCCTAGCGCCCCGCGCATGTGCAGCTCGGACTTGTCTTTTACTCCGTCGGGAGTATTTCTGGATTGATTGCGTGTGCGTGTAGGTGGCAACGTCGTGCTCGTGTGAAGGACCCAGCGCCAGCGTCCCAAGGAACAACACGAACACGTCAGCCAACTGCTCGGTCGCCGCAGCGAGTGTTCCATCCATGCTCCATGTCTCACGCTCCACGGCCTCTCACGGTTGTCAGGCAAGCGGGCGAAGACGGCCAGTAGGATCGCGTGCATGTAGTGTCGAGGAATGTGCTGGAGGAGCTCGCCGCCGTGGTTGTTGGGCGCGCGCTGCACCAATTGGAAGCATGTGTTGACAGTAGTGCACACACCGCTTTCGACAGGAGAGTTACAACGCTGGCATGAAGGAGCACGACGAGCACCTACAGCACAACGACCTCCTCGGCACCGGCGCGGCTTTCGCGGTGCGCTCTGTCGCGGTCAAGATGCATGGCATGTATCACGTCCTGAACGTCCAGCGAGCACTCATCGAAAACTTTGTTCTATCGAGCAAACGCACGTATACAAGCTAGCTGGTTGATGGATTCTAGCAGAAATCCTACATGTATGGACGAATTGTTACGGATGAAATTTACGTGCTGTTTTCAGCTTGTTTGACTGGTGTAGTGTTACTCGGATTCTAGCTGGTACGCACCATCTTACAAGATACACGCAGAACGTCCCTATTCATGCGTGTGCCCTACACAGCATCGTTTGACATCACGGCGGATGCAAAGTCATGGTCGTGCGGGTCAACGCGCCTGCGAGGTGGCGACCTGGAGCAGCTCAGCGTGTGCGGAGAGAGGAGAGGCGGCCTCCTCCTTTCTTCTTTGCAAAAAGAATCTAGGAACCACGGCTTGAAAGAAATACAATCTTAGGGTTCCCAAATACACACGATCTGTGTGGTACCCCTCCTGGACCATATTGCCAACTTGGCAGTGGTCAAAGCGCCACGTACACCGGTCAAAGCAGTCAGATCAAAATAGGACCTCGTGTGAATCACATTCTAAAGATTTAGGATCTATACGTGCAATTTTAAAGAATTGGGACCTAAGTGAAGGTGTGTAGAAAGATTTAGGACCGCTCATGCGGTTTTCTCGAAAATATTTACTATCTAGCGAGACATGACCCCGGGTATCCCAGAGTTGTAGTACAAGGGCATCTCCACCGGTTGACCTAACCCGTCCGATCTCGTCTGGCTCGATCCATCTATGCACAAAATCTGGGCAATGATTGTGTTGGCCCGGACGTGCGCAGACGGATGGCGGGTCCGGCCCGCGCGTACCACTGGCCCACCCCTCAACCACCGCTTAGCGCGATATTTATTCAGACATGGGCAGCGGCACAATCGCGGCAGCGATTCAGAGCCGCTGGGGAAAGGCTGACCGGCAGTAGCCTGCGCCATCAATGGCGACGAGACGACACGCTGATTGACTAGACGCCGCCTGCGTAAACCGCGCCGACATTGATGGCGAAGGTGCGAGAGTCTACGCGTTCGGGGGCGGAGGGGCTATTTAACCTTGCGCCCGTCGTGCCGCACTCCTCACCTCTATCCATCGCAACACTAGCAATTATCGTGACCACCAAAGATGAAGACGCCGTCGTGGCTGAAGAAGGGGGGAGCAAGAACGACCATGAGGCGTCCGGCTCTAGCAGCCAGCGCTCCCGCCTGCCGGACTTTCTCCACGGCGCATCGCTGCCGGCTCCGCCACGGCCAGAAGAGTTCAGGGTCCGCCCCGTCGGGGACTACCCGCCACCGCGGGACCGCCGCAGCCGGCAGTACTTCCGCGTTGCGGAGTGCGAGCGCCGGTGGAGGGAGGTCCGGGGCATCAGCCACACAGATGTCTCCCTCCCTACCGGCTGGGGCCGTGTCCCGGTGCCTCCCGTGCCCAAGAAGGGCAATGGGCTGGAGGAGGAGATCCGCCACCGGATCAGCAACCCCCCACAGTCCCAACGGTGGGTGAGGGGATACCACAGCGAGGACTATTGGGTAAAGTTCCTCGAGTGGGAGCACAAGGCGAGGCGCACGACCACCATCTGCTGCGACCTGCAGCCGGGGGAGGTCTACCCCGTCCCCGACATAAACTTAGATGACAAGGGAGCCTTCAACCACTCTGACACCAACCTCGACAATGAGGACGACGATGGCGGGGACGATGGCGAGGACAACATCGTCGTCAAGCAGGAGGCGGTGGACGACGTCATCATGAACCTGCCACCGGAGTACCGCGAGGTCCCGACGCGGGGCTACGATGAGGACGACTTCACCGAGCAGGACATTACGACCAGTTCGCGGGACGAGAACGTCCTGTGGGGCGGCTATGAAGAAGCCGTCAACTCACCGGCCTAGTGGCGCAGGCAAACAACCAACTGCCTCCACCACCTTCGTTGTCGGGGTGGGTGTCGCACGTTGCTCCGGAGGTGGGGATGGAGCTGGCGCACCTCCAGCACGGTTGGGCGGCGTGGCCTGGACAGGTGATCAATCCACCCACCCCGCGCCCGCTCTGGACCTGCCACCGCCCAACCTCTGGACGCTACCAGAGTACATCGACCTCGGCCCGTAGATGGACGAGGCGGCGTCGGCGCGCGAAGATCAGTAGCTATGGTTATGTCTAGTTTAAATTTCGTTTTTTATATTTTAAATGTAAATTACATATGAAATGCACGAACTTTGCCAGTTTTTAGCGCGAACGATTTACGTTTGAATTTGGAAAAAAGGCCTTGCCCTGGCCGGACAAATGGGTCGCCCTGCTGGACGCGGCTGGCCGGACCCCGACCCAAAAGAAACCGCGGACCGACCCAAACAGACATAAAAGGACTGCTTGGGTCGGCCGAATGGGTCGGCCCGGCGGAGATGCCCTAAGTGACATAGCAGAAGATACACTAGAGTAGACATAAATTGAAGTACTAATGAAGAAATTAAATATAGAAAAGACACAAAAATTCAACCTAGGCCAACATAGCCCAAATCGGGCCTGGTCGAGTCCCTCCTAGGCCAAAATTACCGCTCCCTGCCTAGGGCGGCATATGCATTACCTCGGCCGGGCCAGTGTTCACCTTACACCGGCTAGGCCGGTGTGCGCCTTAGCCGGCTGGGCCGGCGTTCTCCTCCTGCATGGGCTAACATCCCCCGACCCTAGCTGGGCTAGCATTGCTCGACCCCCACCTCGGGCCGACGTCACCTTATACCGACTAGGCCGTTAGCTAAGTCGGCCGGACCACCTTACTCCTTCCCGGATGGGCTGGTATCGATCTCCTAGGCCGGCACCGCTGCTACTTCGACCAACCTCGTCATCGATCTCGTTCCCTCATCGCCCCAGGTTGCCACCTCTACGCTTCACTATACCTCAACAGGGCCTCCTCCAGCGATGCTACCTTTGCTACGCCTCCCCCAGTAGCCTCTTCACCGAGCCTTTACCCCGACGTATGCCATATTGTTGCTTCTCCTGTTCTACGTTGACAGGTTACCCCAGCTCTTAGTTACATCACACTAACTCATCCACTTGCTGCAACATGGATCAATCCCTCGTCATCCTCTACCTCGACCACGACCAAGGCCCCTCCAAGTCCTTTGCCTTATGCCGGTCTTGGGACGCCCCTAGCTCAGCCGGCACACACTACATCGACAAGTACAAGCTGCTTCCTCATCCTTAGGAGAGGATAAGATCGGTGACTACGAGATACTAAAGACAAGCACCAGAGGACAAGGCAAAGGACAGACAAGACGTGGAAAGCCCATGCTTTGCCGGTTAAAAATACCCTAGTAGTCACATCGTGAATAGTTGATGAGACCCCAGTGTAGGTGTTCGTAGCTTGGAAAACAAAAAAAATCTATCGCATGAACACACACAAGCCAAGATCTAATCTACGAGATCAATGCAACGAGTTTGTAGAGTACTAACCCTCGTAGATCCAAAGCATTTAACGAGATCAGATTCTCGTGGTTGATGTAGTCGATCACTTGCCGATCTCAAGATCATGTAGATAATCCTTCTGGCGCCACGTTCTGGCAGCGCTTTCGAAGTCGGTTACACATTCGGTACTCGATGAAGACCTTCCTCTCCCTTGTTCCAGCAGGCAGCGGAGGTTGTAGATCCTCCTCACAATTCCAGCTGCACGACGGTGTGGTGGTGGAAGTAGAGGAGTAGATCCCGCAGGGCTTTGCCTAAGATGGAGCGAGTATGGTGGATTAGAGAGTCTCGGTAACTAGGGTTTAGAAGCCGAAGGGTGGAGGTGGCTGATGACCCACAAGTATAGGGGCTCGCAACAGTCTTCGAGGGTAGTATTACCCAATTTATTGATTCAACACAAGAGGAGCCAAAGAATACTTGCAAGTCTTAAAAACTGAGTTGTCAATTCAGCTACACCTGGAAATAGTTCTTGCTCAAAGAATTTTATTAGTAGCAACAGTTTGGTAGTAGCAACAACAAAGCAACAACAACAGTAGAACAAGAGCAATAGTAACAGTAATAGCAAATAGTAGGATTCGAGTGCGGTAGGCATAGGGATGGATGGACGGGCGTTGCATGGACGAGTCTAAACATGTAACTTCAAGATCTAGGAAAATTGCAGATAAATAAGAATAAGCATCCAAGTACTAAACAATCCTAGGCCTGTGCTCCATATATAGTCATGCGTGCTCGCAATGAGAACTTGCACAACATCTTTTGTCCAGCCAGCTCGTTACAACGGGGCCTCAAGGGAACTACTGGAAATTAAGGTGCTCCTTTTAATAAAGCACCGGAGAAAATCATTAACACTCCGTGAACACATGTGATCCTCACATCACAGCCATCCCCTCCAGTTGTCCCAATTTCTGTCACTTTGGGGCCTTTGGATCCAGACAATGATATGTGTACACAACTTGCAGATAAGATCACAAACAATACTATCATAATGATTCAATAATTAGTTTAGATCTGAGATCATGGCACTCGGGCCCTAGTGACAAGCATTAAGCACAACAAGTTGCAACAAAGTCAAATAGCACTAATAGAGATACTAGGCACTATGCCCTAACAATCTTATTCGATTACATGATAGAACTCATCCAATCCCTACCATACCCATAGCCTACAACGGGGAATTACTCACTCATGGATGAGGGAAACATGGATGGTTGATGGATAGGCATTGGTGATGACGATGGCGATGATCCTTCCCAAATTCCCCATCCCGGCAGGGTACCAAAACGGAGTTTCTAGTTTCGAATCTTCGTTTCTGGTGGTGGCGGCGCAGCGGAACTTTTTTTGGAAAAACGTCGACCCCCCCTCGATTTTTAGGTCAAGAGGCTTCTTATAGGCAAAGAGAGAGGCCGAGGGGGTGCCTGAGGTGGCTGCACCCCCCAGGCGTGGCCAGGCCTGGCCTGCGCCTGGCAGGGGTGTGGGCCCCCCAGGCCTCCACTCCGTCTCGTACTCTGGCTCCGTGGATCTTCTGGTGAAATAGGATTTTTGGCATATTTTCCGGGATTTTTCCTGATAGTTGATTTTCTGCACAAAAACTAGACACCAAGGTAATTCTGCTGAAAACAACGTCAGTCCGTGTTAGTTGTATCCAAATCACACAAGTTTAGAGGAGAAAAAAATAGCAAAAGTGTTTGGAAAAGTAGATACGTTTTGGACGTATCAACTCCCCCCAAGCTTAGCTTATTGCTTGTCCTCAAGAAATTCAGTTGAAAACTGAGTGCGATAAAAGAACTTTCACAAACACATTTGCTTCATATGATGTATATATTCTCAGCACAGTAGTAGATACTTAAACCATTCATAATAAAGAGTATGCAATTAAGTTTACTCAATAGTCATTGCAAGCTATGAAGAGATTCCAACTCAATAATAATAAGTAGCATGAAACATAAACATAAGCAACATTGCAATGCTCATAAGAAGGTATGATAGAGTGGTATCTCGCTTGCCTTTGTTTGTAGAGCACAATATAAACGCCAAGCCATCTCTGAAGTTCAAGTGAAGACTAGAAGTAAAGATATCAGAGATACAAGCGTCAAAGTCATGACATAATTAACCAAGTTTTGAGACAAACACAAGAATGACAACTATGCTCTCAAGAAGGTGCTCATAGAATAAGTGGTGACTCAACAAGGACGTGAAAAGGTTTTGAAAAGTTTGAAAGGCTTCCAAATGCTGAAAGTAAGGTACTCATTAGCTTTGAGCTCTCATTGCCCCCATCATAGGCATCTTTATATGGTTAAGGTGAAAGTGAGGTCCAATCTGAGTTATATGCTTGACAGACCATAAACTGGAAATCCCATGTTCCTTGAGTACGAGGGCCGCTCCGCATGCTACTCAACTTTAGTTACCTATAAGTTCTTGTCATTGTAAATACATGCGTATCATAGAGAACCGCCAACGGGGTACCCCTTGCACATGGTACAGGAGCTATCCCATAACCAAAATGACATGGCAAGCAGACAATGAGCATCTCAGCGATCTTTTTATTTACTATTTGCATAGATTTTTATTGAGGAGCTATCATAGAATGCTCATTATGGTGCTGCTGCAAGTTTCCACCATGATTAGGCATGGCGTAGTCTAGCGGCCCAGGCGTTTCTCTAACACAATGTATATAACTCCATGGACTTACAAGCTCCCCTTTTATTTCACACCGACGACATCCGCAAACAAAATAGCAAGGTATCAATGGGATAAATATCCAAAAAGTGTTGAAAACGTTCCCCGTGACAACACCGTTCTGCTAACTCCCAACATATAATTTGCAAGCATATAACTTTCATGGACAGGTTACAATGGTTCGAGTTTATTAAGTGCAAGAAATAAAGTGTGCCATCAAGTTCATGAGAGCTTTACTAACTAACTTTCTCAAAGAAGTCAAACATTTTATTTGGAAGAAAACAAGGCATATAGAATATGCACTAAATAGCAAATGATGCTAATAGGTAGGTATGGTGGACACTGTTGGCAATATTGGTTTTTGGGAGTTGGATGCACAAATAGAGCTCATACTCAGTGCAAGTGAAGGCTAGCAATAGATAGGAAGCGACAAACGAGAGAGCAATAACTATCATAATCATGCTTTCAACAAAACAAGACTAATTATGGCATGAAAGTGATACAAGAACTCTGAGGCAAAATAAACCATCGAGGCTTTCTGACTATTGTTTACTCATATGCATGCATGAGCATGTGCCAAGTCGATTCACATGAAACATTCAGAGGAGGATACCACAATATCATACCAAGTTATGAATAAAACAATGCAAACAAACATTCATATGACATGCTACAAACTATTAGCAAGCTGGAGCTAATCATAAGCAAGCAAGAACTAGTAAGCATTCATAATAACATACAATTTACATGAACAGACTAAGCATGCTCACAATGATGAGTATATGTACAAAAATGAAAACAAATAGAGTTTGTTACCAGCCTCTTTCCACACCTCAAGTTGTCTTAATCTTCATTATTGCCCTTCACTTGTGTGACTTGAATAATAACATGAAACCAAAATCCACTGAGGACGGCTGAACCCTGCAAAGAACTCACAAAACCAAAGAAGAACAATAAATATTTTTGGTGTTTTCGATTTTTTAAAGCAAACAAACAAAGCAAAAGCGGCAAACCAAAGCTAAAAAGAAAATAAACAAACCAAAAGAAACAACGAAAATATTTTTGGTATTTTTGTGTTTTGAGATAGCAGAAACAAAAACCAAAAATAAAGCAAAACAATGGATATACAAAGAACCGATGAAACATAATATATACATGAGTGTGATGTCGGTATACCTCCCCCCAAGCTTAGGCTTTTGGCCTAAGTGGGGCTCAACTCCATGGTGACCAAGTAGGTGCACCTCTGTAGTATGCCGAGGAGGCCCCTTCGTCCTGGTAAGAGCTCGAGGACTCCCATGTGTAGTGCACAGAAGGGTCGTATGAGGGCGCGCCCCCCTGATAGTGTCCATGGAAGCCAAGAATGCGCAGCTTCTCATCTATATCCTCCTTGGAGCGCGACAAAGGTCCCTGGAAAATACTGAACAAAGTGGTTTGGGGTAGAGGGATCTCTCTCTCTTCCCCATCAGTAAACAACATTCTATAAACCATCCTCTCTGAAGGGTTTCGCGGCATAGTAAATCAAAAATTTCTACGGAGCGAATAGAGGGAAAGCCAAGATCTAATCTAGGAGATGCAAACAACGAGAGAGATTGGATTAGATCTTCATACCCTTGAAGATTCGCACAGCGGAACGTTCGTCGGAACGTGGGTGATGTAGTCGTACTCGCTTCTCCTCCTCGCGATCCGATCCGATCTAGCACCACAAGTGGCGGTGCCTCCGTGAGATGCACACGTGCAGCACCTCGACGTCTCCTCCTTCCTCGGACCAGCGAGTATGGTGGAGAGATAGATTGGATCTACAACACGACGGCGTGGTGTATATGGTGGAGAATTTCTGCTGCAGGGCTTCGCCTACAAACAGTCGGGAGGGAGAGAGGAAGGTAGCAAGGCTGCTAGGGCTTGGAGGAAGGTGTGTGGGGGAGGGGGCGCACCACCCCTCTATATATAGAGGGGGGTGGGGCGGCCAGCCCTTGCCCCTCCTCCAAGCCTATCTCTAGTTTAAACAATTTAAACTCTCCCTTATCTAGAAATCCTATCTCTAGTTTAAACGATTTAAACTCTCCATTATCTAGAAATTCTATCCCGAGATTTAAACGAGTCAAATCTCTCTAGAATCGGCTGGGCCCTATGGGGCCTTGTGCCCCTGGCCCAATGCGGCCAGGACACTCCCTCATAGGCCCATGCCCCCTACCGGAAGGTGGGGCCACGTTGGTCCCCTTCCCGAAGGTTCTAGAAGCTTCCGGTACAATACCGATTAACCCGGAACAATTCCGAACTCCAAAAACTGCACTGCCTTATATGAATCTTATTCTCCGGACCATTCCGGAACCTCTCGTGATATCCCGGATCCCATCCGAGACTCCGAACAAAAATTCATAAACCAATTATCCAATCTATCCTAGCGTCAAGACACGTTAAGTGTGTGACCCTGCGGGTTCGAGAATATGCAGACATGATCTTCTATCAATAATCAACAGCGGGGTCTGGGCACCCATATTGACTCCCACACATTCATCGATGATCATATCGGATGAACCACGTTGCCAGGATTCAATCAATCCCATATATATATTCCCTTCGTCTCGCGATATTTTACTTGCCCGAGATTCGATCGTCGGTACCGTCATACCTAGTTCAATCTCGTTCACAGCAAGTACTTTACTCGTTCCGTAATCCGATATCACTTTGTGATTAACTCCTTAACCACATGCTTGCAAGCGGTGTTGATATCGATTACCGAGTGGGCCCGAAGTATATCTCTCCGACTTGGGAGGGACAAATTCCATCTCGATACATACAACCCAACAGATACTTTCCGATCACCTGAGAGACACCTTTATGATCACCCTCTCATAGGATGACGTTTGATGACCTCAAAGCTTTCTTCCGATACCAGGGAGTTGCATTATCTCATGGTCTAAGGAATACAATATTTGACATAGGAAAAGCTTCGCAAAGATGAACACGATGAAACGATCTAATTGCTTCGCTTAGTTTGGGTCTGTCCATCATATCATTCTCCCAATGATATGATCTCATTATCAATTGACAACTCATGTCTATGGTTAGGAAACCTTAACCATCATTGATCAATGAGCTAGTCCATAGAGGCGTACTAGGGACACGGTGTTGTTCACAAACCACACAAGTATTAAAGTTTCCGCTTAATACAATTCTAGCATGGAATATAAACTTTATCATGAACAAGAATTATAATAATAACATCTTTATTATTGCCTCTAGGGCATAATTCCAACACTCTCAAGGGTAGATCCAGCAGTGACAAAGTGATGCGCTTTCATGGCAGCAAGATCAAGCCTCCGAGGAGTCAAAACTGTATCATTTGGATCAATAGCAAGGTCCAAGGCAGCAAAAACACGTGCATCAATAATTCCCTCATAAATGGGTCCCTTAGCAGCGAAGCGACGAGCAATGAGAGAAACAAGATTGTACCTGATTTCATTGTTGAGCGCAGCAGCTATGAAGGCCAAATCATAGTTGGAAATATTACTAGTGTTCTCCCTACCAAGAAGACTAGTGGCAAGATAATAAGCAAAGTACCTAATAGCTGGAAGTTGAATATTTCTTATCTTTCCAAGTTGGGCTCTCCGGTCATCATCATTAGTTATACTGCGGTAGAGCTCCAACAAATCAGCGGGTTGAGCTGGAATCTTCTTCACCGACCCAGCTGTACCAAGGCCCAGGCTCTCACAAAATTTCTTCAATGTCATGGTGTAAGGCCTGCCATAAATTTTGAAAGACACGTCTGGTTTGAACATGCTGTTAGCAAAAGAGAAGCTCTCCACAAATGATTTAGTGAGCGTAGCATATTGCACTCTCTCATCCTGCATATAAATTGTTAGTCCAACCCTCCAAACCAAGGTTAGAAAATCCTCGAGAATCCCAGCAGCCTGCAAAAAGGTTGGGCCAGTAAAGGTGGAAGGATGCGCATCCCCCTCATCTCCCTCGTCGCCAAATCGCGGTGTAATGAGATCCTCATTGTATGAGGGCCTAGCTCGGGAGGATGATCTTGAAGGACTTGCCCTCCTAGGTGCATCACTCTCAAATATTTCACCAAATGTGTGGTTGTCCATGACCTCTTTTTTTCTGAAATTTTTAGACAAAACATCAAACCAAGTGATTTACGAGTTGATAAATCATGATAAACTACTATAGGAACTTGCTAGAGGGCTACACATGCATCAAAATGAAATTTCTAAGCATAGCATGCAAGCTCACACACCTGACACCTATAGCAGCAAAATACTCAAGATATAATTTACCAATCACAAATCTAATTAGACAAGTGGAGGAGGCACATACCAAGGAGCAATCCCTCCAAAAATCAGCAGCAAAGATGGGCTGAGCAAGGAGATCGAAAATCGGGAGCAAGAACAGCAAGAACTCGAGCTTGAGAAAGTTTTCCGGTGTTTTTTGGGAGAGAGAAAGAAGCTGGCTGGGAGGAGACACCTTGGAGGGACCCAGGTGGGCCACACCCCAGCCAGGCGCACCCTGGGGGCTGGCCGCGCCACCCAGGGGTGTGCTGGCTTGGGGTGGCCCCTGGGTCACTCCAGGTGTCCCTCTTCCCCTTTTTTCGAGGAAAAATATATTTTGAATTTTCTCTGATTTTTTAGGAAACTTTATTTTTGGCTAATTTTTAGGGTATGAAATTTGATTTTCTCGCAGAAACAGACTTTTTATAAGAAGTAAAAGCAAACAAAAACCAAAGCTATAGAAGTTCTAAGACACTCTAGCAAGCAAACAACTAGCAAAACCAAAGCTAACTAGAGGAAAAACAGGGACTAGGAAGGAGAAAAGTAAAAGGGAGCAAGTATAACCACAGTGAAAACATCGTTTTGTTCATTAAAATACTTTTGTTAATAAGGTTGATCAAGTCTTGTTACCAAAACAATCTTATATGAAACAAAAATTTATATTCCACAAAGTGATTATGTTATCTCAATCTTGATAGCAATGGTCCCAAATCATAATAGTTTCAAAACTTTCCTGTGGAATGGGACAATATATTTCTCCAACCTTGATGCTCTCAACATTTTCAATGGAATTCAGGCAATAGCTCTTAGCAACCTTCTTGGGGAAATAGACAGTATGCTCTTTGTCATTAATATTAAAAGTTACTTTTCCTTGATTACAATTGATGACAGCACCTGCAGTATTAAGAAAAGGCCTCCCAAGAATAATAGACATATTATCATCTTCAGGCATTTCAAGCACAACAAAATCAGTTAAAACCAAGCAATTATGAGCCACCTGAACAGGAACATCCTCACATATACCAACAGGAATAGTAGTTGACTTATCAGCCATTTGCAAAGATATATCAGTTGGTATCAACTTTTCTAGCTGGAGTCTCTTGTAGAGAGAAAAAGGCATAACACTAACTCCAGCTCCCAAATCACATAAAGCAGTTCTAACATAATTATTCTTAATATAGCAAGGAATAGTTGGTATACCTGGATCACCAAGTTTGTTTGAAACCTTACCATTGAAGGAATAATTAGCAAGCAAAGTAGAAATCTCCTCCTTAGGAATCTTCCTTTTATTAGAGACAATATCCTTCATATACTTTGAATAAGAAGGCAACTTAATAGCATCAGTCAAAGGAATTTGCAAAAATAACGGCTTCATCCACTCACAAAACTTGTTGTAGTGTTCTTCCTCCTTTGACTTGTGTTTCTTACCTGGAAAAGGCATAGGTTTCTGCACCCAAGGTTCTCTCTCTTTACCATGTTTATTAGCAATAAAATCTTCCTTAGTGTACCTAGTGTTCTTAGTGTGCTTCTCAGGTTCTTCCTCACCTTCCTCCTTATCAGGAGCATCATCATTATTACCACTTTCAGTTTCAGCATCAGAGACATATATACTATTAGGTTCTACAGCAGGTTCAAGTGGTTCCTCAACTATTTTGTGTTTCTTTTTCTTTCTCTTACGAGGACTACCACTAGTTTCACCTTGTTGAGAATCCTGCTCAATTCTTTTAGGGTGTCCTTCAGGATATAAAGGATCTTGAGTAGCTATACCACTCCTAGTTCTAATTCCATAAGCATGTTTATCTCCTGAGGCATTAACTAGCATATCCTTTTGTACCTTAGCAAGTTGATCAATTTGAGTTTGAACCATTTGAAAGTGTTTACAAAGCATTTTAATATCAGTAGAAGTTCTTTCCACAATATCTTTCAACTCTTTAATAACTCTAGAGTTTTCCAATAAATGATTCTGAACTTGCTTATTAAAATTACATTGTTTAACAATAAAAATGTCAAGTTCCTCTAAACATTGATCAGGAGGCTTACCGTAAGGAATATCACCTTCATCAAAGTGTTGGAGAGAGTGTACATCAATAGTAGATGAGTGGGGAATTGGCTTACATAATTCTTCTATAGGAGGTAGATTATTCACATCTTCAGCTCTAATACCTTTCTCCTTAAGACATTTCTTAGCTTCCCTCACCACTTCATCATTTAATGCAATAACTCCTCACTTCTTTGGTGTTGGTATTGGAACTGGTTCAGGCACAACTGGTTTAGGAGTAATAGGCTCAGGTGTATTTAGCTCAGTTGAAGTCCAATCATTATAATTCTTGCTTATTTTAGCCATTAATTCTTCAGCATCTGTAGGAGTTCTTTTCCTGAAAACACAATCAGCAAAACTATCTAGGCATGTTCTAGAATCATCAGTTAGTCCATTATAATAAATATCAAGAAGCTCATTTTTAGGCAATGGACATCCAGAATGTGCATGAATCAAGGCACAGAACCTTGACCATGACTCAGGCAATTTCTCTTCTTCTCCCTATTTAAAATCAAAAAAGTCTCTGCAAAGCAGCATGTCTAGCACTGGGAGGAAAATATTTCTGGAAGAAAGAAGCAATCAAACAATAAGGGCTATCAATGGAACCAGGAGGTAATCTATTAAACCAAGCCCTAGCTTCTCCTTTGAGTGAAAAAGGGAAGATCTTAGTAACAAAGTATTTGCGCATCTTAAGATCATCAGAGAATAAAGCACTCATAGTGGAAAGCTCATTCATATGAGCCATAGCACTCTCATTTTCAGTCCCACAAAAAGGTTCTTTCTCAATAATGTCCAAATAGGATAAATCAAGAGATAAATCATAATCTTTATCTTTAATATCTATGGGAGAGGTGGCAAACTTAGGATCAGAGGACAGTTTAGGAATAATTGTATGTCTCGCAAGGAGACTCTTAATAGCACTAGGACCATGTGTGTTTTGGCACTCTTCAATAAATTCATCACTAAACTCAATGTAACCATCATTAATATCATATCTCTCTCTAGACTCAGGTGAGCTAACAGGTGTAATAGTGTCTTCACTAGGAGTTTCAGTATTTCCTATGCTAGCCATAGTAGCATCTAGGAAGGGACCTAATGAACCACTCGCATCAAGCACATTAGAAGTAACATCATGAGTCTCAAAAGCAGTTTCAGATTCAGCAGTAGTAGCAGTGTGTGTAGCATGAGTATGTGGTGGTGGTGTAACAAGCTTACTTATAACAGACGGTGAATCAAGAGCAACAGAGGTGTTTAGGACTGTACCTCTTCTTGTAGTGGATGGTAAATAGGAAACTTTCCATCACGAGACTTCCCCATGATGAAAGAAGTAGAAGTGAACAATAATAGATCCAAGTGAACTTAAAAATAAAGCTATGCTCCCCGGCAACGGCGCCAGAAAATAGTCTTGATTACCCACAAGTATAGGGGGATCGCAACAGTCTTCGAGGTTAGTACTACCCAATTTATTGATTCGACACAAGGGGAGCCAAAGAATACTTGCAAGCCTTAACAACAAAGTTGCTAATTCAGCTGCACCTGGAAATAGTTTTGGCTCACAGAAGTTTATTAGTAGCAACATTTTGGTAGTAGCAACAACAAATCAATCGCAACAGTAGAACAAGAGCAATAGTAACAGTAGTAGCAAAACGTAGGATTCGAGTGCGGTAGGCATAGGGATGGATGGACGGGCGTTGCATGGACGAGTCTAAACATGTAACTTCAAGATCTAGGGCAATTGCAGATAAATAAGAATAAGCATCCAAGTACTAAACAATCCTAGGCATGTGCTCCATATATAGTCATGCATGCTCGCAACGAGAACTTGCACAACATCTTTTGTCCAGCCAGCCCGTTGCAGCGGGGCCTCAAGGGAACTACTAGCAATTAAGGTGCTCCTTTTAATAAAGCACTGGAGCAAAGCATTAACACTCCGTGAACACATGTGATCCTCACATCACAGCCACCCCCTCCGGTTCTCCCAATTTTTGTCACTTTGGGGCCTTTGGATCCGGACAATGATATGTGTACACAACTTGCAGATAAGATCACAAACAATACTATCATAATGATTCAAAATTAGTTCATATCTAAGATCATGGTACTCGGGCCCCAATGACAAGCATTAAGCACAACAAGTTACAACAAAGTCAAATAACACTAATAGAGATACTAGGCACTATGCCCAAACAATCTTATTCGATTACATGATAGAACGCATCCAATCCCTACCATCCCCATAGCCTACAGCGGGGAATTACTCACTCATGGATGAGGGAAACATGGATGGTTGATGGAGAGGCGTTGGTGATGACGATGGCGATGTTCCTCCCCATATTCCCTGTCCCGGCAGGGTGCCAAAACGGAGTTTCTGGTTCTGAATCTTCGTTTCTGGTGGTGGCGGCGCAGTGGAACTCTTTCTGGAAAAACGTTGAACCCCCTCGGTTTTTAGGTCAAGAGGCTTCTTATAGGCGAAGAGAGAGGCCGAGGGGGTGCCTGAGGTGGCCGCACCCCCCAGGCGCGGCCAGGCCTATCCTACGCCTGACAGGGGTGTGGGCCCGCCAGGCCTCCACTCCGTCTGGTACTCTAGCTCCATGGATCTTCTGGTGAAATAGGATTTTTGGCATATTGTCCGGGATTTTTCCTGATAGTTGATTTTCTACACAAAAACTAGACACCAAGGTAATTCTACTAAAAACAACGTCAGTCCGTGTTAGTTGTATCCAAATCACACAAGTTTAGTGGATAAACAATAGCAAAAGTGTTCGAGAAAGTAGATATGTTTTGGACGTATCAGTGGCCGGTGGCTAGGGTTTATCTAGGCGGCGGTGGTTTAAAGGAGGCTCCAGGGCGGCGGCGGTTTAGAGGGGCAGCCGGCCTAGGGTTTGGGGTAAGGCCAAGGGGGTGCCCCACACCTTCCTTTTATAGGTGGGAGGGGTGGCTAGGGAAGGAGGAGTCCTCCCCCAACTCCCCTTGTATGGCCAGCGGCAAGGGAGGGAGGGGAATCCTTCCTCCTCTAGATTTCCTCCTCTCCCTCCACTTCGTTTTGACTTTCATGTTGGGATTTGACTTTTTCAAACTGGAGTTTGACTATTCAAGCTATAGTTTAATTTCTCTCTTCCCATTGCCTAGCCAAGTGACCTATGGTATGATGCAACCATTCCACATTATCTTGGCACATTCCAAGTACCCACCCCCCGGGGTGGTGGACCTTCCAGAAGCTTCTAGAAGCTTCCGGTGAAATCACCGAAAACATTTCCGAACCCCGGAATTGGACTTCCATTCTGGATCTCCTCGTGATGTCCTGGATCCAATCCGAGACTACAAACAACATTTGGTCTCTAACTCATTTCCATATCTACTAAACAACATCAAATCCTTAAGTGCGTCTCCCTATGATTCGTGAATTATGCAGACATGATCGAGACACTTCTCCGATCAATAACCAATAGAGGAATTTGGAAATTCATTTGGATCCCACATGTTTCTACGATGACTTCGTGATCGAATGAACCATTTACATACGATACCAATTTCCCTTTGCCTCATGATACTTTACCTATCCGAGGTTTGATCGTCGGTATCTCTGCATACCTAGTTCCACCTCGTTACCGATAAGTACTCGTTACTTGTTCCATGATATGTGATACCTTGTGAGCCAGTCACATGCTTGCAAGCCAATTGGATGACATTCCATCAAGAGGGCCCAAAGTATATCTATTTGTCATATGGATGGGCAAATCCCACTCTTGATCCATGTGCCTCAACACATAATTTCAGAATACTCAATACCACCTTTATAACCACCCAGTTACGAAGTGGTGTTTGATGTCATCAAAGTATCCATCCGGTGATGGTGATTAGCATGATCTCATGGTCAAAGGATTTAGGTTACTATGTATTTGAAATCTTATAGCAAACGAACTATTGAATGACTTGATCTTATTCTACGCTTAACTATAGGAGTGTGTCCATCACATCATTCTTCTAATGATATGACCTTGTTATTACTGACATCCAATGTCCATGATCAGGAAACCATGATCATCTATTAATCAACAAGCTAGTCTAACAAGAGGATTTACTAGGGACTCTTTTATGTTTAGAAAACACACAAGTATTAATGTTTCCTGTTAGTACAATTATAGCATGGGATGTAAACATTTATCATAAAAATAAAGATATGATAATAACCACTTTATTATTGCCTCTTGGGCATATCTCCAACAGTCTCCCACTTGCACTAGAGTCAATAATCTAGTTTTAAACCTTTGTGCATTCAACACCTATGGCTTTCCGGTGTTGTATATACATGATTGCTAGTGGTTAACTAATTTTCGGATCCGACACTTTCAGGTTTGTGTGTAATTGCATGTCTTTGCGTCTCTATGCATCACTCATTCTCTAATGAGATGGCTTTGTATAAATTTGGTTCTTTGGTGAGACCTTTAGTTCCTTAGGATCAAACCATGTCGATACAATAAATATATCTTCATAGTACTAGCCCTCTATGAACCACACCAAGTTTGATAACAAACTACTTGACACAACTGCCCTCTTTTGCTACTACAATAACAATCATATACTTAGCCTTTTGTTGTAGTATCTGTCACAATGTCTTAACTTTGGAACTCAACCAAGTCTGTTATGGAATATCCTTTCCATTACATTGTGCCACCTATAGTATAAATTGAGATAAACTTAATTTGTACTTTGTGACAAAACTAGTATCAATGTAATACTTTACAATGAACTATCTATCTATTTATCACCTCTACAAAAATAACATATTCTTAGTTCTTCCAATAGATCATAAGAATATCCTTACTATTGTCCAATGATCATCTTTATGAATCATTCTGGTATATGCTCATAACATTTAGAGTATAGGACATATCTGGATGTGTACTTATCACAGTATGATTAAAAAAATACTCTTTGTGATTTCATTCATCAAGTATCAAAAATACTTGAATCTTTGTTTCACTTACCAAGTGTTGATACACTTGAATTTCGATTTAATCCTTTCTGTGTGGCAAGAACCTTTCTTGTCATTTCCATATTGAACTCATTCAATATCTCATCTATGTACATTTGGCACAACCATATTAGCGTCTCAATCTATACATATAGATATTGATGCCAAACATTTAGATTTTTCCCTAAGTATTTCATCGAGATGAAATTCTTAACTTGTGTCAATAAAATATACATCATTTCTAATCAACAATATGCCTTTCACATAATGCATTATAAATATGTCTTAGAGCTCCCACTTAATTTCGTGCAAATGCAAGCATCTTCATCGCCTCCGATGAAATTAAACCTTTTAACAGTTTCATCACGGTGAAGATTCCAACTCCGCGATGCTTACTTCAACCATTGAAGTATGCATGCTCTTTTAGCATCCTTTGAATCAACAGAACCCTTTGGATCGTGTCATGTACACGTCTTAGGTGATAGTTCTATTAGAAGAACTTTGTTTTGTTTGTTCAACTACCATATAACAAAATTATATGTAGCGGTTTCTACATTAATTCGTCTAGACTAAATATCGAACATTGTCGTAAACTCTTTTCCTGACATGTTGACTATTTCATAGATGTGAAACATCCATGCATATTTATAAATCCATATACAACCGGTAGGTTTTACACCTTTCCAGAGGGTCTTCCAAGTTTAAAGCTTGATTTCTCATGTATGGAACTATCACGGATTTTATGGCTTCAAGCCATTTTGACGGAGTCAGGGCCCATCATCGCTTCTTTGCATGTAGTCGGTTCATCATTGTAAAATAACGATTTAACTCTCAAATCTTAGTATTTGATTGTTTACCCGACCTACTTGGTTCAATAGGAACTTAGACCTCCGTGACCACTACCTTTGACGCGCGTGAGCCATGAGCGTTGTTGCTGCCTCCGGAACACTTTCCGGCGTTGCGCAACTCAACACATATTAGCTAAAGTTCAATAACTTTACCAAAGTTCTATAGTCCTCCCACTTAATTTTTCACGAATTTTTTTCTAAAGAAACTTGACGTTCTAAGCGACAAACACTTTTGTCTTCGGTGTTCTAGAGGAATAACCAATGGTTATTCGAAATAACCTACAAAGACATGCTCATCCGACTTTGGTTGTAAACATTTTACTTATGCATAGCATACCAATGTTTAAGAAAGAACAACTTGGGTTTTATCCCATACCATGACTTATATGGTGTCATTTCAACGGATCACTATGGAGCTCTAATGGCTCAGATGATGTAGAGCTCGTTGGAATCCCAAGAGGAAGGTATGATGAGCACAACAACAAGTTTCCCTCAGTTGTGAATCCAAGGCTATTGAACTAGTAGGAGAAAGGAAACAACTCCCAAGGTGTTGCTAGCAACATGGAACCTCCACAACACAACTACAATACTTTGCCCCAACTTACAGTGAGGTTGTCAATCTCACTGGTTTTGCTGAAAACAAAGGATTAAACGTATAGTGTGGAAGATAGTATTTGCTTGTGGTAATTGCAGAAAGTAAACAATAAAATAGTAAACGATAGATGGAATATCAATGGAAAGGAATGGACCGGGGTCCACAGTTCACTAGAGGTGTTCTCCATAAGATAAATAACATGTTGGGTGGACAAATTACAATAGGGCAATTGACAAATTGAGAATGCATAACAATGCATGTACTAGACATCTTGATCTCTACAAGATTTGTTTGGGCATTACAACATAATACATAGATCGTAATCCAACTGCATCTATGACTAATAATCCACCTTTAGGTTATTGTCCGTTCTAGTATTAAGTTGCAAGCAACAGATAATTGCATTAAGCAAAGTGTGTAAAGTAAACAATACAATTGCCCTTGGACAAAGGATTGTTGTTTTCTCCCTAGTAGCAACAACACATCTACAACCTTAGAGATTTATGTCACTCCCCAGATTACTAGAGGCATGAACCTACTATCGAGCATAAATACTCCCTCTTAGAGTCACAAGCATCTACTTGGCCAAAGCATATACTAGCAACAGAGAGCATGCAAGATCACAAATAACATAGACATGATAGAATCAATAATCAATATGATATAGTACTCAATATTTATCGGATACCCGCAAACACAACATGTGGCATTACAAATAGATGATCTTGATCATGAACGGAGCTCACAAGATCTAAACATGATAGCACAAAATAGGAGAAACAACCATCTAGCTACTGTATGGACCCGTAGTACAAGGGTGAACTACTCACACATCACTTCGGAGGCTGGCATGGTGATGAATAAGGCCTCCGAGACGATCTCTCCCCTCTGGCAGGGTGCCGGGAAGAGTTTCAGATCCCTCCCAATGTAGGGATGGAGATGGCGGCGGCTTAAGACTTTTTCGTGGATTTATGATAGGGTACTTAGGGTTTCTGCCTCGGGGGGTTTATATAGGCAAAGGGGCAAGGTCGGTGGATGCCCGAGGGGCCCACACCATCTCTAGGCGCGGCCAGGGGTGGGCCCGTGCCTAGGGTAGGTGTGGCCGCCTCGTGGCTCCTCTTCGTGCCTCCTTTGGTCTCTGTGTCATGTCGGAAAAATAGGAACTTCGGCTTTTGTTTTGTCCAATTCCGAGAATATTTCTTTACTAGCTTTTCTAAAACCAAAAATAGCAAAAAATAGGCAACTGGCACTGAGGCATCTTGTTAATAGGCTAGTTCCAGAAAATGTATAAAAATGCCTCAAAGTGTAGACAAAACATAAGATAGTTGGTACAAAACAAGCATGGAGCATCAAAAATTATAGATACGTTTGAGACGTATCAAGCATCCCCAAGCTTAACTCCTGCTCATCCTCGAGTAGGTAAGTGATAAAAAGAATAATTTTTGAGGTGACATGCACCATCACAATCTTGATCAAGGTATTGTAAAGCATTGATAAATGGGATCAAAGTACTCTAAACATGAACATGAAAGATATATTTCTAACAATAAGACATAGCAACTATGTTGTAACATGAAAGACAATACAAACAAAGGATCATGAATAATGCTTTGAAAGACGTTTGTTTGTTTCACATATAGAAAGCATAGCAAGAGTGGTATTCAGCTTGTCCTTCATGGAATAGCAAAACATAAATGCATAGGACACCTTCAAAGTTTATAAGGGTGACTAGATACAAATAATTTAAGAACAAGCAATACCATAATTATGGATCAATCAATAATAAGTTTTGGGACAATGCACATTGAACTAAGAATGACAACTATGCTCTCTTAATTGGTGCATAAAGATAGAAGATGGAGACTCAACATAAAGTAAAAAAGAAAGGCCCTTCACAGAGGGAAGTAGGGATTTCAAGTTTCATAAAGAGATTCCAAAAATTATGGTACTTACTAGCTTTCAGCTCTCATTGCCCCTTGAAGGGAATATGCCCGAGAGGCAATAATAAAGTGGTTATTATCGTATTCCTTGTTTATGATAAATGTTTATTTTGCATGCTATAATTGTATTAATACGGAAACGTTAATATATGTGCGTTTAATAAACAAACAGAAAGTTCCTAGTTATGCCTCTCTTATAAACTAGCTCGTTGATTAACAAGATGATCAAGGTTTCCTGATCATGGACATTGGATGTTGTTAATAACAGGATCACAACATTAGTGTAATGGTGTGGTGAACATTCATCCGAAGTATAGCATTACGATCAAAGTCATTGAGTTTATATTGCTATAACAACTTACTAAGTGATCCTAATCCTTAGACCATGAGATCATGTCAATCACTAACACCGGAAGAGTTTCTTAATAACATCAAACGTCACACCGTAACAGGGTGATTATAAAGATGGATTCAGAACTAATAAAGTGTTATGTTGAGGCCCATGGATCGAGAGTGGAATTTGTTCATCCCGATGACGGATAGATATGCTCTGGGGCCTCTCGGTGATATCACATTGATTAGCTTGCAAGCAAGTGATTTGATCACTAGAATGTTATATCACGGGAACGAGAAAAGAGTGCATGTCGATAACGAGATCAAACTAGGTATGGAGATACCGATGATCGAATCTCGGGCATGTAATATATCGCGAAACAAAAGGATTAAGATACTAGCGTAAAAGGTTCCGACGATCACAAGAAAGTCATCGTTGAATGTGTGGGAGTCAGTATGGGTCTCCAGATCCCGCTTCTGATTATTGATCCGAGAGGGGTCTCGATCATGTCCGCATTATTCACGAACCGTAGGGTGACACACTTAAGATACACCGACATCCAATTGGAGCAAAAGTTTCATGCCGAAAAGAAAAGGAAAGCGCAGGAATTTATTTCACTAGACACCGAAACTGTTTCGGTTGAAATTGCTGAAACTGGTTCTGCATGTGAAATGGAATACTAGCAAGGGGTTTTATGTGAATGTTATTAAAGTAATTAACAAAATTCTGAATAAATAAATAAAAGAGTTTTATTTAAATGAGAGCTTGCATTAAATTTGGTGGAAATTTAATGCATGTGAGTGGATTTTTGAGTGGAGGCTTTTTTAATGGGAGTGGAGGCTTTTCATTTTGAGTGGGAGCTCCACCCACATGAATGTGGAAGAGGTGGGGGCAGCCCCCATGGCTGGGCGCCATGCCCCTTGGGTGCCCCCCTCTCCCCTATAAAAGGCCCCCCTCTCCTCCTCTCACACCACACCTCCTCGTGAAGGATCTCTCTCCCCCTCTAGAATTTATCCCCCATGGTCTCGGACTAGCGAGATACATGTTCCCGGTGGCTTTTCGTCAAGAAAGAGTTGTGCTTCCGCTGCATCGCTGGAGCGAGGAGGCGGAGGTTGATCGGTGCCTCGAACGTGTGTGCGAGCACGGATGCGCTGCTGTTTTGCGGCGCTAGGACTTCCTCTCGATATTGAGATCGGCAAGAGATCGTCTACATCAACCACGAGTTTGGACTCGTTAAGCTTTGTCGGTCTTCAAGGGTATGTTCTCTACGGATATACATCCGCCCGTTGTTTGTATCTAGTAGATAGATCTTGGTACATAGTTGTTCCCATCGTAGGAAATTTTTTGTTTTCTATGCTGCGAACCCTATACCCCTATCATAAGCATCTTGAAGTTATTAAGGTTAAAGTGAGGCAAGTATGAGTTATATGCTTGAAAGATCATAAGTTGAAAGGCTCATGCCCCTTGAGTACGAGTACCAGACCTCATGCTACTCAACTTTGTTCACCATCAAGTTCTTGTCATTGTAAATGTATGTGTATCATAGAGAACCGCCAATGGGGTACCCATTTCCCCATGACACAGGAGCTATCCCATATCAAAATGACAAGGCAACAGACAGTGAGCATCTCAGCGATCTTTTTATTTACTATTTGCATAGTTTTTTATTGAGGATGCTTCATCGAATGCCACTATGGTTATCCTGCAAGTTTCCACCATGATTAGGCATGGATTAGGCTAGCTGCCCAGGCATTTCTCTAACACATATACATACTCCATGGACTTACAAGTTACCATCTTATTTCACACTACCGACATCCATAAATAAAAGAACATGATATCAACTAAATAAATAAGTGCAATGTCGAAAGCGTACCCCATGAAAGCATGATTTTGCTAACTCCCAACTTATAATTTTCAAGCACACAAGCATCATAAGATTTTCACAATGGTTCAAGTTTATTAAGTGCAAGAAATAAAATGTGCCATCAAGTTTGTGAGAGCTTTAATCACTAATTTTCACATAACAAAAGTTTAATTTGGAAGATAGATAAACACATGAATATACTTGGAATAGTGTAACACACCATGTATAGGAGTTTATAGTGGAATCTTTGGAATAACTTGGTTTCTTGGGAGTTGGATGCACGAGTAGAGCTTATACTCAGTACAGGTGGAGGCCAGCAAAAGACTGGGAGCGACCTACTAAGAGAGCAATAATGGCCATAATCATGCAGAGCGACAAAACATTATTAATTAAAGCATAAAGTGATATCACAGGTCAAAAACTAAATGATCATAGAGGCTAAGGTGACTGGTTCATAGTCTTAACATGGTGTAAGCATGTGCCAAGTCAACCCAAATAAAGCATCAAAGGAGAATACCACATTATTATGCTTTTGTATGCTAAAACAACGCATGATTCTTTCATTGCACATTAAGCAATATCAACTGTTTGAAACAAGTCATGCTACAACAATAATTACTAAGTATATGGTCAAAGCAACATCTAACATGACATGATAAAGTCTAAGCCATAGTCAAAACAAGCTTCCTTTTGTTCCATCATAAGCATCAAACTTCCTACTCTCTTCCAACACCAATCGACTTATTTGAAACAACTCACAAAGATAATAATCAATAAAAACCAGTGAGTTTGTCTCACAAATCTACAAAGAAGAACTAAAAAGTTCTAAGCTAAAAGCATAAGAAAACTGAAGCTAAACATAGTGCTAGCAAAAGAGAACACTCATAGAACAATAAGAGTGAAAACTAAAGTGTTCTAGGCAATGAAGAACTAGGTGTGAATTATCCAAAAGAAGTGTGTTGGGGTCCAACCAATTTATTGCAGAAAACCAAGCAAAATAAAACTAAAAACAAAAACAAAGACGCTCCAAGAACAACATATAGTGCATGAAGCAAAAATAAAGTGTTTTGAAAGAAGACCTGAGATTTTTATTGATGAAGAAGGGGATGCCTTGGGCATCCCCAAGCTTTGACGCTTGTACCTCTTGAATATTTCTTGGGGTGAAACAGGTGGCATCCCCAAGCTTGAGCTCTTGTACATACTTCATCTCATCACATCATTCTCTCCCTACACTTGAAAACTTCCTTCATACAAAACTTCACACAATCTTCATTAGCAACATTAGTGTATTCGAGATAATAAGCCTTTAGGTTTAGTTTCAACTCAAGTAAACCATCAATTAAAACATAAGCTACTGTACCAAATCCTTTTAAAAGCTCAAGTAATCAAAGAGAACTAAAAAATAAACCGATTAAGAGGCAAATGCAAATAATGGCAGAAATCTGTCAAAACATACCAGCATGTAAAGACCAATTTTTTCGAAAATCTTCCGTTGCTCAAATAAAAAAAATGAAAAACTAATGAAAGTTATATAATAACCTGGGGCATAAGCACAAAAACTATAAGCTCAATCCGACGTACTGGGATTTTTCACGATTGTTTATAGTGAAGCATAGAAATCTGTTTCAGGACAGCAACTTCCCCAAATCTTACTTCCCTCTCATTAGAGGTCATTCTTGGCACAAAAACCACACAAAAAGGATAAGGAGAGGTTTTTACAGAGGCAATAACTTCCAAGACTCAACAAAGGAAAAACTTACTGGAAATAAAAATTGGGTTATCTCCCAAGAGTGCTTTTCTTTAACACCTTTCAGCTAGGCATAGAAAGCAAGAATCAAGTATTTTTTAATGAAGAAGCACCAACATCAAATTTTATTTTAATAATAGATTCAAAAGATAGCTTCTATCTTTTTTAGGGAAGTGTTTTATACCTTTCTTGATTGGGAATTGATATTTAATGGTGCATTCCTTCATATAAATAATGGCACCAACAGTTTTAAGAAAAGGTCTTCCCAAAATAATAGGACAAGAAGCATTGCATTCAACATCCGAAACATAGAAATCAACAGGGACAAAGGTATTGTTAACCATAATAAGAACATTATTAATTTCCCCCGTTAGTTTCTTTTTAGTATTATCATCAAGATGGACATCCAAATAACAATTTTCCAATGGTGGCAAATCAAGCATTTCATAAATTTTTCTAGGCATAATAGAGACACTAGCACCAAGATCACATAAAGCTTTGAGATCAAAATCATTCACTTTCATATTAATGATGGGTTCCCAACCATCTTCTAATTTCCTAGGAATAGAAGCTTTATGTTTCAAATTTTTTTATTTAATTTTCATGAGAGCATTTGTAATGTGTTTTGTAAAAGCCATATTCATAGCACTAGCATTAGGACTTCTAGCAAGCTTTTGTAAGAACATAATTACTTCATAAATATTTCAACCATCAAGATCAAAATCAAAATTATCATTCAAGTCAGTAGAGCTATTGTTTCCCATATTTCGAATTTTTTTAGCATTTTTATTGGAAAATGTTCCATTGGGTTTAGGCATTGTTTCAAAAGGAATGGGGTCTTTAGGTGGTTTGCTAGCATCAACATTGCTAGTGGTGGTAATAGTACAAATTTTAGTCATACTACTATTTCTAGCAATTTCATCTTCTCTTTCCCACCTAGCATGCAATTCAGCTAACATTCTAACATTTTCATCAATTCTAACTTGTATGGCATTAGTAGCAGCAAAGGGGTTTTCCATAGTTTCAGGTTTAGCAGCCATTTTATTAATCAAAGAAGATTGTGCTTCAGACAAAGATAAAATATTTTTTTAGCATTCGAAAGCTTTTCCTCAACAGTTTTATTGAAGGCGGTTTGTTTATTAATAAAATCCTTAAGCATGATTTCAAGTTCAAAGGGTGCACTTCTATTGTTGTTGTAGGAATTTCCATAAGAATTACCATTATTAGGAGGATATTTCCTATAATTATTATTACCAACATTATTCCTATATGCATTGATACGTCGGAAACATATCTATAATTTTTGATGTTCCATGCTTGTTTAGTATCTACTTTGCTTTGCTTTGTCTACACTTTGAGGTGTTTTTATATGTTTTCTGGAACTAACCTATTAACAAGTTGCCATAGTGTCAGTTTCCTGTTTTCTTCTATTTTTGGTTCCAGAAAGGCAGAAAATAATTATTCTCGAAATTGGACGGGACAAAAGCCAAAGTCAATATTTTACCGTGGGCAACACGAAGCCAGAATACGAGACGGAGGGGCGCTACAGGGTTGCCACACCCCCTAGGTGCGGCCAAGCCTGGCCCGCGCCTGGGCAGGGTGTGGGCCCCCTGGGCACCCCCCTGCCTCGCCTCTTCGCCTATAATAAGCCCCGATGCAGAAACCCTAGGCAGCCGGTCAAAATTCCACAAAACCGTCTGTAGCCGCCGCCACCATCGTCCCTAGATCGGGGGAATCTGAAGTTCTTCCCGACACCCTGCCGGAGGGGAGATCATCCCGGAGGCCTTCTTCTCCGGTATGAAGAGTGAGTAGTTCCACCTTGGACTACAGGTCCATGTAGTAGCTAGATGGTTGTATCTCCTCCTTGTGCTTTCATGTATAGATCTTGTGAGCTCCGTTCATGATCAAGATCTAATCCATTTGTAATCATGCATGTTGTGTTTGCGGGGATCCGATGGATATTGAGATTATTATGTTAGTTTGGTTAATGATTTTGTCTATTTGATTCTATCATGTCTGTGTTTTTTGTGGTCTTGTATGCTCTCCGTTGGTAGTGGCTATCTTGGCCGAGTAGTTGCTAGTGACTCCAAGAGGGGTATTTATGCTCGATAGTGGGTTCATGCCTCTAGTTTCCAACGGAAGTGACAGAAATCTCTTCGGTTGTAGATGTGTTGTTGCCACTATGGAGAAAACAATGGTTTATTGTTCATGGACCAAGTGGATTGTTTACCTTATACACTTTGCTTAAAGCAGTTGTCTATTGCTTGCAACTTAATACTGGAGGGGGTTCAGATGATAACCTGAAGGTGGACTTCTAGTCATAGATGAAGTTGGATGGCGGTCTATGTATCTTGTTGTATTGCCCAATCGAATCTCATAGGATCTTTCTGACTAGTATTGCATTGTTATGCCTTGCTTAGTTCCTGTCAATTGCCCTGCTGTAATGTTTTTACCCTTCATGCCATGTTGTTTATCTAAGGAGAGCACCTCTAGTGAACTATGGACCCCGGTCCAATCTTTACCACTGATACATCTTCCACTGTTACTGTTTACTTGCTGCAAATCACCATTACCTTCCACACCATACAGTTAATCCTTTGTTACAGCAAACCGATGAGCTTGACAACCTCACTGTTCGTTGGGACAAAGTCTTGAGTTTGAGTTGTGCAGGTTTCCATGTTGCTTGCAACACCTTTGAGACGTTTCATTCCTCCTTCTGGTTCGATAACCTCGGTCTCTACTGAGGGAAAACTTGCTGCTGTGCTCATCACACCTTACTCTTGGGGTTTCCAACGAAGTGCACCACGCACAGCCAACATGCATTGTTGCTAAAATTATTATTTCTAATGAAATTCACATCAACTTGCTCTTCTTGAGCAACCAGAGAGGCTAAAGGAACATTATTTGGATCAATATGAGCTTTTCCACTAACAAGCATAGACATAATAACATCAATTTTATCACTCAAGGAGGAAGTTTCTTCAACAGAATTCACCTTCTTACCTTGTGGAGATTTGTTAGTGTGCCATTCAGAATAATTAACCATCATATCATCAAGGAGTTTTGTTGCAGCACCCAAATTGACGGTGAAAGGATCGTATGGGCACCTAGAGGGGGGGGGGGTGAATAGGTGCTACTTCAAATTTTCTTCTTTTTCAAATTAAGGTTCGACAATAAGGTAAATTCTCTAGATAATGCAACTATGGTGAATTTACCTATATGGCAATTATGCAAGGACTACCACAGCACAAGGTAGTAGCAAGTAAGTAAGGTGCGGTAAAGGATAGAGGTAACCGAAGAGTGGACGCGGAGACACAAGGATTTGTTTCCCGTAGTTCCTTCCTTTTGAGGGGAAGTACGTCTACGTTTGGAGAGGGGGTGGTTTCAAACCACCAACGCCACGAGAGGCCTCCCTTGTTCTCCGATGAATCTCACCCCAACGGGATCGATTCACCTTCCACTATATCGGCAACCTTCAAGGTGGAAGCCGGCACCGTTACAAGTTTGGGCACACATCGACAACTTAATCGGAGGCTCCCAAATACAAGCAAGTTGTCAAAGCAATCAAAGACAAGCTTGTAAGAACCAAAACAAGAACTAGGGTTTCCAAGAAAACACTAGAGCAAAGGGGCCCTCAATGAAATGAGGGGGAAATGAAGATATCTTTTGGTGAAGTAGTAGATGGGGGCCTCCTCCTTCGATTCCCCAAAGATCAAGGACTTTGGGTGGTTGAATGAGGAGATCTTCAAGAATGGGTGGCTCCAATGGACTCCAATGGTGGTCTTTGACTTAAATGAGCTGAGCACTTTGTCCCAAGGTAGGTGGAGGGGTATTTATACCCCTCCACGAATTATGGCCGTTGGAGTCATTAATGCACCGGTAGTACCGGTACTCAAGCGGTAGTACCGCTTGCAAGCGGTACTACCGGTCAAGTACCGGACCAGGTACCGGAGGAGCTTCAGTTCATCAACTTTCTTCAGTTTTGGGCGGTATCGCCCTTGCGGTACTACCCCCAAGCGGTAGTACCGGTCGTAGGACGCGGTACTACCGGTCTAGGCGGTAGTACCGGTCCCAAGTACCACTTGGTCCTGACCAAAACGGAGAGGAGTGAGTGTTAGTCAGTATGCCCCGGTACTCCCGAGCGGTACGACCGTGTCAAGCGGTAGTACCGCTTGTATCAAGCGGTACTACCGGTTGGACCGGTAGTGCCGCTCCGTGGTACCGGGTGATACTGACTAGCACACACCCTTATCAGTTTTGGACAGTGCCAACCGGTACTAGAACCGTGGTACCGGTTGGAACGGTGGTTTTTCGCAAAGGGAATTGATATGCACATATTTGTGACACCTCTTATCAAACCTGTGATACACTTAGCACACAGTTAAACCGATAAGTGTGTTGTTATCAAACATCAAAATCAGAGGGATAGGAAAATGCTCTTTCAGTCTCCCCCTTTTTGGTGTTTGATGACAATACACTTTTGCAAGATGATTTTAATAGAAAACATATGGAATTTGTAAAATAGAGACGGGGCTCCCCCTAGATGAGTAGAGACAACCTCCCCCTCTATTTTACAAACCCAACGTGGGTGCACAAATATTGATACTAGCATGTGAATTCATACCTTTGCATAATAAAATGTGATGATGAGAAATATATAGACAATAGATAACGCATATCATCACAAGATGGATCCAATGAAATAAACCACTTAGTCTCATAAGATGGATCCAAGACATAACCACATAGTCTCACACATAAAACATAGTCTCATACATAACTAGAGGGAAATCGAAGTTCACAAGCAATAAAAGGATCAAGATAAGAACGAGCTTGTGACTTCCCATGCAACACCCGTGCCTAAAGACCCGTGCCTAAAGTGCAACTTCTCCCCCTTTGGCATCAAGACGCCAAAAAGGGACATGTGCAAAACTACCGTCCCAACGGTCAATCATCCTCCTCCTCCTCCTCATCCTCAAGGTCCTCCTCATCCTTGTAAGGGGGTGGGGCGCGGTGCGAGGAAGAGACATCATCGTCCCAACGGCTGTGCTGAGAGATCCACTGATCTTCTAGAGTGATGTTGTTCTCGGACCCCTCGGAGATGGTTAAACCCTGAGTAGACATCATTTCCTTCTGCCGAGCACTGGCTTTCTTGGCATACACATGCGCCTCATACATGCGCTTCTGGTTGTCAACCTGGAAGCAGAAGATCTTCTTGAGCTTGACCTCCATCCTTTTGGCCCAAGAGGGCTTAGCATTCTTGCGAAGAGAGACAACATAATCAGTGTCATGACCACTGTCAGCATCCTCAGAGTCATCCTCATCTTCCTCACCCGCTGCAACGCGAGGTTTAGCATGTGTCTTGATCTTGAGTGCCTTTGGCCTGTGCACAATGAGAGAGCGAGTGGAGAATGTCCTAGCAATGACGGGGAACTTTGACACAATGAGGGCCATAATATAAGGAGCAAATGGCGGAACCCTCCGAGAGTGTGCGGCAGCAACCATCTCATTTCATATGAAGTCTGACACATCAATAGGAGTGCCTGAGTCTCGGTTGAGGAAGGTGTTGAACAACAAGTCAACAGAGAACCCATGTATCTCATCCTTGTTGCCCGCACGAGGAGCAACAGTCTCACGGAAAATGCGATGGAGAATGTCATATGTGGGGAGATCCTTGATCTTGCCAGCGACCCCACGGCCCCGAATATACAAAGGTGTAAGGACATCCTTTTTAGAGGGATGATCCCGCATGTGACAGCGAAAACCACAAGGATCGTCCCGGCCGCGATCTTCATACCCCAAGATTGCAGCAAACTCCGCTAGTGTAGCTTCCTTGACAGCACCTTGAGTCATCCAGGTAATCTTCCGAGTGCGGCCAGTGTGAAAATGTGCAGTGGCATAAAACTGGCAAATAAGGAGGGGATCATAGTCATACTGAAACTCCATAATGGGGAACAAGCCAAGGTGAGAGCAGATTTCCTTAGCTTTAGCAAAGTAGTCAATATTCTTGTCAATGTGCCCCATGTCAATCCACTGTTGAGGCACCACCATCTGGATATTGGTCAAAAGAACCTCATGATAAACACGCTCTTGGAAATCATCATAGAAGAAACTGTCTTCCCTTGCCTCGCTCTGGTTGCGGGAGTATGCATTTTCAATCCGGAGAGCCCTAAACTCTGACTCAGAGATGTCTGATAGTTTCCTTGGCCCAGATGGCCTAGAGCTGAGACTTTTGGTACGCCCAGTGGAAGGGGGGCGAGAGGGAGGGGCGCTGCCACGCCCAGCAGAGCGCTTGGTAACCCCTTCACGACCCCCACGACCACCTCGAGTGGCAGGCAACTTGGAACGGTGTCTTCGCTATGGCATAACCTCTTCCTCAGACTCCGTCTCTTCCTCAACAATCTCACGGCTAGTCTTGGAACGCTTGCGTGCACCCCGAGAACCACCTGTATCTGTGAAAGCACGAGGGAGGATAGCAAGGGGGTAAGGGCACAAGAATCAAAAGAACCAAACGAGAGAATCTAGTATTTAAGCAGAAAAATGCGGTCAGTTTGGGCCGGTACTACCGGACCTGACGACCGGTAGTACCGCTTGCAAGCGGTAGTACCAGAAAATGTTCCGGTACTACCGGTTGAGCGGAACAAGATCATCAGATCTAATGGAAACGGACCAAATTGACGGCATTGAACTACAAATAGATGATTCTACTCGGTAACAAGGAAGCATATGGCAATACAACCTTTCAAAAAGTCAATTTCTCCACAAATCTAAGCCAAAACCTAGATCTAATGGGGACATCAAATGGGGAGAGAAAGGGCGGTTGTACCAGGATCCATGGCGGTGGAAAGAGGTGGGAGCCCGCCAAGAGGCCGAATCCACGAGGAATCCGGGGAGAGGAGGGCGCGACAGGGCTCCGGCGGCTTCAAGGTCTCCTGCGGCGGCGCGGGTATGAGTGGAGGGAGTGGGGATGAATGGGGCACTGAGGGGTGCCTCCCCACGCGCGTCCAATATATACCAGGAAAACGCCGACCGGTAGTACCAGTTGCTGAAGCGATAGTACCGCTCATAAGCGGTAGTACCGGTTCCCCAACCGGTAGTACCGGTGACTGGTAGTACCGGTGACCGGTAGTACCGGACATGTGGGCGGTAGTACCGTTCCTGGAGCAGTTCTTCTAGGAGACGACCTGGGAACTACCCAGGTCCGGTAGTACCGCTCCCACATCCGGTAGTACCGGTCCCATCTGATTCCAAATGCCAGGAAACAAGGATGATTCTTGTGCAGATAGAGAGAGGGTTTTCGTGAGGGAGTAAGGAGGCTTGGGTTAAGACAAGTGAGCTGGGAAGCACATGCACTCTAAAAATCAAGAAAAAGGAAGTTCCAAAACCAAACTAGAATGCATGATGTTGGAATTATGCCCTAGAGGCAATAATAAAGATATTATTATTATAATTCTTGTTCATGATAAAGTTTATGTTCCATGCTAGAATTGTATTAAGCGGAAACTTTAATACTTGTGTGGTTTGTAAACAACACCGTGTCCCTAGTACGCCTCTATGGACTAGCTCATTGATCAATGATGGTTAAGGTTTCCTAACCATAGACATGAGTTGTCAATTGATAATGAGATCATATCATTGGGAGAATGATATGGTGGATAGACCCAAACAAAGCAGAGCAATTAGATCGTGTCATCGTGTTCGTCTTTGCGAAGCTTTTCCTATGTCAAATATTGTATTCCTTAGACCATGAGATAATGCAACTCCCTGGTATCGGAAGAAAGCTTTGAGGTCATCAAACGTCATCCTATGAGAGGGTGATCATAAAGGTGTCTCTCAGGTGATCGGAAAGTATCTGTTGGGTTGTATGTATCGAGATGGAATTTGTCCCTCCCAAGTCGGAGAGATATACTTCGGGCCCACTCGGTAATCGATATCAAAACCGCTTGCAAGCATGTGGTTAAGGAGTTAATCACAAAGTGATATCGGATTACGGAACGAGTAAAGTACTTGCTGTGAACGAGATTGAACTAGGTATGACGGTACCGACGATCGAATCTCGGGCAAGTAAAATATCGCGAGACGAAGGGAATATATATATGGGATTGATTGAATCCTGGCATCGTGGTTCATCCGATATGATCATCGATGAATGTGTGGGAGTCAATATGGGTGCCCAGACCCCGCTGTTGATTATTGATAGAAGATCATGTCTGCATATTCTCGAACCCGCAGGGTCACACACTTAACGTGTCTCGATGCTAGGATAGATTGGATAATTGGTTTATGAAATTTTTTTCGGAGTCTCGGATGGGATCCGGGATATCACGAGAGGTTCCGGAATGGTCCGGAGAATAAGATTCATATAAGGCAGTGCAGTTTTTGGAGTTCGGAATTGTTCCGGGTTAATCGGTATTGTACCGGAAGCTTCTAGAACCTTCCAGAAGGGGACCAACGTGGCCCCACCTTCCGGGAGGGGGCATGGGCCTATGAGGGAGTGTCCTGGCCGCATTGGGCCAGGGGCACAAGGCCCCATAGGGCCCAGCCGATTCTAGAGAGATTTGACTCGTTTAAATCTCGGGATAGAATTTCTAGATAAGGGAGAGTTTAAATCGTTTAAACTAGAGATAGGATTTCTAGATAAGGGAGAGTTTAAATTGTTTAAACTAGAGATAAGCTTGGAGGAGGGGCAAGGGCTGGCTGCCCCCCCTCTATATATAGAGGGGTGGTGCGCCCCCTCCCCCCCACACCTTCCTCCAAGCCCTAGCAGCCTTGCTACCTTCCTCTCTCCCTCCCGACTATTTGTAGGCGAAGCCCTGCAGCAGAAATTCTCCACCATATACACCACGCCGTCGTGTTGTAGATCCAATCTATCTCTCCACCATACTCGCTGGTCCGAGGAAGGAGGAGACGTCGAGGTGCTGCACGTGTGCATCTCACGGAGGCACCGCCACTTGTGGTGCTAGATCGGATCGGATCGCGAGGAGGAGAAGCGAGTACGACTACATCACCCACGTTCCGACGAACGTTCCGCTGTGCGAATCTTCAAGGGTATGAAGATCTAATCCAATCTCTCTCGTTGTTTGCATCTCCTAGATTAGATCTTGGCTTTCCCTCTGTTCGCTCCGTAGAAAATTTTGATTTAGTATGCCGCGAAACCCTTCAGTGGTATCAGAGCTAGATCTATGCGTAGATGTGTTTCACGAGTAGAACGCAACATGGTTGTTGCGGGCGTTGATGTTTTCTGTTGCAAGCCTCTTGTTTGTGTTCTTCTTATGACGCGGGATAGTGAGATTGAAGCGGTCCAGGCCAACCTTACGCGACGTCGTTCGCGAGACCGGCTCCGCACTTGACGTTCGGCTTGTACCACACATGCGGTTGGTGGATGTCAGTTTCTCTCACTATAGTTGTCATGGGATTAACACCGGAGTTTGGCAACCATAATATCACCGTTGTGGCTTTCCGTAGGTAAGAATCGTTCTTAGCATCTACTCCCATAAGCCACGTAAAACATGCAACAACAAAGTAGAGGCGTCTAACTTGTTCTTGCAGGGAGTGTTTTCTGTGATATGGTATGGCCCAAGATGTGATGTGTATATTGTATGCGATGATCATGTTTTGTAATGTTTCACGACTTGCATGTCGATGAGTACACAACCGGAAGGAGCCATATGGTTGTCTTTATAATTGTGTATGACCTGCGAGTCAACTTCTTATACGCCATGTAATAGCTTTACTTTATCGCTAAGTAGTTAGCAATAGTTGTAGTTGCTATTCGTGGTGGAGGCAATCATGGTGGAGTGATGGAGATCATGCCGGAACGCACAAGATGGAGATCATTGCGCGAGGATTGGCTATACCATGTCACATAAAGTTATATGCATGTGATGTTTATCCCTTTATGTATCTTATTATGCTTAGATCGCGACGGTAGCATTATAAGATGATTCCTCACTTAAAGATCAAGATAAAAACCGTGTTCTCCCCAAGTATGCACCGTTGCGAAAGTTCGTCGTTTCCAAGCATCACGTGATGATCGGGTGCTATAGACTCTACGCTCACATACAACGGGTGCAAGCCAGTTTTTGCACACGCGGAAATACTTGGGTCTAACTTGACGAGCCTAGCATGTACAGACATGGCCTCGGAACACAAGAACCGAAAGGTTAAGCATGAGTCATATGAATGATATGATCGACACTTCGTTGTCCACCATTGAAACCACATCTCTTCTCGTGATGATCGGATTAGGTGTGGTGAATTTGGATCGTGTTCACTAAACAACTTGAGGGATGTTGAATTTAGTGGGAGTTCATCTAGTAATTTGATAAGTTGAACTATTTATCATGAACATAGTCTAAATTGTACTTGCAAATACTGTAGATCACATGGCCAAATCCAACTTCAACTTCAACATTTTTGCTGAGAAAGAAAAGCTTAGGAACAATGGGTCTAACTTCACCAATTGGTTCCGCAATCTAAGAATCATTCTGTCTGGCGGACAAAAGGACTATGTCCTTGGTAAAGCGTTAGGTGACCCCCCTGCTGCAACTGCGCCGGCTGATGAGAAAGCTGTCTATCAGTCGCGCAAAGATGATTATGGTGTGATTAAGAGCACCATGTTGTTTGCCATGGAACCGGAGCTTCAAAATCGTTTTGAAACCTATCCCGGGCCCTTTGAGATTCTCGAGGAGCTGAAAACCATGTTTCAGACTCAAGCCCGTTCTGAGAGATATGAGATCTCTAAGAAGTTCTTTAACTGCAAGATGGAGGAAGGGAGTTCCGTTAGTGAGCACGCCATAAAGATGTCGGGCTACACTCAACGCCTTGAGCAACTGGAATGCACGATTCCAGAGGTTCTCAAGATTGACAGGGTTCTGCAATCACTCCCTCCCAGCTACAAAAGTTTTGTAGTGACTCATAATCAGATTGGTTCCACTGATACGATCACCGAGCTCTTCGCAAAGCTGAAGGCTGCGGAAGTGGACATCAAGAAGGATAATCATGTGTTGATGGTCAACAAGCCCTCCTTTAAGAAAGGTAAGGGAGCAAAGAAGCCCTTCAAGAAGGGCGGCGGCAAGCGCAATGCCCCTGCTGAGAAGAAGCTCAGGTCTGGTCCCAAGCCGGACACTGAGTTCTTCTATTGCAAGGACAAGGGTCACTGGAAGCGCAAATGTCCGAAGTACTTAGCGGACAAGAAGGCTGACACCATCAAAGGTATATTTGATATACATGTTATTGATGTTTTCCTTACTAGCCCTCGTTGTAGTGCCTGGGTATTTGATACCGGTTCAGTTGCTAATATTTGTAACTCGAAACAGGAGCTACGGAATAGACGGCGGCTTGCGAGGGATGAGGTGACGATGCGCGTTGGCAACGGATCAAGAGTTGATGTGATGGCCGTCGGCACGCTCTCCTTAGTTTTACCTTCGGGATTAGTTTTAAACCTTAATAAATGTTATTATGTGCCTGCGTTGAGCATGAACATCATTTCCGGATCGTGTTTATTGCAAGACGGTTATTCATTTAAATCGGAGAATAATGGTTGTTCTATTTATATGAGTAACATCTTTTATGGTCATGCACCTCTTGTGAATGGTTTATTTCTTCTAAATCTCGAAAGGGATGAAACACACATCCATAACATTGAGGCTAAGAGATGCAAAGTAGATAGTGATAATACTACTTATTTGTGGCACTGTCGTCTAGGTCATATTGGAGTAAAGCGCATGAAGAAACTCCATTCTGATGGACTTTTGGAGTCTCTTGATTTTGAATCATTTGACACATGCGAACCATGCCTCATGGGCAAGATGATCAAAACCCCGTTCTCCGGTATGATGGAGCGAGCAACGGACTTGTTGGAAATCATACATACCGATGTATGCGGACCGATGAGTGTTTCGACGCGCGGTGGATATCGCTATTTCCTCACTTTTACCGATGACTTAAGTAGATATGGGTATATCTATTTAATGAAACATAAATCTGAAACGTTTGAAAAGTTCAAAGAATTTCAGAATGAAGTGGAGAACCATCGTAACAGAAAGATTAAGTTTCTACGATCCGATCGTGGGGGCGAATATTTGAGTTATGATTTTCTCACGCATCTTAAAGCAAGCGGAATTGTTTCGCAACTCACGCCACCCGGAACACCACAGCGCAATGGTGTGTCTGAACGCCGGAATCGAACCCTATTAGATATGGTCCGATCGATGATGTCTCTTACTGATTTGCCGTTATCATTTTGGGGTTATGCATTAGAAACCGCTGCATTCACTTTAAATAGGGCTCCATCTAAATCCGTTGAGACGACACCGTATGAACTGTGGTTTGGTGCTAAACCTAAGTTGTCGTTTCTTAAAGTTTGGGGATGCGAAGCTTACGTCAAGAAGTTGATGCCGGACAAGCTCGAACCCAAAGCGGAGAAATGCGTCTTCATAGGATACCCTAAGGAAACTATTGGGTATACCTTCTATCACAGAACCGAAGGCAAAGTGTTTGTCGCAAAGAACGGTTCCTTTCATGAGAAGGAGTTTCTCTCGAAAGAAGTGAGTGGGAGGAAAGTAGAGCTAGACGAGGTTATTGAACCTTCTCTTGAATTGGAGAGTAGCGCAGTACCTGAAATTGTTCCAGTGCCGCCTGCACCAACAATAGAGGAAGCTAATGACAAGGATCATGAAGCTTCGGACGATGCTGCTACTGAACGTCGCAGGTCGACAAGGTCGCGTGCCCCTCCTGAGTGGTACGGCAACCCTGTCTTGACTGTCTTGTTGGTAGAAGACAGTGAACCTACGAACTATGAGGAAGCGATGATGAGCCCAGACTCTGAGAAATGGCTGGAAGCCATGAAATCCGAATTGGGATCCATGAGCGAAAACCAAGTATGGACTTTGGTAGATCCTCCTAGCGACCGAAAGGCCGTTGAGTGCAAATGGATTTTCAAGAAGAAAACGGACACAGATGGTAATGTTACCGTCTATAAAGCACGGCTTGTCGCAAAAGGTTTTCGACAAGTTCAAGGTGTTGACTACGATGAGACTTTCTCTCCCGTAGCGATGTTTAAGTCCATTCGGATTTTATTAGCAATTGCTGCGTTTCATGATTATGAAATATGGCAGATGGATGTCAAGACTGCTTTCCTCAATGGCAACATTGATGAAGAGTTGTATATGATGCAACCCAAGGGTTTTGTCGATCCTAAGGATGCTAGTAAAGTATGCAAACTTCAGCGTTCCATTTATGGACTGAAGCAAGCATCTCGGAGTTGGAACCTTCGATTTGATCAAGTGATCAAGAGCTTTGGATTTGTTCCAAATTGCTACGAAGCTTGCATCTACAAGAAAGTGAGTGGGAGCTCGGTGACGTTTCTGGTACTGTATGTGGATGACATATTGATTATCGGAAATGACATCAACATGCTTAACGATGTGAAGAGTTATTTGAACAAGTGTTTTTCAATGAAAGACCTAGGTGAAGCTGCTTATATATTGGGCATCAAGATCTATAGAGATAGACATAGACGCCTGATAGCTTTAAGCCAGAGTACATACCTAGACAAAGTTCTGAAAAGGTTCAGAATGGATAAGGCAAAGAAAGGTTCAGTGCCTATGTTGTCAGGTAAGATATTGAGCAAGGCTCAGTGTCCAGCTACGGTAAATGATAGGGAAGCTATGAGCAAAGTGCCTTATGCCTCGGCCATAGGTTCCATCATGTATGCCATGCTGTGTACTAGACCGGATGTGTCCAATGCTCTTAGTTTGACGAGCAGATATCAAAGTGATCCAGGAGTGGAACACTGGACAGCCGTGAAGAACATCCTAAAGTACCTAAATAGAACTAAAGAAATGTTCTTAGTCTATGGGGGTGATGAACAGCTTGTCGTAAAAGGTTACGTCGATGCTAGTTTCGACACCGACAAGGATGATTCTAAATCTCAGACAGGATACGTTTATATTTTGAATGGAGGAGCTGTGAGCTGGAGAAGCTGCAAGCAAAGCGTGATCGCGGGATCTACAGTAGAAGCGGAATACATGGCTGCTGCAGAAGCGTCAAGTGAAGGAGTTTGGATCAGAAACTTCATCACTGAGCTTGGCGTGGTTCCAAGTGCATTGGACCCACTGGAGATATTGTGTGACAACACTGGCGCCATAGCACTCGCTAAGGAACCAAGATATCATCCAAAGACCAAGCATATCAACCGCAAGTTTCATATAATCCGAGATTATATAGCAGATGGAGATCTGAAGATTAGCAAAGTACATACGGATCTGAATGTCGTAGATCCATTGACTAAACCTCTTCCATGTGTAAAACATGATCAACACCTCAGTGCCATGGGTGTGAGATTGTTGCCAGATGTAAACTAGATTATTGACTCTAGTGCAAGTGGGAGACTGTTGGAATTATGCCCTAGAGGCAATAATAAAGATGTTATTATTATAATTCTTGTTCATGATAAAGTTTATGTTCCATGCTAGAATTGTATTAAGCGGAAACTTTAATACTTGTGTGGTTTGTAAACAACACCGTGTCCCTAGTACGCCTCTATGGACTAGCTCATTGATCAATGATGGTTAAGGTTTCCTAACCATAGACATGAGTTGTCAATTGATAATGAGATCATATCATTGGGAGAATGATATGGTGGATAGACCCAAACAAAGCAGAGCAATTAGATCGTGTCATCGTGTTCGTCTTTGCGAAGCTTTTCCTATGTCAAATATTGTATTCCTTAGACCATGAGATAATGCAACTCCCTGGTATCGGAAGAAAGCTTTGAGGTCATCAAACGTCATCCTATGAGAGGGTGATCATAAAGGTGTCTCTCAGGTGATCGGAAAGTATCTGTTGGGTTGTATGTATCGAGATGGAATTTGTCCCTCCCAAGTCAGAGAGATATACTTCGGGCCCACTCGGTAATCGATATCAACACCGCTTGCAAGCATGTGGTTAAGGAGTTAATCACAAAGTGATATCGGATTACGGAACGAGTAAAGTACTTGCTGTGAACGAGATTGAACTAGGTATGACGGTACCGACGATCGAATCTCGGGCAAGTAAAATATCGCGAGACGAAGGGAATATATATATGGGACTGATTGAATCCTGGCATCGTGGTTCATCTGATATGATCATCGATGAATGTGTGGGAGTCAATATGGGTGCCCAGACCCCGCTGTTGATTATTGATAGAAGATCATGTCTGCATATTCTCGAACCCGCAGGGTCACACACTTAACGTGTCTCGACGCTAGGATAGATTGGATACTTGGTTTATGAATTTTTGTTCGGAGTCTCGGATGGGATCCGGGATATCACGAGAGGTTCCGGAATGGTCCGGAGAATAAGATTCATATAAGGCAGTGCAATTTTTGGAGTTCGGAATTGTTCCGGGTTAATCGGTATTGTACCGGAAGCTTCTAGAACCTTCCGGAAGGGGACCAACGTGGCCCCACCTTTCGGGAGGGGGCATGGGCCTATGAGGGAGTGTCCTGGCCGCATTGGGCCAGGGGCACAAGGCCCCATAGGGCCCAGCCGATTCTAGAGAGATTTGACTCGTTTAAATCCCGGGATAGAATTTCTAGATAAGGGAGAGTTTAAATCGTTTAAACTAGAGATAGGATTTCTAGATAAGGGAGAGTTTAAATTGTTTAAACTAGAGATAGGCTTGGAGGAGGAGCAAGGGCTGGCCGCCCCCCCTCTATATATAGAGGGGTGGTGCGCCCCCTCCCCCCACACCTTCCTCCAAGCCCTAGCAGCCTTGCTACCTTCCTCTCTCCCTCCCGACTGTTTGTAGGCGAAGCCCTGCAGCAGAAATTCTCCACCATATACACCACGCCGTCGTGTTGTAGATCCAATCTATCTCTCCACCATACTCGCTGGTCCGAGGAAGGAGGAGACGTCGAGGTGCTGCACGTGTGCATCTCACGGAGGCACCGCCACTTGTGGTGCTAGATCGGATCGGATCGCGAGGAGGAGAAGCGAGTACGACTACATCACCCACGTTCCGACGAACGTTCCGCTGTGCGAATCTTCAAGGGTATGAAGATCTAATCCAATCTCTCTCGTTGTTTGCATCTCCTAGATTAGATCTTGGCTTTCCCTCTGTTCGCTCCGTAGAAAATTTTGATTTACTATGCCGCGAAACCCTTCACATGATACTAAGAGCGATGAAGGCAATTCACAAGATGACAATCATGAGTACAAATCAAATCAAAAAATGACAAACACGAGTACGCACATCAACCTCTCGATTGAGAGGGGGCGGTGGCCTAGGCCACCATATTTGAGTATACTTGGCTTGGCACCACGAAGATATATCTTGGGTCCGTTACCGAAACTCATCATTGAGCTCACATATCACAAAATGATATTAAGATGAATGATTTTGTTTACTTTGTGCATAATGGGGGGAGGGATAGTCCAATCAATTAGGACCGCACTCCCCCTATGTCCATGCCTACACCTAAACCAAATATGGGTCGAGTATTAGGTGAGAGTGCAAGATAATCAAGTTAAGCTCCTTGAATCTACGATATTTAGTTCATTCCTCAAGTAGCAAAACCTTGCTTCATAAAGTGGCTTTGTGAAGATATCGGCAAGTTGATCTTTGGTTGAGACATAGGATAGATCAATATCACCTCGAGCAACATGATCTCTAATGAAGTGATGACGAATCTCAATATGTTTTGTCCTTGTGTGATCCACCGGGTTGTATGCAATTTTGATGGCACTTTCATTGTCACATAGAAGAGGCATTTGTCACAATGGACACCGGTATTCCTTTAAAGTTTGCCTCATCCATAGAAATTGAGTGCAAGCACTAGCGGCAGCAACATACTCGGCTTCGGCGGTGGAGAGAGATATACAATTTTGCTTCTTAGAAGACCAACATACCAAGGACCTACCAAGGAATTGGCACGCCCCGGATGTTGATTTTCTATCATCCTTGTCCCCCGCCCAATCCGAATCCGTGTACCCACAGAGAGCAATGTTGAATCTCGAGGATACCAAAGACCATAAAATGGGGTATGAACTAAATATCGAAAGATTCTCTTGACCGCCATTAAATGGCTTTCCTTAGGAGACGCTTGATATCTTGCACACACACCTACACTTAACACAATATCGGGTCTAGATGCACAAAGGTAAAGCAAAGAACCAATCATAGACCGGTATACCTTTTGATCCACATCTTTACCATTTGGATTTTGTTCTAGATGAGTCTTTGTAGCCATGGGAGTAGGAGCTCCATTCAAATCTTGCATTTTGAATCTCTTGAGCATATCTTGATTATACTTGGCTTGGTTGAAGAATGTTCCTCCTCTAACTTGCTTGATCTCAAAGCCAAGAAATACTTTTAACTCCCCCATCAAGGACATCCGGAACCTACTAGTCACAAGCTTTGAGAATTCATCATTAAAAGCTTTGTTAGATGAGCCAAAGATAATATCATCAACATATACTTGGTATACAAAAAGCTCCCCATTGACCCTCTTAGTAAAAAGAGTGGGATCGATTTTCCCAACTTCAAAGCCACGGTCAAACAATAACTCTCTAAGGTTCTCATACCACGTGCGTGGGGCTTGCTTGAGCCCATAGAGTGCCTTATCAAGTTTGTAGACATGGTTTGGGAAGTTGGGGTCCTCAAATACCAGGGGTTGCTTAACATATACTAATTCATTTAAAGGACCATAAAGGAATGCACTTTCTACATTCATTTGTTGCAACTTAAAGTTATAATGTGCCGCATAAGCAAGAAGGATACATATGGACTCAAGGCGAGGCACGGGTGCATAAGTCTCTCCATAATAATGCCTTCAATTTGAGAATACCCTTGTGCAACCAATCTAGCCTTGTTCCTTACTATAATTCCATGCTCATCTTGCTTGTTCTTGAATATCCACTTTGTTCCAATAACATTGCGGCAATCCTTTGGCTTCTCAACTAACTTCCACACTTTGTTTCTCTCAAAGTTGTTGAGCTCTGTGTGCATAGCTTCTAACCAATCCGAATCTTCAAGAGCTTCTCACACTTTCTTTGGTTCAATCATGGAGATGTGTGCTTGGTGTTCACTGAACCTCTTCAATTGTGCTCTTGTGGAAATTCCTTTCCTTAGATCTCAAACAACATTTTGGAGGGTGTGGTCTCTTATTTCCAACATTCTTTCCTTTCTAGCTTCACGACGAGCGTGGATCTCCTCATTGTTTCTTGGAGGACCCTCTTCATCATTCTGATCCTCGTCTTGACCATCAACTTGACCTTGATCATCATTGGAGTAATCCTCTACATTGGGAGGCAAGGATTGACCTTGGTCTGGATCAAGTGCTCTTCTAGCATCAATTTGAGCTTGTCTCAAAATAGTTTGGATGGATCTTCCTTGACAAATTGACTTGGCACCACTTGACAACCCATCGAATGGACCAAGATCCCTTTGACTAGGGGTTCACACATTGATCACTATGTAGAGGGTCCACATCTTGTCTTTGGCTTAAGTCAATGTCCTCTTCGGTAGATGGAGCATGTTGAGGTTGTGAAGATGAGGGCTCCACTCGAGTGGAGCATAGTTCTTCTCGATCTGCCATAAGGGTTTCCTCACGGGGCGGATATAACCCACACCCATTCTTCCTATGGCATCCTGAGGCATTTCATCATCTGCATCACAAGAATCAACACGCCCCCCTTGGGGACCATCATATTCTTCGAAGGTCACACTACAAGATTCTATGACGGCTCCGGAGAGCTTGTCATAGATTCTATAAGTGTTAGATTTGAAACCATAGCCAACAAAAATACCCTCTAATGCTTTAGACTCGAATTTAGACAAACGAACACCTTTGATGAGATAGAAACACTTACAACCGAACACCCGGAAATAAGATATGTTGGGCTTGTTACCGTTAAGTATCTCATATGGAGTCTTGTTGATTTTCTTGCGGAGGTAGAGTCGGTTTGAAGAATGACAAGCGGTGGAGATGGCTTCGGCCCAGAAGTTGTATGGATATTTAAACTCCGCCAACATGGTCCTAGCCATCTCAATAAGAGTCCGGTTCTTCCTTTCGGCCACACCATTTTGTTGAGGGGTGTATGAAGCGGAATATTGATGTTTAATCCCCTCATCACTAAGGAAATCATTCAAGGTGTAGTTCTTGAACTCGGTGCCGTTGTCACTTCTTATAATCAACAAAGGAACATTGTGTTACCGTTGAACCAAGTTGATGAAGTCGATAAAAGTCCTTTGAGTTTCACTCTTCAACTTGAAGAAATAAACCCAAGAGTATCTTGAAAAGTCGTCAAAAATCACCAAACAATATTTCTTCCCTCCAAGACTTGCATGATATGGAGGACCAAATAGGTCCACATGGAGAAGTTCCAAGATCTTGTTAGACTTGATTTGGTTCGTGGGCTTGTGAGGAGCGTCATGCATCTTCCCTAGAACACATGCGCTGCAAACACGATCTTTGGCAAAGGACACATTTTCTTTTAGTCCAACTATATGGCACTCTTTATGGAGACTTTGCAAAGTTCTCATATTGACATGGGCTAGTCGGCGGTGCCATAGCCAACCCACATCGGCCTTTTCGTATAAGCACATCGGACCTGTAGTGGCTTGCCCCGAAAAGTCCACCACATACAAGTCATTTTCGACGTACCCAACGAAAGCGACCTTTAGAGACTTGCTCCACATGAGGACCACAATATCATCATCAACAAAGACGGCAAAGCCCATCTTTCCAAGAGAACGGACTGAAAGTAAATTGTATCCAAGGGTTTCAACAAGCATGACGTTCACGAGTGTAATGTCGTAAGCCACCACTACCTTGCCGAAACCCATTACCTTAGACTTTGACTTGTCGACATATGTGACGGTGATTTGATCATCATTTGGAACCAAGTCCTTGACAATAGACGAGCTTCAGGTCATATGACTTGTGCAACCACTATCGATCACCCATTTTGACCCTCCGTAAGCATAAGTCTACAAAAGATCAAGCTAGTTTTTAGGTACCCATTTTTCAATGGGTCCTCTTTTGTTAGCAACAAGGGTCTTGGGAACCCAAACAGATCAAGAAATATAACCATCATAAGGGCCAACATATTGTGCATACACATCACCATAATAATCACGCATTAGAACATAGTGAGGGTTAGCACTTCCCGCAAAATCATCATGAGACATAGTTTTACCACTTGTGGTCTTACTTTCCACAATGGTCTTGTTGGTCTCTTGTGCGGGCTTGTCCTTCTTCTTCTTATTGTTCTTCTTCTTGGTTTTGGAAACAAAACCAATGCCCCCTTTATCACCACTACGCCTTTGATTGCTCAAAATATCATCAATGGACTTGTTGCCTTGTGGAAATGTGGCCTTAGCAAGCTCCCCCTTCAACCTAGTATTCTCTTCAAGAATAGTTGTGCTACTAGATGGAATGAAGTTACTAGGTGAAGGAATATTGGCCAATTGAGTTTGAAGCGTTTCATGGGACTTTGTGAGTGACAAGAGTTCACTCTCCAAGGACTTGTGGGCCTTGTTAAGCAAGCTAAAGTCCTCGGCAAGTTTTTCATGAACCACACCAAACTCAACCTTGTCCTTTTTAGCTCTTTTATATTTAGCAATAGCATGATCACGCTCTTTGATGAGTTTGTTAACAATAATGTCATTGGCCTCATCAAGCCCTTCAAGTTTTAATTCAAGTGACAACCTAGTTTCTTGTTCTTCTTCTAGAGCATTGTTTAGGGCCTCTAGCTCAATCATGTGTTCATGCCCAAGTTTACATCTTACATCTAGAAGCTATTGAGTATGTGATAGTTGATCTAAGATGTTTCCAAAATGTAGCTTAGCATCACCTTTTAGGTTAGTCATAAACTCATCAAAGGCAATTAATTCCTTTTTAACATCAAGAGACATCTCATCATCAATTTCATCATTATCTAAGTGAGTAGAGCGGGATGATGAAGATACCTCCGTTCCTCTTGCCATAAGGCAAGTGGCGTTCTTGGTGGAAGAGTTCTCATTTGGAGAATCGAAGAGTGAGAATGTCGGAGTAGTGGTGGTGGCAAGAGCAGCCACACCATGAGAAGTTTCCTCTTCGTCATCTTCATCATCTTCATTGTCGGAGGAGTACTCTTCATGAGTGACCAAGACAATTTCTCCCGGCTTCTTGTTGATGGGATTCTTTTTGATGAAAGGTTTCTTGTACGGTCCCTTGAGAGTCTTCTTCAACACAAGCTTTCCACCATGATCTTCTCTCTTCTCATAGGGGCAACTAGCCACAAAGTGGTAGAGGTCACCACAATTGAAGCAAGTTCTCAACCTTGTGGTATTCTCTCTTTTCCCATTTGGATTGCTTCTCTGTTCCATTTCCATCTTGGCCTTGGCGGTGTTCTTCCAAAAGTTCTTTGCATAGAAAGCCATATATTGACCATGAGCAATCTTGACTTCATCAGGATGGTCCATGGAAATCCCTTCATCACTATCATCTTCATCCCCATGGTCCACAACTTTGGCCTTCAAAGAAACATTGACAACATTGCTCATACCAAGGGCACGATGTAGGGTTCCCAATCTTAGATAAGATTGATCCCTCCTGTGTTTACAATGCTAGTCCCTGGATCAATAGCTAGCATCCACAGTTTAGATGTAATATCAAGAAACAAGGGTCATAATATAACTTTATAACCAGGAATAACATAATTTTATTACAGCAAACATAGCTCATTAGGCTATTATACTACATTGCAGCAGAATAAATATAGTCATGGGTCCTTCATCTTCAAATTGCCACAGGCAGATGTTGGTTGTAGACTTTGTAATCCTAAACAATCAATCTTTACTGAAATCAATCAAACCTGCAACATACAAGTTACAGCCACAAAGGGTCAATACATTTGAATTGTATTGGCAAGTGATACTAAGGTAGTATAGTGGAGTCTAACATCTATATGCATTTGGCTAAGTGGAGTTGAGGCTTGCATTGCTCAAAATAGATTTTTCTTATCATTTTGAAAATACTAAGTTTTTGCTTGACAAAATCATTTTCCTCAATCAAAGATTTCAAGATCCTTGTACCAAGCCATCTCTCCATCAATGATTGAATAATTCAAACAACCCTTGTTCAAACCACAAGATTTTAATTCAGAAGTTTGAATGATGAGATTCTTGATTGCTTCCATGTCTTGATGCTCAAATTGTCCTTTACCAGGGACATGGCTAAGTACTTAGATTTTACACACTGCAGAGGTGGTGCACTTTCCCCACAAGACTTGGTTTCCCAAGACAAGATCTTTCAGAAGCTTTCCCTTAGACCAAAATGGACGCGTTCCAACCTATCAAACACTACCACCCACTGTCCATATGGCTAAGTTCCTGCAACCTATATGATCATGGCAGAGCCCATATTGCCAAGTGGTTGCACTTGAAGCTTCTCAACATTTGACATCTCAAATCCCTTTGTTTCCTGGGTGGCATACCACAAGTGAGATACACAATCCAAGCCCATGGCATTGTGAACCACTCAACCATTCTCCACCAAGAAAGCCCATTCCACCCAGGGGATTCATTAACTTAGTTGTTTTATTAAACAAAAACATAAGTCCTCAGACTTAGAATATTTTTCCATAGTGTGAATATATTTTCCATCCATGTTTTTTATTAGCTAGGCTAAGCTTGGTAGTAGTAGGAATCTTTAACTTAGGAAAATCTTACTAAGGATTCATTACTATGTTTTCCTATAGCAAGATCTATACTTAGCAAAATCCATGCAAGTTTTACTTAGCAAAATCACTAACGCATAGTGAAAGTAATAGGACAAAAAGTATGAAGCATCACTTGCCTTTTTGGTAGAGAATGGTGGTTCACTCCTTGATCTTGCTAGTCTCACACTTCACTACAAGTCAATCAAGCAAACACAATTTAAATTCACATTCCAAACCAAAATCAAACAAACAATTTTTCACACACACAAGGTAATGGAATCTAAGTCATGCATAAGTATGCAAAGGTTGGTTCTATTGCAAGGATGGTCTCCACTAGGCTTCTAAACTTTGTAAGATCCAAATTGGCCATTCACCAAAGTGGCAAAGTCATTAGCAAATGGGTTTTATCCATAAACCATTTTCAAATCCATTCATCATTTTATGTGGTGGAAAATGTTTTTATCAAAACAAAACTTTTGAGTTTTTCACCAAATGAGTTGCTATTGCAAAACTTGGTGTTTTTGGGTCAGTAGGTTTGGTCCAAACTATTTTCTCAAAGTTTCCTTTCCTTAAACATTTTCATAATAAAATCAATAACTTTATTTGGCTAAAAATTGGCTAAGTCAAATAATCTAACCTAAACTTTACCAAAATCATTTTCATCACCAAATGTTGGTTCCTAGGGTCAGTAAGGTCACATCAAACCATTTTGCAAAAGTTTTGACCCCCAAATCAATTTTAAACAATTTTTCTACTCTAAACAAGCACACAAAAGAATCTGCAAAAACAAGCAATTTAATAGATACTATTTACTAAACCAAGGGCATGGTTGGCTAGGTCTTGTTCCACTGAATCCATTGATATAAATTTTGTAATTTTTGGACATGTGGTTTGAAAGTTACAGAGGTTTGAAAATTGGATCTATAACAGATTCAAATCTGTTTTTATAACGAAATCTGGACACGTGGCTCACTCTGATTGGATGAAAACGGTTCGCACGGATCACACGCTGCAGGCCGTTAGATCTAACTGATATCGTACGGCTCAGTTTCTCTCTTACCCCTTCGTTCTACTTTCTATCCTATCCACCGGATCAAGATCGGATGGCTCTCAGTGCCCCGACCATAAGCTGGCGGCGCTGGACTCTGACGCGCGGCGGCGGCGGCTTGTCAGTGGTGTCGCCGGCGTTACAGGAAGCGAGAAGGAGGGAGAGGATGTTCACCGTGTTCGCAGACGCCTGGGGGAGCTCAAGGAGGCACTGGCTGGTGAAGGGGCGCACGAGGGCAAGAGGAATTCCTCGCCGGATTTCGGTCTGGCGACGGCTGGCTCTGGTCGAGGTCGAAGACGAAGCTGTCGATCACCAGGAGGCAAGAAAAGGTCGTGATCAGATGCAGGAGACCACGGAGATGACGTGTGCGTGAACGGAAGGGGTCGGGGTGGTCTGGAATTACCGGAGGAGCTCGACGGAGGCGAGACAGACGGCGGCGCTTAGAACTTTTGTCGAAGACGGCTTCCTGGGGCGCCCGCGGTTGAACGAAGTGTACTAGGAGATGCGTTAGAGAGTGGTGAGTGTGTTCGTGTGCTCGGGGAGGCACGGGGCGGTCAGGTTTGGACGGAATCGAAAATGGACCTCGTCGGAGACAGAGAGAGTGGCTGGCGAAATACGGCAGCCTGGGGCGTGCTCGGGGAAGGAGGCAGAGGGGAAAGGAGGAGGAGATGCTGGGGTTTTAACGCGCATGGTCAATGGCGGGTTTAATCCATCCTTCAATGCGAATTACGTCGGGTTTAACTCACCTGCAACGGCCGGCGAGGGGGAAAGGTGTGGTTCGCGGGTGGGGAAGAAGAACAGGGGGAGTGGGGTCGTCTTGTCAGCGATAGAGAAAGAAAGGGGTTGGGTCCACCAGTCATTGTCTACGTGGGTCAATTAGTTGGTGCAGACTGTTTTCTTCGGGAGGAAGAGCTGGGCTGTTTGCTGGGCCTTGTTGGGCTGCCTGGGTTGGGTCGCCCTTTTTATTATTTTTTTCTGTTTCTGATTCCTTTTCTTTTTCTATTTTTATTTTCCTGTTTTGAATTTCAAACAAACAAACAATGTTCACATCAATTCAAACAACACCCAAACTTTGTAAGTTTGACTTGGTTCTGTTCAGCAGCCTGAACCTAAACCTAAAATCCATAATTTTTAAATAAATAAAGTCCATTATTAATTAAATAGTTGTCCATTGCTAATTAATCAAATTAGGATTTGATTTATTTCAAACTCTATTTAAATCCATATACTTTCCAAAACCAAAATAGTGGGTTGTATTTGAAATAAGGTATATTTAGAAAGCTTGTTTTAAAATAAATAACAATTTTGTTAAAGGATCCATTTATATTCAAATAAAATGGACCATGGTTTATTAAATAAATAGGGTTTGGTTTATTTAATAAAATCTTTATTTGAAACCCAAATGCTTTCAAAACCCAATCAGTAGGTTTTATTTGGAAATAAAGAATACTTGGAAATTTGTTTAAAACAAAATAACCTTTTATTTTAGAGTCCATTATCAATTAAATATAATAGACTTTCATTATTAAATCAATTAGGATTTGTTTTATTGAGATATTTATTTTGAAATCTAAAATAAAGCCAAAACATTTTAGTAGATTTTATTTGTGAATTTCAAATAATTGGAAAAACCTATTTAAAATAATTTAACAAGTTTTGATGTTTCAATTAAATTGGTAAACCTTTTATTTTAAAAGAGTTTGGATATTAATTCCTTATTATTTTATTTAAGAAAACCTTTGATAATTTTATTTAAAATAAAATGTTTTAATTCCAAAGCTTGGCCAACTTTTAATTTGGCTTTATAAAATATTCTTTATTTATAAACTTCTATTTCATTTGAAAACAAATCTTTTCATTCAATTGTTTCAAAATAGTATTTCCAAATGTTTTTATTTTTCCTTTTATTAAATGTTTATCTTTTTAAATCCCTTTAGTTTTTATTTAATTCAAATGGGTTTGAAGTTCCAATTGAATTCAAAAGTTTCTTCTGGCTCTGAAAATCAAACAAAGTTTTATTTTATTCATTTATTTTCACATTACAAGATTTGGAAAATCTTGGGATGTGACAGGCTACCACCCTTAAAATAAATCTCGTCCCGAGATTTGGGGAGGCTGGGGTTACAAGCAAGTTCAAAACAACTAGGGTACTATCACCCTTAAAAAAATTTAAACAAAAATTACATATTGTCCTTCTTGGGATTCTGGGAAAAATCTCTCTAAGCAAACAGTTGCATGTGTCCTTGGTTTCTATACTTGACTCATGGGCCAAGGTTGAGATCCTTCATAGACTGATTTAACTTGTTCTTCATCTTTTCTGGACAATTGCTTGCATAGTGGCCTAGTTCCTTGGATTTGAAACACATCACTTGGCTGATGTCTTTCTTTTCTTTTGGTATCATTGCCTTTTGTTTGTTTCTTTGGTTCTTCTTCTTTTCTGGGCATTCATTGGCATAGTGTCCCATCTCTTTGCAATTGTAACATTGCTCTTGAGTAATGTCCTTCTTGTTAGGGTTGGGGCATTTCTTCTTCTTTTTGGGTCTCTCCAAAGCTAGGAGTTCTTCTAGTTCATGTTCTTCATGAGTGGGAGATCTTTCTCTCTTCTTGAGGAATTGATCTTCATGTTCCTTGGATGCATGATCCTTGTCTCTAAAAATATTGCTAGCTTGGGTTCCTTCTAAAGCAACATCTTTGTCAACCTTGTTGTCATTAGCTCTTTCGGAAAAGTTTTCTCTCATGTTGATCATTTGAGTAACTAATCCTTGCAACACTTGGGATTGAAGTTTCAAAATCCTTTGTATGGCTGGGTCTAATCCATTGTTGTTGGCTAAAAGCTGAGTTGTCTCTTGGCTCAACTGGTTTTGGGTTGCTATAAGTTCTCTCATGTTGTCTTCTTGGTTGGTGTTGGTGTCTCTTGGAGTAGTCATCTGTTTGGGTTGGATTGGGATCAGAATAGGCAAAATATTTCTAAGGAAATATTTCTAACCACACACATCACAATTCACGCAAGCAATGTTCAAGCAATCACAAACCAAACATTCACAAACAACTTTGTACTCAAACAACAAAGTTCAAGCACATACTTAGGCAACAAAATATTTTTTTGTTACACCACATAAGTTGGTGTGTTTTGACTTAACTAAATTATGGTGGTCCATCTATATGGTTTACTTATGATTTTTCCGTCATTCTTGGTTTCTTCTTCTTACATGAGATCATGGTTCCTTGAGAAAAACTCTTGGTCACAATAACTTCTAGTGATGTAGGTTCCTTCTAACTTTTGCATTCCCTCAGTCTCTAAATCTTGAGTAAGAGTTCCTTGTTTCACTTGTAGTCCTTAGTAGTTTCCAAGTTGGAAGTCCTTGGTGTACATGCTGAAGATGTTGAAGTCATTAGAGTTGAAGATGTTGAAGTCATTAGAGTTGAAGAAGTTGAAGTCATCCTTTACACATGGTGTAGTCTTTGGCCATGGGTAGGTTTTCCATCAAGTTTGAAATAGATGAGATGTAGAGTCGAAACCAAAATGGTTGAGGAAAGAGTTTACAAGTGTTTTTGTAAATAAGTTTTGGATCAAATATAACTCCTATTCTTCTAAGGGTTTTTGTCCAATCCTAGATTTACAAATCCTACAGGCAACACAATGCTCTGATACCATCTGTAGGGGTCCCAATCTTAGATAAGATTGATCCCTCCTGTGTTTACAATGCTAGTCCCTGGATCAATAGCTAGCATCCACAGTTTAGATGTAATATCAAGAAACAAGGGTCATAATATAACTTTATAACCAGGAATAACATAATTTTATTACATCAAACATAGCTCATTAGGCTATTACATTACATTGCAGCGGAATAAATATAGTCATGGGTCCTTCATCTTCAAATTGCCACAGGAAGATGTTGGTTGTAGACTTTGTAATCCTAAACAATCAATCTTTACTGAAATCAATCAAACCTGCAACATACAAGTTGCAGCCACAAAGGGTCAATACATTTGAATTGTATTGGCAAGTGATACTAAGGTAGTATAGTGGAGTCTAACATCTATATGCATTTGGCTAAGTGGAGTTGAGGCTTGCATTGCTCAAAATAGATTTTTCTTATCATTTTGAAAATACTAAGTTTTTGCTTGACAAAATCATTTTCCTCAATCAAAGATTTCAAGATCCTTGTACCAAGCCATCTCTCCATCAATGATTGAATAATTCAAACAACCCTTGTTCAAACCACAAGATTTTAATTCAGAAGTTTGAATGATGAGATTCTTGATTGCTTCCATGTCTTGATGCTCAAATTGTCCTTTACCAGGGACATGGCTAAGTACTTAGATTTTACACACTGCAGAGGTGGTGCACTTTCCCCACAAGACTTGGTTTCCCAAGACAAGATCTTTCAGAAGCTTTCCCTTAGACCAAAATGGACGCGTTCCAACCTATCAAACACTACCACCCACTGTCCATATGGCTAAGTTCCTGCAACCTATATGATCATGGCAGAGCCCATATTGCCAAGTGGTTGAACTTGAAGCTTCTCAACATTTGACATCTCAAATCCCTTTGTTTCCTGGGTGGCATACCACAAGTGAGATACACAATCCAAGCCCATGGCATTGTGAACCACTCAACCATTCTCCACCAAGAAAGCCCATTCCACCCAGGGGATTCATTAACTTAGTTGTTTTATTAAACAAAAACATAAGTCCTCAGACTTAGAATATTTTTCCATAGTGTGAATATATTTTCCATCCATGTTTTCTATTAGCTAGGCTAAGCTTGATAGTAGTAGGAATCTTTAACTTAGGAAAATCTTACTAAGGATTCATTACTATGTTTTCCTATAGCAAGATCTATACTTAGCAAAATCCATGCAAGTTTTACTTAGCAAAATCACTAATGCATAGTGAAAGTAATAGGACAAAAAGTATGAAGCATCACTTGCCTTTTTGGTAGAGAATGGTGGTTCACTCCTTGATCTTGCTAGTCTCACACTTCACTACAAGTCAATCAAGCAAACACAATTTAAATTCACATTCCAAACCAAAATCAAACAAATAATTTTTCACACACACAAGGTAATGGAATCTAAGTCATGCATACGTATGCAAAGGTTGGTTCTATTGCAAGGATGGTCTCCACTAGGCTTCTAAACTTTGTAAGATCCAAATTGGCCATTCACCAGAGTGGCAAAGTCATTAGCAAATGGGTTTTATCCATAAACCATTTTCAAATCCATTCATCATTTTATGTGGTGGAAAATGTTTTTATCAAAACAAAACTTTTGAGTTTTTCACCAAATGAGTTGCTATTGCAAAACTTGGTGTTTTTGGGTCAGTAGGTTTGGTCCAAACTATTTTCTCAAAGTTTCCTTTCCTTAAACATTTTCATAATAAAATCAATAACTTTATTTGGCTAAAAATTGGCTAAGTCAAATAATCTAACCTAAACTTTACCAAAATCATTTTCATCACCAAAGGTTGGTTCCTAGGGTCAGTAAGGTCAGATCAAACCATTTTGCAAAAGTTTTGACCCCAAAATCAATTTTAAACAATTTTTCTACTCTAAACAAGCACACAAAAGAATCTGCAAAAACAAGCAATTTAATAGATACTATTTACTAAAACAAGGGCATGGTTGGCTAGGTCTTGTTCCACTGAATCCATTGATATAAAATTTGTAATTTTTGGACGTGTGGTTTGAAAGTTACAGAGGTTTGAAAATTGAATCTATAACAGATTCAAATCTGTTTTTAAAACGAAATCTGGACACGTGGCTCACTCTGATTGGACGAAAACGGTTCGCACGGATCACACGCTGCAGGCCGTTAGATCTAACTGATATCGTACGGCTTAGTTTCTCTCTTACCCCTTCGTTCTACTTTCTATCCTATCCACCGGATCAAGATCGGATGGCTCTCAGTGCCCCGACCATAAGCTGGCGGCGCTGGACTCTGACGCGCGGCGGAGGCGGCTTGTCAGTGGTGTCGCCGGCGTTACAGGAAGCGAGAAGGAGGGAGAGGATGTTCACCGTGTTCGCAGACGCCTGGGGGAGCTCAAGGAGGCACTGGCTGGTGAAGGGGCGCACAAGGGCAAGAGGAATTCCTCGCCGGAGTTCGGTCTGGCGACGGCTGGCTCTGGGCGAGGTCGAAGACGAAGCTGTCAATCACCAGGAGGCAAGAAAAGGTCGTGATCAGATGCAGGAGACCACGGAGATGACGTGTGCATGAACGGAAGGGGTCGGGGTGGTCTGGAATTACCGGAGGAGCTCGACGGAGGCGAGACAGATGACGGCGCTCAGAACTTTTGTCGAAGACGGCTTCCTGGGGCGCCCGCGGGTGAACGAAGTGTACTAGGAGATGCGTTAGAGAGTGGTGAGTGTGTTCGTGTGCTCGGGGAGGCACGGGGCGGTCAGGTTTGGACGGAATCGAAAATGGACCTCGTCGGAGACAGAGAGAGTGGCTGGCGAAATACGGCAGCCTGGGGGCGTGCTCGGGGAAGGAGGCAGAGGGGAAAGGAGGAGGAGACGCTGGGGTTTTAACGCGCATGGTCAATGGCGGGTTTAATCCATCCTTCAATGCGAATTACGTCGGGTTTAACTCACCTGCAACGGCCGGCGAGGGGGAAAGGTGTGGTTCGCGGGTGGGGAAGAAGAACAGGGGGAGTGGGGTCGTCTTGTCAGCGATAGAGAAAGAAAGGGGTTGGGTCCACCAGTCATTGTCTACGTGGGTCAATTAGTTGGTGTAGACTGTTTTCTTCGGGAGGAAGAGCTGGGCTGTTTGCTGGGCCTTGTTGGGCTGCCTGGGTTGGGTCGCCCTTTTTATTATTTTTTTCTGTTTCTGATTCCTTTTCTTTTTCTATTTTTATTTTCCTGTTTTGAATTTCAAACAAACAAACAATGTTCACATCAATTCAAACAACACCCAAACTTTGTAAGTTTGACTTGGTTCTGTTCAGCAGCCTGAACCTAAACCTAAAATCCATAATTTTTAAATAAATAAAGTCCATTATTAATTAAATAGTTGTCCATTGCTAATTAATCAAATTAGGATTTGATTTATTTCAAACTCTATTTAAATCCATATACTTTCCAAAACCAAAATAGTGGGTTGTATTTGAAATAAGGTATATTTAGAAAGCTTGTTTTAAAATAAATAACAATTTTGTTAAAGGTTCCATTTATATTCAAATAAAATGGACCATGGTTTATTAAATAAATAGGGTTTGGTTTATTTAATAAAATCTTTATTTGAAACCCAAATGCTTTCAAAACCCAATCAGTAGGTTTTATTTGGAAATAAAGAATACTTGGAAATTTGTTTAAAACAAAATAACCTTTTATTTTAGAGTCCATTATCAATTAAATATAATAGACTTTCATTATTAAATCAATTAGGATTTGTTTTATTGAGATATTTATTTTGAAATCTAAAATAAAGCCAAAACATTTTAGTAGATTTTATTTGTGAATTTCAAATAATTGGAAAAACCTATTTAAAATAATTTAACAAGTTTTGATGTTTCAATTAAATTGGTAAACCTTTTATTTAAAAAAAGTTTGGATATTAATTCCTTATTATTTTATTTAAGCAAACCTTTGATAATTTTATTTAAAATAAAATGTTTTAATTCCAAAGCTTGGCCAACTTTTAATTTGGCTTTATAAAATATTCTTTATTTATAAACTTCTATTTACTTTGAAAACAAATCTTTTCATTCAATTGTTTCAAAATAGTATTTCCAAATGTTTTTATTTTTCCTTTTATTAAATGTTTATCTTTTTAAATCCCTTTAGTTTTTATTTAATTCAAATGGGTTTGAAGTTTCAATTGAATTGAAAAGTTTCTTCTGGCTCTGAAAATCAAACAAAGTTTTATTTTATTCATTTATTTTCACATTACAATATTTGGAAAATCTTGGGATGTGACACACGAGCACGGGCATCTTTGGCATTCTTGGAGGCAACCTTGAAAGCAGCCATCTCTTGCATAACTTCATTTGAGGTCATGAGATGGTAGTTGTGTCTTCCTTGTAGGCTCTTAAAATCGGTGGGCTCAAAAGGCATGAGTGCACTCACATATTTCCTTTTTATCCATGCATCATCTACATGTGAGGCACCCACATTCCTAAAAGCAGTGGCGGTGGTCTTGAGCCTTCGGTACATGTCTTCGTGATCTTCACCTTCTTTCATGTAGAAGTCTTCGGCTTCATTGCTTAGAGCATCATATCGGTTCCTCCTCATACTCTCATTTCCAATAAACAACACAGTGAGAGCATCCCAAGCTTCCTTGGCAATGCTAAAGTGCTCAATGTGTGGATAATCCTTTGTCCCCAAACCTTGTTGAATCATATGCAAAGAAGTGGCATTGAGTTGACTATTAACAACCTCTCTTCTTGTCAAGTTGTTTGGATCCCCAATAAAGAGTCCATGCTCGATGATGTTCCATAGTTCAATGCAAGAGCTACACATATGAGTCCTCATTAGTGATTGCCATTGAGCAAAAGTAGCAGATTCTTCAAGATTAGGTGGGTCGCCTCTATTGTAAACATGAGGGTGAGGGATTGGAGGGTCGGGAGTGTACCATGAGTCACGGTGCTCACCCTTCCCACCATCATTGTGTGTGGAGGAATTAACGTTGTCAAGTTTACCCCCCACCACCATACCCTCGGGGGATACCAGTGTATTCCCTTTAGGTAAAATGGATGGTTGATCCTCTTGAGGAGATGGAGGTGATGAGCTTTCTTTGTCTTTAAGAAGTTGCTCGAGCATCTTCTTGACTTCGTTGACCAAGGAAGAGCTCAATCTTGTTTCCAAGTTTTTGATATCTTCCATGGTCACCGGTGTCGACTCACTACCACCATCACCATCGTTGCTACCCATATTCTCTTAGGCGGTAAAGCCCGAATAAAGAGCCGAGGCTCTGATACCAATTGAAAAGGATCGTATGGGCACCTAGAGGGGGGGGGTGAATAGGTGCTACTTCAAATTTTCTTCTTTTTCAAATTAAGGTTCGACAATAAGGTAAATTCTCTAGATAATGCAACTACCGTGAATTTACCTATATGGCAATTATGCAAGGACTACGACAACACAAGGTAGTAGCAAGTAAGTAAGGTGCGGTGAAGGATAGAGGTAACCGAAGAGTGGACGTGGAGACACAAGGATTTGTTTCCCGTAGTTCCTTCCTTTTGAGGGGAAGTACGTCTACGTTTGGAGAGGGGGTGGTTTCAAACCACCAACGCCACGAGAGGCCTCCCTTGTTTTCCGATGAATCTCACCCCAACGGGATCGATTCACCTTCCACTATATCGACAACCTTCAAGGTGGAAGCAGGCACCATTACAAGTTTGGGGCACACATCCACAACTTAATCGGAGGCTCCCAAATACAAGCAAGCTGTCAAAGCAATCAAAGACAAGCTTGTAAGAACCAAAACAAGAACTAGGGTTTCCAGGAAAACACTAGAGCAAAGGGGCCCTCAATGAAATGAGGGGGAAATGAAGATCTCTTTTGGTGAAGTAGTAGATCGGGGCCTCCTCCTTCGATTCCCCAAAGATCAAGGACTTTGGGTGGTTGAATGAGGAGATCTTCAAGAATGGGTGAATCCAATGGACTCCAATGGTGGTCTTTGACTTAAATGAGCTGAGCACTTTGTCCCAAGGTAGGTGGAGGGGTATTTATACCCCTCCACGAAATATGGCCGTTGGAGTCATTAATGCACCGGTAGTATCGGTACTCAAGCGGTAGTACCGCTTGCAAGCGGTACTACCGGTCAAGCACCGGACCAGGTACCGGAGGTGCTTCAGTTCATCAGCTTTCTTCAGTTTTGGGCGGTATCGCCCTTGCGGTACTACCCCCAAGCGGTAGTACCGGTCGTAGGACGTGGTACTACCGGTCTGGGCGGTAGTACCGGTCCCAAGTACCGCTTGGTACTGACCAAAACGGAGAGGAGTGAGTGTTAGTCAGTATGCCCCAGTACTCCCGAGAGGTACGACCGTGTCAAGCGGTAGTACCGCTTGTATCAAGCGGTACTACCGGTTGGAGCGGTAGTGCCGCTCCGTACCGGGTGATACTGACTAGCACACACACTCTTATCAGTTTTGGACAGTGCCAACCGGTACTGGAACCGGTAGTACCGGTGTCAAGCGGTAGTACCGGTGTCAAGTGGTAGTACCGGTCGTAGTTCCGGTACTACTGGTTGGCACAGTTGTTTTTCGCAAAGGGAATTGATATGCCAATATTTGTGACACCTCTTATCAAACCTGTGATACACTTAGCACACAGTTAAACCGATAAGTGTGTTGTTATCAAACATCAAAATCAGAGGGATAGGAAAATGCTCTTTCAGATGGTCATAAAGGTACCTCCAGCAGCTGAATCCAATAGGTTTCTTGAAGAAAAATTCAATCCTGCATAAAAGGTTTGGATAATCATCCAAGCAGTAAGTCCACGAGTGGGGCAATTCTTCACTAAAGATTTCATTCTTTCCCAAGCTTGAGCAACATGCTCATTATCAAATTGTTTAAATTTCATTATTTCACTTCTCGTGGATATAATCTTAGAAGGAGGATAATATTTCCTAATGAAAGCATCTTTGCATTTAATCCAAGAATCAACACTATTTTTAGGCAAAGATAGCAACCATTCTTTAGCTCTTCCTCTAAAAGAGAAAGGAAACAATTTAAGCTTAATAATATCTCCATCTACATCCTTATTTTTTTGCATCTCACAGAGTTCAACAAAATTATTAAGGTGACCAGCAACATCATCAGTACTAGCACCAGAAAATGCTCTTTCATAACAAGATTAAGCAAAGCAGGTTTAATTTCATAGAAAGTAATGTCAGGAACAAGTGGATCAATAGGTGTGCACATGAAATCATTGTTGTTTGTGCTAGTGAAGTCACACAACATAGTGTTTTCAAGAGTTGTCATTTTTGCAAGATTAAAGCAAGCCAACAGAAATAGAAACTGAAGTAGGAACTAATTTTTTTTGTGTTTTTGATAAAAATAAACAAACCAAACAAAACTAAAGAAACAAAGCAAAACAAAAACAAAAACAAAGTAAAGAGATTGGTTGTGAGAGACTCCTCTTGCAAAAATCTTCTTTCTCTCCGAAAAGTGATTTGACGGGGGGGAAGAGATTGAAGCTGTCCTTATCTCCCTGGAAACAGCGCTAGAAAAGTGCTTGATGGCTCAGATGATGTAGAGCTCGTTGGGAACCCCAAGAGGAAGGTATGATGAGCACATCAACAAGTTTCCCTCAGTTGTGAAACCAAGGTTATCGAACCAGTAGGAGAAAGGAAACAACTCCCAAGGTGTTGCTAGCAACGTGGAACCTGCACAACATAACCACAATACTTTGCCCCAACTTACAGTGAGGTTGTCAATCTCACTGGTTTTGCTGAAAACAAAGGATTAAATATATAGTGTGGAAGATAGTAATTTCTTGTGGTAATTGCAGAAAGTAAATAGTAAAACAGTAAACAGTAGATGGAATATCAATGGAAGGAATGGACGGGGGTCCACATGTCACTAGAGGTGTTCTCCATAAGATAAATAACATGCTGGGTAAACAAATTACAGCGGGGCAATTGACAAATTGAGAATGCATAACAATGCATGTACTAGACATCTTGATCTCTACGAGATTTTTTTGGGCATTACAACATAATACATAGACCGTAATCCAACTGCATCTATGACTAATAATCCACCTTCAGGTTATTGTCCGAACCCCTTCTAGTATTAAGTTGTAAGCAATAGATAATTGCATTAAGCAAAGTGTGTAAAGTAAACAATACAATTGCCCTTGGACAAAAGATTGTTGTTTTATCCCTAGTAGCAAAAGCACATCTACAACCTTAGAGATTTCACTTCCCCAGATTACTAGAGGCATGAACCTACCATCAAGCATAAATACTCCCTCTTGGAGTCACAAGTATCTACTTGGCCAAAGCATCTACAATCAATGGAGAACATACAACATCACAAGTAACATAGAGATGATAGAATCAATAATCAATCAGACATAGTACTCAATATCTATCGGATCCCCGCAAACACAACATGTAGCATTACAAATAGATGATCTTGATCATGAACGGAGCTCACAAGATCTAAACATGATAGCACAAAAGAGGAGAAACAACCATCTAGCTACTGTATGGACCCGTAGTCCAAGGGTGAACTACTCACGCATCACTCCGGAGGCTGGCATGGTGATGAAGAAGGCCTCCGGGATGATCTCTCCCCTCTGGCAGCATGCTACGAAGAGATTCGGATCCCTCCCAATCTAGGGATGGAGATGGCGGAGGCTACGGACTTTTTCGTGGATTTCTAATCGGGTACTTAGGGTTTTTGTCTCGGGGGGTTTATATAGGCGAAGGGGCAAGGTCGATGGCCTCCTAAGGGGCCCACACCATAGCCAGGTGCAACCTAGGGTGGGCTCGCGCCACCCTATGGTGTGTCCGCCTCGTGGCTCCCCTTCGTGTCTCCTTCGGTCTCCGTGTCGTGTCGGGAAAATAGGAACTTTGGCTTTTGTTTCGTCCAATTCCAATAATATTTTTACTAGCTTTTCTGAAACCAAAAACAGTAGAAAATATGCAACTGGCACTGCATCATCTTGTTAATAGGTTAGTTCCAGAAATTGTATAAAAATGCCTCAAAGTATAGACAAAACATAAGATAGTTGGTACAAAACAAACATGGAGCATAAAAAATTATAGATACGTTTGAGACGTATCAAGCTCTTTTCAGTGTAAAAGTGATAGTCACTAAAGCTTTAATCTTTTAAAATATAATGGTAGTTTTATAAATGACACCTTTGATCCTACCATGTCAAATAAGGTTTCATTACATATCTCTAACACTCCATACTACTATGGTGTTTTTGGGGAACATAAATCTATGGAACGATTCCTCAAATCTTTAGGTGTTTTGCTAAACTTGTAACTCAAATGTCTTCTTTATGATTCAATCATGGACTCTTTATTTTCTTGTTACAATGATTTCCACTGAAAGTCTTTGAACAATTTCAAATGTTTCATACTTCTTCCTCATTAAGTAAATATACACATATATTCAATCTAATTTTCGGAGAAAGCATATGAAGTTGAAATCCATCGCTCATGACTACATATAATGGACTACATACATCAATATGTACAAATTCCAATAAGTTAGTCATCCATTCCCTTTGGCCTATATACGGAGTTTTAATTATCTATAGGAAAGTCTCATAAGCGTCATTTGATCAAAATCAAAAGACTCCAAAATTCCATCAACATGGAGTTTCTTCATGTTTTCTTTCCAATATAATTTAAATGGTGATGTCACTTCTTAAGTGATCTTTCAATCTTTTGTCTTTCGACATTTTTAGCATTAGTTTTATGGATGTGATTTCTCCAAAAAGACTTGTATATCATCCATCTATTATGGAATACATAAAATATTTGAACAACCTTTTGTTCTAATAATACCTGATTAAAACAAATCTTGAAGACAAACTTTGATGTCAACAAAAACATAATAACACTTCATTTGTTTTTGATGAACATCTTCACATATTCTCTTGCTAGTTACTTAGGCCATTGTAGTTCATGAATTATGTTGTTTCGTATGACAATTCACACCAACAAATTTGGTATCCAATAACAAAGAACCATATTGTCTAACAAGCAAAGAATACAGCCATAACATGTATATCATTTATATACCTAAGTTGGACAATTTCCAATTTTCTTTTTTCTGCCAAATATTTTCAGAGATTCTCTTTCAGCATTTACTTTTCCTTTAAAAGAATCTCAACATCAACAGTGGCACCATACACATGACACATAGTCCAACGCGTGTATAGTCAGATACTAATATCTTTGGACTTGCACTTTGAAGTAGATCACCATCATCAAATGTTTGGCGTTCTTTGGAATTCCGTTCTTTGTAATCTTTCAGTGTAGTAAATTTTTTACCTACATCTTATATTCATCCTTATCATGGCAATTTTCATGATCAAGCTACTTTAGCTTATAACGGTGAATCGCAAGTATAATGTTGCTCTCCAAAACCTTTTGGAGGATTAGGACGACTAGCGTCTTCTCATCAAATATGAGAACATAAATTTTGCCATATTATACTCTATCATGTTGTAACCAAAACATCGTTTCAGATATCGCAATATCTTCCGCACATCATGGTTTCTGAAACAATTCTTTCATCTCGTAGATAACCTTGATATTAAAACAATCTTTTGAATATCAAGGATCATGGAGACAAACATGATACTTGTATACTAATATTGGAATTGTTACTCTTGATTTAATACCAATTATCAAACTTCACAGAGTAATACAAAGTTTGCTGAAAGTTTGCAATAGGACTTCTAAAACTTTAGATTAACACTCAAAACAATATGATACCAGTTCGTAAAGTAACTATCCAGAATTCTATAGTTCTATTATCTCAATTATAACTAAGCTTAAGGTGGTAAACGGATGCCAATGACTACACCAACTATGCAAATTCACTTTGATTTAATTTATGATAAATAGTGTTAAACTTTTAATCATATTACTGTTGAACTCCCACTCAAAACAACATCCTTCACATTGTTTTAGTGATCAAACAAACCAAATCCACTACACCATGTCCGATCATCACGAGAGATGATGTAGCTTCAAAGGCGAACAATCAACATGTTCATCATATCAGCTATATAACTCATGCTTTAACTTTCGGTATTCCGTGTTCCGAGACCATGTCTGTACATGCTAGGCTCGTCAAGGTTAACATTAGTATCTGCATGTGCAAATCTGTCTTGCACCTGTTGTATGCACACGTAGAATCTATCACACCTGATGATCATGTGATGCTTCGAAACGACAAGTTTTAGCAACGGTGCCTACTAAGTACGAACACTTTATTACTTGATATTTAGTGAGAGGGATCATCTTATAATGCTACCGTCGCGATCTAAGCAATACAAGATGCATAAAAAGGATTAACATCACATGCAATTCATAATATGTGATATGATATGGCCTTTCTTTTTGTGCCATCGATCTCCATATGCAAGCACGGACATGATCTCCATCATCACCGGTGTGGCGTCAAGGTCAATGATGCCGCTTCATGGTTTGTTCTCCACCTAAAGCAACTATTACAACTACATGATGAATAGACACACATGTCTTAAACAAAATTTAATGACAACCATAAGGCTCCTTCCGGTTGCTAACTTACAATAAGGATCATTGCATACATCATATATAATCACAATCATGGCCATATCACATCACAACACAAGCCCTGCAAAAACAAGCTAGACGCCTCTAATCTTCTTTGCATGTTTTACGTGGCTGGGGCTTTCGCATAAGAACCATTCTAACTTACGAACATGAACCATAAAGTTGATACAAGTATTGCCAAGTTCCCATTGTAAATTTAATCTTCACTATGGTGGGTGAGACAGACACCCACAAAGCCACTAATGTAATACAAGTTGCATGTTGAGCGTGGATCAAGTCTCATGAACGATGTCATGTAAGGTTAGCCTAGGCCGCTTCATCCCACCATCCCGCAAGATGCAAAGTACACAAAAATCAATTGACAACAAAAGCATCAATGCCCACAATAACCATTGTGTTCTACTCGTGCAATAGATCTACGCATAGACATGGATCTGATACCACTATAGGGATTCGTAGCATGGAAAACAAAAAATTTCTATCGCATGTACACACACAAGCCAAGATCTAATATACAAGATCGGTGCAACGAGTTTGTAGAGTACTAACCCTCGTAGAACCAAAGCGTTTAACGAGATCAGATTCTCGTGGTTGATGTAGTCGATCACTTGCCGATCTCAAGATTGTGTAGACGATCCTTTCGGCACCACGTTCTGGCAGCGCTTCCACGACCGGTCACACGTTTGGTACTTGATGAAGACCTTCCTCTCCCTTGTTCCAGCAGTCAGCGAAGGTTGTAGATCCTTCTCGCGATTCCAGCAGCACGACAGGGTGGTGGTGGAAGTAGAGGAGCAGATCCTGCAGGGCTTTGCCTAAGCTAGAGCGAGTATGGTGGATTAGAGAGAGTCTCGGCAACTAGGGTTTAGAAGCCGAGCGGTGGAAGTGGCTGGTGGCTAGGTTTTAGCTAGGCGGCGATGGTTTAGAAGAGGCTCTAGGGCGGCGGCGGTTTAGAGGGGCAGCCGACCTAGGGTTTGGGGGTAAGGCCAAGGAGGCGCCACACCCCCTCCTTGTATAGGTGGGAGGGTGGCTAGGGGAGGAAGAGTCCTCCCCCAACTCCCATTGTATGGATGGCGGCAAGGGAGGGAGGGGAATCCTTCCTCCTCTAAGTTTCCTCCTCTCCCTCCACTTGGTTTTGACTTTCATGTTGGTATTTGACTTTTTCAAACTGGAGTTTCACTATTCAAATTAGAGTTTGATTTCTCTCTTCCCATTTCCCAGCCAAGTGACCTAGGGTATGATGCAACCATTCCACATTATCATGGCAGATTCCAAGTACCCATCCCCCCGGGGTGGTGGACCGTCCAGAAGCTTCTAGAAGCTTCCCGTGAAATCACCGAAAACATTTCCGAACCACGGAATTGGACTTTCCTTATATGAATCTTATTCTCCAGACCATTTTGGATCTCCTCGTGATGTCTCGGATCCAGTCCGAGACTATGAAAAACATATAGTATCTAACTCAAAAACTATCATACTATTAACACTAGTATCTTAACTAATGGTCTGACATTGCTGCTATTGCAATAGACTACAGAAATAGGTTCTATGGCTAGGGATTATATTCCTAACTAATCAATAACTTCGTATTCACTTGATTTGATGTATATGTTGACTTTCTTGACTTCGTTGAAGAACTGTAGATTCTGGTGATAATTCCTGGAGCATAACTTGATGTAGGCATCGTCTGTACTGGCTTTAGAACCTAGCAAATGTTAAGAAGATATGTTGAGTATGAGTATGAGCGTACTCATCAAATTCACTAGAAAATGAGTGTTTGATGCACTATATCTACAGCCATAGACCATAGGTCATAGGCAATGCAGGTTTTCGTAAACATTTCTTCCAAGGTTGCTTTTATTCTGAGAAACTATGTTCGTCAGCCTTCACGGGTTTACCAGAACTTTCATGGAGTTCCTTTCCCGCCGCGTTCGCAGCTCCTTCCCGGAACAGGGAGTAACAAGTTACGGTTCTTACACTCTACAGAGGTGCGTCACTTTACCCATGAGAGATCTTAGGCTTTGTTGCACGGCCGAGAGTATGTCCCCGTTCAAACTTCCTTGGTTTGCGGCCCAACCTAAGATCCAAGCCAATCACTGTCCTTCCTCACGACCCTGCATACACCGCAATTTTTGTATACCCAAACTCAAGGTAGACTTTTCCCCGTATAAAACGGCTATACCTTAGTTGGATACACACAACAACCATTAACACTAGAAATCTGTCTTTTGTAAGCCTAGATCCACGGTAGACTTTCCCCCGTATAAAACGGCTATACCCACGATCTGTAACTTACAAATGCCCATAACAGTGTCCAATGCATGCGAAAGGGAGCCGATCCAGCTGACTTCTTTGTCCCATTCCAAATCTCATGGTTAACGCGTAATTGTCACATGCCAAGATTTTCCAAATCTTGTTATGTGAAAGATAAATGAATAAAATAAAACTTTGTTGATTTTCAGGGTGAGAAGAAATTTTTTGAATCCAATTGGAAACTTTCAAAACCTATTTGGATCAAATAAAATCCTAAAGGGATTTGTAAATATAAACAATTAGTAAAGAAAATATTAAATATGTGAAATTACTATTTTTGGATCTTTTAATAAAAAGATATGATTTTTATAAAGCAAAGGTAGAAATATAAATAAGGATTATTTTCTAGAGCCAAATTAAATCTTGGCCAAGCTTTTGAATTAAAATATTCCTATTTGATAAAAAGAGTAAAGGTTTATTTAAATAAAATAATGAGGATTTATTAATATCCCATTTTATTAAAGTAAGGACTTTTCCCATTTTAATTAAACACTAAAACTTGTTATTTTATTTTAAATGAGTTTTCCAAGTGTTTTATATTTTCAAATAAAACTTACTGAAATGATTTTGGGATTATGTAAGTTTCAAATGGAGTTTTAATAATCAAATCCTATTTGAATTAATAACTAAGGACTATTTTATTTAATTATTAAATAGATCCTAAAAGAATAAAATATTATTTTATTTTGGGACTTGGAATATTGTTGTTAAACAGAACTAAACTCAATACAAGGTGTGGTGGAAGTTTGATTGATTTGAATGTTTGAATTGTTTGATTGAATTTCAAAACAGAAAATCAAATGGAAAAAGGAAAAAGATTCAGTACAAAAAAAAGAAACAAAACGACCCAACCCAACAGGCCCAGCAAGACCTAGTCCAGCCCACCAACTCTCCCCAGCGAAACGTTTTCCTACACTCAGTCTCGCACCCGCAAATTCGCAGACAGGTGGCCCCTCTCCCTCTCTCTCTTCCTCGCTGACAGGCATCCCCACTGCCACCTCACCTTCGTCTTCAACCCCCAAACCACGCCCTGCCGTTGCTGCCGCGTTACTGCCGGCGATCAATTCGCGTTATTGCCTGCTTTAACTCCCACGGCGACCACGCGTGCATAAACGCCTCCCTCCCCTCTCTCATTTCCCCCAGACAGCTCCTCCTCTCTGCCTCTAGACTGCCCCAATTCGAGCCCGCGCCCCCACTGCTCCGACGAGGTTTTCCACCGATTCCGGCCACACCTCGCCGCCCCTCTCCTTTCTCTGCACGCGAGCTTGCTTCCCACCTCCTGGCACATCTTCCTGTGCCACTCATTCGCCCGCGCTTGGTCCATAACATCGGCAACAACGACAACCTGAGCGCCACCGCCTGCAAGCAACCCCGGCGACCTCCCCCTGGTAAGCCAGACCGCCCCGAGCCCTCTCGATCATGCTCACGTGAACCCCACACTCTCCCGCGTCTAACCGTACCTTCCGTTTGCTTTGGGGTGAACTGCAACCTTGCCTCGTTGACAAACAGGACCGCCTGAAGCCGACGCCATCTCCGACGAGCAATCCCCTCCGCTCCAGTGCGCCCCTCTCCAGACCAGCACCACCTTGAGCTTCACCTCGACCTTGCGAGCACGGTGAGCACCTCCACTTCTCTCCTTTCTTCCTGTAAACGCCGCGGCGCCACCGTCTGACCGCGCACCGCCGCCAGCCGCCGCTAGCGCCGCCAGTTCGTGGTCAAACACACTGAGCCCGTCGGATCCAAATCCTGTGGCTATGATTAGATTAGGTCAAAGGGGTAAGTTTGAATCAGAATCGCAGGATTTCATTTAGATCTAACGCACCAGAGAGGTTGATCCAACCGAACCGGTATCAGCCAATAACAAGCAGCCACGTGGCCCAGCCTTTGATTTAAAACAGAATTTGAAATCAGATTGTTATGCAAACTTGTAGAATTCATAACTTAAAATCTACACGTCCAAATTTTGCAAACTTTATATCAATGGATTTAGAAAAACAAGCCCTAGCCAACCATGCACTTTCTTTAGTAAAAAGCTTCTGGTAAAATGTTTGTTTTTGCAGAAACTTGTGTAGGCTTGTTTTGAATATAAAAATTGTTCTAGTTATGTTTTTTAGATGAAATCTTTGCAAAATGGTTTGTTGTGAACCTACTGAACCTAGGAAACAAAACTATGGATTTAAAAATGTATTTTGTGAAGTTTAGGAGTAAATACTTGAATTAATTCATTTCTAGTAAAATAAAAATATTGATTTTGATATGGAAATGATTTTTGAGTAAAATCTTTGGGAAATGATTTGATTCAAACCTTCTGACCCTAAACACCAAGTTGTTGCTTTGCTTTGCTAAATTATTTGGTGAACAATATAAAATTGTTGCTTTGCTAAAAACATTTTCCACCACATGAAATAATGGTTTGATTTAAAAATGGTTTATAGATAAAACCCTCTTTACAAATGGGTTTGACACTTTAGAAAATGACCACTTTGAGCCTTACAATGTATAGAGCCTAGTAGAAACCACCTTTGCAAATAAAACTATCTTTTGCATGCTTGCATGCATGACTTAGTTTCTTTTATTTTATGTGTATTGAATTGTTTGAATAATGGTTGGAATGCTAGTTGAATCTATGTTTGCTTGATTGATTTGTAGTGAAGTTAGAAGAGTGTGATATTAGCAAGATCAAGAAGTGAACCAACATCCTCTACCAAAAAGGCAAGTGACACTATCATCCAAGTCCTACTATTTTCATTACACTTAGTGGATTTTGAAACATGCATGATAAGGACTACTATATTTTGCTATGCTAAATCCTAGTAGGATACCCTTATACATTCCTTAGTGAAAACAATGTAGTTGTAACAAGCTTAGCCCTGCTATATATATTAAGATGAGATAAATGTTGAGATTATATGAAGTTGGGAAAAGACTTATGTTTTATATAATAAAACAAGTACTCAATGAACCACCTGGGTGGACAAGGATACTCAAGTTTTGGACAAGGTGGCAACAAAAGGAACCATGTTTATATGGCAATCTCTTTTTGGTTGTGCACTAGAAGAAAACCACCCAGGGACTTAGAGATTGAACATGTTTCTCGTACAGTGGCTTCCGTGTACAGCCACATGCTATATGGGCACTGGCTTAGTCAACTACATAGTGGAAGACCCATGCATTGGCCTCTTCAGGTTAACTAGAATGAGGGAACTTGGAACCCTACATTGGTGCCTGAAGACAAGCTAGCATTGTGTATTGGGAGGAACCTATGGAAAGACTTCGTCACATTCTCAATCTGCCAGTACTCCATCTTGGTGAGTACTTATCCAGCGGCCACTGGTGGCAACAAGATGAGAATGTGTCATGTGGGTAAAGTGTACAACTTCTGCAGAAGATAAAAATCTAAGTACTTAGCCGTGTCCCCGGTTATGGACAATACTGAGCAACTAAGGCCTGAAGCTATGGGAAATCTCGACATTCCAATTTCTAAAAGAAAAACTTGGAAGTGACAACAAGAGACTTGAAGCACTTGGTGGATTCCAAGGAGTTCAGAAAGATTTTTCAAAAGATCAAAACTATTTTGAAAAGATAGGATAAAACTATATTGCTTTCTGCAAATGAGCCTAAACCCCACTTAGCCAAATATGCATGTATTGATAGGATCCACTTATATACTACATAGTAGTGAAACTTGCCAATACAATTCAAATGTATTGACCCTTGTGGCTGCAACTTATTATGTTGTAGGTTTGTTTGATGTTAAGTGTGTTGATTAGGATTACAAGTCTACAACCAACATGTTTGCCTGTGGCACTTTGAAGATGAAGGACCCCATGCTTATAGATATTCTGCTGCAATGTAATGTAATAGCCAAATGTGAAGGGAATATGCCCGACAGGCAATAATAAAGTGGTTATTATCGTATTCCTTATTTATGATAAATGTTTATTTTACATGCTATAATTGTATTAATACGGAAACGTTAATACATGTGTGTTTAATAAACAAACAGAAAGTTCCTAGTTATGCCTCTCTCATAAACTAGCTCGTTGATTAACAAGATGATCAAGGTTTCCTGATCATGGACATTGGATGTTGTTAATTATGGGATCACAACATTAGTGTAATGGTGTGATGAACATTCATCCGAAGTATAGCATTACGATCAAAGTCATTGAGTTTATATTGCTATAACAACTTACAAAGTGATCCTATTCCTTAGACCATGAGATCATGTCAATCACTAACACCGGAAGAGTTTCTTGATAACATCAAACGTCACACCATAACCGGGTGATTATAAAGATGGATTCAGAACTAATAAAGTGTTATGTTGAGGATCATGGATCGAGAGTGGAATTTGTTCATCCCGATGACGGATAGATATACTCTGGGCCCTCTCGATGATATCACATTGATTAGCTTGCAAGCAAGTGATTTGATCACTAGAATGTTATATCACGGGAACGAGAAAAGAGTGCATGTCAGTAACGAGATCAAACTAGGTATGGAGATACCGATGATCGAATCTCGGACATGTAATATATCGCGAAACAAAAGGATTAAGATACTAGCGTAAAAGGTTCCGACGATCACAAGAAAGTCATTGTTGAATGTGTGGGAGTCAGTATGGGTCTCCAGATCCCGCTTCTGATTATTGATCCGAGAGGGGTCTCGATCATGTCTGCATTATTCAAGAACCGTAGGGTGACACACTTAAGAGACACCGACATCCAATTGGAGCAAAAGTTTCATGCCGAAAAGAAAAGGAAAGCACAGGAATTTATTTCACTAGACACCGAAACTGTTTCAGTTGAAATTGCTGAAACTGGTTCTGCATGTGAAATGGAATACTAGCAAGGGGTTTTATGTGAATGTTTGTTAATTAAAGTAATTAACAAAATTCTGAATAAATAAATAAAAGAGTTTTATTTAAATGAGAGCTTGCATTAAATTTGGTGGAAATTTAATGCATGTGAGTGGATTTTTGAGTGGAGGCTTTTCAATGGGAGTGGAGGCTTTTCATTTTGAGTGGGAGCTCCACCCACATGAATGTGGAAGAGGTGGGGGCAGCCCCCATGGCTGGGCGCCATGCCCCTTGGGTGCCCCCTCTCCCCTATAAAAAGCCCCCCTCTCCTCCTCTCACAACACACCTCCTCGTGAAGGATCTCTCCCCCTCTAGTATTTATCCCCATGGTCTCGGACTAGCGAGATACATGTTCCCGGTGGCTTTTCGGCAAGAAAGAGTTGTGCTTCTGCTGCATCGCTGGTGCGAGGAGGCGGAGGTTGCTCGGTGCCTCGAACGTGTGTGCGAGCACGGATGCGCTGCTGTTTTGCGGCGCTAGGACTTCCTCTCGATCTTGAGATCGGCAAGAGATCGTCTACATCAACCACGAGTTTGGACTCGTTAAGCTTTGTCGGTCTTCAAGGGTATGTTCTCTACGGATATACATCCTCCCGTTGTTTGTATCTAGTAGATAGATCTTGGTACATAGTTGTTCCCATCGTAGGAATTTTTTTGTTTTCTATGCTGCGAACCCTACAGTGGTATCAGAGCCGGATCTATGCGTAGATACTTTGCACGGGTAGTACACATATGAGTATGTGGGCGATGATGATCATTTTATTGCTTCTTAGTTGTACTTTGGATATTGGTGGCATAGTGGGATGAAGCGGCCCGGACAAACTTTACATGTCCTCGCACATGAGACCTGTTCCACGCTTGACATGCAACTAGTTTTGCATAAGTGGCTAGCGGGTGTCTGTCTCTCCTACTATAGTCAATATCTAATTTGCAACGAGTTGTCAACAATTTGGTTATCCTCGTTGTGGTTCATGTTCGTAGGTAAGAACGGTTCTATCTTCGAAAGCCCTAAGCCACGTAAAACTTGCAATGGATAAATTAGAGGCGTCTAGTTTAGATTGTTGCTGGGCTAGTGTTATGATATCGTGATGTTGTAAGTAGAAGTATGAGATGATACTCTTACAACACACATAGCGTTTAAGTTCCATAGACCTTGGCCTTACACATAAAGGTATGATAGTGATCATACCACGGTGCACATGATGGAGATCATATGCGGGAACCATATCATTTCACTTATAAACATGTGATGTTTTGATTGCATCTTATATTGCTTGTTTGGAGTTTTATTAGAATAATAAGATGATCCCTCATTTAGATATCAAGATAAGAATGTGTTCTTCCTTAAGTATGCACCGACAATGTTTCGTCGCTTCAAGACATCACGTGATGATCGGGTGTACTTGAATCCACGAGCATATCTCGGGTGTAAGACAGTTACACACGCGAATACTAAGGTTCTTACTTGGCGAGCCTAGCATGTACAGACATGGCCTTGGAACACGGACCGAAAGGTTAAGCATGAGTCATATGTTTTGATATGATGACCATATGGATGCTCTCCTTTGAAGCTACACCGACTCACGTGATGATCGGACTTGGTGTAGTGGATTTGGTTCATGTAATCACCAAAAAGACACGAGGGATGTCGTTTTTGAGTGGGAGTTTATTTCTAATTTGGATTAGTAGAACTCGATTTATCATAAATTAAATCAAAGTGAATTTGCATAATTTGTTGTAGTCATTGGCATTCGTTCACCACCTTATGCATAGTTGTAATTGAGATAATAGAACTATAGAATTCTGAATATATACTTTACGAACTGGTATCGTATTGTGTTGAGTGTCAATCTAAAGTTTAAAGTCCTATTGCAAACTTTCAGCAAACTCTATTTACTCCGTGAAATTTAATAGTTGGTATTAAATCGAGAGTAACAATTCCAGTGTTAGTATCTTAAGTATCATGTTTGCCTCCACGATTCTTGATTGTTTTAATATCAAGTTTATCTAGGAGCTAAAAGAATTGTTTCAGAAACCATCATGTGTGGCAGATATAACGATATCTAAAACAATGTTTTAGTTTCAATATGATAGAGTATAATATATGTTCTCATATTGGATGAGAATTTACGAAGGTTGGAGATGCTAGACATCCTAATCATCCAAAAGGGTTTTGGAAAGTAATGTTATACTCACGATTCGACTTTATAAGCTACAGTAGCTTGATCATGAAAGTCGTCATGATAAGGATGAATAGAAGATGTATGTAAAGTGTTTACTACACTAAAAGATTACTAAAGAATGGATTTTGAAAGAATACCGATCATTTTGATGATGGTGATCTACTTCAAAGTGCAAATCCAAAGGTATATTATTATTTGAATATACACGCTTTGGACTATGTGTCATGTATATGGCGCCACTTTTGATGTTGATAGATTCTTTTAAAAAGGAAATGCTGAAAGAGAATCTATAAAATATATTTGGCAGAAAAGAAAAGATTGGAAATATCCAATTTAGGTATATGGATGATATACATGTTATGGTTGTATTCTTTGCTTGTTAAACAATGTGGTTCTTGGGTATTGGATACCGAATTGGTTGGTATGAAATTTCATACGGAACGACGCAATTCATGAACCACAATGGCCTAAGTAACTAGCAAGAGAATATGTGATAATGTTCATCGAAAACAAACAAACCGTTGTTTGTATTTCTCGTTGACATCAAAGCTTGACTTCAAGATTTGTTTTAATAATTCTTATTTGAATCAGGTATTATGAGAACAAAGGTTGTTCAAATAATTACCGTATTCCATATAAGATGGATGATTTACAAATCTAGTTGGAGAAATCACATCCATAAAACCTAATGCTAAAATGTCGCAAGACAAATGATTGGAAGATCACTTACGAAGTGACATCGCCGTTTAAATTATATTGGAAAGAAAACATGAAGAATATCCATATTCATGGATTTTTGGAGTCTTTGATTTGATTAACTGACGCTTGTGAGACTTTCCACATGATAATTAAAACTTCGTTCAAAGGCCAAAGAAGAACGAACGACTAAATTATTGGAATTTATACATATCGATGTATGTAGTCCATTATGTATAGTCGTAAGCGATGGATTTCAACTTCATATGCTTTCTCCAGAAATTTGAGTGAATGTTCACTTAATGAGAAAGAAGTATGAAATATTTTGAAAACGTTTCAAAGACTTTCAAGATGAAGTGAAAAATCATTGTAACAAGAAAAATAAATGGTTTATGATTTTATCATAAGGGATTTATTTGAGTTACAAGTGTAACAAGAAAAATAAATGAATTATGATTTTATCATAAAGGGATTTATTTGAGTTGCAAGTTTAGCAAAACACCTAGATTTACATCTCCCGAAACACCATAGGAGTATGGAGTGTTTGATATTTGTAATGAAACCTTGTTTGACATGGTTGGATCAAAGGTGTTATTTATAAAACTGCCATTATGTTTTAAAAGATTAAAGCTTTAGAGACTTCCACTTTTACACTGAAAAGAGCTCCATCTTGATCCGTTGAAATGACACCATGGAAGTTATGGTTTGGGGTAAAACCCAAGTTGACATTTCTTAAATTTTGGTATGCTAAACATAAGTAAGATGTTTACAACCAAAGTCGGATGAGCATGTCTTTGTAGGTTATTTCGAATAACAATTTTTTATTCCTCCATAACACCGAGGACAAAAGGGTTTGTCGCTTGAAATGTGAAGTTTCTTGAAAAAGGAATTTTTCGCAAAAGTTAAGTGGGAGGACAATAGAACTTTGATAAGGTTAACGAACCTTAGCTAAATGTGCTGAGTTGCGCAGCGCCGGAAATCGTTCTGGAGGCTGCCATAATGCTCATAGCTTATGTGCCTCAAAGGTTGTGGTCACGGAGATCTAAGTTCTTATTGAACCAAGTCGGCCGAATAAACAATCAAATACTAAGATTTGAGAGTAAATCATTATTGTTTGACAATGATGAACCGACTATATGCAAAGAAGTGATGATGGGCCCTGAATCCGTCAAATGGCTTGAAGCCATAAAATCCGTGATAGTTCCATACACGAGAAATCAAGTTTTGAACTTGGAAGACCCTCCGGAAAGGTGTAAAAACCTATCCATCGTATTTGGATCTATCAAGAAACAGACATGGATGTTTCACATCTATGAAATAGTCGACATGTCGTAAAGTATTTTACGACAATGTTCAAGGAGTTGACTATGACAAGATTTGATCTTTCATAGCGATATTTAGTCTGGACGGATTAAAGTAGCAACCACTACATATAATTTGGTATATGGTAGATGAATAAACAAAACAAAGTTCTTCTAATAGAATGGTTACCTAGGACGTGTACAAGACATGGTCCAAAGGGTTTTGTTAATTCAAAGGATGCTAAAAAGGGCATGCAAACTTCAATAGTTGAAGTAAGCATCGCGGAGTTGGAATCTTCACCGTGATGAAAAAGAATTTTCATCAGGAGACGATGAAGATGCTTGCATTTGCAAGAAATTAAGTGGGAGCGCTGAGACATATTTCTAATACATTATGTGAAGGACATCTTGTTGATTAGAAATGATGTATCTTTTATTGACAAAGGTTAAGAATTTCATTTTGATGAAATACTTAGGCAAAACCCGAATATTTAGCGTGAATGTCTGTAGTGGATAGACTGTGACGCCAATATGGTTGTGCCAAACGTACATATATGAGATATTGAAGGAGTTCAATATAGAAACGACAAGAAATAGTTCTTGTTGCATGGAAAGGAATTGAATCAAGATTCAAGTGTATTGACACTTTATAAGTGAAACAAAATTCAAGTGCTTTGGCACTTGATGACTGAAATCACAAGGATGTTTTGATCAATCATACCATGATATGTACACATCCAGATATGTCCTATGCTCTAAGTGTTATGAGCATATACCAGAATGAATCATAAAATGATCATTGGACAATTGTAAGGAAATTCTTATGATCTTTTGGAAGAACTAAGAATACATTTGTGTTGGGGTGACAAATAATTACAAATAGTTCATTGTAAAGCGTTACATTGATACTAGTTTTGTCACAAGATACAAATTAAGTTTATCTCAATTTAAACTATGGGTGGCACAATGTAATGGAAAGAAGATTCCATGATGGATTTGGATGAAATCCATAGTTAAGACATTGTGACGAATTCTACAACAAAAAGGCTAAGTATATGACTGGTATAGTAGCAACAAAGGAGGGAATTTGTGTCAAGTAGTTTGTTATCAAACTAAGGTGTGGTTCGCAATGGGCTAACACTAAAGATATATTGTACGACAATAGTATCGACGTGTTTTAACCCCAAGGAACTAAAGGTCTCACCAAAAGACCAAATTTATACAATGCCATCTCATTGGAGAATGAGTGTTGCGTGAAGACGCAAAGACATGCAAATACACACGAACCTGAAGCGTCAGATCCATAGATTATGTTAACCACTTGCAATTGCGTATATGGAACACCAGAAAGCCATAGGTGTTCAATACACAAAGTTTTCAAACTAGATTATTGTCTCTAGTGCAAGTGGGAGACTGAAGGGAATATGCCCGAGAGGCAATAATAAAGTGGTTATTATCGTATTCCTTATTTATGATAAATGTTTATTTTACATGCTATAATTGTATTAATACAGAAACGTTAATACATGTGTGTTTAATAAACAAACAAAAAGTTCCTAGTTATGCCTCTGTCATAAACTAGCTCGTTGATTAACAAGATGATCAAGGTTTCCTGATCATGGACATTGGATGTTGGTAATTATGGGATCACAACATTAGTGTAATGGTGTGATGAACATTCATCCGAAGTATAGCATTACGATCAAAGTCATTGAGTTTATATTGCTATAACAACTTACAAAGTGATCCTAATCCTTAGACCATGAGATCATGTCAATCACTAACACCGGAAGAGTTTCTTGATAACATCAAACGTCACACCATAATAGGGTGATTATAAAGATGGATTCAGAACTAATAAAGTTTTATGTTGAGGCTCATGGATCGAGAGTGGAATTTCTTCATCCCGATGACAGATAGATATACTCTGGGCCCTCTCGGTGATATCACATTGATTAGCTTGCAAGCAAGTGATTTGATCACTAGAATGTTATATCACGGGAACGAGAAAAGAGTGCATGTCAGTAACGAGATCAAACTAGGTATGGAGATACCGATGATCGAATCTCGGACATGTAATATATCGCGAAACAAAAGGATTAAGATACTAGCGTAAAAGGTTCCGACGATCACAAGAAAGTCATTGTTGAATGTGTGGGAGTCAGTATGGGTCTCCAGATCCCGCTTCTGATTATTGATCCGAGAGGGGTCTCGATCATGTCTGCATTATTCACGAACCGTAGGGTGACACACTTAAGAGACACCGACATCCAATTGGAGCAAAAGTTTCATGCCGAAAAGAAAAGGAAAGCACAGGAATTTATTTCACTAGACACCGAAACTGTTTCAGTTGAAATTGCTGAAACTGGTTCTGCATGTGAAATGGAATACTAGCAAGGGGTTTTATGTGAATGTTTGTTAATTAAAGTAATTAACAAAATTCTGAATAAATAAATAAAAGAGTTTTATTTAAATGAGAGCTTGCATTAAATTTGGTGGAAATTTAATGCATGTGAGTGGATTTTTGAGTGGAGGCTTTTCAATGGGAGTGGAGGCTTTTCATTTTGAGTGGGAGCTCCACCCACATGAATGTGGAAGAGGTGGGGGCAGCCCCCATGGCTGGGCGCCATGCCCCTTGGGTGCCCCCCCTCTCCCCTATAAAAAGCCCCCCTCTCCTCCTCTCACAACACACCTCCTCGTGAAGGATCTCTCCCCCTCTAGTATTTATCCCCATGGTCTCGGACTAGCGAGATACATGTTCCCGGTGGCTTTTCGGCAAGAAAGAGTTGTGCTTCTGCTGCATCGCTGGTGCGAGGAGGCGGAGGTTGCTCGGTGCCTCGAACGTGTGTGCGAGCACGGATGCGCTGCTGTTTTGCGGCGCTAGGACTTCCTCTCGATCTTGAGATCGACAAGAGATCGTCTACATCAACCACGAGTTTGGACTCGTTAAGCTTTGTCGGTCTTCAAGGGTATGTTCTCTACGGATATACATCCTCCCGTTGTTTGTATCTAGTAGATAGATCTTGGTACATAGTTGTTCCCATCGTAGGAAATTTTTTGTTTTCTATGCTGCGAACCCTACAAAATGAGCTATGTAAGATGTAATAAAATTATGGTATTCCTGGTTATAAAGTTGTATTATGACCTTTGTTTCTTGATATTACATCTTAACTGTGGATGCTAGCTATTGATCCAGGGACTAGGATTGTGAACACAGGGATCTCTACCTTATTAAAGGTTGGGAACTCTACAATAATATACGGCGCAAGAATCACTGGCGACATTGGTTGTTAAGTCCTAGACGATATATTCCTATGAAGTGGTATCCCAACTGCCAGTCTTAATAGATTAGCTGATCACCCTGGATTAGTAACCAATAGTTCACATTATTATCAAAAATAGTATTTTCTGACCTTTTTGAAATGCAGATGATGACACCACTGGATTTGCAAAATACTTTACATAAAATAATCAAAGGACATGAGCAAGTGTGAACTTGTTGTTTGTGATTGCAATATTATGCACTCACGGTCTTCGAGACAATATAAAAGATCCAATATCTGAAATCAGCATCATTGGTCGGGTAAGGACTAATGTTTAAAGAAGCAAGATGCTTTTATGCGTAAGTAATGTAATGCAAGTTGATAAATTCGAATCCCGGGGATAACGTTGATCTAGGGTTTGGATATTGGAAATGGATTCTCTAGAATGTGTTGTCCTTTTAGATAAGTTTCATACTTGTGTTTCTTATTAAGGCTTGTGAGTGTGTGTGTGAATAACATGTATTTATAATATCATACAACAATAAGATACACACATATGGAATGCTACTCAAGACACTTATAAAGAACTTAAGTGTTATCAATCCTAAGTTTACAAGTAAAGTATAAAGTAATGTGATTACGATTAATTATCATCTGTTGACTGAAGTGGCAAAAACAATGACATTTGAAGAAAGATTTCTTTATTAAGGTTTAAACAATCTTTGGGGTTTAATCAAATTTGATCGATGTTGTTTGTGCTTGAGTAGCTTGGACTTGAGATGCTTTACGACTTAACTATAAAACACATAACAAAGTCTTTAGCCTTATATTTAAAGTCTTGTAGACTAAAGTTAACTTCAAGGATGTAGATGGATTTAAGGTGTATTGCTTATGATATTTGTATGTTGTTCACTTTATAAGGTTTCTTAAAGTTACTTAAGAATAGTATTACTTCTATTTGAGTAGTGGTTTCTTAACCTTATACATGTATAAAAGGATTTATCTCCTTATAAGGGTATGGTTATGGCTTGTGAATAAGCAAATAATATTATTTACTACTTATGAATTATCTCTGGATTTAGTCCATTATAAAGTTGTGAGTGAAACAATGGTAAAAGATTTTATTTGGTTAAAATATCATTCATAAAGATTTTATATTTGTTAAAGATCTTTTAGAAAATAAACTACACATATGGTTGAAGGATAATTCAATAAAATTGTATTCAAAATGTGTTGGACCAATTTGACTTTATATTATAAATATTTAAGACTAGTATTACTTATTAGACCTAAATTGGCAATTTTAGAAATATTAACAAATTTTATTTACCCTTATATGAATTATCAATTAAGGAAATAAGTTTAAATTCAAGTTATTAAGTTGTTTAAATTTTTATTTACCTCAAAAGTGGAATATTATATTTTCAACATGTAGGTATTATTATTTTTTGATCATTTTGGTATATTACATTTATTTTTGTGATTTATAAATAATAAGATATGATTTTTATAAGATTTATTACTTTATAAATACTTAATAAATAATAAATATTTAATTAAGTGAAATATTAATGCATGGCTATAGTTTTAAATTATAGTTCTTATTTTTCTAAGATTTTTGGTATTTTACTTACATTTTTAACATTTACCATTATTAAAATATGAATTATCAAAGTATTAAAACTTATAAAATCTTTATTAAATAACAATTATTTAAATTGTTGACATAATAATGTTTAATAATAGTTTAATGTTATAGATTTTATTTTTTTGAAAATTTTCATATATAAAACATATTTTTATGAATTATGAAACAAAAGTTATTAAATTTCTAAGATTTAATCATTTTCAGAAATTGTTAAACATATTTACTGCGTCACTGCTGACATCATCTCCTCTCTTTAACTTTTTACACCGCACCCTAACCTAGCCCCCAGTCACTGACTGGTGGGGTACAGAACACGTTGGATGTCACCTAAGCATAGACTAGTCAACTGAATGGACCAGGTCAAGGCTCATGCAGGCGTGATGTCATGATTATGGCAGAACGACTTCCACCACCGGGAAATGGTCACCGGCGGCGATCTACAACGCCCCAACACCTGTTGTTGAGTGAGCTAGAAAGAGGGCGACGAGGTGTAAGATCCCTCCCTTATAAAGGTAAGGATCCCTGTGATTGCAATGCTAGTCCCTGGATCAAATGCTAGCATCCACAGTTTAAGATGAAGTACACAGAAACAAAGGTCATTATTACATCGTCATTCCAGAGATAACATAGTATTTTACAACTCCATGGCCATAGGCCTAATACAAGAGTTTAAGCATAACAATATAAATAAAGTCTTCTTTTTCATGTGCCACAGGCAAGCATGTTGAGTGTAGACTCATAACCCCTAATCATCATCAGAGTAACCTGCAACATCACAAGTTACAGCCACAGTGGGTCAATACATTGGAATAGTATTGGCAAGTGATACCTTAGTAGAATATTAACATCTAGTTACTACATGAATTTGGCTAAGTGTAGCTTAGGCTTGCTTTGCTCAAAATAGGTTTTACCTATTAGTTGAAATCACTAAGTTTTTCTTTGGTAAAACTTTCCCAAGGAACCACCAATAGAAATTGGTGAACCTTCACCCTTGTTCAACCACAAGTTTTAACTTAGAAAATTGGGATGAGGAGATTCTTGATATCTTCCATGTCTTGATGCTCATTTTGTCCAATACCAGGGACATGGCTAAGTACTTAGATTCTTCCATCTGCAGAGGTTGTGCATTTTCCCCACAAGACTTGATTTTCACCAAGACAAGACCTTTCAGAATCCTTCCCTTAGACCAAATGGACGCGTTCCAACCTATCACCCCACTACCACCAACAGTCCAAATGGCTAAGTTATTGCAACCTATATGATCCAGGCAGAGCCCATAATGCCATGTGGCTGCACTAGAAGCTTCTTAAAATTTGGTATCTCAAATCCCTTTGTTCCTGGGTGGCTTTCCACAAGTGAGATGCACAAGGTAAACCATAGAAATGGGCCTTGTGTAACCACTCAACACAAACCATTCTTTCCATTCCACCCAGGTGTTTCATTCACTTAGTTGTTTTATTAAGCAAAACATAAGTCAAAGACTTAGAAATATTTCTCATAGCATGAATATATAATCCACCCTCGGTTGCTACTAGCTAGGCTAAGCATGGCAATAGCAAGTATCTTAACTTAGAGGAAATTCTAACATTACTACAACTACTAGGATTTCTGCAAGTCTTATACAAAATATTTCTAATGCATAGGTAAAAAAAATATTGGGATAAAAACATGAAGCACCACTTGCCTTGGTAGTTTGGGGAGTAGCAACAATCTTCACAACCAGAATCACTATTAGCACCAAAATCTACACATAAAATATTGGCACCAAAATCACATATCAAAATATACAAGCATAAATATATGAATGCATGCAAATGCTATGTGATGATTTTCCAAATCAAACAAGACAAGTGAAATAGTACTGAATTATAAACAAGACAAATACACACTAAACAAACTTTATTTATTCTCTAAATCATTTTTCAAATAAGTTCTATACTCAAAATAAGCCTATAAATGTCTCTGCAAAAATAATCAATTTTACATAAGCAAAACATTAAAAACATCGCATAAATGGATAGAATTCTTTCTCCTGATTCCAATGATATATAATTTGCAAAATTTGAACGTGTGGATCAAAATTTATGAATTTTTCAAGTTTGAATCACTAATAGATCTAATTCAGATTTTTAAAATGAATAACAGGCCACGCGTCACGTCCTGATTCGTCCATACCGCTTCGCACGGATCGGCCGATGCAGTGCGTTGGATCTAAAGTGGATCGCACGGATCAGATCAAAAGATACCCCTTCGGGTTATGTTCTATCGTAGCCACTGGATCAAGATCCTACGGTCGTTGATCAAGCGACCAACAACTGGCAGCTCGCGGTGACGGTGAGCGGCGGGCGCTCGGTCTACGGCGTTGCGGTGGCTACTGGAAGCAAGGAAGAGAATGGGGAGGCTCACCAGACTCACAGAGACGTGCTGGAGCTCAACGTGGCAGTAGCTTGTCGAGGGGCGCACAGACACAGCCGCTATTGCTCGTCGGAGAACCTACAGCCGTCGGTTATGGTTGCTTGTCGTCGTTGGCGAAGATATAGGTCGCGCCTAGCAAAAGGATGGTGTCATTAGACGCGCACAAGTCTGGCGAACACGTGAGCATCAAAGAGAGAGAAGGGGGCAGTCGGGGCCTACGGGAAGAACTCGCCGGAGTGGACGCGGTCGTCGGTGGAGTTCTGGTGTTGACGCTGACGAGGCTCTGGATGGTACTAGCATGCACCATTGGGATTAAACGATGCACAAGGTTGTGGAGATAATTCTGGCAAGACAAAAAGGCAAGGGGCAAAGTGTGCTCACCGGAATTCACCGCCGGAGTTCGTCTGTACAGCGGCGGAGTGAGCTCAAATACGAGCAGCCTAGGGGCGACTGGGTGTGGGTGTTTGGGGGGAAAGGACCACAGTGAGGTGGTGATTAAATAGCTAGAGCAGGGGCGAAGATTACGCGCTGCTTCAATGCAATTGATCGCGGCAGTGAAGAGGAGGAAACGGCAGGCAACGACGTGTTCTCGCGCAGGATTTGGGGAAGATGAAGATGACATGGAGAGGGCCCATCGATCAGTGGCTGCGGGTGTAGGTTCTGCGCGGGTGAGAGAAGGAGCAGAGGAAAATAGCCCGGGTGGGCTTAGTGGGTTGGGTTCTGTGCTGGGCCAAATTGGCAGCGCCAACCTTTTCTTTATTCTTTTTCTATTTTCTATTTTGATTTTCAGGAAACATTTTCAAATGATTTCAAATGTGTTTGATTTCAAATTCTTTCTGGATTTTTATAAAGTGAAACCTGCACATATTTGGGTATAAAACCATGTTGTTTCACCAAACCTGCTTGGTCCTTTGGAGTTTTAAAAGAAAACAGTGCCTTTACCAATGTTTTAATAAAGATCTAAAAATGGTTTTAAAGTCATATTTTATTTTTGAAATTTTTGTCCAAGCTTTGGAATACAACAATTAACCATAGGATCAAATATATCTAGTTTTAAACAATCTATCTCATATTAAAGAGTAGCATTGGGCCAATGCTTGCTCACATAAAATAATAGACTTTCAAATGCTTCTGTTTTTGTAATGACTTTGAAAATGATCCTAAAATGATTATTAATGCATGGATGATATGCAATCTTTGAAAACATGATTTTAGGGATGTTGCAAATCTAACCCCCTTAAGGTGAATCTCGCCCTCGAGATTCGGATTGGCTAGCAAATAGGTGATGGTGGTCTTTCCGAAGATCATCTTCTCTTTCCCATGTTGCTTCTTCTTCGGAATGATGGTTCCACTGTACTTTGCGGAATTTGATAGTCTTTGTCCGAGTAACTCTTTCTGCAGTCTCAAGAATCTTGATAGGTTTTTCTTCATAAGTGAGATCACTTTCCAATTGGACCTCCTCCAAAGGTATAGTATCCTTCAAAGAAGTTTCTTCCATCTCTGGATGGCATTTCTTTAGCTGACTCACATGAAACACATTGTGAACGGCTGGCAATGATTCTGGCAATTCAATCTCATAAGCTACTTCTCCTTTACGACTTAGAATCTTGAATGGTCCAACATATCTTGGGGCCAATTTTCCTTTGACTCCAAATCTCTTCACTCCATGAAGTGGTGACACTCTAAGATAATCTCTATCACCCACTTCATAGGTGACTTCTCTACGCTTAGGATCTGCGTAGCTCTTTTGTTGGGACTATGCTATCTTCAATCTGTCCTTTACTAGCTTGACTTTCTCTTTAGCCTCCTTGATTAGTTCTGGTCCGAACAAGTTTCTTTCTCCCACACCATTCCATAGCAATGGGGTGGTACACTTTCTCCCATAGAGAAACTCAAACGGTGCCATCTCAATACTGGCTTGATAGCTGTTATTGTAATAGAATTCTGCGTAAGGCAGACTTTCATCCCAACTAGCTCCATAGTCTAGGGCACATGCCCTCAACATATCTTCTAGAATCTGGTTGGTCCTTTCTGTCTGTCCATCAGTCTGAGGATGAAAAGCAGTGCTGAATTCCAATCTCGTTCCCAATGACTCATGTAGTTTCCTCCAAAAATGAGAAGTGAACTGAGTTCCCCTATCAGACACAATACTCTTGGGTACTCCATGTAGACACACAATCCTATTCATATAGATCTTGGCCAACTTAGCACTTGTGTAGGTTGTCTTTACGGGTATGAAATGAGCCACTTTAGTTAAACGGTCCACTTGTAGAGGTTCCAATCTTTAATAAGATAGAGCCCCCTGTGTTTACAATGCTAGTCCCTGGATCAATAGCTAGCATCCACAGTTAAGATGTAATATCAAGATACAAAGGTCATATTATAACTTTATAACCAGGAATAACATAATTTTATTACATCATACATAGCTCATTGGGCTATTACATTACATTGCAGCGGAATAACTATAGTCATGGGGTCCTTCATCTTCAAAGTGCCACAGGCAGATGCTGGTTGTAGACTTTGTAATCCTAATCAATCAATCTTCACTAAAATCAATCAAACCTTCAACATTACAAGTTATAGCCACAAGGGTCAATACATTTGAATTGTATTGGCAAGTTTCACTACTATGTGGAATGTAAGTGGATCCTATCATTACATGCATATTTGGCTAAGTAGAGTTTAGGCTCATTTGCATAAAGCAAAATTTATCCTATCTTTTCAAAATGGTTTTGGTCCTTTGTCAAATCTTCTTTTCCAAGTTCCTTGAACTCCTTGGTAGAAACACAAGTGTTCAAGTTCTTGTCAAAAATCTCTTGAGCTACTTGGTAACCCCAAGTGCAACAAGTTTTATCAAAATATCATGAGTTCCTTGGTAACCCCAAGTGTTCATGTTTTTAACAAAATCCTCTGAGTTCCTTGGTAACCCCAAGTACATCAAGTTTTATGAAAGTCTCTTGAGATCCTTGGTAACCCCAAGTGCATCAAGTCCTTAAAAGTTTTATTTTAGAAATTAGAATGTCGAGATCTCCCATGGTTCAAACTTTAGTTGCTCAGTATTGTCCATAACCGGGGACACGGCTAAGTACTTAGATTTTATTAACTTCTGCAGAAGGAGTACACTTTACCCACATGTCACAATCCCATCCTTTTGCCACCAGTGGCCTACTGGATTAGTGCTCACCAAGATGGAGTACTGGCAGATTGAGAATGTGACGAAGTCTTTCCAAAGGGTCCTCCCATACACCATTGCTAGCTTGCCTTCAGCACCCATGTAGGATTCTAGGTCCCCATGTCCAGTTAACTGAGGACAGTGCATGAGTCTTCCCAATGTAGTTGACTAAGCCAGAGCCATAATAGCATGTGGTTGCACACGAAATCCACAATTGGAGAAACATGTTCAATCTCTAAGTTTCCTGGGTGGTTCCTTTGGAGCACAACACAAAGAGATTGCCATAGTCATGGTTCCTTTTGTTGCCAACTTCTCCAATACTCAAAGTATCCTTGGCCACCCAGGTGGTTCATTGAGTCCTTGTCTTATTATATAAAACACAAGTTCTTTTCTCAACTTCATAAAATCTCAACATGTATCTCTTTTTAAATTATATCATGGCTAAGCATGTAACAACTACAATATTTTCACTAAGGAGTGTATAGGGAATCCTATTAGGATTTAGCATAGCATAAGTATAAAAAGTATTTTCATGCATGTTTCAAAATCCACTAAGTATATAATGAAATTAGTAGGACTTTTGATGATAGTGTCACTTTCCTTTTTGGAAGGAAATGGTGGTTCACTCCTTGATCTTGCTAATCTCACACTTCTCTAACTTCACTACAAGTCAATCAAGCAAACACAAAATCAACTAACATTCCAAATCAAAGTCAAACAAACAATTTCACACACACAAAGCAATGGATTCTAAGTCATGCATGGGAGCATGCTCAAGATGGTTTTATTTGCAAGGATGGTCTCCACTAGGCTTCTAAACTTTGTATGGTCCAAATTGGTCATTTACCAAAATGGCAAAGTCATTTGCAAATGTGTTTTATCCATAAACCATTTTCAAAATCTTTCATCATTTTATGTGGTGAAAACATGTTTCTCAATGCCACAACCTTAAGTGGTTTCACCAAATAAGTTGTTGTTTCTCAAAACTTGGTGTTTATGGTCAGTAGGTTTGGTCCAAAACATTTTCTCCAAGGTTTTTACTCAAAATCATTTTCATAAACAAAACAATAGTTTTATTTAGCTAGAAATGGAATAAACCATTTAATCCATTCTAAACTTTTCCAAATTCATTTTCCAAACCATGGGTTGGTTCCTAGGGTCAGTAAGGTCACAACAAACCATTTTGCAAAAGTTTTAATCCAAAAACCATTTTAAACAATTTTTCTAATCTAAACAAGCACACAAATGAATCTGCAAAAACAAGTAAATTAACAGATACTATTTGCTAAGCCAAGGGCATGGTTGGCTAGGGCTTGCTCTCCTGAATCCAACGACATAAAATTTGTAATTTTTGGACGTGTGGATCCAAAGTTACAAGGGTTTGAATTTCACAACCAAATCAGATTTCAAACTTCTGTTTTTAAACATACCTGGCCAAGCGTCGTGTTTTAACTGGACGGTACCGGTTTGGCCGGATCACGCGATGTAGCCATTGGATCTAATCAGATCGTGCGACACAGGACGCATACCTCTTCGCGGTTAAATGATCTAATCTTGCTCGCTCATTCTAGATCCTACGGTACTGATTCGCTTGACCAAAAGTGAGCGGCGCCGACGGCGGCTAGCGGTGGCGCACGGCCAGGCGGTGGCGGTGTTGGCTAAACAGGAAGCGAGGGAGTATGGGAAGGTGCTCACCACGTTCGCAATGGCCTGAGCAAGCTCGACGTGGTCTCCTTGGGTCAAGGGGCGCTCTGTCGTGGCGGTAATCGCTCGCTGGAGTTGCTCCTGGCGTCAGACGGCTCTGTCCACGGTCGAAGGCGACGTTGTAGATCGCCCTAGGACAAGACAGGGGCATAGTTAAGTGCGGGAGGTCACGGAGAAGACACGTGCATGAACGAGAAGGCGCGGGGCGGTCGGAATCTACCTGGGTGCTTGCCGGAGTTAAAGACAGACGCGGCGACGTTCGGAAGCTTGTCGTAGCCGGTGTTCTGGGACGCCCGCGGTCGAATGGGTGGTACGGGGAGGAGTGTCTGGGAGTGGGGAGTCTGCTAGCGTGCTCAGGGAGGCAAGGGGTGGTGGAACTCGGCCGGAATTGGTCGGAGAGGGTGGTCGGAACTGGGAGTGTGTTGAGCCAAATTGAGGCAGCCTCGGGGCAGAGAGAAAGTGGCGACAGAGGGGAAAGGAGGAGAAGACGCAGGCGCTTAATAGCGTGTAGTCACGGCGAGGTTTAAGGCGCGGCATCAATGCGTATTCAAGCCGCGACATCAACGGCAGAAACGGCCGGCGCGGTCGTCGCGAGGAAGAAGGAGTGGGAAAGTGGGGTCTGCTGGTCAGTGGGAAAAGAGTGAGGGGAGGGTCCACCGGTCAGTCTCTTTGCGGGTCTGTTAATAGGTGTGAACCGTTTTCTTTCGGGAAGGAGAGCTGGGCTGGTTCTGGGTCTTAGTGGACTGATGGGTTGGGTCGACCTAAACTTTATATTTTTCCTGTTTCTGAATCCTTTTCTTTTTCTATTTCCATTTTCCTGTTTTGAATACCATACAAAAAATCAAAACAAAACAATTCAAACATTCAAACAAGTCAAACCTTCAACAAACTTTGCAGCTATGAATTTGGTTCTGTTCAGTAACATAAACCAAAATCCAAAATAAAATAATAATTTTTATTCTTTTTAGGATCCATCCTTTAATTAAATAAAATGGATCTTTAGTTATTTAATAAAATAGGGTTTGATTTAATTAATAAAATCTCCATTTGAAATCCAAATATTTTCAAAACCAAATCAGTAGGTTTCATTTGGAAATAAAGATATTTGGAAAACTTGTTTAAAACAAAAATAGCATTTTTATTTATGGTCCATTAACAATTAACTAAATGGGCCTTAGTTATTAAATCAAATAGGATTTGCTTTATTAAAATATTTATTTTGAAATCTCAAATAAAACCAAAACACTTCAGTAGGATATAAAATACTTTAGAAAACTTATTTAAAATAAATAAATAAGTTTTAGTGTTTTATTTAAAATGGGAAAAGCCTTTACTTAAATAAAATTGGTTATTAAATCCTTATTATTTTATTTAAATAAACCTTTACTATTTTTAATCAAAACAAAACATTTTATTTCAAATATTGGCCAAGGTTTAATTTTGACCCTATAAAATAATCTTTACTTATAAATCCATCCTTTTCTTTTGAAAACCAAATCCTTTTATTTAAAAGATCCAAATAGTAATTCCAAAATATTTTATTTTCCTTTATTTAAAATGTTTATCTTTTTAAATCCCTTTAGGATTTATTTAATGCAAATTCAAAATAGGTTTTGAAAGTTTTCCAATTGGATTCAAAAAGTTTCTTCTGGCCTTGAAAATCAAACAAGGTTTTATTTCATTCATTTATTTTCACATTACAAGATTTGGAAAATCTTGGGATGTGACAGGCTACCACCCTTAAAATAAATCTCGTCCCGAGATTTGGGAAGGCTGGGTTACAAGCAGGTTCAAAACAACTAGGGTACTACCACCCTTAAAAATTCTCAAACAAAAATTACATATTGGCCTTCTTGGGATCCTGGGGAAACTTCTCTAAGTAAACTTTTGCATTGCGTCCTTTGTTTCCACACTTGACTCATGGGCCAAGGTTGAGTTTTCCATAGGCTTGTTCAACTTGTTCTTCATCTTTTCTGGACAGTTGCTTGCATAATGTCCTGGATTCTTGCAGTTGAAACAATGGATGTCCTTGAGTTCTTTACGTGGCTCTTGTGGACAAGTTGCTACATAGTGGCCTAGCTCTCTGCAGTTGTTGCACACTACTTGGCCAATCTCTTTATTCTTTGGGTTCTTTGGGCATTCACCAGAATAGTGTCCCATTTCCTTACACTGATGACATTGCACATGGCTTTTGTCTATCTTTTGCTTCTTGGGTTTCTTTGATCCTTTGAATTGGGTTGTCTTGTTTGGAGGTATAAGTGGTCCTTTTCCTTTGCCATCAACATCCTTGGCATACTTGGATCCTTCTTGTTTCCTTTGTTCAACATTGGCATAGATGGGGCATTGGATAGGAACATGGTCGTTCCCTTCACAAAGGTAACAAGTAGCTTGAGAGGTGGGGCATTGTCCAACAGGATGTTTTTCTTCACAGTTAGGGCATTGATCTTCATGCTCCTTGGAAGTATGATCCTTGTCTCCACAAATAATGCAAGCTGGTGCTCTATCTAGAACAATATTTCTGTCATCCTTGTTGTCAAAGACTCTTTTGGGATAGCTTTCTTCTATGTTGATCATTTGATTAGTCACCTATAGCATCAGTTGGGTTTGTTCCTCCAAAAACTTTTGCAGTATTGGATCTTTATCACTATTGTTGGCTATGAACTGAGCTGTCAGTTGGTTTAACTGGTTCTGGGTTGCTATGAGCTCTTTCATGTTGTCCTCCTGGTCGGTGCTGATGTCATCAACCTTGATGTCTTTTGGAGTAGTCATCTGTTTGGGTTGAATGAGGATTAGAATGGGCAAGATATTTCTATGGAAATATTTCTAATCACACATATCACAATTCACACAAAGAATGTGCATCAATCTCAAACAACTTTTCACTCAAACAACAAAGTTCAAGCACATACTTAGGCAACATAATATTTTTGTTACACCACATAAGTTGGTGTGTTTTGACTTAACTAAAATATGGTGGTCCATCTATATGGTTCACTTGTGATCCTTCCTTCCTTCTTGATTCTTCTTACATGAGATCATGGTTTCCTTGATAAAAACTCTTGGTTACAATACTTCAAGTGATGTAAGCTCTTTCTAACTTTCTGCATTCCCTCAGTCTCTAATTCTTGTGCAAGATTTCCTTGTCTTACTTGTAGTCCTTAGTGGTTTCCAAGTTGGATGTCCCCGGGGAATATGCTGAAGATGTTGAAGTCATTAGAGTTGAAGAAGTTGAAATCATTGGAGTTGAAGAAGTTGAAGTCATTGGAGTTGAAGAAGTTGAAGAAGTCCTTTGCACATAGTGTAGTCCTTGGCCATGGGTAGGTTTTCCATCAAGTTGAAGTAGAAGAGATGTAGAGTTGAAACCAAAATGGTTGAGGAAAGAGTTTACAACTGTTTTTGTAAATAAGTTTTTGGAACAAAATACAACTCCTATTTTTCTAAGGGTTTTTGTCCAATCCTAGGGTTTACAAATCCTACAGGCAACCAATGCTCTGATACCATCTGTAGAGGTTCCAATCTTTAATAAGATAGAGCCCCCTGTGTTTACAATGCTAGTCCCTTGATCAATAGATAGAATCCACAGTTAAGATGTAATATCAAGATACAAAGGTCATATTATAACTTTATAACCAGGAATAACATAATTTTATTACATCATACATAGCTCATTGGGCTATTACATTACATTGCAGCGGAATAACTATAGTCATGGGGTCCTTCATCTTCAAAGTGCCACAGGCAGATGCTGGTTGTAGACTTTGTAATCCTAATCAATCAATCTTCACTAAAATCAATCAAACCTGCAACATTACAAGTTATAGCCACAAGGGTCAATACATTTGAATTGTATTGGAAAGTTTCACTACTATGTGGAATGTAAGTGGATCCTACCATTACATGCATATTTGGCTAAGTAGAGTTTAGGCTCATTTGCATAAAGCAAAATTTATCCTATCTTTTCAAAATGGTTTTGGTCCTTTGTCAAATCTTCTTTTCCAAGTTCCTTGAACTCCTTGGTAGAAACACAAGTGTTCAAGTTCTTGTCAAAAATCTCTTGAGCTACTTGGTAACCCCAAGTGCAACAAGTTTTATCAAAATCTCATGAGTTCCTTGGTAACCCCAAGTGTTCATGTTTTTAACAAAATCCTCTGAGTTCCTTGGTAACCCCAAGTACATCAAGTTTTGTCAAAGTCTCTTGAGATCCTAGGTAACCCCAAGTGCATCAAGTCCTTAAAAGTTTTATTTTAGAAATTAGAATGTCGAGATCTCCCATGGTTCAAACTTTAGTTGCTCAGTATTGTCCATAACCGGGGACACGGCTAAGTACTTAGATTTTATTAACTTCTACAGAAGGAGTACACTTTACCCACATGTCACAATCCCATCCTTTTGCCACCACTGGCCTACTGGATTAGTGCTCACCAAGATGGAGTACTGGCAGATTGAGAATGTGACGAAGTCTTTCCAAAGGGTCCTCCCATACACCATTGCTAGCTTGCCTTCAGCACCCATGTAGGATTCCAGGTCCCCATGTCCATTTAACTGAGGACAGTGCATGAGTCTTCCCAATGTAGTTGACTAAGCTAGAGCCATAATAGCATGTGGTTGCACACGAAAGCCACAATTGGAGAAACATGTTCAATCTCTAAGTTTCCTGGGTGGTTCCTTTGGAGCACAACACAAAGAGATTGCCATAGTCATGGTTCCTTTTGTTGCCAACTTCTCCAATACTCAAAGTATCCTTGGCCACCCAGGTGGTTCATTGAGTCCTTGTTTAATTATATAAAACACAAGTTCTTTTCTCAACTTCATAAAATCTCAACATGTATCTCTTTTTAAATTATAGCATGGCTAAGCATGTAACAACTACAATATTTTCACTAAGGAGTGTATAGGGAATCCTATTAGGATTTAGCATAGCATAAGTATAAAAAGTATTTTCATGCATGTTTCAAAATCCACTAAGTATATAATGAAATTAGTAGGACTTTTGATGATAGTGTCACTTGCCTTTTTGGAAGGAAATGGTGGTTCACTCCTTGATCTTGCTAGTCTCACACTTCTCTAACTTCACTACAAGTCAGTCAAAGAAACACAAAATCAACTAACATTCCAAATCAAAGTCAAACAAACAATTTCACACACACAAAGCAATGGATTCTAAGTCATGCATGGGAACATGCTCAAGATGGTTTTATTTGCAAGGATGGTCTCCACTAGGCTTCTAAACTTTGTATGGTCCAAATTGGTCATTTACCAAAATGGCAAAGTCATTTGCAAATGTGTTTTATCCATAAACCATTTTCAAAATCTTTCATCATTTTATGTGGTGAAAACATTTTTCTCAATGCCACAACCTTAAGTGGTTTCACCAAATAAGTTGTTGTTTCTCAAAACTTGGTGTTTATGGTCAGTAGGTTTGGTCCAAAACATTTTCTCCAAGGTTTTTACTCAAAATCATTTTCATAAACAAAACAATAGTTTTATTTAGCTAGAAATGGAATAAACCATTTAATCCATTCTAAACTTTTCCAAATTCATTTTCCAAACCATGGGTTGGTTCCTAGGGTCAGTAAGGTCACAACAAACCATTTTGCAAAAGTTTTAATCCAAAAACCATTTTAAACAATTTTTCTATCTAAACAAGCACACAAATGAATCTGCAAAAACAAGTAAATTAACAAATACTATTTGCTAAACCAAGGGCATGGTTGGCTAGGGCTTGCTCTCCTGAATCCAACGACATAAAATTTGTAATTTTTGGACGTGTGGATCCAAAGTTACAAGGGTTTGAATTTCACAACCAAATCAGATTTCAAACTTCTGTTTTAGACCTGGCCACGCGTCGTGTTTTAACTGGACGGTACCAGTTCGGCCGGATCACGCGCTGTAGCCATTGGATCTAATCAGATCGTGCGGCACAGGACGCATACCTCTTCGCGGTTAAATGATCTAATCCTGCTCGCTCATTCTAGATCCTACGGTACTGATTCGCTTGACCAAAAGTGAGCGGCGCCGACGGCGGCTAGCGGTGGCGCACGGCCAGGCGGTGGCGGTGTTGGCTAAACAGGAAGCGAGGGAGTATGGGAAGGTGCTCACCACGTTCGCAATGGCCTGAGGAAGCTCGACGTGGTCTCCTTGGGTCAAGGGGCGCTCTGTCGTGGCGGTAATCGCTCGCCGGAGTTGCTCCTGGCGTCAGACGGCTCTGTCCACGGGCGAAGGCGACGTTGTAGATCGCCCTAGGACAAGACAGGGGCATAGTTAAGTGCGGGAGGTCACGGAGAAGACACGTGCATGAACGAGAAGGCGCGGGGCGGTCGGAATCTACCTGGGTGCTTGCCGGAGTTGAAGACAGACGCGGCGACGTTCGGAAGCTTGTCGTAGCCGGTGTTCTGGGACGCCCGCGGTCGAATGGGTGGTACGGGGAGGAGTGTCTGGGAGTGGGGAGTCTGCTAGCGTGCTCAGGGAGGCAAGGGGTGGTGGAACTCGGCCGGAATTGGTCGGAGAGGGTGGTCGGAACTGGGAGTGTGTTGAGCCAAATTGAGGCAGCCTCGGGGCAGAGAGAAAGTGGCGACAAAGGGGAAAGGAGGAGAAGATGCATGCGCTTAATAGCGTGCAGTCACGGCGAGGTTTAAGGCGCGGCATCAATGCGTATTCAAGCCGCGACATCAACGGCAGAAACGGCCGGCGCGGTCGTCGCGAGGAAGAAGGAGGAGTGGGAAAGTGGGGTCTGCTGGTCAGTGGGAAAAGAGTGAGGGGAGGGTCCACCGATCAGTCTCTTTGCGGGTCTGTTAATAGGTGTGAACCGTTTTCTTTCGGGAAGGAGAGCTGGGCTGGTTCTGGGCCTTAGTGGGCTGATGGGTTGGGTCGACCTAAACTTTATATTTTTCCTGTTTCTGAATCCTTTTCTTTTTCTATTTCCATTTTCCTATTTTGAATACCATACAACAAATCAAAACAAAACAATTCAAACATTCAAACAAGTCAAACCTTCAACAAACTTTGCAACTATGAATTTGGTTCTGTTCAGTAACATAAACCAAAATCCAAAATAAAATAATAATTTTTATTCTTTTTAGGATCCATCCTTTAATTAAATAAAATGGATCTTTAGTTATTTAATAAAATAGGGTTTGATTTAATTAATAAAATCTCCATTTGAAATCCAAATATTTTCAAAACCAAATCAGTAGGTTTCAGTTGGAAATAAAGATATTTGGAAAACTTGTTTAAAACAAAAATAGCATTTTTATTCATGGTCCATTAACAATTAACTAAATGGGCCTTAGTTATTAAATCAAATAGGATTTGTTTTATTAAAATATTTATTTTGAAATCTCAAATAAAACCAAAACACTTCAGTAGGATATAAAATACTTTAGAAAACTTATTTAAAATAAATAAATAAGTTTTAGTGTTTTATTTAAAATGGGAAAAGCCTTTACTTAAATAAAATTGGATATTAAATCCTTATTATTTTATTTAAATAAACCTTTACTATTTTTAATCAAAACAAACCATTTTATTTCAAATATTGGCCAAGGTTTAATTTTGACCCTATAAAATAATCTTTACTTATAAATCCATCCTTTTCTTTTGAAAACCAAATCCTTTTATTTAAAAGATCCAAATAGTAATTCCAAAATATTTTATTTTCCTTTATTTAAAATGTTTATCTTTTTAAATCCCTTTAGGATTTATTTAATCCAAATTCAAAATAGGTTTTTAAAGTTTTCCAATTGGATTCAAAAAGTTTCTTCTGGCCTTGAAAATCAAACAAGGTTTTATTTCATTCATTTATTTTCACATTACAAGATTTGGAAAATCTTGGGATGTGACACCACTACTACCCAAATAGAATCATATCCCGACCTGGTCCTTGGCAATCCTGTAATGAAATCCATGCCAATCTTGTCCCACTTCCAATCAAGAATTGGTAGTGGTTGTAGCAATCCTGCCGGTTTCTGATGTTCCGCTTTCACTCTACTACATACATCACACAAAGCAATATGTTCGACGATGTCTTTCTTGAGATTATTCCACCAAAATATTTCCTTTATGTCCATGTACATTTTGGTGTTACCCGGATGAATGGAATATGGTGAGTTGTGTTCTTCCTGTAAAATCAGTTTCCGAAGCTCCGGATCTTGCGGAACGCAGATACGTTTTCCATACCATAAAGTATCTTGTTCGTCTTCATGGAATCCTTTGGCTTTTCCCTTGCCAATCTTTTCCTTAATCTCTTCAATTTCCTTGTCCGTCTTTTGGGCTTATTTGATTTTGTCCAACAAAGTGGGTTGAACATCCAATGAAATGAGATGTCCTTCAGGCACAATCTCCAATCTAAGGTCTCTAAATTAGGCACACAGATCATCTGGCAACTCTCCCTTAGTAAGGCCATTCACAAATACCTTACGGCTTAGAGCATCTGCTACAACATTTGCTTTACCGAGGTGGTATTGCAAACTCAATTCATAGTCCTTGATGAGTTCTAGCCATCTTCTTTGTCTCATGTTGATTTCTTTCTGAGTGAAGATATACTTCAAACTTTTGTGATCGGTGAACACTTCACATCGTTTTCCCAAAAGATAATGTCTCCATGTTTTGAGTGCATGGACAACAGAGGCTAACTCCAAATCATGAGTATGGTAATTTACCTCATGAGTTTGGAGTTGTCTCGAGGCATAAGCCACAACTTTCCCTTCTTGCATTAGAACTGCACCTAATCCATGATGATATGCATCACAATACACTTGGAAAGCTTTCTCCAAATCTGGTAGACATAGGACTGGTGATGTCACTAGTCTCTTCTTCAATTCTTGGAAACTGAGTTCACATCCTTCAGACCAAGCAAACTTCTTGTCTTTCTTTAGTAGCTCCATCATTGGCTTAGCTACCTTGGAGAAATTCTCAATGAATCTTCTGTACTATCCTGCCAAGCCAAGGAAACTACGAACTTCCTTCACCGACTTAGGAGATTCCCATTCAGTTACAGATGACACTTTTGCGGGATCAACTGCTACGCCCTCTTCGGACACAACGTGTCCAAGAAATCCAACTTCATTCAACCAGAATTCACACTTGCTGAATTTGGCATACAGCTTATGCTCTCTAAGCTTCTCAAGTATCAAACGCAAATGTCCTTCATGCTCTTCTTTGCTTTTGGAGTAGATCAAAATGTCATCGATGAAAATGACAACAAACTTGTCAAGGAACTCCATGAACACCTTGTTCATCATATTCATGAAGTAAGCTGGTGCATTGGTCAAACCAAATGGCATCACGGTGTACTCGTACAATCCATACCTAGTGGTGAAAGTTGTCTTAGGTATGTCTTGTTCTCTTATCTTAAGCTGAAAATAACCTAACCGGAGATCAATCTTTGAGAACACACAAGCTCCTTCTAGATGATCACACAAGTCATTAATTCTGGGCAAAGGATATTTTCTCTTAATAGTCACCTCATTGAGTGAACGATAATCTATGCATAACCTTTGACTTCTATCTTTCTTTTCCACAAACAAGACTGGTGCTCCCCAAGATGAAGAACTTGGTTAAATAAACACTTTCTGCAACTGTTCTCCAAGTTGTTTCTTGAGTTCTTTCAACTCATCAACTGACATCTTGTAAGGTCTGTTTAATATTGGTCCTGATCCTGGCAGAAAATCAATCAGGAATTCCACATCTCTATCTGGTGGCATTCCCGGCAATTCTTCCGGAAACACATCCGGATATTCTCTCACAATTGGCACACTATCTATGCTAACCCCCTTAAGAGAATTTAGCTTACTCCCTTTTGATTCAAAGTTAGTCTTGAATCTAATCCTTTTATTATCTGGGGTGGTGAGTGTGAAAGTATGATTGGCACAATCTAGCACTCCCTTGTGCTTAGTCATCCAGTCCATTCCCAAAATAACATCCAATCCTTGGGAATTTAGGATTATCAGATTAACGGGAAACCTATACTTTCCAAACTCTATGACTAGGTCATGACATCCTGAGTTCACTATCATTCCTCCACCACGAGAACTTACTTTTATAGGACACCTAATAGTTTCAACTGGAAGTTCATTTCTTTCAACAAATGCTCTTGATATGAATGAATGCGATGCGCCAGTATAAAAAAGAACAAGTGCTAGAACAGAATTGAGTTTGAACTTACCAGCCACAACATCAGGTTCCTCATAGATCTCTTCCACATTGATGTGGTTCACCTGTCCCTTCTGGAAAGGGTTGGGCTTGTTGGGTCCTTCAACTTTCTTTTCTGGGCACTCATTTGCATAATGCCCCATGTTCTTACACTTGAAGCATTCAACCTGACTGAGATCCTTCTTGACAGGCTGGCTTCCACTACCACTTCCACTTCCACTGTGGTGACTCTTGTGTCCACCTTTGTGGTTCTTGTACTGGTCATTATCATGACTACGGTGATGTTGTTTTCATGATGGCGGTTGTAGTTGTGGTGGCTGTTGTACTTCCCATGCTTGTGGGATCCAGAACTCCCACTATCATCATAATGGGAACGCTTGTGAGACGATCCCGAGCTGTGCTTGTTAGAGTTGTGCTTCCTCTTTCTGCTTTCAACCTATTTCATATTATTCTCTAAGATGGTAGCCTTGTCACAAAGGGACTGGTAGGTGGGGACATAGGCAAAAGATAGCTGCAAATTTAGTTCATCGTTCAATCCTTCGAGGAACTTATCTTTCCTCTTGGCATCAGTATCCACTTCATCCGGTGCATAACCCGCCAGATTGTTAAACTCCTCAATATATTCAGCCACGCTGCGGTGGCGCCGCTTCAGGTTATGGAACTCCTTCTTCTTCAAACTCATCACTCCGGATGAGATGTGAGCTGTACGGAAACCATCTTCAAAGATAGCCCATGTCACATCCTCAATGGGTGTGGTGATCTGGAAGTTATCCCACCAAGTAGCTGCTGGTCCTTCCAATATGTGTGCTGCAAACCTGACTTTCTCCTCGTCGGTACAGCCGACAGTCACCAAATCTTTGTTCACCAAACGTATCCAATCATTGGCTACCATGGGATTAGTGGTTCCTGAGAACTTTGCAGGCCTCAGTCTTAGGAATCAGGTGAGCATGTCAAATCCTGGTGGATTGTTCTGATTATTATTTTTATTGTTGTTGTTGTTATTCTGATTCTGCATGAAAGTGATCATCATCTGCATCAGCTGTGCCTGTGCTGTCATCAGCTGCTGCATCTCGGGGTTGACATTGTTGTTGTTCGGGTTGGGGTTGGCACGTCGAGGAGGCATTTGTGGTTTTCAATAAGGATAAGAATGAGATACCCATAGATGCTTAACATGCACAATACATCACATAGATAATCACCAAAACAAGCATCAAAATAACATAAAGTTCAACGACAAAACAACAAGTTTGAAAAGCAAACACACCAATAGCAAGCCATCCACATGTTGGATGCTCATTGCGACTCAATAATCATAAGCATGGTAAATGATAGATAAATGAGTAGTCATCACTACTCCTCTGCATCAACCTCCTCATCAACAAGTGTAAGACCTGCATTCTCCATAGCGGTCTTGTATTCCTCGACATTGGTATTCAAGGCCTCTATCTTGGCTTTGAGAGCCATCTTCTGTGAACGAAGTCTCTCAATCACACCCTGCTGATGCTCGAGCTCAAAGTCCTTGGCCTCTAGTTCTGCATTCATCTCTCGAATCCTCTTGTTCCTATCTTGGACTCTTTTCTCTTGGCTCTTGGATTTCCTGTCCTGGCTCTCAAACTTAGCCACCATTTCCTTGACTATCTCGTCTTGCTCCACGAAGAGCTTGTCCTTCTCACGAAGCTGCACCTGGAGCTCGTCATTACTAAGAATGACGTTGGTACTATCAGTATCTAGGTGCCTAAGTAAAACCTCTAGGTCTTGGAGGTACAGACGAATCGGCTCTGCCGTCTCTCTAGCAACATCCTCGAACTTAATAGCCTCACCATCCTCGTCGTGTCTTCCGAAGGCGTGAAATTGAGTACCTCTAAGCTCTCTGGAGTGCCTCCCTAACAGACGCCCAAGTAAATCATGCATGACTACCTCTAGGCCTCTCTCCCTGTCGTCATGCATAAGCTTGAAGGTGATAACCTCCATAGCTGGCTCAGTCTGGCGTCCTGGCAGAGTAAATTTGAAGCCCGAAAGGTCCTTGCTCTTAAACTTGGTGAGGGGAAGCATCATGATGCTAGGGAGCGGAAGGTTGAGCACACTAGTGAGCTCAATAAGACGAGTGCCAAAACGAGTTCCCTTGAACTCTTCAGCCGTGCTGATAGTAACATTAGGCATCTATTTTATAAGATAGAGAAAAGTTAGAATCAACATCAATGGGAAATTCACAAGACAAAGTATCTCAAGCATATCATTTGGCATGCAAACACTCAAGTCATGGCATACATAATCCATTACAAGCATCCAAGGTTCAACATAACTTAGACATAAATTTTTGGAAATAAAACGATAAGTGTGGTGGTCCAACTAACGAAGTACATTACAATCCCATCTCACTTGCCAAGTTGGCTAACAGGGCATCCCTAGAGGCAATCTATCGATCCTGATCACATGACTCCATTGGTAAGTCTATGATGTCCTCTCTTAAACGTTGATTGGTAGCCTATAACTCTTGGGTATGCTTCTTTTCTTCCCTAAGGTCATTTTGGGTGTTAAGCATTCTGCACTTGAGTCTATCACCAAGCTCCTTGATGGCCTTCCAATCTGCATCTCTTGCAGAGTCAAAGAATGTGGTGTGCATCACTAAGTTGGTGACCATGCAGAATCCTGATTCCTTGTGGTTGTCTTCCTTGTTTTTGTACAAGTGAAGTTGCACCCACCAGTACTCCACTCCTTCATCCATCACAGGAAAACCTTTGTACACAGCTACACCATGTATTCCCATGGCAACCATGAGGTCCTTGAGAGCCTTGGGGAATTTTGTCTCACACTCCAAGGTCATAGTCATGAGTGGTCCCTTCCTCACGGCTTCGTTGATGGAGTTCATCTACAAATAGAGATGAGAAAGAAGATTAGAAAAGTTTACGAGAAGAAAAAGACAAGTGTGGAAATTGTTGAAATTTTTTCCTTAGTGGTTCCCAATCTAATCCTAGGGTCATAATCCTACAGACAACACAGTGCTCTGATACCATCTGTAAGATCCCTCCCTTATAAAGGTAAGGATCCCTGTGATTGCAATGCTAGTCCCTGGATCAAATGCTCGCATCCACAGTTTAAGATGAAGTACATAGAAACAAAGGTCATTATTACATCGTCATTCTAGAGATAACATAGTCTTTTACAACTCCATGGCCATAGGCCTAATACAAGAGTTTAAGCATAACAATATAAATAAAGTCTTCATCTTCATGTGCCACATGCAAGAATGTTGAGTGTAGACTCATAACCACTAATCATCATTAGAGTAACCTGCAACATCACAAGTTACAGCCAGAGTGGGTCAATACATTGGAATAGTATTGGAAAGTGATACCTTAGTAGAATATTAACATCTAGTTACTACATGAATTTGGCTAAGTGTAGATTAGGCTTGCTTTGATCAAAATAGGTTTTACCTATTAGTTGAAATCACTAAGTTTTTCTTTGGTAAAAATTTCCCAAGGAACCACCAATAGAAATTGGTGAACCTTCACCCTTGTTCAACCACAAGTTTTAACTTAGAAAATTGCGATGAGGAGATTCTTGATAGCTTCCATGTCTTGATGCTCATTTTGTCCAATACCAGGGACATGGCTAAGTACTTAGATTCTTCCATCTGCAGAGGTTGTGCACTTTCCCCACAAGACTTGATTTTCACCAAGACAGGACCTTTCAGAAGCCTTCCCTTAGACCAAATGGACGCGTTCCAACCTATCACCCCACTACCACCAACAGTCCAAATGGCTAAGTTATTGCAACCTATATGATCCAGGCAGAGCCCATAATGCCATGTGGCTGCACTAGAAGCTTCTTAACATTTGGCATCTCAAATCCCTTTGTTCCTGGGTGTAACATCCCAAAAATACTAAACTTGGATCATCAAACTCTAATCATCAAAATTAGGGTTAACAAAAACTTTTCTAAATAAAAATATGAAAGCATGCATGTGTGTATGCATCCCATTTTGAATTATTTTTAATTTCCTTGTTTATGTGTTTCTTTGCTTATAGAAGGATTCTTAGGTGAAATAAACATCATCCAAACAATTACCAAACTTTTCCCAAAGACAAATAAATCAAAACAAACAAAATGAGTGAATGGTCATTTTTACCAATTTAACTCCCATGCCTACTTTGGTTGTCTCAAACTTTTAGAACTTAACAAAAACTTGTTTGGATCTTTGCACCCCTTGATAGTACTCTTAACAAAGTATCAAGGCCCACCTTGTGATCATCCAGAAACTTTCAAATGCATAGTTTAAATGACAATTCAAAATTGAATCTTTATCATATGGGAAGATCCCACTTTTTCAAAAACCACTCAAACAAGCTCAACTTTCAAAACCCAAGCATTTGCAGACTCACCAGCACCAACCTAGCACACCCACCAAAAATCTTTTCAAAATTAAAAACTTGAACTCATGCGGCCATTTCATCAAACACCTTGCTGATTCAAATCAAATAAAATCTAAACACTATTGTGAGCAGTGATTGGAGCCTAACTTGTTCCCTATCTAGCTCACAGCAACCTCAGTAGATCATCTAGCCAACTAAACCAAGCACTAACTCCACTGTAAGCTTGGCAATGCCATCAATGGTGAACAGCCGAAGCTCACCATGTCACCCCAGTGTGGACAGCAAGCTAGGAGAAGAAACAAGCCTAGCCAACATGTCTAGGAGCAAGCCAACACCCCACCGCCACTCCCTGTCCAGCGCTCGAACGTTGCCAACCCCTGGACCACACGCACAGACCGTGCCTAGCTCGCCAGCAACCATGCCGAGCATGCGCCAGAGCGCCACCCTCGACCGAAGCCCACAGACCGCATGCCGCCCTCGTCACGTGCATACACGATCACCACCAACCCAGGAGACCGCCAGACATCCCCGTTCGCCACCCCATGCCTCACAGCCACTGCTCGTCGTCGAAGACGCCGCCTCGCCCGCGCAGAGCATCGCACGTTCCAGACCATTTGCCACCGCCCCTATATGCGCATTAAAGCCATAGAGCATCGCCAGGAGACCACCAAGCGATCGCCACCGCCGGCCATGCCTCTAGCAGCCCGTAGCCATGTCGCCATCGTCGCCTGCCCATCCCGTTCGGTCTCGTCGTCACGACTATAAATAGAGGCCACCCCAGCCGAATTAAACACACCATCTCACTCCCCTCTCCTCACTGATCGTTCCACCCCGTTCCCGAAGCAAGGCGAGCAGCTCTTCGCCGGAATTTCACCGGAGCCCGCCGCTGCTGGAGAAGAAGGGAGCCAACGATTGGAGCCGCCCCAGGAGAAGCTACCGGTACCAGGAGGTTCACCCACCTCGTCGACCCTCGCCTGAGCCCCGGTGAGGCCCCGACGACCCCCACCTGCCGCATTAGGGTTCAGTCTCGCCGGCGTTGCCCGACGTGGACGACGACCCTCAGCGGTTGGATTAGAATTAGATCGAACGCACCATATTGCCTCATACCGCTTCGCACCCCCTCGTCTCACTGACGCGTGGGGACAGCAACTTAACCAGCCCGTGTAAGCGTTGTGCTTAGCAGGCCGGCCCAGTATCGTTTCCCGCGCAGCCCAGTTGTTTGAATTTGGATTTTTCCATTTTCACTCAAACACACTTATGCACCTAGTTTCAAAAATCAACCCAGCTCGATTTAGTGAACCAAATTGAATGAAACCAATTTTCTTAGAAAGGTATGGAAGTGCTGAATCCAAGACCGTTGGATTTAAATCATTTGGATCTGTAGATCACCCTTGGTAAAAATAACAAGGCAGAAGCTTTTATGCATTCAAACATTTTTCAAATTTAAACCATAATAGATTTTGAGTTGATTCCAACTCTAAAAAATCACATTTAACCATAACTTTCAGAATATATAAAAATATATAGCTTTACTTACAGAAATAATAACCAAGTAATAAAAGAATGCCACATAAGCATTTCTAGTCACTTTATTTAATTAAAAATAAAAGGTTAAACCTTATTAAATTGTGACACCACTTTAAATCACATTCCCATGGACTAAAATATGTGGTGATGACAAGTGTCAACATGATCCCATGTTTGGTTTGGAGAATATTAAATCTTAAGTAGTTTTTCAACGAGTAGAAATTACTTTTCTAAAAATAAAAGGAATTAAACCAAGCTTTAATCTTGTAATGTTAGTGATGATGCTAGATCATCTATAGGGCCCTTGTGTGTGATTGTGTACCTCGTATTTATTCATAGACGCTAGTACCGACCAAGGATACGAGGAGGAAGGAGGATACTACGAAGAAGAAGCCGAGGAGAACTTCAACCACTGCCCTGCACAAGGCAAGCTAACACTTGCAATTTAGCAATCTTATACTGATACTGATGCAAGCCTAATATTACTAGTTGAATGTTCAAGCTAACACTTGCAAGATACTATACTTATGCAAGCCTTACCAATCAAGTTGACCTATGCAAGCCAATACTTGCTTGTCACCATGCCAACTATATGCCTTAAGCATAGATGATCCTACCCACTTGATAAACCAATCCTAGTTTTTACTTACAAGATTTATACTTTATTTCTTTATCAAAGCTATTATTTAGAGTTTACTTGAGTAAATTGTAGATACTATAAGGATATTTTGAAGGTTTTATAAAGAGCATAAAATTTGGCCTAAGCTAGATAATCTTGATGTTATCCTAAGGCATGAGATTGAACTTAGTTAAACTCCACTTGTTTACCACCCCTCATTAGTACCTACCCCCACTTATAGATGCTAGTGCTAAGCATAAAACTTGATCAAATTTAGATGGGAATACTTGGTGGAAAATGGTTATGAAAACCTTGGAATGATGGATCATTCTATTGAAATGTTTTGGACATGTGTCTCCGAACACCAGATGATTTATGGTGATGAAAATGTTGAGGCATGAGCCTTAGCCCTTTATAAAACTGATGGTTGTCTGGATGCGATACCATTCCAATTTTACCGTACAACCACAATTGTAGGAGGTCCCAATCTTTAATAAGATAGAGCCCCCTGTGTTTACAATGCTAGTCCCTGGATCAATAGCTAGCATCCACAGTTAAGATGTAATATCAAGAAACAAAGGTCATAATATAACTTTATAACCAGGAATAACATAATTTTATTACATTTTACATAGCTCATTTGGCTATTTCTTTACATTGCAGCGGAATAACTATAGTCATGGGTCCTTCATCTTCAAGGTGCCACAGGCAGATGTTGGTTGTAGACTTTGTAATCCTAATCAATCAATCTTCACTAAAATCAATCAAACCTGCAACATTACAAGTTACAGCCACAAGGGTCAATACATTTGAATTGTATTGGCAAGTGATACTATGGTAGTATAGTGGAGTCTATCATCTATATGCATTTGGCTAAGTGGAGTTGAGGCTTGCATTGCTCAAAATAGATTTTTCCTTAACATTTGAAAATACTAAGTTTTGCTTGGAAAAATCATTTTCTTAATCAAAGATTTGAAGATCCTTTACAAGGCATCTCTCCATCAAAGATTGAAGATTGCAAACAACCCTTGTTCAACCACAAGATTTTAAATTAGAAATTTGAATGATGAGATTCTTGATTGCTTCCATGTCTTGATGCTCAAATTGTCCTTTACCAGGGACATGGCTAAGTACTTAGGTTTTACACTCTGCAGAGGTGGTGCACTTTCCCCACAAGACTTGGTTTCCCAAGACAAGATCTTTCAGAAGCCTTCCCTTAGACCAAAATGGACGCGCTCCAACCTATCAAACACTACCACCCACTGTCCATATGGCTAAGTTCTTGCAACCTATATGATCATGGCAGAGCCCATATTGCCAAGTGGTTGCACTTGAAGCTTCTCAACATTTGACATCTCAAATCTCTTTTTTCCTAGGTGGCATACCACAAGTGAGATACACAAGACAAGTCCATGGCCTTGTGAACCACTCAACCAAACACCACCAAGCCATCCCATTCCACCCAGGCGATTCATTAACTTAGTTGTTTTATTAGACAAAATCACAAGTCCTCAGACTTAGAATATTTTTCCATAGTGTGAATATATATTCCACCCATGTTTTCTATTAGCTAGGCTAAGCTTGATAGTAGTAGGAATCTTTAACTTAGGAAAATCCTACTAAGGATTCATCTACTAGGATTTCCTATAGTAAGGTTTACACTTAGCAAAATTTCCATGCAAGTTTTACTTAGCAAAATCACTAATGCATAGAGAAAGTAATGGGAAAAAAAGTATGAAGCATCACTTGCCTTTTTGGTAGGGAATGGTGGTTCACTCCTTGATCTTTCTAGTCTCACACTTCTCTACAAGTCAATCAAGCAAACACAAATTCAATTCACATTCCAACCAAAGTCAAACAGACAATTTTTCACACACAAAGTAATGGAATCTAAATCATGCATAAGCATGCAAAGATTGGTTATATTGCAAAGGTGGTCTCCACTAGGCTTCTAAACTTTGTAAAGTCAAAAGGTGGTCTTTTTCCAAAGTGGCAAAGTCATTTGCAAAAGGGTTTTGGTCCATAAACCATTTTTAAATCTAATCATTATTTTATGTGGTGAAAATTATTTTTATCAAAGCAAAACTTTATGTTTTTCACCAAATGAGTTGCTATTGCAAAACTTGGTGTTTTGGGTCAGTTGGTTTGGTCTAAAGCATTTTCCCAAAGTTTTCTTTACAAAAACATTTTCATAATAAAATCAACAATTTTTAATTGGCTAGAAATTGGCTAAGTCAATTAATTAACCTTAACTTTACCAAAATCATTTTCAACACCAAGGGTTGGTTCCTAGGGTCAGTAAGGTCACGACAAACCATTTTGCAAAAGTTTTAACCCTAAATTCAATTTTAAACAATTTTTCTACTCTTAACAAGCACACAAATGAATCTGCAAAAACAAGTAATTTAACAGATACTATTTACTAAACCAAGGGCATGGTTGGCTAGGGCTTTCTCTCCTGAATCCATTGATATAAAATTTGCAAAATTTGGACGTGTGGTTTGAAAGTTACAGCAATTACAAATTTGTATTCTAATCAGATCAAAATTCTGTTTTAAATCGAATCCTGTACACATGGCTGCTTCTGATTGGACAATAACGGTTCGCTCGGATCGGCTACTGGGGTGCGTTGGATCTAACTGAAAACGTGCGGCACAGATCGCTTGATACCCCTTCGCTCTTATTCTAATATCATCCGTCAGATCTAGATCCTGTGAACCATATTGACTTAACCATTTGACAGCAGTGCTGGCGGCGGCGACTCTGTTTCGCGGCGGCACCGGCGATACAGGAAGCGAGAAAGAGGGGGAGGATGCTCACCGGGTTCGCAATGCAGCGCTGATACTCAACGTGCTCTTGGTTGGTCGGGGGCGCACGGGGACGGGCAGGATTCTTCGCCAGAGTTGGTTCTGGCGACGGACGCGCGCGGTCGAGGTCGAGGACGACGCTACAGATCACGCCGAGGCAAGCAGAAGGCAAGGTTAGCTGCGCAAGGTCGAGGCGGTGACGCGTGCATGAAAGATAAGAGGAAGGGCGGTCGGATACAACCTGTGGGCGTCGTCGGAGAAGAAGACAAACGTGGCGGCGTCAGGAGCTTGTCGTAGTCGATGCTCCAGGGCGTCTGCCGTCGAACTAAAAGTGCTGGGAGGTGCGTCTGGGAGTGGGGAAGCTGCTAGGTTGCATAGGGAGGCAAGGGGCGGCGATACTTGGCCGGAATCGACAAGGAGGTTCGTCGGAGTCAGAGGAGCTCGGGGAGGAATATGGGCCGCCTGGTGGCGTGCTTTGGGGAGGAGACAGACGAGAATGAGAGATGATGCGCTGGCGTTTAAAGGTGCTTGATCGCTGCGAGTTAAGGTGGCCGTGTTAAGGCGAATTCAAGCCACGAATCAAAGCCTGCAACGGCCGACGAGGGGGAGAAGAGGTCGTGCGGGTGGGGAGGAAGAACAATGGCAAGTGGGGTCGGTCAGTCAGTGGGAAAGGAGCGAGGGGAAGGGTCCACTAGTCATTGGTTTTGTGGGTCAGGGAGTTGGTGCCAAACGTTTTCTTCGGGGGAAAGAAGTTGGGCTGGTTGGTGGGCTTCCTGGGCTGCTGGGTTGGGTCAGATCCACTTCCATTTTTTTATTCTGTATCCTTTTCTTTTTCTATTTCTGATTTCTGTTTTGAATTTCCAAACAAATAAACAATGTCCAAATCAAATCAAATAATCACCAAACCTTGCACTAAGAATTTGGTTCTGTTTAGTAGCATAAACCAACTTCCAAAATAAAAATAATATTTTAAATCTTTTTTCGGTTCCATTTATTAATTAAATAAAATGGACCATGGTTTATTAATAAAATAGGGTTTGGTTTATTTAATAAAATCTCCATTTTTAATCCAAATATTTTCAAAACCAAATCAGTAGGTTTTATTTGGAAATAAAGAATACTTGGAAATTTGTTTAAAATAAAATAACATTTTATTTTAGGGTCCAATAACAATTAAATGAATAGATTTTATTCATTTAATTCAATAGGATTTGTTTTATTAAATTCTTTATTTTGAAAACTAAAATAAAACCAAAACACTACAGTAGGTTTTATTTGAGAATATAAAATACTTAGAAAACTTATTTAAAACAATTTAATAAGTTTGATGCTTTAATTAAATTGGTAAAACCTTTTATTTAAATAAAGTTGGATATTAAATCCTTATTAATTGATTTAAATAAACCTTTGTTAATTTTATTTAAAATAAAATGTTTTAATTCCCAAAGCTTGGCCAAGGTTTAATTTGGCTTTATAAAATATTCTTTATTTATAAACTTCTATTTCATTTGAAAACAAATCTTTTCATTTAATTGTTTCAAAATAGTATTTCCAAATGTTTTTATTTTTCCTTTTATTAAATGTTTATCTTTTTAAATACCTTTAGGTTTTATTTAATTCAAATGGGTTTGAGGTTCCAATTGAATTCAAAAAGTTTCTTCTGGCCCTGAAAATCAAACAAAGTTTTATTTTATTCATTTATTTTCACATTACAAGATTTGGAAAATCTTGGGATGTGACAAAAATACCCGAGAATTGGGTAGGGCTTGACTGGAAACTTATATACCTTAGTATTAGTTCCCTCACGGCCAAGGTCTGAGCTGAGGCTAGCTTGTGAAGATTGTCCACCTGTGTAGTACCCAAGATGACAGTTGGTCATGGTTGGGAGGCCAAACTCACAGGAGAGGTGCTTATACTAGGGCGTGTAATTGAAAGGTTAGGATTGATTATCCACATACTAAGTATGGTGAATTCAGGATTTGTTCCTGACGGATGTATCAAATGTTGTGGTGAAAGTGTACAATCTTTGCAGAGTGTCAAACTATTCGAATAGCCGCGTCCGCGGTTATGGACAGTTGGAGTGGCCATACTGTTTCCCCGTCAGATGTTTTCAAAATGAACTGTGAAATGATTTAAGACTTTGACTTGACCACAACAGAGTTTTGGCATGAGATACAAGTTCCCACTTAGGTGTTATAAAACCTTAACTAGCATTCGTTGTTTCCAAACTTAGTAGAGGTAAATCTGGCTTTTTGCAAAACAACCCTAGAGCTTAGTGCCCTACTACAAAACCCCCGTTTTCCTGTTAGTATTAGTTTGCGAGTACTTAAAGAGTACTCATGGCTTTGTCCCTGGCTATTCCCATGCCCAGATTATGAAGAGGAGTACCTGGAAGATGGACCCTAGGAAGGTTACGACAACTAGGATCATCTCCCATCGTCAGCATTGCCTGTGAACCCCAAAGATGGATCTTCGCCTACGCTACCGTTATTATTACGTATTCCGCTGCTTGTGTTGTATTAAGACTGGATCAGGAGATCTGTATTTGTGTAAGACCTTATGTATGGTTTGTAATGGATGATGTACTGTGGTATCCAATTATGTTATGTCTCGCAAAAATGGTAATCCTGGGATTGCGATGTATGGCATAACAGGCATCTGGGATTAAAAATCCGGGTGCTGACAAGTTGGTATCAGAGCCATCCTGACCATAGGAGACCCTAGTTAGACTGGACGTTTGAATCAAAAACTTAGTTTTAAAACCAAAGAAAGCAAATATTTACAAAAACTTATTCCCATTCTTATCACTTTGATTCTTTCATGAAAATTCATGTTCCTCAAAAACTCTTGCAAAATACATAATATTTGACACACTTGATCACTCTATTAACTTAATCATCCTATATTCTTTTAGATGGACGTGAAGTACAGCAAGTTTTACCAGTTGGGGAATGGAGGCGACCTTATCTTTGAGAGGGATTTGGACCAGCTTTCTGAACTTCTGGAGCATCCACACCCCGAGTTCTTCGGAGCTCGGCTCAAAGATCAAGGAGGAGAAGATCTGCAGTGGCTAATTGTGGCAAGTATCCGAGGAAAGATTAAACCTCCCACTGCTGAGGGAATTCAGTTTACCTTAAGAGAGAATGTCACATCCCAAGATTTTCCAAATCTTGTAATGTGAAAATAAATGAATAAAATAAAACTTTGTTTGATTTTTAGGGCCAGAAGAAACTTTTTGAATTCAATTGGAATTTCAAACCAATTTGGATTAAATAAAATACTAAAGGGATTTAAAAAGATAAACATTTAAATAAAGGAAAACAAAATATTTTGGAAATACTATTTTGGATCTTTTAAATAAAAGGATTTGGTTTTCAATTGAAATAAAAGTTTTATAGATAAAGATTATTTTATAAAGCCAAATTAAACCTTGGCCAAGCTTTGGAATTAAAACATTCTGTTTGAATAAAAATAGCAAAGGTTTATTTAAATTAATAAGGATTTAATATTCAATTTTTATTTAAATAAAAGGTTTTACCATTTTAATTAAAACATAAAAAAACTTACTAAATTATTTAAATAAGTTTTCCCAAATATTTTATATTCTCAAATAAAACCTACTGAAGTATTTTGACTTTATTTTAGAATTCAAAATAAATATTTTATTTTAAATAAAATAAATCCTAGTGGATTTTATAATGAAGGTCTATTGTATTTAATTATTAAGGGACCCTAAAATAAAAGGTTACTTTGTTTTAAACAAGTTTCCAAGTATTCTTTATTTCCAAATAAAGAATTGGTTTTGAAGAATATTTGGATTTCAAATGGAGATTTTGTTAATTAAATCAAACCCTATTTTATTAAATAACTAAAGATCTATTTTATTTAATTAAAGAATGGATCCTAAAAAGAATAAAATTATTATTTTTATTATTTTATTTTAGGATTTGGATTATGTTGATAAACAGAACCAATTCAAGGTTACAAAGTGTGTTGATTGTTTGAATTGATTGGGATGTTGTTTGATTGTTTGAAATTCAAAACATAATTGGGAAATAGAAAAAGAAAAGGTTACAGAATAAAAAATGGATTTGAACCAGACCCAACCCAGCAGCCCACTAAGGCCCAGAAACCAGCCCAGCTTTCCTCCACGAAGAAAACGATTCGCACACAGTTCCAGACCCGCAAAGAGAATGACTAGTGGACCCTTCCCTCCTTTCTTTTCCCACTGCCAGGTAGACCCCACTCCTCCTGTTCTTCTTTCTCACCCGCGCGACCTCCTTCCCCCAAACATCGCTGTCGTTGCTGCCATTCAAAGCCGCGATCAATTCGCAGTGATTCCGCGCCTTAAACCTCGCCGTGAATGCACGCTATTAAGCGCCTGCGTCTTCTCCTCCTTTCCCCTTTGTCGCCACTTTCTCTCTGCCCCGAGGCTGCCTCAATTTGGCTCGACACACTCCCAGTTCCGACGACCTTCCTCATCGAATTCCAGCCAAGCTTCGCCGCCCCTTGCCTCCCTGAGCACGCTAGCAGACTCCCCACTCCCAGACACTCCTCCCCGTACCACCCATTCGACCGCGGGCGCCCCAGAGCGTCGGCTACGTCAAGCTTCCGAACGCCGCCGCGTCTGCAACCTCTCCGACGACCTCCCCCGGTAAGCACTGACCGCCCCGCGTCTTCTCGATCACGCAAACGTCTTCGCCTTGGTCTTGCGAACCTAACTACACCCTCTGTTTGCCTCCGCAAGATCTGCAACGTCGACTCCGACCACGACCAGAACCACCTGACGTTGTCTTCAACTCCGGCGAGCAATCCCTGCTGTTCCAGGACGCCCCTCGACCAACCGACCACGCCCCGAGCATCACCTCGTCCTCGCGATCACGGTGAGCATCCTCACCTTGTATTTTGCTTCCTAGAACCACCGCTAGCACCTCGCCTGACCGTCACCGCCGTCTGTCGCCGCGCAGCGCCGCCAGCTTCTGGTCAAACACGCTAGAGCCGTCAGATCTTAATCCTATGGCGTAGACAGAGTGAATTAAGCGAACCGGTATGGACGCATCTGAGCCGCACGATTCGCATTAGATCCAACGCACCACAACACCGATCCGGCCGAACCGGTATCGTCCAATTAGAAAGCGACGCGTGGCCAGTCTGTTTAAAAACAGAAGTTTGAAATCTGATTTACTTGTGAAATTCAAACCCTTGTAACTTTGGATCCACACGTCCAAAAATTAAAAAATTTATGTCGTTGGATTCAGGAGAGCAAGCCCTAGCTAACCATGCCATTGGTTTAGCAAATAGTATCCGTTAGTTTACTTGTTTTTGCAGATTCATTTGTGTGCTTGTTTAGATTAGAAAAATTGTTTAAAAATGATTTTTGGAATAAAACTTTTGCAAAAAGGTTTGTTGTGACCTTACTGACCCTAGGAACCAACCCTTGGTGTTGAAAATGATTTTGGTAAAGTTTAGGTTGGATTATTTGACTTAGCCATTTTCTAGCCAAATAAAATTATTGATTTTGATTATGAAAATGTTTTTGTAAAGAAAACTTTGGGAAAATGTTTTTGGACCAAACCTACTGACCCAAAACACCAAGTTTTGCAATAGCAACTCATTTGGTGAAAAACATAAAGTTTTGCTTTGAGAAAAATGTTTTCACCACATAAAATGATGAAAGGTTTTGAAAAAGGTTTTTGGATAAAACACATTTGCAAATGACTTTTCCATTTTGGTAAATGACCAATTTGGACCTTACAAAGTTTAGAAGCCTAGTGGAGACCATCCTTGCAAATAAAACCATCTTAAGCATGTTCCCATGCATGACTTAGAATCCATTGCTTTGTGTGTGTGAAATTGTTTGTTTGACTTTGATTTGGAATGTTAGTTGATTTTGTGTTTGCTTGATTGACTTGTAGTGAAGTTAGAGAAGTGTGAGACTAGCAAGATCAAGGAGTGAACCACCATTCCCTTCCAAAAAGGCAAGTGACACTATCATCAAAAATTCCTACTATTTTCATTATACTTAGTGGATTTTGAAACATGCATGAAAATACTTTTTGTACTTATGCTATGCTAAATCCTAATAGGATTCCCTATACACTCCTTAGTGAAAATATGTAGTTGTTACATGCTTAGCCATGCTATATTTTGAAAAGAGATACATGTTGAGATTTTACAAAGGTTGAGAAAAGGACTTGTGTTTTACATAATAAAACAAGGACTCAATGAACCACCTAGGTGGAGGATACTTTAAGTTTTGGAGAAGGTGGCAACAAAAGGAACCGTGTCTATGGGAATCACTTTGTGTTGTGCTCCAAAAGAAAACCACCTAGGAAACTTAGAGATTGAACATGTTTCTCCAATTGTGGCTTTCGTGTGCAACCACATGCTATTATGGCTCTGGCTTGGTCAACTACATTGGGAAGACCCATGCACTGTCTTCAGTTAACTGGACATGGGGATCTGGAATGCTTCATGGGTGCTGAAGGCAAGCTAGCAATGGTGTATGGGAGGACCCTTTGGAAAGACTTCGTCACATTCTCAATCTGCCAGTACTCCATCTTGGTGAGCACTAATCCAGTAGGCCACTGGTGGCAAAAGGATGGGATTGTGACATGTGGGTAAAGTGTACTCCTTCTGCAGAAGTTAAAAAAAAATCTAAGTACTTAGCCGTGTCCCCCGTTATGGACAATACTGAGCAACTAAAGTTTGAACCATGGGAGATCTCGACATTCCAACTTCTAAAATAAAAACTTGATGCACTTGGGGGTACCAAGGAATTCAAAGAGATTTTGTTAAGCTTGATGCACTTGGGGTTACCAAGGTGCTCAAGAGATTTTGCTTAAAGCATGATGTACTTGGGGCTACCAAGGAACTCATGAGATTTTATAGAACTTGTTGCACTTGGGGTTACCAAGTAGCTCAAGAGATTTTTGACAAGGACTTGAACACTTGTGTTTCTACCAAGGAGTTCAAGGAACTTGGAAAAGGAGATTTGACAAAGGACCAAAACCATTTTTAAAAGATAGGATAAATTCTGCTTTATGCAAATGAGCCTTAAACTCTACTTAGCCAAAAATGCATGTATTGATAGGATCCACTCATAATATACATAAAAGTGAAGCTTGCCAATACAATTCAAATGTATTGACCCTTGTGGCTGTAACTTGTAATGTTGCATGTGTGATTGATTTTAGTGAAGATTGTGTGATTAGGATTACAAAGTCTACAACCAACATCTGCCTGTGGCACTTTGAAGATGAAGGACCCATGACTATAGTTATTCCGCTGCAATGTAATGTAATAGCCAAATGAGCTATGTATGATGTAATAAAATTATGTTATTCCTGGTTATAAAGTTATAATATGACCTTTGTATCTTGATATTACATCTTAACTGTGGATGCTAGCTATTGATCCAGGGACTAGCATTGTAAACACAGGGGGCTCTATCTTATTAAAGATTGGGACCGCTACAGAGAACAACTGGCTCGATGGACTTGCCAGGGCCATGCAGGAAGCTCTTGCCCGTCTGTGTGGGCAGAGTATCAACCAGATCAAGGGTACCCGCTTTGAGTTTTGCCCAAGGCGTGATGCTAATGGAAAACCACTGGAAGCCCCATACCACCACGAGTTGAAGACTCAATTGGATCACCTTAGCTTCATGATGTACGATCATCAGCAGGAGTTGGATAATTGCCGTGACTACTCCAACCACAAGTCCGCCATCATCAAGACGACGGATCAGACCATCGCCATGCTAGAAAAGGATCGCAAGTCTTGCCGCCATCAGCTCGACAAGAAGGAGCGCATGATTGCTTGTCTTCACCACTGTATCTCGTCTTTGGAGGAGACCATCCACGAGAGAGACATGCAGTTGGAGGAAAGGGAGAATGCCGGAGAGGATCTTCGTGGAGACCCCTACTCCTATCTCAGTGATGATGATGATTTCCTGGAAGATCAGGCTATGGATTTCTTCACTGATGAGGATGATTACGCCTTCATCGATGACGACGAGGATGATGAGGATGACGACTACACCGACTCCGAGGAGTAGTATCACTTGAGCACTAGCGTAGTGAGTAGTATTCGGTCCCACTGTATCGTAGTTTCCAGAATGGTTCCTAAAACCATCTGTTTACCTTGTTGTGGTGTGTGTGGTGCCGTGTGCTATGATTGAATGAAAAGCAAGTTGCTAGAAAAATCTGAGTCAAACTTTAAAAAAAAATTAAAGTCCCAGAACCTTATAAATTTCCCTCTTTTCTCATGATCTATCTCAATCTTCAGATGCCACGTGGAGGAAGCGGTTCATCCCCGGACCCGATTTTGCAGATCCTGCAAATGTTGGTTTCTGACCGCGAAGCTGAAAGAGCGGAACGTCAAGCCAACCTAGCCACCCTGCAACAGATAGCTCAGCTTGCCCACAACAACCAAGGCAACGGAAATCAGGACAACCATGGATCTAAGCTCAAGAAATTTCAGAACACCAACCCACCTGTTTTCACTAAGTCTGAAGAGCCCCTAGATGCCGACGATTGGCTGCAAACCATGGAAAATAACCTAGAAGTCGCCGGAGTGGAAGCCAACGAGAAAGTTCTGTTCGCCACCCACTATCTAGCCGGAGATGCCAGGGTATGGTGGAACAGTGTTCGCGCAATGACCGGAGGCCAAATGATGACCTGGGAGGAATTCAAGGTCAAGTTCAATAGAACCCATGTGCCACCGGGTTTGATCAAGAGAATGAGAGATGAATTCAGAGAACTGAAGCAAGGAAGGATGACCATAGTGGAATACCGTGACAAATTTTTGTCATTAGCTAGGTATGCCCCGGATGAGATCGACACTGAAGCCAAGAAGAAAGAAAGATTCCTGAATGGTCTGGACGATGAGATGCAGATTGTGTTGGTCAATATTCCCTTCACGGATATTGAAGCCCTTGTCGACTCTGCCATCCAGATAGAAGGAAAGATCAACCAAGCCAATGAGAACCGCAAGCGTCGCATGATGCATCAACTAGGAACCCATCAGACCCCAAAGTATCTCCCTAACCCATCTCCAGTATTTTCCCCAAGAACCAACAAACCCCCAATGAACCGTCCGACCTATCCCAACCGTGGAAACCCTAGGCCCGGAGGAAATCACAACAACCCCGGCAACTCTAGCAATTTCAACCGTGCACCACCCAAGTTCAACAACAACAATGCTGCCACCAACACCAACACTGCCCCGAGGACTGGAAGCAATGTTGTGCCTATATCAGCAAAGGACAAGTCGCAAGTGACTTGTTATGACTGTGGAATAAGGGCCACTATTCCAATGAGTGCCCCAACAAGAAGAATGTCGCAGCCCCCAATACCAATGCCCTAGCTCAGCAGCAGTGTCGTGTTCAGCCAGGAAGGAGGTTTGCCCCAGGGAATTCGCTCAACTGCAACGGCCGTCTTTTTCTCGTGCATGCTGAAGAAGCTCAGGAAGCGCCAGACGTCGTGCTGGGTATGTTTTATGTTAATACAGTACTTGCAAGAGTGTTGTTTGATTCTGGTGCATCACATTCATTTGTCACCGAAGAATTTGCATGCACTAGTAAAATTCAACCAACAAAACTGAAGCATGTTATGATCGTCCAAATTCCCGGTTCAACCACCAAAGCTAGGCAAATTTGCAAAGCCGTCCCTATCCGAATCCATGGCATAGATTTTTATGCTAATCTGACAGTACTCGGAACTAAAGGTTTGGAAGTAGTACTAGGAATGGATTGGATGTCCAAACATAAAGCATTAATTGACTGTGCCAAGAAAGCCATCACCATGACCAGTACAGCCGGAATATCAGTCGAGCATATATCTGAAACCTTACCTCGCCAATTCAAGTGCAACAAGAGTATATCCCAACCTACCATTGACCAAGTCCGAATAGTCTGTGAATACCCCGATGTATTTCTAGATGTTTTGCCCGGTATGCCCCCAGATCAGGATATCGAGTTTATCATTGAACTAATTGCCGGAACAGGACCCATAGCCCAGAGACCCTATAGTATGAACCCGTCAGAACTGGCAGAACTGAAGAAGTAACTGGATTCCATGTTGGAAATTGGATTGATTCAACCAAGTGTGTCACCTTGGAGATCACCTGTTTTGTTCGTGGATAAGAAGGATGGAGGTAACCGTTTGTGTACGGATTACAGGAAGTTGAATGATGTCACCATCAAGAACAAGTACCCCTTGCCCAAGATAGAAGATTTGTTTGATCAGTTGACCGGTGCCAAAGTGTTTTCTAAGATTGATCTTAGAACTGGCTATCATCAACTCAAAATTCGCGCAAAGGATATTCCCAAGACTTCCTTTACCACCCAATATGGATTATACGAGTAAGCCGTCATGTCCTTTGGATTAACCAATGCCCCCGCTTATTTCATGAATCTCATGAATAAGATTTTTATGGACTTCCTGGATAAGATTGTCGCTGTTTTCATCGACGACATTCTGATTTATTCCAAATTGGAAGAAGAACATGAGCTACACCTAAGGACCATTCTTGGAACCCTTATAGAGCATCAGTTGTATGCCAAGTTTAGCAAATGTGAATTATGGTTACAAGAAGTAGGATTCCTCGGTCACATTGTATCAGCCGTAGGAATTGCCGTTGACCCTGCAAAGGTGAAGGAAGTCGAAGATTGGAAAGCCCCAACCACTCAAACCCAAGTTCGTGCATTTCTCGGATTGGAGGGATATTACCGCAAGTTCGTAGAAGGATTATCGAGTATCGCCAGACCCATGACCCAATTGCTGAAGAAGGACAAGAAGTTTGAATGGAAAGACAAATGTGAAGCGAGTTTTCAGGAACTCAAGAGGAGATTGATTTCAGCCCCAATCTTAATCATGCCAGATATCACGAAGCCCTTCGACGTGTATTGTGACGCATCCAAGATCGGTCTCGGATGTGTGCTAATGCAAGAAGGCAAAGTTATATCTTATCTATCTCGACAATTGAAACAACATGAGCAAAATTACCAAACCCATGACCTCGAACTCGCAGCCGTAGTTCTAGCCCTGAATACATGTAGGCATTACCTGATGGGAAATCGTTGTGAGATTTATTCGGATCACAAGAGCCTGAAGTATATATTCACTCAGAAGGAGCTGAATATGAGGAAGAGAAGATGGATTGAGCTAATCAAGGATTACGACATGGACATTCACTATCACCTTGGTAAAGCCAACGTGGTAGCAGATGCCCTTAGCAGATTGTCGTGCCGCTTGAACTCCATGATTTTGAAGGAGCAACCAAGTTTGCACAAGGAGATGGAAAATTTCCGAATAGAATTAGTAAGTGAAGGATTATTGGCTAGCATCAAACTTCAACCCACTTCGATCAGCCAGATCAAAGAGGCGCAAAAAGGAAATGCTAGTATCGACGGAATCAAGCGTCATAATGGTACATGCAAAGTACCTAGATTCACCGAAGACGAAGAAGGAGTTATGTGGTACAAAGGACGCCTTTGTGTACCAGCAGATTCTGAGTTGAAAGAAGTTATTTTGAAGGAAGCTCATGATACTCTTTATTCTATCCATCTCGGAGGAACTAAGATGTATCAAGATTTGAAAGAGCAATTTTGGTGGCATAAGATGAAGAGAGAAATCGGAAGCTGTATCGCCAAGTGTGATATATATCAGCGAGTCAAGGCCGGACATCAAAGACCCGCTGGATTGTTGCAACCCTTACAGATTCCATAATGGAAATGGGATTCCGTTGGAATGGACTTTATCACCGGATTGCCTACTTCTAGTAGGGGAAATGACTCTATCTGGGTCATAGTGGACAGATTGTCCAAAGTCGCCCATTTCTTACCCGTCAAGACCACATATCAGAGTTCGAAGCTAGCGGAGTTATACATCGCTAGAATCGTTAGTTTGCACGGAGTCCCCAAGAACATCGTATATGATCGAGGAACTCAATTTACCTCGAGATTCTGGAAGTAAGTCCAAGAAGGTTTAGGAACCCGCCTAGATTTTAGCACTGAATATCACCCTCAAACCGATGGAAAAACGGAGCTAGTAAATCAAATACTCGAAGATATGCTGAGATCTTGTGTGTTAGAATATGGATCCAAGTGGGAAGACTGTCTGCCGTTCGCAGAATTTTCATACCACAACAGTTATCAAGCTAGTTTGCAAATGGCCCCATTTGAATTCATGTACGGAAGGAAGTGTCGCACCCCTTTGAACTGGTCGGAAGTAGGAGAGAGTCAGATCTTTGGACCCGACATCCTACGAGAAGCAGAAGAGAAGGTTCACAAGATTCGTGAGCACCTCAAGACCGCTCAGTCAAGAAAGAAGAGTTACGCCAACAACAGACGTAGAGACCTCGCCTTAAACATAGGAGAGTTTCTGTATCTGAAAGTGTCGCCATTGAAGGGAATGCAACGTTTCCAACTCAAAGGAAAGTTAGCACCCAGATATATCGGACCTATCAAAATTCTGAACCGTCGAGGAGAAGTGTCGTATCAATTGGAACTGCCCCAAGAGATGTCAGCCGTGCACAATGTGTTCCATATCTCATTACTTCGCAAGTGCCTCGAAGTTCCAGAGAAGACCGAAGTGTTCAAGAATATCGATAACCGGACCATAGAGATCAACGATGACCTGACCTATACCGAAGTACCCATCCGTATTTTGGAAGAAGCTTTACGAACCACCAGAACCCGAAGCATCAAGTTTCTCAAGATTCAGTGGGGCAACCACACACAAGAGGAAGCTACCTGGGAGCGCGAAGATCACATCAGGACGGAATTTCCCGATCTCTTCAAATCCTAGGTAATCTTTTCGTCCTTTTTCAAATCTCAGGACGAGATTTTGTTTAAGGGGGGGAGGTTTGTAACATCCCAAAAATACTAAACTTGGATCATCAAACTCTAATCATCAAAATTAGGGTTAACAAAAACTTTTCTAAATAAAAATATGAAAGCATGCATGTGTGTATGCATCCCATTTTGAATTATTTTGAATTGCCTTGTTTATGTGTTTCTTTCCTTGTAGAAGGATTCTTAGGTGAAATAAACATCATCCAAACAATTACCAAACTTTTCCCGAAGACAAATAAATCAAAACAAACAAAATGAGTGAATGGTCATTTTGAATTTAACTCCCATGCCTACTTTGGCTGTCTCAAACTTTTAGAACTTAACAGAAACTTGTTTGGATCTTTGCACCCCTTGATAGTACTCTTAACAAAGTATCAAGGGCAACCTTGTGATCATCTAGAAACTTTCAAATGCATAGTTTAAATGACAATTCAAAATTGAATCTTTATCATATGGGAAGATCCCACTTTTTCAAAAACCACTCAAACAAGATCAACTTTCAAAACCCAAGCATCTGCAGACTCACCAGCACCAACCTAGCACACCCACCAAAAATCTTTTCAAAATTAAAAACTTGAACTCATGCGGCCATTTCATCAAACACCTTGCTGATTCAAATCAAATAAAATCTAAACACTATTGTGAGCAGTGATTGGAGCCTAACTTGTTCCCTCTCTAGCTCACAGCAACCTCAGTAGATCATCTAGCCAACTAAACCAAGAACTAGCCCCACTGCATCAATGGTGAACAGCCAAAGCTCACCATGTCACCCCAGTGTGGACAGCAAGCTAGGAGAAGAAACAAGCCTAGCCAACATGTCTGGGAGCAAGCCAACACCCCACCGCCACTCCCTGTCCAGCGCTCGAACGTTGCCAACCCCTGGACCACATGTACAGACCGTGCCCAGCTCGCCAGCAACCATGCCGAGCATGCGTCAGAGCACCACCCTCGACCAAAGCCCACAGACCGTGCGCCGCCCTCGCCGCATGCATACACGATCACCACTGACCCAGGAGACCGCCAGACATCCCCGTCTGCCGCCCCATGCCTCACAGCCATCGCTCGCCGTCGAAGACGCCGCCTCAGCCGCGTAGAGCATCGCACGTTCCTGTAATGACCTTCGGATCGGTAAGGATCCTAAGTCCCTGTGATTAACATGCTAGTCCCTGGATCAATAGCTAGCACTCACAGTCGATGAAGTATCATGTAAAACACAAAGTCTTTATTGCACGGAGAATCCAGAGTATGAATTATTACAAAAGTTGCTTAGCATTATGCTAGCTCAAATAACAGCGGAAACATAAAAGCAGCATGAGTCCATCAACGCCCAGGCTTGTCGAGTGTAAACCCGCGATCCCTACGCACCTTTCAATCTTCGGATTTTGCACATAAGACGTGCAGCCAACAAGTTGGGTCAATACTTTGAATGTATTGGCAAATTACACCAAGAGGAGAAAAGACTATCTCTACATGCAAGGCTGGTATAGGCTGTAGAGTTAATTTGCTCAAAGCTAGTTTTCTTAAGTAGAGAGAAGAATAGAGGATTGTCCTACTTTGTAAACGTTTGCTTAGATAAAATAAGGTCGAGTGGCACACGAGGATATTACGCACCAAGTGTCCAAACAACCAAACACTTGGATATTACGCACCAAGTTCCCAAATTCCCACCCATTAGCGATATTACGCACGCCATGGGGTTTCAAAACTTTGGTTTAGAAAAGAGAGAGAAAGATCCTTCAGAGGCTCCATCCTTCAGACGCTCATTGTTGTTCTGTTACCGTGAACACGGCTGATCGATCAGATTGCAATACTCTCGAGAGTTTGTGCACTTTACCCACAATCCACGATCAAGCCCTTTTACAGACAAGACCATGGCGAGGCTTTCCCTTAGTAGCCCCTCTACCTTCCGGATCCAACCGTGCCAAGAACCTCCAAATGTTGGTACCCAGGTGAGGTTTCCCACTAAGTACTAGGCCAAGACAGAGCCCATAATGTATTGTGGTTGCACTGGAAGCTTCTGAATTCTGAAACATGGCAGACTTCTTTGATTCCTGGGCGGCCGTCCTCCACCAAAATCACACTCGTTGACCCGACAACCATTCCGCCCAGAAGAAAACTTAGTTTTATTTTGAAGTGGATTTGGAGGAAAAGTTTGCTCTAGAGAGCCTTTATACTTAGAAAATTCTTTGTCTTTCGAACCCCCAACGGTACTTTGTATATATATAGCATAGCAAGCAATACTTAGCAAAAACAGGGGTAACCTATTAGGAGTGGAAAAATCCTAAGTATAGAACTACTCATGGCATACTACAAAATCATCGCACTTGAAAAATAATACTAAGGAAAAATTCTACTGGAACATCCTACACATGCATACTACAGAATTTTAAAGATCACATGCGTAGAATCAAAACTGGGACAAAATTATGAACTAGTGGTGTAACTTGCCTTGATCCGAGCAGCACTCTACACAATAGCACTCCTTAGCGCACTTCGAGCAATCTAACGAATCACAAACATAGATTTCATCACAACTTGCTCAAAGCTTACACAAAGGAAAACATGCATGCATGCAACATGGTCGTTTATGCAAGGTTGGTTAAATTGATCGAGGTAGCAAGTTTGTGTTGTGATAGTGTAAGGGTGTCACTAGAATTTATTTTCCAAGGGTTCAGATCTAATTTGAATCACTAAAACAATTCTGAGGATTATAGGAGATCAACCATTTAAATAGCCCCAAGTTAGATCCAATAATCCTAGGCAAAGTTTAATGATCTGGATCAGTAGGTATTGTGGATACAAAGTTATTGCAACAAGAATCAATTAAAACAAAATTTCAATTAATTTTCTATAGGATAAAACACCCTAATCTAATGATAAAAGTCTACACCTAAAACTTTACTGTGAACCTGGGATATTATTGCAGATTTGGATTCTACTCAAAATTAGGAATCCAACGGTATATTATAAGCTAAGTTTGGCCAAAAATTCAATTTTATATGAATTTCGCAAGTTTTACTTCAAATCTGCAAACAGATCTAAAAGAGCTTGCCAAGTGGCAGCCTCTGATTGGCTCCAGATGGGTGATGCGGCGCTGGCGTGTGCGTGCTGACGCGCACGGCCACGTGGCACGCTGCTACTCGCCGATACCCTTTCGGTAATCGTCTAATCCTACGCGTTCAACCTCAATCCGACGGTCAGGAGGAGCGGCGGCGACTTACAGGGCGTGTCGGCGGCGAGGGGCGGCGATGGCGTCGGCGATGATGGCCGGCGACGCTCTGGTGGCTCCCCGGGGTGGTGGCGTGGTCGACTGGGAGCGCCTAGTCCTCGCGGTCGCGTTCGTGGCCTCTTCGAGCCTCCTTGCTTCCTCGTCTGGCGGCAGGGTCCTGCCGTTCTTCTCCATCCCCGGCGAAGCTCCGGCGAGCAATCGCAAGCGCGTCGCTGCGAGAGATAGGGGGAGGTTAGCGCGAGGAGAGAGAGTCGAGGGTGGGGGTCGCGCGGAGGGGAAGAAGAGGTGGAGGCGAGGCTCGGAACCTCTGTCTCGAGTTCGTCCGAGCTCGACTCCAGCGAGATCCGTGGCGCGGTCGACGACGGCGTTGGCGGAACCAAAACCTTAGGGTTTCGAGGCAGTGGGTTGCGGGCTTATACGGGGCGGAGACGGGGACGAGGGGGCGGTCGAGTCCGGCGCGGATATGAGTCAGGGGCGGCCGGCAGCCGTGTCCGCCGCGGTCTCCAGGAGGGAGACGACGGGGTGGGACCCCCGCCTCAGCGATCGAGGGGTGGAGCGGGCCGGTGCTGGGCTGCGGCGCCTGGCGGGTGCTGGTGGGCTGCGTTGCGGCCCATTTAGGTAGGTTTTCCCCTTTTTTTTACTTTAAACATTTTCCCTTTTCTGTTTTCTTTAAACCCCAATAACTTTTGCAAACTAGGTCAAAAATTTATGAAACTTGTTTCTAAATTCTCATAAAATTGAGGTGGTCAACATAGGACCATGGCTTACTGTTTTTACCAAGTTTTTTTGAAGGTTCAAACTAATACATCAAGGGTGCTCACTTATGAGAATATTGAATAGGGTTTTTAAAAGGGTTTATGTGTTAGGATTTTTTTGTAGTTGCAATGTTTTCAAATGTAGGATGCAAATGATGCAAGGATGATGCATGATACTAATAACATCCAAACACAGAATATGGGATGTTACAAACCTACCCCCCTTAAGAAGAATCTCATCCCCGAGATTCGGGTTGGCTAGCAAATAGGTGTGGGTGCTCCGTTCTCATGTCGTCTTCACGTTCCCACGTAGCTTCTTCTTCGGAGTGGTGGTTCCATTGTACCTTGCAGAATCTTATAGTCTTAGTGCGGGTAACCCTTTCGGCTGTTTCCAGTATTCTGATGGGTTTTTCCTCATAGGTAAGGTCATTCTCCAATTGAACCTCATCTAGGGGAACGGTGTCTCTTAGCGGTGTTTCAGCCATCTCCGGGTGACACTTCTTTAGTTGTGACACATGGAACACATCATGAACAGTCAGTCCTTCCGGTAACTCCAACTGATAAGCAACTTCTCCTCTACGGGCCAAAACCTTATATGGTCCTATGAATCGTGGGGCTAACTTGCCCTTGATTCCGAACCTCTTAACTCCACGTAGGGGTGAAACTCGGAGATACGCACGGTCCCCTATTTCATAGGCCACATCTCTTCGTTTGGAATCAGCGTAGCTCTTCTGTCGGGATTGTGTTATCTTTAGCCTATCCTGAATCTGTCGCACCTTCTCTTCGGCATCCTTTATCAAGTCCGGTCCAAAAAGACTGCGTTCTCCCACTCCATTCCATAGCAATGGAGTCCTACACTTTCTGCCGTATAGAACTTCAAATGGAGCCATCTTGATACTTGTCTGGTAGTTGTTGTTGTATGAGAACTCTGCATATGGTAGGTTATCGTCCCAACTAGACCCATAGTCTAGTGCGCAAGCTCTCAACATATCTTCCAAAATTTGATTCACCCTTTCTGTTTGTCCATCTGTTTGAGGGTGGAAGGCAGTACTGAATTCTAGTCGGGTTCCAAGAGACTCATGTAGTTGTCGCCAAAACTTTGAGGTAAACTGGGTGCCTCTGTCTGACACAATTCCCTTAGGAACACCATGTAGGCTTACAATTCTTGACATGTATATCTTAGCGAGCTTAGCACTTGTATATGTGGTCTTTACGGGAATGAAGTGAGCCACCTTGGTGAAGTGGTCTACCACTACCCAGATAGAATCAAATCCAGAACGAGTCCGGGGCAATCCCGTGATGAAATCCATGCCTACCTTGTCCCACTTCCAGTCGGGTATAGGTAGTGGTTGAAGTAATCCTGCCGGTTTCTGATGCTCGGCTTTAACTCTGTTGCACACATCACACAGAGAAATATACTCCGCAATATCTCTCTTTAGGTTATTCCACCAGAATATATCCTTCACATCCATGTACATCTTTGTGTTGCCTGGATGAATTGAGTACGGCGAATCATGAGCTTCTTGTAAAATCATCTTCCTGATATCGGGGTCATTGGGAACGCACAAACGCTTCCCATACCAGAGGGTTCCTTGTTCGTCTAGACGAAATTCTTTAGTCTTTCCTTCATTTATCCTGACTCTTATTTCTTCCAACTCTTTATCCCCCTTTTGTTCTTCTTGGATCCTTTCTTGGAAGGTGGACACTATTTCCATAGTCGCTACCTGTCCTTTCGGGACTATCTCCAACCTGAGATCCCTGAATTGCTTGCGTAAATCCTCTGGAAGTTCCCCTGCGGTCAGTCCGTTCACATACACCTTACGACTTAAGGCATCAGCCACCAGGTTTGCCTTTCCGGGGTGGTATTGTAAATCCAAGTCATAATCCTTAATTAATTCAAGCCATCTTCTTTGTCTCATATTCAGCTCCTTTTGGGTGAAGATGTACTTCAAACTCTTATGATCTGTAAACACATCACAATGTTTCCCCTGAGGTAGTGTCTCCATACCTTGAGTGCATGAACCACAGATGCAAGTTCCAAATCATGAGTGGGATAATTGTGTTCGTGGTTCTTAAGTTGTCGGGAGGCATAGGATACCACTTTCCCATCCTGCATCAATACACTTCCAAGTCCTTGTCGTGAAGCGTCACAATAGACCTGAAAATCCTTCTGGATATCTGGCAGACACAGAACTGGTGCTGTTACAAGGCGTTTCTTCAACTCTTGAAAGCTTGCTTCACATGCCTCGGTCCATAGGAATTTCTTTTCCTTCTTTAATAGTTCCGTCATGGGTTTTGCTATCTTGGAAAAGTTTTCGATGAACCTCCGGTAATATCCTGCGAGGCCTAAGAAACTTCTAATATCTCCCACATTCTTGGGTGACTCCCATTCCGTCACGGAAGCTACCTTGCTAGGATCTACGGCAACTCCTTTAGCTGACACAACATGACCAAGGAATCCCACTTCCTTTAACCAGAACTCGCACTTGCTGAATTTGGCATACAACTTGTGTTCTCTTAGCTTCTCCATGATAAGGCGCAGATGTTTCTCATGTTCCTTCTCATCCTTTGAGTATATGAGTATATCATCTATGAATACTACGATAAACTTGTCCAAGTATTCCATGAACACCTTGTTCATCATGGTCATGAAGTATGCTGGGGCATTGGTTAGACCAAAATACATCACGGTGTACTCGTACAATCCGTATCTTGTGGTGAATGATGTCTTGGGCACATCCTGTTCTCGAATCTTTAGCTGAAAGTAGCCCGATCGTAGATCGATCTTTGAGAACACACTGGCTCCCTTTAGCTGGTCAAACAGGTCGTTGATGTTGGGCAGAGGATACTTATTCTTAATCGTCACTTCGTTCAATGAGCGGTAGTCCACGACCAGCCTCTTGGTCTTATCCTTCTTTTCCACAAATAGGACGGGTGCTCCCCAAGATGACGCGCTGGGTTGAATGAACCCCTTGTCCAATTGTTCCCTAAGCTGTTTCTTGAGTTCCTTTAACTCGTCCACGTCCATCTTGTATGGTCTCTTAGCTATCGGCCCCGTGCCTGGCATTAAGTCAATGAGAAACTCGATATCACGGTCGGGTGGCATTCCAGGTAGCTCTTCTGGGAAGACATCTGGGTATTCCTTTACAATAGGTACTTCCCCCAAGCTAACCCCCTTAAGAGTGTTCACCATGACTTCTTTGAGTGCGAAGTTCGACTTGATACGAATCCTCTTCCCTTCCGGCGTCGTGAGCATGACAGTTCTCTTGGCACAATCTATGACTCCTTCATACTCGGTCATCCAATTCATGCCCAAGATTATGTCTAAACCTTGTGATTCTAGAACTACCAGACTGGTGGGAAAAATGTGTGTGCCAATCCTTAGTTCTAAATCCCGGCAACCGGAGTTTGCCGCTATTTCTCCCCCAGGAGAACTTACCCTTAGAGGAAAGTTTATAGTCTCCGTTGGTATCTTGCCTCTATCCACAAATACCCTTGATATGAATGAATGCGATGCACCAGTATCAAAAAGAACAACTGCGGGAATAGAATTGAGTTTGAACTTACCAATCACAGAGTCTGGCGCCTCACAAGCATCCTCCATAGAAACATGATTCACCGTGGCTTTGACAAACGGATTTGGCTTCTTCCCGTTCCCATTGCCATGGTTGTGTCCATTACTATTCCCATTGCCATTACCGTTGCCATTCTTCCTCTCGGGGCAAGAGGTCGCATAGTGCCCTGTCTTGTTGCACTTAAAGCATGTCACCTCACTGAGATCCTTTCCATTGCCGCCATTGCCATTGCGGTTTTTGTGCCCATTGTGCTTGTGGCCACCATGGTTATGACCGTTATGGTTGTGGACATTATTGTTATAGGGTGGTGGTGAGGAATTGCGCTGCTTCTGGTACGGAACAGAGTGTTTGTGAGGGTTGGATTTCCTCTTGCGATTTTCTATGCTCTTCCTCTTTGATTCAACCACAATGGCTCTGTCCAAGAGTTCCTGAAAGTTGTCAAATTTCTGAGCCACAAGCTGAATGGATATCTCATCATTGAGCCCTCTTAAGAACTCCTCCTGTCTCTTGGCATCAGTGGAAACATCATCGGGTGCATAACGGGCTAGCTTATTGAAAAGCTCACCATACTCGGTGACAGAACGGTGCAGATGGTGTAGGTCGCGAAACTCGCGCCTCTTTAAAGCCATGACACCAGCAGCCACATGATGAGTACGAAAAGCTAACTCAAACTGTTCCCAAGTGATAGCATCAATGTACGGGTGGGTGACTTGGTAGTTATCCCACCATTCTGCAGCAGGTCCCTCAAGCTTGTGTGCGGCATAACGCACCCTGTCGGCTCCGACAGCTTGCACGGTGTCTAGCTTCTTGTTGATTGTGCGCAGCCAGTCATCAGCGATGATTGGTTCAGTGCTGCTAGTGAAGGTAGGGGGGTTAAGCCTCAGAAACCGAGTCAAGCGATCATGTTGAGGAGGTGGCGGAGGTGGTGGTGGTGGGTTGTTGTTGTTGTTCTGCATGTTCTGAGTGAGTAGTTGGATCAGCTGGTTCTGAGTGGCCAGAAGTTCAGCTATTTCTGGCGGGATTTCGGGGTTCGCACGTCTTGGCGGCATCTGTGGGGTTAAGAGAATAGTTAAGAAATAGACAGAAAGACTAAGTAGTAAACTCCTACCCTTATGAAAACACACCAAGCACACACGACATAACAACACAGTTTTATCACAGGAAACAACCAAGTTTTTACTAAACCAGTCTTATCTTGGTATTTATTACATTTGCGAATAACGTTCTACTATAGAATTAAAGGTGGTCCAACTATTACATATCTTCCACGCCTTCCTCTTCCTCGTCCTCGAACGAGTAACCTTCTTGCTCTAGCGTTGTCTTGTACAACTCCATCTCCTTTGTGGTGGCTTCAAGCTTTTCTTGGAGTTCCCTTATCTCATCCTGTAGCTTCTTGGTAGTGGCTTCCAGCTGCTCCTGAAGTCCCTCCTTCTCGCTCTGTAGCTCCTCCACTAATATTGACTTCATTGCGGCTTCAAGTTGCTTTGCCAAGTCCCTCTTGGAAGCACGCACATCATCGATTATCTTGCAAAGTCCTTTAGTTTGCACTTCATCTCCATCGATCTGCTGTTTGAGTTCTCTAATTCTCTTGTTTTTATTTATCACCCTCTTCTCTTGGTTAGCGAACTTCTTCTCTTGGTCCTGGAATTTTATCTCTTGGAGCTTCATTGCCTCCTCCTGCTGTTTGATCATTTCTTCCTTCTCCTTGATGAGGGCGCATAGCTCGTCGTTCTTCAACATCTCGAGGAAGGTACCCTTCTCAAGGTCATGGATGTGGCACTCCAAGTCTTGATATTGTGTTCTTCGGCGCTTGGTAGAAGTTCTTTCCTCAAAGGTTAACTCCATGGGAATCCCTTCCTCATCTCGTCTTCCAAAGAGGCCGCCGCAGTGTCCTTGGAGAGCTTCATGATGACGTCCACATAGGCGACCAATGAGTTGCTGCAAGCTAATGCTGAGGGCCTTCTCCTTGGAATCGCTAACAATGTGGATTGCTATGTCTTCCTCCGGGTTCTTGCCTCGCTCTTGTAACATCCCAAAAATCATAGTTTCAAAACTCATTCATATCACTTTGCATCATTCATTCATTTAGGGTTTTCTCAAAAATCACTTAGTGATAGAATATGAGCTATGATTTCATGTGGTCAATTTATCCCAAATAAACATCACCCTTTGAAATTTGAATGTTTAAGTACTTGTTTGCTTGCCTCCATTGATGGAAAGTTTAGGTGAAACTTTTAACCCCCAAGATTTCAAATTTAGAAGTAGTTTTCAAAATCCCTTTCAATTATTTGCAAACAGGAACAAATCCCTAATTATTTTAGAAACCAAGCTGGACCAAGCCTTGCAAAGTAACCACTTAGTTTTATGACTAATTTTGAATCCACAAAAACCCTGCAAAAGTCCCAAGGTAGTTTGATTTCAAAAGGATTTGAATTCATATCAAAATTCATACCAGAAAATGAATTTAGAAAAAGAAAAGAACACTTCAAAAGAAAAAGGCCACGCAGCCACAATTTGGCCCAGCAGAAGAACGAGCCCAGTAAGCCCACCCGGGGATCTCCTTTTATTCTCTCACGCGCGAGCACACGCAAACAGACGCTGACAAGCAGACCCCACCCAAACTCAGCGCACCTCGCTGACTAGCGGGCCATCTCCACGCCAGTGTCGTCTCCACCCGCACGACCTGTTCGTCCCCAATCAACGCTGCCGTTTCCTGAGTGATAATCGCGGCGTCAATTCGAATCAATGGCCGAGTAATTCTCGCGCTTAGCCAGGCTATATAAACCCTCTCTGTCCCCTCTCTCTTTTCCCCCAAACCCCAAGCACAGAACGCCCCCAGGCTGCGCGCATTTCTCTCTGCAACCCCGCCGTCTCCGACGACTGTGCCGGCGAATTCCGGTGAGTCTCGAGTTCCCCCCAGTCTCGCGTTCACGCTATCTTGTTCAGTGAACCTCTGTGCATCTTCTGACACTCTTCGTTTGCCTTCGCATGACCCCTAGCTTTGGCAACATCGACGACTGGCCGCCACCGTCTCCTGCAAGAACTCCGGCGACCTCCCTCCGTAAGTAGCCACCGCCCCTTGCCCTCTGACTGATACGCCTAGAATCCTCATCGTCTTGCGCATCTGACAGTACCCCTGTTTTGGCTTAGCACGACGAGGAACCTCGCCAACGTCGACGACTGACCGTGGCTGACGCATTCGCGAACTCCGGCGAGAAATCTCCGACGAACCCGTACGCCCCTTCCCAAGCCATTGCCACCTTGAGCATCAGCAGCCTTCTGCGGTTCTGGTAAGCATCTCCTCCCTTCCCCGGGCGACCTAGAACGCCGGCACCGCCACTGACTGACGCGCCGCCGCCTGTCACCGCCGGTAGCGCCGCTCGTTTTTGGTTAGGAGAATTTTAGCCGTTAGATCTGAATCCTACGCGTAGAAACACTTCACTTAACGAAGGGGTATGGACAGATCTGAGCCGCGCAGCGTTAGTTAGATCCAACGGCACAGAAGGGTGATCCGGTGCGAACCGGTACGCGCCAGTAATAACGCGACGCGTGGCAAGGTTAAATTAAAAACAGAATTTAAAACCTGATTTAGATTCAAACTTCAAATGCTTATAACTTTTGAATTCCACGTTAGATTTTTGCAAACTTTATACCGTTGGATTCAGTGAAACAAGGCCTTTCTGAATATCCAATTTGTTTAGTATATAGTAACAGCTAAAATGATTTTATTTGTGGAGCAAGTTTAGGGCTATTTTTGATATAGTTTATTTATGTATATTATTTTGGGGCCAAATAAGTTTAGTGGGCAAACTTGTATCATGTTAAGTTTCTGTAGTCATGAACATACTTGGTAGAAATTTCAAAATTCCACACTTGGTAGATTCTTGCATGCATGCATTCATATTATTTTTGGTTGTATTTAATTGTGTGTAATTGTATGTTTTGATTTCTTGTGTAGATTTTGCTAGTGATTGTGATTGTGAAGAGTGCTACTCTCCACACTACCAAGGCAAGTGATATTTTCATGAATTTTCCTATCCTAAGTTTTGTATTAGCATTAGATATTTTGCTAAAATGTTGCATGATATTTTGCCTAGTGCTAAGATGGGAAATCCTAAGTAGAATGGAGTAGTAGAAATGCTAGGGAAATTATCCTAAGGTACGTTATCATATTTTGCTTAGTCTAGCTACTTAGCAAACAAGGGTGGTAAACATATATATGGTTTATGATAAAATATTCTAAGTCAAGAGACTTATGTTTTTCTTAATAAAACAACTAAGTCAAATGAACCTCCTGGGTGGAATGGAATGTTTAGGGTTATGTTGAGTGGTTACACAAGGCCATGGACTTGGGTTGTGTATCTCACTTGTGGTATGCCACCCAGGCACAAAGGGATTTGGAGGCCAAGTGTTGAGAAAGCTTACAGTGCAACCACTTGGCAAAATGGGCTCTGCCTTGATCATATAGGTTGCTAGAACTTAGTCTTTTGGACAGTTGGTGGTAGATGGGATGATAGGTTGGAACGCGTCCATTTGACTAAGGAAAAGCTTCTGAAAGGTCCTGTCTTGGGAAACCAAGTCTGGTGGGGAAAGTGCACAACCTCTGCAGATGGAAAACCTAAGTACTTATCCTTGTCCAAGGAAATGGACACTTTTGAGCATCAAGACATGGAAGCTACAAGAATCTCATCACTCCAACTTCTACAATAAAAATTTGTGGGTGAACAAGGGTGAAGGACCTCAATGTCTATTGGTGGTTTCCTTGGGAATGTTTTTGACAAAGAAGAAACTTAGAGTTTTCAACTAATAAGAAAAACCTATTTTCAAGCAAAGCAAGCCAAACTACACTTAGCCAAAATGCATATAGTAATATAGTCCACTTAAAATATACTAAGGTATCACTTGCCAATACTATTCCAAAGTATTGACCCTCTGTGGCTGTAACTTGTGATGTTGCAGGTTACTCCGATGATGAATAGGAGTCATGAGTCTACACTCAACATGCTTGCCTGTGGCACATGAAGATGAAGACTTGTGTTTATTACTTATTCCCTAAACTCTTGTATTAGGCCTTTGGCCCTGAGTTGTAAAAGATTATGTTTTATCTCTGGAATGAATGTAATAAACGACCTTTGTATCTGTGTACTTCATCTTAAACTGTGGATGCTAGCATTGATCCAGGGACTAGCATTGCAATCACAGGGATCCTTTCCTTTATAAAGGAGGGGTCTAACAGATGGTATCAGAGCACTGTGTTTCCTGTAGGATTATGACCCTAGTATTGGAAAACCACTAAGGAAAAAGTTTTTCAACTACTTCTACACTTGTCTATTATTCTCGTAAAGCTTTTCTAATCTCTTTCAACTTCCTTTGTAGATGAACTCCATCAACGAAGCCGTGAAGAAGGGACCACTCATGACCATGACCTTGGAGTGTGAGACTGAGTTTCCTAACATTCTCAAGGACCTCATGGAGGCAATGGATGCACATGGTGAAGCCATGTACAAGGGCTTTCCGGTGATGGATGAAGGAGTGGAGTATTGGTGGGTGCAACTTCACTTGTACAAAAACAAGGAAGACAGCCACAAAGAAAGGGGATTCTGCATGTACACCAACACAACAATGCACACCACATTCTTTGAGTCAGCCAGGGATGCAGCTTGGAGGACTATCAAGGAACTAAGTGCTAGAGTCAAGTGCAGAATGCTCAACCTCCAAAAGGACTTAGAGAAAGAGAAGGAGCTTACTCAAGAGTTGGAAGACAACAACCAAGAGATAAGGGGAGATGTTATAGACTTAGTGATAGAGTCAAGAGAGAAAGATTGGTGGATTGCCTCTAGGAACATTGTGTTTAATAATAGATCCCGTGAGATTGGACTGTAAGAAACTTCGTTAGTTGGACCACCACCTATCACCTTATTTCCAAAATATATTCTAATTATGTTGGACCTTTGATTAATGTAATAGACTTATGTATGCATGATTTGTGTGATGATTGTATTCCATGGATATGTATGAATGATTGTCTCGAATTACCTTGATTTGTGTTGTTCTAACTTTTTCATTCTTATAAATAGATGCCTATTGCCATCAGCACTGTTGAGGAGTTTCGGGTTACTCGTTTTGGTCCCCGTATCATTGAGCTTACCACTCTGCTTGATCTCCCTCTTCCTACCATTACGGTGTACCCACTCACCAAGTTCGAGAGGAAGGACCTCTGGGGCTTCAAGGTGAATCAGCCCGGACGCCAGGCTGAGCCTACTACTGAGGCCATCGTCTTCAAGCTGATGCACGATGACAGGGAGAGAGGCATGGAGGTAGTCATGCAGGATCTGATAGGACGACTATTAGGCCGTCATTCCCGTCAGGTTAGAGGCACTCACTTCCACGTCTTTGGGAGACGTGATGTTGATGGAGAGTCCATCGACTTTGAGGACGACTCGAGGAGCACTGCGGAGCCGATATGACTTTATCTTCAGGACTTAGAGACTCTTCTCAGGCACGTAGATACGGACAGAACGAACGTCATGCTAGGTAATGACGAGCTTCAGGTGCAGCTTCGCGAGAAGGACAAGCTTTTTGCGCAGCAGGATGAGATGATCAAGGAAATGGAGACAAAGTTCGAGGCCCAGGACCGCAAGTTCAAGAGTCAAGAGAAACGCGTCCAGGATAGGAACAAGAAGATCCGGGACATGACCGAGGAACTGAAGTCCAAGGACTTCGAGCTTGAGCAGCAGCAGATGGTTATTGAGAGACTTCGCTCCCAGAAGAGGACTCTCAAGGCCAAGGTCGATTCCTTGACCACTATGATTGAGGAGAACAAGACCGCGATGGAGAACGCAGGTCTTACCTTCGTCGAGGAGGAGATTGACGCTGATGAGTAGACTTGACTACTCGTTTACCTTTCATATTCATACTTGTTATTGTGAACTTATTATTGGATCATCCGACATGTGGATGGCTTGCCACTTGTGTGTTTTACTTCATGAGATTATTATGTGGTTGTTGGACTTTTATTCTTATGTTGCTTGTTATGTGTTTTGCTTATGTTGTATTGTGCATAAAACATCTATGGGTATCTCATTCTTATCTATTTGAACAAACCACAGATGCCTCCCCATCGCGCAAACCCCAACCCCAACAACATCACCCCGGAAATGCAACAAATGATGAATGCGCAAACACAGCTTATGCAAATGATGACAACATTCATTCAAAACCAGAATAACAACAATAACCCCAACAACAACAACAACAACAACAACAACAACAACAACAACAACAACCCTCCGGGTTTCGATATGCTCACCAGATTTCTGCGTTTGAGGCCAGCAAAGTTTGCGGGAACAACTGATCCCATGGTGGCCAATGACTGGCTACGTTCCGTGAACAAGGACTTAGTGACCGTGGGCTGCACGGATGCTGAAAAAGTCAGATTCGCAGCACATCTGTTGGAAGGACCAGCCGCCACATGGTGGGACAACTTCCAAATCACCACTCCTATTGATGAGGTGACTTGGGCTATCTTTGAGGATGGCTTTCGCACTGCTCATATCTCATCAGGAATGATGAGTCTGAAAAAGGAGTTTCACAATCTGAAACAGCGTCACCGCAGCGTGGCAGAATACATAGAGGAGTTCAACAATCTGGCGCGCTATGCACCGGATGAGGTTGACACAGATGCCAAAAGAAAGGAAAAATTTCTAGAAGGCTTAAATGATGAGCTGAATCTGCAGTTGGCAGTGGCATATGTTCCAACTTATCAGTCTTTGTGTGACAAGGCTGCTATTTTGGAGAGTAAAATGAAACAAGTCGAGAGTAGAAAGAGGAAACACTCCGACAAGCACAGCTCGGGATCGTCTCACAAACAATCTCACTATGATGACAGTGGCAGCTCAGGATCCCATAAAAATGGGAAATTCAGCAAGCACAACCACAACCGTCATGACAACAAACATCACCGCAGTCATGACAAGGACAAGTACAAGAACCACAAGGGTGGACATAAGAGCCACTATGGTGGAAATGGTAGTGGAAGTGGAGGCCAACCTCCTAAAAAGGACCTCAGTCAGGTTGAGTGCTTCAAATGCAAAAAGCTGGGGCATTATGCTAATGAGTGCCCTGAGAAGAAAGTTGAAGGACCTAACAAACCAAATCCTTTTCAGAAAGGACAGGTTAACCACATCAATGTGGAGGAGGTCTATGAGGAGCCTGATGCCGTGGCTGGTAAGTTCAGACTCAATTCAATTTCAGCATTTGTACTCTTTGATACCGGTGCATCACATTCATTCATCTCAAAATCATTTGTTGAAAGAAATGAACTACCGGTGGAAACCATTGGGTGTCCTATAAGAGTAAGTTCTCTAGGGGGAGAAATGATAGTGAACTCAGGATGTCATGACTTAGTCATAGAGTTTGGAAAACATAAGTTTCCAGTGAACCTAATAATCCTGAATTCCCAAGGATTGGATGTGATTTTGGGAATGGATTGGATGGCTAAGTATGAAGGGATATTAGATTGTGCTAATCGTACAGTTACGCTCACAACTCCCGAAGGAAAAAGAATAAAATTTAAGTCAAACTTTGAATCCAAAGGAAGTAGGCTAAATTCTCTTAAGGGGGTTAGTATGGACAGTGTACCAATAGTGTGTGAGTATCCGGATGTGTTTCCGGAAGAGTTACCAGGGATGCCACCGGATAGAGATGTGGAGTTTCTGATAGATTTGGTGCCAGGATCAGGAACAATAGCTAAGAGGCCATACAAAATGTCAGTTGATGAATTGAAAGAGCTCAAGAAACAGCTAGGAGAACAGTTACAGAAAGGGTTTATTCAACCAAGTTCTTCATCTTGGGGAGCCCCAGTATTGTTTGTGGAGAAGAAGGATAGAACACAAAGATTATGTATTGACTACCGTTCACTCAACGTGGTTACTATCAAGAACAAATATCCTTTGCCAAGAATTAACGACTTATTTGATCAGCTAGAAGGAGCATGTGTATTCTCGAAGATTGATCTCCGGTCAGGTTATTTTCAACTCAAGATACGAGAGCAAGACATACCAAAAACAGCATTCACCACAAGGTATGGATTGTATGAGTATACTGTGATGCCTTTTGGTTTAACCAACGCTCCGGCCTACTTCATGAATATGATGAACAAGGTGTTCATGGAATTTCTTGACAAGTTCGTTGTCGTTTTCATCGATGATATCTTGGTCTACTCCAAGAGCAAGGAAGAACATGAAAGACACTTACGCTTGATACTTGAGAAACTAAGGGAACATAAACTTTACGCCAAATTCAGCAAGTGTGAGTTCTGGTTAGAGAAAGTTGGTTTTCTTGGTCATGTGATGACAAAAGATGGTGTGGCAGTTGATCCTGCTAAGGTTTCAGCTGTGACAGAATGGGAATCACCCAAGAATGTGAATGAAGTTCGGAGTTTTCTCGGCTTAGCAGGTTATTACAGAAGGTTCATTGAAAATTTCTCGAAGGTTGCTAAGCCAATGACAGAATTGCTGAAGAAGGATAAGAAGTTTGCTTGGACTGAAGGTTGTGAAATCAGTTTCCAAAAATTAAAGAAGAGACTTGTGACAGCACCAGTACTTTGTCTGCCAGATTTGGAAAAGGATTTCCAAGTATATTGTGATGCTTCTCATCAAGGTTTGGGTGCCGTACTTATGCAAGATGGTAAAGTCGTAGCCTACGCTTCGAGACAACTCAAAACTCATGAAGTAAACTATCCTACTCATGATTTGGAGTTAGCCTCTGTTGTCCATGCACTCAAAACATGGAGACATTATCTTTTGGGAAAGAGGTGTGAAGTGTTCACAGATCATAAGAGCTTGAAGTACATCTTCACCCAGAAGGAAATCAACATGAGACAAAGAAGATGGCTAGAACTTATCAAGGATTACGACTTAAGTTTGCAATACCATCCCGGTAAAGCAAATGTAGTAGCCGATGCTCTAAGTCGTAAGACATTTGTAAATGGCCTTACAAAAGGGGAATTGCCAGATGACTTGTGTAAGCAATTCAAAGAACTCAGATTGGAGATTGTACCAGAAGGATATCTCATGTCCTTAGATGTTCAACCCACTCTACTAGACAAAATCCGAGAAGCCCAGAAGACTGATGAGGAAATTGGAAAGGTAAAGGAAAACATTAGTCTAGGGAAGACTAAGAGTTTCCGTGTTGACGATCAGGGTACTTTATGGCACGGGAAACGTATATGTGTACCACGAGACCCAGAGTTGCAGAAATTGATCTTACAAGAAGGACACAACTCTCCGTATTCTATTCACCCGGGAAATACTAAGATGTACATGGACATGAAGGAAAGATTTTGGTGGAACAATCTCAAAAGGGACATCGCCGAACATATTGCTTTGTGTGATGTGTGTAGCAGAGTCAAAGCGGAGCACCAAAAACCAGCAGGTTTGCTTCAACCACTGCCTATTCCTGAATGGAAGTGGGAAAATATTGGTATGGATTTCATTACCGGATTACCAAGGACCAGATCCGGTTATGATTCCATATGGGTAGTAGTGGATCGCCTAACTAAGGTGGCTCATTTTATACCTGTGAAGACCACCTATACAAGTGCCAAGTTAGCAAAAATTTACATGAGCAGAATTGTATGCCTTCACGGTGTGCCTAAGAGTATTGTATCAGATAGAGGAACCCAGTTCACATCTCACTTCTGGAGACAGCTTCATGAATCTTTAGGAACAAGATTGGAATTCAGCACCGCTTTTCATCCACAAACAGATGGACAAACGGAAAGAACCAACCAAATTCTTGAAGACATGCTAAGAGCATGTGCTCTAGACTATGGAGCAAGTTGGGATGAAAGTTTACCGTATGCAGAGTTTTCTTACAATAACAGTCACCAATCTAGTATTGGAATGGCACCGTTTGAGTTACTTTACGGAAGGAAGTGTACCACCCCATTGTTATGGAATGGTGTGGGAGAAAGGAGCTTATTTGGACCGGATCTTATCAAAGACGCCGAGGAGAAAGTCAAATTGGTTAAGGACAGGTTGAAGGTGGCACAGTCCCGACAGAAAAGCTACGCGGATTCTAAGCGTAGAGAAGTCACCTACGAAGTTGGGGATAGAGCTTACCTCAGGGTATCACCAATCCGTGGAGTGAAAAGATTTGGGGTCAAAGGAAAGTTGGCACCAAGATATGTTGGGCCATTCAGGATTCTAAGTCGCAAAGGAGAAGTTGCATATGAAGTTGAATTGCCAGAATCTCTGTCAGTAGTCCATAACGTATTTCATGTGAGTCAGCTTAAGAAATGTCACCCAGAAATGGAAGAGTCTTCTTTGAAGGATACCATACCTTTGGAAGAAGTTCAGTTAGAAAGTGATCTCACTTATGAGGAAAAGCCTGTCAAGATACTAGAGACCGCAGAAAGAGTTACAAGGACCAAGACTATCAAGTTTTGTAAAGTGCAATGGAACCATCACACCGAAGAAGAAGCAACATGGGAAAGAGAAGATGATCTTCGGAAAGACCACCCTCACCTATTTGCTAGCCAACCCGAATCTCGAGGGCGAGATTCATCTTAAGGGGGTTAGATTTGTAACATCCCAAAAATCATAGTTTCAAAACTCATTCATATCACTTTGCATCATTCATTCATTTAGGGTTTTCTCAAAAATCACTTAGTGATAGAATATGAGCTATGATTTCATGTGGTCAATTTATCCCAAATAAACATCACCCTTTGAAATTTGAATGTTTAAGTACTTGTTTGCTTGCCTCCATTGATGGAAAGTTTAGGTGAAACTTTTAACCCCCAAGATTTCAAATTTAGAAGTAGTTTTCAAAATCCCTTTCAATTATTTGCAAACAGGAACAAATCCCTAATTATTTTAGAAACCAAGCTGGACCAAGCCTTGCAAAGTAACCACTTAGTTTTATGACTAATTTTGAATCCACAAAAACCCTGCAAAAGTCCCAAGGTAGTTTGATTTCAAAAGGATTTGAATTCATATCAAAATTCATACCAGAAAATGAATTTAGAAAAAGAAAAGAACACTTCAAAAGAAAAAGGCCACGCAGCCACAATTTGGCCCAACAGAAGAACGAGCCCAGTAAGCCCACCCGGGGATCTCCTTTTCTTCTCTCACGCGCGAGCACACGCAAACAGACGCTGACAAGCAGACCCCACCCAAACTCAACGCACCTCGCTGACTAGCGGGCCATCTCCACGCCAGCGTCGTCTCCACCCGCACGACCTGTTCGTCCCCAATCAACGCCGCCGTTTCCTGAGTGATAATCGCGGCGTCAATTCGAATCAATGGCCGAGTAATTCTCGCGCTTAGACAGGCTATATAAACCCCCTCTGTCCCCTCTCTCTTTTCCCCCAAACCCCAAGCACAGAACGCCCCCAGGCTGCGCGCATTTCTCTCTGCAACCCCGCCGTCTCCGACGACTGCGCCGGCGAATTCCGGTGAGTCTCGAGTTCCCCCCAGTCTCGCGTTCACGCTATCTTGTTCAGTGAACCTCTGTGCATCTTCTGACACTCTCCGTTTGCCTTCGCATGACCCCTAGCTTTGGCAACATCGACGACTGGCCGCCACCGTCTCCTGCAAGAACTCCGGCGACCTCCCTCCGTAAGTAGCCACCGCCCCTTGCCCTCTGACTGATACGCCTAGAATCCTCATCGTCTTGCGCATCTGACAGTACCCCTGTTTTGGCTTAGCACGACGAGGAACCTCGCCAACGTCGACGACTGACCGTGGCTGACGCATTCGCGAACTCCGGCGAGAAATCTCCGACGAACCCGTACGCCCCTTCCCAAGCCATTGCCACCTTGAGCATCAGCAGCCTTCTGCGGTTCTGGTAAGCATCTCCTCCCTTCCCCGGGCGACCTAGAACGCCGGCACCGCCACTGACTGACGCGCCGCCGCCTGTCACCGCCGGTAGCGCCGCTCGTTTTTGGTTAGGAGAATTTTAGCCGTTAGATCTGAATCCTACGCGTAGAAACACTTCACTTAACGAAGGGGTATGGACAGATCTGAGCCGCGCAGCGTTAGTTAGATCCAACGGCACAGAAGGGTGATCCGGTGCGAACCGGTACGCGCCAGTAATAACGCGACGCGTGGCAAGGTTAAATTAAAAACAGAATTTAAAACCTGATTTAGATTCAAACTTCAAATGCTTATAACTTTTGAATTCCACGTTAGATTTTTGCAAACTTTATACCGTTGGATTCAGTGAAACAAGGCCTTTCTGAATATCCAATTTGTTTAGTATATAGTATCAGCTAAAATGATTTTATTTGTGGAGCAAGTTTAGGGCTATTTTTGATATAGTTTATTTATGTATATTATTTTGGGGCCAAATAAGTTTAGTGGGCAAACTTGTATCATGTTAAGTTTCTGTAGTCATGAACATACTTGGTAGAAATTTCAAAATTCCACACTTGGTAGATTCTTGCATGCATGCATTCATATTATTTTTGGTTGTATTTAATTGTGTGTAATTGTATGTTTTGATTTCTTGTGTAGATTTTGCTAGTGATTGTGATTGTGAAGAGTGCTACTCTCCACACTACCAAGGCAAGTGATATTTTCATGAATTTTCCTATCCTAAGTTTTGTATTAGCATTAGATATTTTGCTAAAATGTTGCATGATATTTTGCCTAGTGCTAAGATGGGAAATCCTAAGTAGAATGGAGTAGTAGAAATGCTAGGGAAATTATCCTAAGGTAGGTTATCATATTTTGCTTAGTATAGCTACTTAGAAAACAAGGGTGGTAAACATATATATGGTTTATGATAAAATATTCTAAGTCAAGAGACTTATGTTTTTCTTAATAAAACAACTAAGTCAAATGAACCTCCTGGGTGGAATGGAATGTTTAGGGTTATGTTGAGTGGCTACACAAGGCCATGGACTTGGGTTGTGTATCTCACTTGTGGTATGCCACCCAGGCACAAAGGGATTTGGAGGCCAAGTGTTGAGAAAGCTTACAGTGCAACCACTTGGCAAAATGGGCTCTGCCTTGATCATATAGGTTGCTAGAACTTAGTCTTTTGGACAGTTGGTGGTAGATGGGATGATAGGTTGGAACGCGTCCATTTGACTAAGGAAAAGCTTCTGAAAGGTCCTGTCTTGGGAAACCAAGTCTGGTGGGGAAAGTGCACAACCTCTGCAGATGGAAAACCTAAGTACTTAGCCTTGTCCAAGGAAATGGACACTTTTGAGCATCAAGACATGGAAGCTACAAGAATCTCATCACTCCAACTTCTACAATAAAAATTTGTGTGTGAACAAGGGTGTAGGACCTCAATGTCTATTGGTGGTTTCCTTGGGAATGTTTTTGACAAAGAAGAAACTTAGAGTTTTCAACTAATAAGAAAAACCTATTTTCAAGCAAAGCAAGCCAAACTACACTTAGCCAAAATGCATATAGTAATATAGTTCACTTAAAATATACTAAGGTATCACTTGCCAATACTATTCCAAAGTATTGACCCTCTGTGGCTGTAACTTGTGATGTTGCAGGTTACTCCGATGATGAATAGGAGTCATGAGTCTACACTCAACATGCTTGCCTGTGGCACATGAAGATGAAGACTTGTGTTTATTACTTATTCCCTAAACTCTTGTATTAGGCCTTTGGCCCTGAGTTGTAAAAGATTATGTTTTATCTCTGGAATGAATGTAATAAACGACCTTTGTATCTGTGTACTTCATCTTAAACTGTGGATGCTAGCATTGATCCAGGGACTAGCATTGCAATCACAGGGATCCTTTCCTTTATAAAGGAGGGGTCTAACAGCTCTTTTCCTGGCTGGATGACCTTGACTCCCCAACAGCCGTCCTTGTGGAGTTTCTTCATTGTGCTCCCTTGGATTGTTGGGAGAGGAAGGTCCAAACGTGTGAGTAGATCCATGAGGCATCCTCCAAAGCGAAGGGGCTCGATGTCCGCGACGGTGTCATAGAGGAAGCTTGTCATCTTTGAGTTAGAAGAACGAGGGTTAGGCACTTAAACAAGTAGAGGAAAGCAGATACTAGATGTGCGGAAAATAACTTAGTAGAAAAGCAAGTAATGCACTAAAGTTAGAGGTGGTTCCAATCCTAGGGTCACGTCCTACAGGCAACGATGTGCTCTGATACCATCTGTAATGACCTTCGGATCGGTAAGGATCCTAAGTCCCTGTGATTAACATGCTAGTCCCTGGATCAATAGCTAGCACTCACAGTCGATGAAGTATCATGTAAAACACAAAGTCTTTATTGCACGGAGAATCCAGAGTATGAATTATTACAAAAGTTGCTTAGCATTATGCTAGCTCAAATAACAGCGGAAACATAAAAGCAGCATGAGTCCATCAACGCCCAGGCTTGTCGAGTGTAGACCCGCGATCCCTACGCACCTTTCAATCTTCGGATTCTGCACATAAGACGTGCAGCCAACAAGTTGGGTCAATACTTTGAATGTATTGGCAAATTACACCAAGAGGAGAAAAGACTATCTCTACATGCAAGGCTGGTATAGGCTGTAGAGTTAATTTGCTCAAAGCTAGTTTTCTTAAGTAGAGAGAAGAATAGAGGATTGTCCTACTTTGTAAACATTTGCTTAGATAAAATAAGGTCGAGTGGCACACGAGGATATTACGCACCAAGTGTCCAAACAACCAAACACTTGGATATTACGCACCAAGTTCCCAAATTCCCACCCATTAGCGATATTACGCACGCCATGGGGTTTCAAAACTTTGGTTTAGAAAAGAGAGAGAAAGATCCTTCAGAGGCTCCATCCTTCAGACGCTCATTGTTGTTCTGTTACCGTGAACACGGCTGATCGATCAGATTGCAATACTCTCGTGAGTTTGTGCACTTTACCCACAATCCACGATCAAGCCCTTTTACAAACAAGACCATGGCGAGGCTTTCCCTTAGTAGCCCCTCTACCTTCCGGATCCAACCGTGCCAAGAACCTCCAAATGTTGGTACCCAGGTGAGGTTTCCCACTAAGTACTAGGCCAAGACAGAGCCCATAATGTATTGTGGTTGCACTGGAAGCTTCTGAATTCTGAAACATGGCAGACTTCTTTGATTCCTGGGCGGCCGTCCTCCACCAAAATCACACTCGTTGACCCGACAACCATTCCGCCCAGAAGAAAACTTAGTTTTATTTTGAAGTGGATTTGAGAGGAAAAGTTTGCTCTAGAGAGCCTTTATACTTAGAAAATTCTTTGTCTTTCGAACCCCCAACGGTACTTTGTATATATATAGCATAGCAAGCAATACTTAGCAAAAACAGGGGTAACCTATTAGGAGTGGAAAAATCCTAAGTATAGAACTACTCATGGCATACTACAAAATCATCGCACTTGAAAAATAATACTAAGGAAAAATTCTACTGGAACATCCTACACATGCATACTACAGAATTTTAAAGATCACATGCGTAGAATCAAAACTGGGACAAAATTATGAACTAGTGGTGTAACTTGCCTTGATCCGAGCAGCACTCTACACAATAGCACTCCTTAGCGCACTCCGAGCAATCTAACGAATCACAAACATAGATTTCATCACAACTTGCTCAAAGCATACACAAAGGAAAACATGCATGCATGCAACATGGTCATTTATGCAAGGTTGTTTAAATTGATCGAGGTAGCAAGTTTGTGTTGTGATAGTGTAAGGGTGTCACTAGAATTTATTTTCCAGGGTTCAGATCTAATTTGAATCACTAAAACAATTCTGAGGATTATAGGAGATCAACCATTTAAATAGCCCCAAGTTAGATCCAATAATCCTAGGCAAAGTTTAATGATCTGGATCAGTAGGTATTGTGGATACAAAGTTATTGCAACAAGAATCAATTAAAACAAAATTTCAATTAATTTTCTATAGGATAAAACACCCTAATCTAATGATCAAAGTCTACACCTAAAACTTTACTGTGAACCTGGGATATTATTGCAGATTTGGATTCTACTCAAAATTAGGAATCCAACGGTATATTATAAGCTAAGTTTGGCCAAAAATTCAATTTTATATGAATTTCGCAAGTTTTACTTCAAATCTGCAAACAGATCTAAAAGAGCTTGCCAAGTGGCAGCCTCTGATTGGCTCCAGATGGGTGATGCGGCGCTGGCGTGTGCGTGCTGACGCGCACGGCCACGTGGCACGCTGCTACTCGCCGATACCCTTTCGGTAATCGTCTAATCCTACGCGTTCAACCTCAATCCGACGGTCAGGAGGAGCGGCGGCGACTTACAGGGCGTGTCGGCGGCGAGGGGCGGCGATGGCGTCGGTGATGATGGCCGACGACGCTCTGGTGGCTCCCCGGGGTGGTGGCGTGGTCGACTGGGAGCGCCTAGTCATCGCGGTCGCGTTCGTGGCCTCTTCGAGCCTCCTTGCTTCCTCGTCTGGCGGCAGGGTCCTGCCGTTCTTCTCCGTCCCCAGCGAAGCTCCGGCGAGCAATCGCAAGCGCGTCGCTGCGAGAGATAGGGGGAGGTTAGCGCGAGGAGAGAGAGTCGAGGGTGGGGGTCGCGCGGAGGGGAAGAAGAGGTGGAGGCGAGGCTCGGAACCTCTGTCTCGAGTTCGTCCGAGCTCGACTCCGGCGAGATCCGTGGCGCGGTCGACGGCGGCGTTGGCGGAACCAAAACCTTAGGGTTTCGAGGCAGTGGGTTGCGGGCTTATATGGGGCGGAGACGGGGACGAGGGGGCGGTCGAGTCCGGCGCGGATACGAGTCAGGGGCGGCCGGCAGCCGTGTCCGCCGCGGTCTCCAGGAGGGAGACGACGGGGTGGGACCCCCGCGTCAGCGATCGAGGGGTGGAGCGGGCCGGTGCTGGGCTGCGGCGCCTGGCGGGTGCTGGTGGGCTGCGTTGCGGCCCATTTAGGTAGTTTTTCCCCTTTTTTTTTACTTTAAACATTTTCCCTTTTCTGTTTTCTTTAAACCCCAATAACTTCTGCAAACTAGGTCAAAAATTTATGAAACTTGTTTCTAAATTCTCATAAAATTGAGGTGGTCAACATAGGACCATGGCTTACTGTTTTTACCAAGTTTTTTTGAAGGTTCAAACTAATACATCAAGGGTGCTCACTTATGAGAATATTGAATAGGGTTTTTAAAAGGGTTTATGTGTTAGGATTTTTTTGTAGTTGCAATGTTTTCAAATGTAGGATGCAAATGATGCAAGGATGATGCATGATACTAATAACATCCAAACACATAATATGGGATGTTACAGTTCCAGACCATTTGCCACCACCCCTACATGCACATTAAAGTCGTAGAGCATCGCCACGAGACCACCAAGAGATTGCCACCGCCGGTCATTCCTCTAGCAGCCCGAAGCCATGTCTCCACCGTCGCCTTCCCATCCCGTTCGGTCTCGTCGTAGCGACTATAAATAGAGTCCACCCCCAGCCGAATTGAGCACACCATCTCACTCCCCTCTCCTCACTGATCGTTCCACCCCGTTCCCGAAGCAAGGCGAGTAGCGCTTCGCCGGAATTTCACCGGAGCCCGCCGCTACTGGAGAAGAAGGGAGACAGCGATTGGAGCCCCCCCAGGAGAAGTTGCCGGTACCAGGAGGTTCGCCGTCGTCGACTACGTCGTTCGCCTGCCTCGCTGACCCTCGCCTGATCCCCGGTGAGCCCCCGATGACCCCCACCTGCCGCGTTAGGGTTCAGTCTCGCCGGCGTTGCCCGACGTGGACGATGACCCTCAGCCATTGGATTAGAACTAGATCGAACGCACCATATTGCCCCATACCGCTTTGCACCCCCTCGTCTCACTGATGCGTGGGGACATCAACTTAACCAGCCCGCGTAAGCGTTGTGCTTAGCAGGCCGGCCCAGTATCGTTTCCCACGCAGCCCAGTTGTTTGAATTTGGATTTTTCCATTTTCATTCAAACACACTTCTGCACCTAGTTTCAAAAATCAACCTAGCTCGATTCAGTGAACCAAATTGAATGAAACCAATTTTGTTAGAAAGGTCTGGAAGTGTTGAATCCAAGCCCGTTGTATTTAAATCATTTGGATCTGTAGATAACCGTTGGTAAAAATAACAAGGCAGAAGCTTTTCTACATTCAAACATTTTTCAAATTTAAACCATAATAGCTTTTGAGTTGATTCCAAATCTAAAAAATCACATTTAACCATACCTTTCTGAATATATAAAAATATATAGGTTTACTTACAGAAATAATGACCAAGTAATAAAAGAATGCCACATAAGCATTTCTAGTCACTTTATTTAATTAAAATAAAAGGTTAAACCTTAAATTGTGACACCACTTTAAATCGCATTCCCATGGACTAAACTATGTGGTGATGACAAGTGTCAACATGATCCCATGTTTGGTTTGGAGAATATTAAATCTTAAGTAGTTTTTCAATGAGTAGAAATTACTTTTCTAAAAATAAAAGGAATTAAACCAAACTTTAATCTTGTAATGTTAGTGATGATGCTAGATCATCTATAGGGCCCTTGTGTGTGATGATTGCAAGTAGTTAAGTATTGTTTGGTGATTGTGTACCTCGTATTTATTCATAGACGCTAGTACCGACAAGGATACGAGGAGGAAGGAGGATACTACGAAGAAGAAGCCGAGGAGAACTTCAACCACTGCTCTGCACAAGGCAAGCTAACACTTGCAATTTAGCAAGCTTATACTGATACTGATGCAAGCCTAATACTACTAGTTGAATGTTCAAGCTAACACTTGCGAGATACTATACTTATGCAAGCCTTACCAATCAAGTTGACATATGCAAGCCAATACTTGCTTGTCACCATGCCAACTATATGCCTTAAGCATAGATGATCCTACCCACTTGATAAACCAATCCTAGTTTTTACTTACAAGCTTCATACTTTATTTATTTATCAAAGCTATTATTTAGAGTTTACTTGAGTAAATTGTAGATACTAGAAGGATATTTTGAAGTTTGCATAAAGAGCATAAAATTTGGCCTAAGCTGGATAATCTTGATGTCATCCTAAGGCATGAGATTGAACTTAGTTAAACTCCACTTGTTTACCACCCCTCATTAGTACCTACCCCCACTTGTAGATGCTAGTGCTAAGCATAAAACTTGATCAAATTTAGATGGGAATACTTGGTGGAAAAATGGTTATGAAAACCTTGGAATGATGGATCATTCTATTGAAATGTTTTGGACATGTGTCTCCGAACACCAGATGGTTTATGGTGATGAAAATTTTGAGGCATGAGCCTTATCCCTTTATAAAACTAATGGTTGTCTGGATGCGATACCATTCCAATTTTACCGTACAACCACAATACCCGAGAATTGGGTAGGGCTTGACTGGAAACTTATATTCCTTAGTATTAGTTCCCTCACGGCCAAGGTCTGAGCTGAGGCTACCTTGTGAAGATTGTCCACCTGTGCAGTACCCAAGATGACAGTTGGTCATGGTTGGGAGGCCAAACTCACAGGAGAGGTGCTTATAGTAGGGCGTGTAATTGAAAGGTTGGGATTGATTATCCGCATACTGAGTATGGTGAATTCAGGATTTGTTCCTGACGGATGTATCGAATGTTGTGGTGAAAGTGTACAATCTCTGCAGAGTGTCAAACTATTCGAATAGCCGCGTCCGCGGTTATGGACAGTTGGAGTGGCCATACTGTTTCCTCGTCAGATGTTTTCAAAATGAACTGTGAAATGATTTGAGACTTTGACTTGACCACGACAGAGTTGTGGCATGAGATACAAGTTCTCACTTAGGTTTTATAAAACCTTAACTAGCATTCGTTGTTTCCAAACTTAGTAGAGGTAAATCTGGCTTTTTGCAAAACAACCCTAGAGCTTAGTGCCCTACTACAAAACCCCCTTTTTCCTATTAGTATTAGTTTGCGAGTACTTAAAGAGTACGCATGGCTTTGTCCCTGGCTATTCCCATGGCCATACTATGAAGAGGAGTACCTGGAATATGGACCCCAGGAAGGTTACGCAACTAGGATCATCTCCCATTGTCAGCATTGCCTGTGAACCCCGAAGATGGAGCTTCGCCTACGCTACCATTATTATTATGTATTCCGCTGCTTGTGTTGTATTAAGACTGGATCATGAGATCAGTATTTGTGTAAGACCTTATGTATAGTTTTTAATGGATGATGTACTGAGGTATCCAATTCTGTTATGTCTCGCAAAAATGGTAATCCTGGGATTTCAATGTATGGCATAATAGGCAACTGGGATTAAAAATCCGGGTGTTGACACTGGGTGGCTTTCCACAAGTGAGATGCACAAGGTAAACCATAGAAATGGGCCTTGTGTAACCACTCAACACAAACCATTCTTTCCATTCCACCCAGGTGTTTCATTCACTTAGTTGTTTTATTAAGCAAAACATAAGTCAAAGACTTAGAAATATTTATCATAGCATGAATATATAATACACAATTGGTTGCTACTAGCTAGGCTAAGCATGGCAATAGCAAGTATCTTAACTTAGAGGAAATTCTAACATTACTACAACCACTAGGATTTCTGCAAATCCTATACAAAATATTTCTAATGCATAGGTAAAAAAAATATTGGGATAAAAACATGAAGCACCACTTGCCTTGGTAGTTTGGGGAGTAGCAACAATCTTCACAACCACAATCACTATTAGCACCAAAATCTACACATAAAATATTGGCACCAAATATACATATCAAAATATACAAGCATAAATATATGAATGCATGCAAATGCTATGTGATGATTTTCCAAATCAAACAAGACAAGTGAAACATTACTGAATCATAAACAAGACAAATACATACTAAACAAACTTTATTTATTCTCTAAATCATTTTTTAAATAATTTCTATACACAAAATAAACCTATAAATGTCTCTGCAAAAATAGTCAATTTTACAGAAGCAAAACATTTAAAACATTGCATAAATGGATAGAATTCTTTCTCCTGATTCCAATGATATATAATTTGAAAAATTTGAACGTGTGGATCAAAAGTTATGAATTTTGCAAGTTTGAATCACTAATAGATCTAATTCAGATTGTTAAAACGAATAACAGGCCACACATCACGTCCTGATTCGTCCATACCACTTCGCACGGATCGGCCGATGCAGTGCGTTGGATCTAAAGTGGATCGCACGGATCAGATCAAAAGATACCCCTTCGGGTTATGTTTTATCGTAGCCACTAGATCAAGATCCTACGGTCGTTGATCAAGCGACCAACAACTGGCGGCCCGCGGCGACGGTGAGTGGTGGCGCGCTTGGTCTACGGCATTGTGCGGCTACTGGAATCGAGGAAGAGAATGGGGAGGCTCACCAGACTCGCAGAGACATGCTAGAGCTCAACGTGGCAGTAGCTTGTCGAGGGGCGCACGGACACAGCCGCTATTGCTCATCGGAGAACCTACAGACGTCGGTTACGGTCGCTCGTCGTCGTTAGCGAAGATATAGGTCGCGCCTAGCAAAAGGATGGTGGCATTAGACACACACAAGTCTGGTGAACACGTGAGCATCAAAGAGAGAGAAGGGGCGGTCAGGGCTTACGGGGAGAACTCGCTGGAGTGGACGCGGTCGTCGGTGGCATTCTGGTGTTGACGCTGGCGAGGCTCTGGATGGTCCTAGCATGCACCATTGGGTTTAAACGATGCACAAGGTTGCGGAGATCATTCTGGCAAGACAAAAAGGAAAGGGGCGAAGCGTGCTCACCGGAATTCACCGCCGGAGTTCGTCTGTACAGCGGCAGAGTGAGCTCAAATACGAGCATCCTGGGGGCGACTGGGTGTGGGTGTTTGGGGGGAAAGGACCACGGTGAGGTGGTGATTAAATATCCAGAGCAGGGGCGCAGATTACGCGCTGCTTCAATGCAATTGATCGCGGCAGTGAAGAGGAGGAAACGGTCGGCGACGACGTGTTCTCGCGCGGGATTTGGGGAAGATGACGATGACGTGGAGAGGGCCCATCGATCAGTGGCTGTGGAGGTAGGTTCTGCGCGAGTGAGAGAAGGAGCAGAGGAAAATGGCTCGGGTGGGCTTAGTGGGCTGGGTTCTGTGCTAGGCCAAATTGGCAGCGCCGGCCTTTTCTGCTTTCTTTATTCTTTTTCTATTTTCTATTTTGATTTTCAGGAAACATTTTTAAATGATTTCAAATGTGTTTGATTTCAATTTCTTTCTGGATTCTATAAAGTGAAACATGTACATTTTTGGGTATAAAACCATGTTGTTTCACCAAACCTGCTTGGTACTTTGGAGTTTTAAAAGAAAACAGTGCCTTTACCAATGTTTTAATAAAGATCTAAAAATGGTTTTAAAGTCATATTTTGTTTTTGAAATTTTTGTCCAAGCTTTGAAATACAACAATTAACCATAGGATCAAATATATCTGGTTTTAAACAATCAATCTCATATTAAAGAGTAGCATTGGGCCAATGCTTGCTCACATAAAATAATAGACTTTCAAATGCTTCTGTTTTTGTAATGACTTTGAAAATGATCCTAAAATGATTATGAATGCATGGATGATATGCAAGCTTTGAAAACATGATTTTAGGGATGTTACAAATCTAACCCCCTTAAGGTGAATCTCGCCCTCGAGATTCGGAGAGGCTAGCAAATAGGTGAGGGTGGTCTTTCCGAAGATCATCTTCTCTTTCCCATGTTGCTTCTTCTTCGGAATGATGGTTCCACTGTACTTTGCAGAATTTGATAGTCTTTGTCCGAGTAACTCTTTCTGCAGTCTCAAGAATCTTGATAGGTTTTTCTTCATAAGTGAGATCACTTTCCAATTGGACCTCCTCCAAAGGTATAGTATCCTTCAAAGAAGTTTCTTCTATCTCTGGATGGCATTTCTTTAGCTGACTCACATGAAACACATTGTGAACCGCTGACAATGATTCTGACAATTCAATCTCATAAGCTACTTCTCCTTTACGACTCAGAATCTTGAATGGTCCAACATATCTTGGGGCCAATTTTCCTTTGACTCCAAATATCTTCACTCCACGAAGTGGTGACACTCTAAGATAAGCTATATCACCCACTTCATAGGTGACTTCTCTACGCTTAGGATTTGCGTAGCTCTTTTGTCGGGACTGTGCTATCTTCAATCTATCCTTTACTAGCTTGACTTTCTCTTCAGCTTCCTTGATTAGTTCTGGTCCGAACAAGTTTCTTTCTCCCACACCATTCCATAACAATGGGGTAGTACACTTTCTCCCATAGAGAAACTCAAACGGTGCCATCTCAGTACTGGCTTGATAGCTGTTATTGTAAGAGAATTCTGCGTAAGGCAGACTTTCATCCCAACTAGCTCCATAGTCTAGGGCACATGCCCTCAACATATCTTCTAGAATCAGGTTGGTCCTTTCTGTCTGTCCATCAGTCTGAGGATGAAAAGCAGTGCTGAATTCCAATCTCGTTCCCAATGACTCATGTAGTTGCCTCCAAAAATGAGAAGTGAACTGAGTTCCCCTATCAGACACAATACTCTTGGGTACTCCATGCAGACACACAATCCTATTCATATATATCTTGGCCAACTTAGCACTTGTGTAGGTTGTCTTTTCGGGTATGAAATGAGCCACTTTAGTTAAATGATCCACTACTACCCAAATAGAATCATATCCTGACCTGGTCCTTGGAAATCCCGTAATGAAATCCATGCCAATCTTGTCCCACTTCCAATCAAGAATAGGTAGTGGTTGTAGCAATCCTGCCGGTTTCTGATGTTCCGCTTTCACTCTACTACATACATCACACAAAGCAATATGTTCGGCGATGTCTTTCTTGAGATTATTCCACCAAAATCTTTCCTTTATTTCCATGTACATTTTGGTGTTACCTGAATGAATGGAATATGGTGAGTTGTGTGCTTCCTGTAAAATCAGTTTCCGAAGCTCCGGATCTTGCGGAACGCAGATACGTTTTCCATACCATAAAGTACCTTGTTTGTCTTCATGGAATCCTTTGGCTTTTCCCTTGCCAATCTTTTCCTTAATCTCTTGTAAGATCCCTCCTTTATAAAGGAAAAGGATCCCTGTGATTGCAATGCTAGTCCCTGGATCAATGCTAGCATCCAAAGTTTAATATGAAGTACACAGAAACAAAGGTCATTATTACAGTCATTCCAGAGACATCATAGTCTTTACAACTCCAAGGCCACAGGCCTAGTACAAGAGTTTAAATAAGTAAATAGATAAAAGTCTTCATCTTCATGTGCCCCAGGAAAACATGTTGAGTGTAGACTCATGACTCCTAATCCTCATCAGAGTAACCTGCAACATCACAAGTTAGAGCCACAGTGGGTCATCACATTGGAATAGTATTGGCAAGTGATACCTTAGTATATTATTGGTGGACTACATACTATATGAAATTTGGCTAAGTGTAGCTTAGGCTTGCTTTGCTCAAAATAGGTTTTGCCTATTAGTTGAAATCACTAAGTTTTTCTTTGTCAAAAACTTTTCCCAAGGAACCACCAATAGACATTGGGGTCCTTCACCCTTGTTCACCCACAAGTTTTACTTTGAAATTGGGATGAGGAGATTCTTGATATCTTCCATGTCTTGATGCTCAAGTTGTCCAATACCAGGGACATGGCTAAGTACTTAGATTCTTCCATCTGTAGAGGTTGCGCACTTTCCCCACCAGACTTGATTTTCACCAAGACAGGACCTTTCAGAAGCCTTCCCTTAGACCAAATGGACGCGTTCCAACCTATCATCCCACTACCACCAACTGTCCAAATGGCTAAGTTCTAGCAACCTATGTGATCCAGGCAGAGCCCATATTGCCAAGTGGCTGCACTAGAAGCTTCTTAACATTTGGCCACTCAAATCCCTTTGTTCCTGGGTGGCTTTCCACAAGTGAGATACACAAGGTAAACCATAGAAATGGGCCTAGTGTAACCACTCAACATAAACCATTCCTTCCATCCCCCCTAGGGGTTTCATTCACTTAGTTGTTTTATTAGGCAAAACACAAGTCCAAAGACTTAGAAATATTTTCATCATAGCATGTATATTTCAACACCCTTGGTTGCTACTAGCTAGGCTAAGCATGGCATAGATAAGCATCTTAACTTAGAAATTTCCTAGCAATTCTACACTACTAGGATTTACCAACATGGCATATAAGCAAAATATAACATGCAAGACTAGAAAAATATGTCTAATGCTTAGTAGAAAACATAGGGATAAAAATATCATGAAGCACCACTTGCCTTGGTAGTTTGGAGAGTAGTTACACTCCTCACAATCACAATCACTATTAGCACCAAAATCTACACATAAAATCATAACAACAAATCACATACAAAATAAATACAAGCAAAAATATATGGATGCATGCAATATGATATGTGATGATTTTTCTAAACACAAGAAGACAAGTTCACAGTACTGGTTCATAAACAAGTTCAAAACTTGCCAAACAACATTTATTTAAACACTAAAACATTTCTCAAATAATTTATATACACAAAATAGGCCTACACATGTTTCTGTAAATAAAACCATTTTAACATAAGTAAAACATTAAACACATTGAATATTTATAAAGGGCTTGTTCTCTTGATTCCATTGATATAAAATTTGTCAAATTTGAACGTGGCAATCAAAAGTTATGGCTAAAACAAAATCAAACAACTAATAGATCTAATTCAAATTTTTAAAACGAACTCTGTGCCACGCGGCGCTCTCCCATTGGTTGGTACCGCTTCGCTTCGGATCACGCTTCTGAGCCGCTGGATCTAACTTAATTGCACGGCTCTGATTGAATCGTACCGCTTCGTCTAGGTTCTATCGTGACTACTAGATCTAGATCTAACGGCGCTCAGCACTGGACCATCAAGTGGCGGCGCTGGTGGCGGCGACAGGCGGCGGCGCCTCTGTCATAACTGCTATCGGCGTTCTAGGTCGCACGGGAGAGGGAGAAGGGGCTTACCAAGCTCGCCGTGTGTTGCTGATGCTCAAGGTGGCGATGGCTGGTCAAGGGGCGCACTGTAGTGGCCGAGGGAGCTCGTCGGAGTTGCTGGCGGCGTCAGATGCTTGATGTCGAAGACGTTGCCGAGGTTCTGCGTCGACCTAGCATGAGCCAGATGGTTTAGGAGGTGCGCAAGGGCCTGGCGATCAAGACAGTATCAAAGGGGAGGCAAGGGGCGGTCTCGTTTTACCTGAATTGCACGTCGGAGTCGAGCGGCGGCTCAGGTGTTCGCGGGTGTGGACGAAGACGTCGCTCTGGGTCACGAGAAAGAAAACAGAGGGCATCAGTGAACGCGCAAGGACATGCTGGTCACGATGGTTTGAACCAGAGATAGGGGCGGTCAGTACTCACCGAGATTGGTCGCCAGAGTGTGTCTATGCAGCAGCGGTGCAAGGGCGATTGCGGGCAGCCTGGGGGCGTTTCTGTCTGGCTTTGTTGGGGGAAATGGCCGCGAGGGGGAGGTGGTCTTATAGCCAGAGCGGGGGCGAGGATCACGCGCAGTATCAATGGCAATTAAGCGCGGAATCAACGCGGCAGTGAATGGCGGAGGGAACGGACGGTGACATGGCCGTGGGCGCGATTTGGGGAAGATGATGATGAGGTGGCGAGGTACACCAGTAGTGTGGGTGCGGTGAGAAAATCAGAAGGAGAGGGAAAACCCGGGTGGGCTAGCTAACGGGCTGCTTTGCTTGTTGGGCCAAAATCCTGGCGCCAGCCCTTTTCCTTTTCTCTAACCTTTTTATTTTTTTGAATGAATTTCCAGGAACCTTTTTCAAATGATTTCAAAATCTATTTGAATTCAAATATTTTCAGGATTTTTGCAGTGTGCAACCATCACATTTCTGGGCATAAAACCAAGTGGTCACTTTGAATTGGCCTGGTCACTTGGAATAAAATAAAGTAAGCAGTGACATAGCACTAGTTTGAATAGGTTTTGAAATTGGTTTTCAAATCATATTTGTTTTGAAACTTTGGTTCAAATCTTAGAAATCTAGCAATACAACCTGAGAGCAATAAGACAACAAGGTTTGGTTCAACGAACAACAATCTCTCATTGGAGAGTAGCATTTGTTTCAAATGCTGATCACATAAAATAATGAGCTCATATGCTCCTATTTTTGAATTGATTTGTTTGAAATGAATTCTACATGATCATGGATGCATGGATGATATGCATGAGTTTGAAACATGATTTTAGGGATGTTACAAATCTAACCCCCTTAAGGTGAATTTCACCCTCGAGATTCGGATTGGCTAGCAAATAGGTGAGGGTGGTCTTTCCGAAGATCATCTTCTCTTTCCCATGTTGCTTCTTCTTCGGAATGATGGTTCCATTGAACTTTACAAAACTTGATAGTTTTAGTTCGAGTAACTCTTTCTGCAGTCTCAAGAATCTTGATAGGTTTCTCTTCATAAGTGAGATCACTTTCCAATTGGACCTCCTCCAAAGGTATAGTATCCTTCAAAGAAGTTTCTTCCATCTCTGGATGGCATTTCTTTAGCTGACTCACATGAAACACATTGTGAACGGCTGACAATGATTCTGGCAATTCAATCTCATAAGCTACTTCTCCTTTACGACTCAGAATCTTGAATGGTCCAACATATCTTGGGGCCAATTTTCCTTTGACTCCAAATATCTTCACTCCACGAAGTGGTGACACTCTAAGATAAGCTATATCACCCACTTCATAGGTGACTTCTCTACGCTTAGGATCTGCGTAGCTCTTTTGTCGGGACTGTGCTATCTTTAATCTGTCCTTAACCATCTTGACTTTCTCTTCAGCTTCTTTGATAAGTTATGGTCCAAACAAACTTCTTTCTCCCACACCATTCCATAGCAATGGGGTAGTACATTTTCTCCCGTAGAGAAACTTAAATGGTGCCATCTCAATGCTGGCTTGATAGCTGTTATTGTAAGAGAATTCCGCGTAAGGCAGACTTTCATCCCAACTGGCTCCATAGTCTAGGGCACATGCCCTCAACATATCTTCAAGAATCTGATTAGTCCTTTCTGTTTGTCCATCAGTTTGAGGATGAAAAGCAGTGCTGAATTCCAACCTCGTTCCCAATGACTCATGTAGTTGCCTACAAAAATGAGAAGTGAATTGGGTACTCCATGTAGACATACAATTTTACTCATATATATCTTGGCTAACTTAGCACTAGTGTAGGTTGTCCTCACATTTATGAAATGAGCCACTTTAGTTAGGCGATCCACTACTGCCCAAATAGAATCATATCCTGACCGGGTCCTTGGCAATCCGGTAATGAAGTCCATACCAATCTTGTCCCACTTCCAATCAGGAATAGGTAGTGGTTGAAGCAAACCTGCTGGTTTCTGATGTTCCGCTATCACTCTACTACACACATCACACAAGGCAATATGTTTGGCGATGTCCTTCTTGAGATTATTCCACCAAAATCTTTCCTTCATATCCATGTACATTTTGGTGTTACCCGGATGAATGGAATACGGTGAGTTGTGTGCTTCTTGCAAAATCAGTTTCCGAAGCTCCGGATCTTGTGGAACACAGATACGTTTTCCATGCCATAAAGTACCATGTTCGTCTTCATGGAATCCTTTGGCTTTTCCTTTACCAATCTTCTCCTTAATTTCTTCAATTTCCTTATCAGTCTTCTGGGCTTCTTTGATCTTGTCCAACAAAGTGGGTTGAACATCCAAAGACATGAGATGTCCCTCAGGCACAATCTCCAATATGAGGTCTCTAAATTGGGCACACAGATCATCTGGCAGTTCTCCCTTAGTGAGGTCATTCACAAAAACCTTACGGCTTAGAGCATCTGCTACAACATTTGCTTTACCGGGGTGGTATTGCAAACTCAAGTCATAGTCCTTGATGAGTTCTAGCCATCTTGTTTGTCTCATGTTAAACTCTTTTTGGGTGAAGATATACTTCAAACTCTTGTGGTCAGTGAACACTTCACATCGCTTTCCCAAAAGATAGTGTCTCCATGTTTTGAGTGCATGGACAATAGAGGATAACTCTAAATCATGAGTAGGGTAGTTTACTTCATGAGTTTTGAGTTGTCTCGAGGCATAAGCCACAACTTTTCCTTCTTGCATAAGTACTGCACCCAAACCATGATGGGATGCATCACAATATACTTGGAAATCTTTTTCCAAATCTGGCAAACACAAGACTGGTGCTGTCACAAGTCTCTTCTTCAATTCTTGAAAACTGAGTTCACAACCTTCAGACCAAGCAAATTTCTTGTCTTTCTTTAGCAATTCTGTCATAGGCTTAGCTACCTTGGAGAAATTCTCAATGAACCTTCTGTAGTAACCTGCTAAGCCAAGGAAACTACGAACTTCTTTCACTGACTTGGGAGATTCCCATTTAGTTACAGCTGAAACTTTAGCAGGATCAACCGTTACACCATCTCCTGACACAACGTGTCCAAGAAATCCAACTTCATTCAACCAGAATTCACACTTGCTGAATTTGGCATATAGTTTATGCTCTCTAAGTTTCTCAAGTATCAAACGCAAATGTCCTTCATGTTCTTCTTTGCTCTTGGAGTAGATTAAAATGTCATTGATTAAAATGACAACAAACTTATCAAGAAATTCCATGAACACCTTGTTCATCATATTCATGAAGTATGCTGGTGCATTGGTCAAACCAAATGGCATCACAGTATACTCATACAATCCATACCTTGTGGTGAAAGCTGTTTTAGGTATGTCTTGCTCTCTTATCTTGAGTTGGAAATAACCTGACCGAACATCAATTTTTGAGAACACACAAGCTCCTTCTAGCTGATCAAACAAGTCATTGATTCTAGGCAAAGGATATTTGTTCTTGATAGTCACCTCATTGAGTGAACGGTAATCTATACATAACCTTTGACTTCTATCCTTCTTTTCCGCAAACAAAACTGGGGCTCCCCAAGATGAAGAACTTGGTTGAATAAATCCTTTCTGCTACTGCTCTCCAAGTTGTTTCTTGACTTCTTTCAGTTCATCAACTGACATCTTGTACGGTCTATTTGCTATTGGTCCAGATCCTGGTAGCAAATCGATAAGAAATTCCACATCTCTATATGGTGGCATTCCCGGCAATTCTTCCGGAAACACATTCGGATATTCACTCACAATTGGCACACTGTCCATGCTAACCCCCTTAAGAGAATTGAGCTTACTCCTTTTTGCTTCAAAATTGGTCTTGAATCTGATCCTTTTATTTTCTGGAGTTGTGAGTGAGATAGTATGGTTGGCACAATCTATCACTCCCTTATGTTTAGTCATCCAGTCCATTCCCAAAATGACATCCAATCCTTGGGAGTTTAGGATTATCAAGTTAACAGGAAACTTATACTTCCCAAACTCTACGACTAGATCATGACACCCTGAATTCACTATCATTTCTCCGCCAGGAGAACTTACTTTTATAGGACACCCAATAGTTTATACCGGTAGTTCATTTCTTTCAACAAATGCTCTTGATATGAATGAATGAGATGCACCAGTATCAAAGAGAACAAAGGCTGGAACAGAATTGAGTTTGAACTTACCAGCAACAGTATCAGGCTCTTCATAAATTTCCTCCACATTGATGTCGTTCACTTGTCCCTTTTGAAAAGCATTGGGCTTTTTGGGTCCTTCAACTTTCTTTTCTGGGCATTCATTTGCATAATGCCCCATCTTCTTGCACTTGAAACACTCAACCTGACTAATATCCTTCTTGACAGGCTGGCTTCCACTACCACTTCCACTTCCACTGTGGTGGCTCTTATATCCACCCTTGTGGTTCTTGTACTTGTCATTGTCATGACTACGGTGATGCTTGTTGTCATGGTGACGGTTGTGGTTGTGGTGCTTGTTGAATTTCCCATGCTTGTGGGATCCCGAGATTCCACTATCATCATAATGGGAATGCTTGTGAGATGATCCCGAGCTGTGCTTGTCAGAGTGCTTTCTCTTCCTGCTTTCAACTTGCTTCATTTTGCTCTCCAAAATAGCAGCCTTATCACAAAGAGACTGATAAGTGGGAACATAGGCCACTGATAGCTGCAAGTTCAGTTCATCATTCAATCCTTCAAGGAACTTTTCCTTCCTCTTAGCATCAGTTTCAACGTCATCCGGTGCATAACGCGCCAGATTGTTGAACTCCTCAATATATTCAGCTACGCTGCGGTGGCGCAGCTTCAAGTTATGGAACTCTTTCTTCTTCAAACTCATCACTCCGGATGAGATGTGAGCAGTACGGAAACCATCTTCAAAGATAGCCCATGTCACATCCTCAATGGGAGTGGTGATCTGGAAGTTGTCCCACCAAGTAGCTGCTGGTCCTTCCAACAAGTGAGCTGCAAATCTGACTTTCTCTTCATCAATACAGCCAACAGTTACCAAGTCCTTGTTCACAGAGCGTAGCCAATCATTGGCCACCATAGGATCAGTTGTTCCTGAGAACTTTGCTGGCCTCAATCTCAAGAACCTGGTAAGCATGTAAAAACCCGGTTGGGTTGTTGTTGTTGCTGTTATTGTTGTTGTTGTTGTTCTGGTTTTGGATGAACGTAGTCATCATTTGCATCAGCTGAGTCTGAGCTGTCATCATTTTCTGCATCTCAGGGGTGATGTTGTTGTTGTTGGGGTTGGGATTTGCACGACGGGGAGGCATCTGTGGTTTGTTCAATAGAGATAAGAATGAGATACCCATAGATGCTATCATGCACAATACATCACATAAACAAACACCAAGCATGCATCACAATAATAAAGGTTCAACAACAATATAACAAGTTTGCAAAGTAAACACACCAATAGCAAGCCATCCACATGTTGGATGGTCATTGCGACTCAAATAAAGTATGATAAATAAATGATAAATGAGTAGTCATCACTACTCCTCGGCATCAACCTCCCCATCAACAAAGGTAAGACCTGCATTCTCCATAGCGGTCTTGTATTCCTCGACATTGGTGGTCAAGGTCTCTACTTTGGCTTTGAGAGCCCTTTTCTGAGAACGAAGCCTCTCAATCACAGTCTGCTGATGCTCGAGCTCGAAGTCCTTGGCCTGTAGTTCTTCAGTCATGTCCTGAGTCCTCTTGTTCCTATCTTGGACTCGCTTCTCTTGACTCTTGAACTTTCTGTCCTGGCTCTCGAACTTTGCCTCCATATCCTTGACTATCTCATCTTGCTCCGCGAAGAGCTTGTCCTTCTCACGAAGATGCACCTGGAGTTCGTCATTGCTAAGCATGACATTGGTCCTATCAGTGTCCACGTGCCTAAGAAGAACCTCTAAGTCTTGGAGGTATAGACGAATCGGCTCTGCTGTCTCCCTTGAAGTGTCCTCGAAGTCGATGGCCTCTCCATCCTCATCACGTCTACCGAAGACGTGGAAGTGAGTACCTCTAACCTGTCGAGAGTGTCTCCCTAACAGACGTCCAATCAAGTCTTGCATGACTACCTCTAGGCCTCTCTCCTTATCATCGTGCATGAGCTTGAAGATGATAGCCTCCGTGGTAGGCTTAGTCTGGCGTCCGGGCTGATTGACCTTGAAACCCCAAAGGTCTTTCCTCTCAAACTTGGTGAGGGGAAGCACCATGATGGTAGGAAGAGGGAGATTGAGCAAAGCAGTGAGCTCAATAATACGAGGGCCAAAGCTAGTTCCCTGGAACTCCTCAACGGTGCTGATGGTAACATTAGGCATCTATTTATAAGATAGAAAAAGTTAGAAACAACACAATTTAAGATAAAACACAAGGCAAAGCATCACATACATATCTTTGGAAATCAAAACACACCAGTCATGGCATACATGGATTCATTACAACAACCAAGGTTCAACTTATTTTAAGCAACATTTGGAAAATAAGGTGATAAGTGGTGGTCCAACTAACGAAGTAAGTTACAATCCCAACTCACTAGATATGTTGGCTAACATAATATTTCTAGAAGCAATCAATCTATCTTGAGCACATGACTCCATTACTAAGTCTATAATGTCTCCTCTTAAGGTTTGGTTGGTAGCCTCCAACTCTTGGGTATGTTTCTTCTCTTCCTTTAGGTCATTATGGATGTTGAGCATTCTGCACTTGACTCTATCACCAAGTTCTTTGATGGTCTTCCAAGCTGCATCCCTTGCTGAATCAAAGAATGTAGTGTGCATCACTGAATTGGTGAACATGCAGAATCCTGATTCCTTATGGTTGTCTTCCTTGTTTTTATACAAGTGAAGTTGCACCCATCAGTACTCAACTCCTTCATCCATCAAAGGAAAACCTTTGTACACAGCTGCACCATGTATTCCCATTGCAACCATGAGGTCCTTGAGAGCCTTGGGGAACTCTGTCTCACATTCCAGAGTCATAGTCATGAGTGGTCCCTTCCTTACGGCTTCGTTGATGGAGTTCATCTACAAATAGAGATGAGAAAGAAGATTAGAAAAGTTTACGAGAAGAATAGACAAGTGTAGGAGTTGTTGAAAATTTGTCCTTAGTGGCTTCCAATCCTAGGGTCATAATCCTACAGGCAACACAGTGCTCTGATACCATCTGTAAGATCCCTCCTTTATAAAGGAAAAGGATCCCTGTGATTGCAATGCTAGTCCCTGGATCAATGCTAGCATCCACAGTTTAAGATGAAGTACACAGAAACAAAGGTCATTATTACAGTCATTCCAGAGACAACATAGTCTTTACAACTCCAAGGCCACAGGCCTAGTACAAGAGTTTAAATAAGTAAATAGATAAAAGTCTTCATCTTCATGTGCCCCAGGCAAACATGTTGAGTGTAGACTCATGACTCCTAATCCTCATCAGAGTAACCTGCAACATCACAAGTTACAGCCACAGTGGGTCAATACATTGGAATAGTATTGGCAAGTGATACCTTAGTATATTATTGGTTGACTACATACTATATGTAATTTGGCTAAGTGTAGCTTAGGCTTGCTTTGCTTAAAATAGGTTTTGCCTATTAGTTGAAATCACTAAGTTTTTCTTTGTCAAAAACTTTTCCCAAGGAACCACCAATAGACATTGGGGTCCTTCACCCTTGTTCACCCACAAGTTTTACTTAGAAATTGGGATGAGGAGATTCTTGATAGCTTCCATGTCTTGATGCTCAAGTTGTCCAATACCAGGGACATGGCTAAGTACTTAGATTCTTCCATCTGCAGAGGTTGTGCACTTTCCCCACCAGACTTGATTTTCACCAAGACAGGACCTTTCATAAGCCTTCCCTTAGACCAAATGGACGTGTTCCAACCTATCATGCCACTACCACCGACTGTCCAAATGGCTAAGTTCTAGCAACCTATGTGATCCAGGCAGAGCCCATATTGCACAGTGGTTGCACTAGAAGCTTCTTAACATTTGGCCTCTCAAATGCCTTTGTTCCTGGGTGGCTTTCCACAAGTGAGATACACAAGGTAAACCATATAAATGGGCCTTGTGTAACCACTCAACATAAACCATTCCTTCCATTCCCCCCAGGTGTTTCATTCACTTAGTTGTTTTATTAGGCAAAACACAAGTCCAAAGACTTAGAAATATTTTCATCATAGCATGTATATTTCACCACCCTTGGTTGCTACTAGCTAGGCTAATCATGGCATAGATAAGCATCTTAACTTAGAAATTTCCTAGCAATTCTACACTACTAGGATTTCCCAACATGGCATATAAGCAAAATATAACATGCAAGACTAGCAAAATATTTCTAATGCTTAGTAGAAAACATAGGGATAAAAATATCATGAAGCACCACTTGCCTTGGTAGTTTGGAGAGTAGTTACACTCCTCACAATCACAATCACTATTGGCACCAAAATCTACACATAAAATCATAGCAACAAATCACATACAAAATAAATACAAGCAAAAATATATGGATGCATGCAATATGATATGTGATGATTTTTCTAAACACAACAAGACAAGTTCACAGTACTGGTTCATAAACAAGTTCAAAACTTGCCAAACAACATTTATTTAAACACTAAAACATTTCTCAAATAATTTATATACACAAAATAGGCCTACACATGTTTCTGTAAATAAAACCATTTTAACAGAAGCAAAACATTAAACACATTGCATATTTAGAAAGGGCTTGTTCTCCTGATTCCATTGATATAAAATTTGTCAAATTTGAACGTGGTAATCAAAAGTTATGGCTAAAACAAAATCAAACAACTAATAGATCTAATTCAAATTTTTAAAACGAACTCTGTGCCACGCGGCGCTCTCCCATTGGTTGGTACTGCTTCGCGTCGGATCACGCTTCTGAGCCGCTGGATCTAACTTAATTGAGTGGCTCTGATTGAATCGTATCGCTTCGTCTAGGTTCTATCGTGACCACTAGATCTAGATCTAACGGCGCTCAGCACTCGACCATCAAGTGGCGGCGCTGGCGGCGGCGACAGGCGGCGGCGCCTCTGTCAGAACTACTACCGGCGTTCTAGGTCGCACGGGAGAGGGAGAAGGGGCTTACCAAGCTCGCAGTGTGTTGCTGATGCTCAAGGTGGCGATGGCTGGTCAAGGGGCGCGCTGTAGTGGCCGAGGGAGCTCGTCGGAGTTGCTGGCGGCGTCAGATGTTTGATATCGAAGACGTTGCCGAGGTTCTGCATCGACCTAGCACGAGCCAGATGGTTTAGGAGGTGCGCAAGGGCCTGGCGATCAAGACAGTATCAAAGGGGAGGCAAGGGGCGGTCTCGTTTTACCTGAATTGCACGTTGGAGTCGAGCGGCGGCTCAGGTGTTCGCGGGTGTGGACGAAGACGTTGCTCTGGGTCACGAGAAAGCAAACAGAGGGCATCAGTGAACGCGCAAGGACATGCTGGTCACGATGGTTTGAACCAGAGATAGGGGGCGGTCAGTACTCACCGAGATTGGTCGCCGGAGTGCGTCTGTGCAGCGGCGGTGCAAGGGCGATTGTGGGAAGACTGGGGGCATTTCTGTCTGGCTTTGTTGGGGGAAATGGCCGCGAGGGGGAGGTGGTCTTATAGCCAGAGCGGGGGCGAGGATCACGCGCGGTATCAATGGCAATTAAGCGCGGAATCAACATGGCAGTGAATGGCGGAGGGAACGGCCGACAACGTGGTCGTGGGCGAGATTTGGGGAAGATGATGATGAGCTGGCGAGGTCCACCAGTAAGTGACCCGTTGGGTAGTGCGGGTGCGGTGAGAAAATCAGAAGGAGAGGGAAAACCCGGGTGGGCTGGCTAACGGGCTACTTTGCTTGTTGGGCCAAAATCCTGGCACCGGCCCTTTTCCTTTTCTCTAACCTTTTTCTTTTTCTGAATGAATTTCCAGGAACCTTTTTCAAATGATTTCACAATCTATTTGAATTCAAATCTTTTCAGGATTTTTGCAGTGTGCAACCATCACATTTCTGGGCATAAAACCAAGTGGTCACTTTGAATTGGCCTGGTCACTTGGAATAAAATAAAATAAGTAGTGACATAGCACTAGTTTGAATAGGTTTTCAAATCATATTTGTTTTGAAACTTTGGTTTAAATCTTAGAAATCTCGCAATACAACCTGAGAGCAATAAGACAACAAGGTTTGGTTCAATGAACAACAATCTCTCATTGGAGAGTAGCATTTGTTTCAAATGTTGATCACATAAAATAATGAGCTCATATGCTCCTGTTTTTGAATTGATTTGTTTGAAATGAATTCTATATGATCATGGATGCATGGATGATATGCATGAGTTTGAAACATGATTTTAGGGATGGTACATCTCTTCAATTTCCTTGTCCGTCTTTTGGGCTTATTTGATTTTGTCCAACAAAGTGGGTTGAACATCCAATGAAATGAGATGTCCTTCAGGCACAATCTCCAATCTAAGGTCTCTAAATTGGGCACACAGATCATATGGCAACTCTCCCTTAGTAAGGCCATTCATAAATACCTTACGACTTAGAGCATCTGCTACAACATTTGCTTTATCGGCGTGGTATTGCAAACTCAAGTCATAGACCTTGATGAGTTCTAGCCATCTTCTTTGTCTCATGTTGATTTCTTTCTGAGTGAAGATATACTTCAAACTTTTGTGATCTGTGAACACTTCACATCGTTTTCCCAAAAGATAATGTCTCCATGTTTTGAGTGCATGGACAACAGAGGCTAACTCCAAATCATGAGTAGGGTAATTTACCTCATGAGTTTTGAGTTGTCTCGAGGCATAAGCCACAACTTTCCCTTCTTGCATTAGAACTGCACCTAATCCATGATGAGATGCATCACAATACACTTGGAAATCTTTCTCCAAATCTGGTAGACATAGGACTGGTGTTGTCACTAGTCTCTTCTTCAATTCTTGGAAACTGAGTTCACATCCTTCAGACCAAGCAAACTTCTTGTTTTTCTTTAGTAGCTCCGTCATTGACTTAGCTACCTTGGAGAAATTCTCAATGAATCTTCTGTAGTATCCTGCCAAGCCAAGGAAACTACAAACTTCCTTCACTGACTTAGGAGATTCCCATTCAGTTACAGCTGACACTTTTGCGGGATCAACTGCTACGCCCTCTCCGGACACAACGTGTCCAAGAAATCCAACTTCATTCAACCAGAATTCACACTTGCTGAATTTGGCATACAGCTTATGCTCTCTCAGCTTCTCAAGTATCAAACGCAAATGTCCTTCATGCTCTTCTTTGCTTTTGGAGTAGATCAATATATCATCGATGAAAATGACAACAAACTTGTCAAGGAACTCCATGAACACCTTGTTCATCATATTCATGAAGTAAGCTGGTGCATTGGTCAAACCAAATGGCATCACGGTGTACTCGTACAATCCATACCTAGTGGTGAAAGTTGTCTTAGGTATGTCTTGTTCTCTTATCTTAAGCTGAAAATAACCTGACCGGAGATCAATCTTTGAGAACACACAAGCTCCTTCTAGCTGATCAAACAAGTCATTAATTCTGGGCAAAGGATATTTGTTCCTAATAGTCACCTCATTGAGTGAACGATAATCTATGCATAACCTTTGACTTCTATTTTTCTTTTCCACAAACAAGACTGGTGCTCCCCAAGATGAAGAACTTGGTTGAATAATCCCTTTCTGCAACTGTTCTCCAAGTTGTTTCTTGAGTTCTTTCAACTCATCAACTGACATCTTGTAAGGTCTCTTTGCTATTGGTCCTGATCCTGGCAGCAAATCAATCAGGAATTCCACATCTCTATCTTGTGGCATTCCCGATAATTCTTCCGAAAACACATCCGGATATTCTCTCACAATTGGCACACTATCTATGCTAACCCCCTTAAGAGAATTTAGCTTACTCCCTTTTGATTCAAAGTTAGTCTTGAATCTAAAACTTTTATTATCTGGGGTGGTGAGTGTGACAGTATGATTAGCACAATCTAGCACTCCCTTGTGCTTAGTCATCCAGTCCATTCCCAAAATAACATCCAATCCTTGGGAATTTAGAATTATCAGATTAACGGGAAACCTATACTTTCCAAACTCTATGACTAGGTCATGACATCCTGAGTTCACTATCATTTCTCCACCAGGAGAACTTACTTTTATAGGACACCCAATAGTTTCAACTGGAAGTTCATTTCTTTCAACAAATGCTCTTGATATGAATGAATGCGATGCGCCAGTATCAAAAAGAACAAGTGCTGGAACAGAATTGAATTTGAACTTACCAGCCACAGCATCAGGTTCCTCATAGATCTCTTCCACATTGATGTGGTTCACCTGTCCCTTCTGGAAAGGTTTGGGCTTGTTGGGTCGTTCAACTTTCTTTTCTGGGCACTCATTTGCATAATGCCCCATCTTCTTACACTTGAAGCATTCAACCTGACGAGGATCCTTCTTGATAGGCTGGCTTCCACTACCACTTCCACTGTGGTGACTCTTGTGTCCACCTTTGTGGTTCTTGTACTTGTCATTATCATGATTACGGTGATGCTTGTTCTCATGATGGCGGTTGTGGTTATGGTGGCTGTTGTACTTCCCATGCTTGTGGGATCCTGAACTCCCACTATCATCATAATGGGAACGCTTGTGAGATGAGCCCGAGAGTTTGAGGGGGAATTGAGGAGATAGGAAGGTAGCCGAGCCTCGGGCGATCCTCATCCCGCCTTTTATACGGTAAGGCGAGCTCGGACACGGCGTCACAGTGACGACGACGGCCGGGATGCGGCGGCGAAGCGATGCTTGATTCGGGCACTAATCTTAACGTGACAAGCGGAGGCGGACTCCAAGTAAGTTGGGCGAGGCTAACGAGCAGTCCTCGCATCCGAGACGGTCCACAATGACGGCGGCAACGTGGTTCACCGGTTGCGTGTCGATCAGGCAGAGGAAGACGAAGACGACGTCGGTCCTCTCGTGTGGGTCCCGCTTGCTAGTGACACAGCGAAGGGGTATGTGGGCTTAGTTTCTTTTGGGATATTGTTGGGCTGTGAGAAAAGAAGCGAAAGTGATGGCTGCTGCTCGTGAGCGAGGGATGGAGAGATGAGGTAGTGGGCCTCAGGCCATAACTGGGCTAATCTAATCATGTTCCTTTTCTTTTACATTTTTTTATTCTGTTTTCCTTTTAAGCCTTTTTATTTAAGCAATTGTTTCAAATTTCTTTATGGCTTTAATCCTTTGGACAAGTAATTATATAAAAATATATTTAGGATTATTAAATAGTTTGTATTTATAAATCTCATAATTATATGAAAAGGTTTTGTATTCATTAGAACAAATAGACATTAGGGTTTTTAGATTTGTTTCTGATCTTATAAAATGATTCTTACTTCTTTTTAATGATTGCAATGATAATGGTTTTAGATAGCTAAGGATATGCAAAGAATATATCCATATTACTATTATATAGCAATCATTATATAAGATGATTTAATTAATAAGGTTCTTAAAATGGTAGTTTCTATTATTCCAATTCCACTAATAGGTGAATAATGTTTTAATACTTTTTGATATGACATTAAATATATATTGATATTTACGATTGAGATAGGAGTTAGGTTTTGGAGTTATAAATATTTACCATGATTTTTTTAGAGGACTTAATATACTCATAATATTTTATAGGCATGTATAAATTTTAATGGTTAAGTCATATTGGCTTCATGCTTGTGTTCATGAATGGTATCACTATCCAGGATAAAATAGTGGGGTTTTTCTTTAGGCTAACTTATGAGAAAGATTTAATATTTATGGTTTATAAGCAGATAGGATTATGATATTTTGTAGTGGCAAGATATGCTTGAATGATTTGCTATTGGAAAATATTCTTATAAGCCATTGTGAAAATAAGAGGATTGATCAAACATATGCGATAGATATTAAGTTTGATTATAAATTTATGGTTGAGTGTTTATCAAGAATTCCTATTTTCCATGCTTCACAATTCTGGACTTCTGATTAAGGAATTCCTTTCCTAGATATTCTACTTCTTCATCTCCATCATCATGTGTTCACATGATGAGCTTTGCTTCACAAGAATAATATTATCAGCTACTCTACTACTGATAACCTCCAATCCAATAAGTAGTTACTTCTAACTCCATTCATACTCTTACTTAATCATCCACCACTAATATTACTCCAGTAACTGTATACATCAAAATTTACTTCACCTCAAGTGTTTAGTATTTCCCAAGAGTAAACTACTACTTCAATAATTCAATGTTTCTCTAGCATCATCTTAATCATACTATCTTGTCTCTACTTAACTCCAGTAACTAATACTCCAACCTCACATTATATTAATGTGACATGTCATGGCTAACCTAGAATAACATATCTATACTAGGGTTCAATCATGTTTTATCCACCAATGTCACTTATACATGATATAAGCATTCATTCTTGGTGAGTAAGGCATGATCATTATAATCCTTTGATCCTTTATGGTTTAGGTTTCCAGTTGGCTAATCGAGGATTTCATCCATACAACATTACAGTTGTATTATAATTATCTTCTTAGTAGCTCTACCTAACTATGAGATATTACTCATTGACTATACCTACTTGACCCAATAGGATTACTCCTGGTAACTATCTTCAGGATTCATCCTTGTAATCTTCTTTGTTACCATACAAATATATATTCTAGATAACTCTTCTATTCATTCAGGAGTGAGTTAACTCCATCAATTATCATATTGATCTTACTCTCTTCCAACACTCCCATCCTATAGATGATATTTAAATCTAGCATCACCACTTACCTTTTCTTACCTCCTTCTCTAAAGGATTTTAAGTGAATGCTATGATAAGAACAAGAGTTGATAGATCAAGAATTGATAGGTTAAGAATTGGTGAATCAATAGTGGATTACTCCACATTAATAAACAACAGATACTAGAATAGAATTCAATTGAGATGATAAGGATTGATATGGTAAGAAAGATATATGGTGATTGATCTTGACTTGGTTTCTTTCCTACTCAACATCACTAAAGAGTTAAGGTTAGGTATTACCATGATACTCATGGTATAAGTAGATGAGATTAAGATAGATCAAGAATTAGTTGTTACATTCTTATTACTTATGTTATATTTATAACTTGGTATTCATGGGTTGTGTAATGAATACTAGGATATGATTACTTAAGGATCAAATATAAACCATTAAGTAATGTATTAGGGTTTAACTTTTATTACATTTGATCTACCCTTAGATCAAATATCCTTTACCCAAAACAAGGTTTTAACAAAGGTCATATTGAAACTTACCGCTGTCAACTTGATGATCTACTTCAATTCCATCAAGTTAAGAGAAGCTTCAGTCACTTTGACAAGTTTTGTTCAAAAGCGCGAAACTTATTCTGATTTTCTATGCATGAATGCAATGCACACATCTGTGTTCAGCTTATTTCTAAGCTCTAATGCTGGGATGTTACAGACTCTCCCCCTTAAAATAAACTTCATCCTCGAAGTTCGTATACTCTCACGTTTCGGAGTAAGGAATTGTCTTGCAATGATTACCATATGTCTCAACTCCATGGTAACCTTAATGGGAATAATTGTAATATTCCTTATCCAAATCTTTTTTCTTGAATTCTCACCATACTTGGCAATTTTCATCTAGTTGTCTCCAATACTCCCCCTTAGGGTTTACTAATGGTCTCTAAACTGCCTATAGAGTAACCATTGTCTTTATAACTAGAATGTAGGGCTTTGTCTAGCTTATTCTTTACCTAGTTAGGGTCTCATGAAAGATTGTACGGTGTATCCACACAATTGTGGATCTCCAAAGTGAATCTTTCAGCATTGTAGTCTTACTTACTATTTAGACATTTTTGCTTTGATAGGTCTGACTTCACGAAGAGTCTCGAAAGACGGTCTCTTTAATGTTTATACTCCTTCATGTCTTTCTTAACTTAGGCCAAGTTTTATGCTCTTTATGCAACTTTTAAGAAAATCTGGTTAACTAAGTTAACCAAATACCAGCTGCAGACAAGATACAAGCTGCGAACCATCCTAGGGTGTATGTATTACCCTACGGTTTCCGACGTACCATTGGCATTCTCTCTGAATTGTCAGAGCTTGAATACCATTTTGGTTCCAAAGCTTCTTCTTTGTATTAATTCATGATGCTTTCATGAACTAAGTACTACTACTTCATTAATTCCTTAGCAATATCACCTACTTTGATTGAACCTTAAGTTCATCACTTCTTGTTGCTCCTTATACTTCCTACATTAATCTTCCTTCTCATAGCTGGCTAAGAATGATCTGAGCTTGATCCATCCTCCAAATTGAGTTGATACTCCTTACACTTTGCTTCATTCTTCATGTAAGTCTTCATCTTGGCCTTTGTAAATCGTCACTCCCTTTCATGAATTACCTATCCTATCTAGGTCTATAACTGTTGGAGATATGCCCTAGACGCAATAATAAAAGTGGTTATTATTATATCTTTGTGTTTATGATAAATGTTTACATTCATGCTATAATAGTATTAATAGGAAACATTAATACTTGTGTGATTTGTAAAATAAATTAGAGTCCCTAGTAAAGCCTCTTTATAATACTAGCTTGTTGGTTAATATATGATTGTGGTTTCCCGATCATGAACATTGAGATGTTGTTAACAACAAGATCATATCATTAGGAGAATGGTGTGATGGACATACTCCTATAGATAAGCGTAGCATAAAGATCAAGTCATTTTAATAGTTCAATTGATATAAGCTTTATGATACATAGTAACCTAATTCCTTCGACCATGAGATCATGATGATCACCATCACCGGAAGGATGCTTTGATGACATCAAACACCACACCGTAACTGGGTGGTTATAAAGGTGGCATTGAGTGTTTGGAATGTATGGGTTGAGGCACATGGATCAAGAGTGGGATTTGTCCATCCATATGACGGATAGATATACTCTGGGCCCTCTCGGTGGAATGTGATCCAATTAGCTTGCAAGCATGTGACTGGCTCACAAGGGATCACATATCACGGGAACGAGAAAAGAGTACTTATCAGTAACGAGGTTGAACTAGGTATGTAGAGATACTGACGATCAAAACCTCGGATAAGTAAAACATCGTGAGACAAAAGGAAATTGGTATCGTATGTAAGTGGTTCATTCGATCGCAAAGTAATTGTAGAAATATGTGGGAGCCATATGAATTTCCAGATTCCTCTATTGGTTATTGATCGGAGAAGTGTCTCGGTCATGTCCGCATAATTCACGAACCATAGGGAGACACACTTACGGATTCGATGTTGTTGAGTAGTTACAGAATGATGAGTAAGAGACCGAATGTTGTTCGGAGTTTCGGACACTACACCAGGACAGAGCTTTGGTAACACGTTCTTGTGTTACTACATGTCCAAAAACGTGTTACTGGGCCACATAGTAACACGTTTTGAGTTGTGTTACGTTAGGCCGTGTTACTAAGTGGTGTTCGTTGTCACACATAAGTATTGTTACTAAAAGTCAAAAATAGTGTTACAATTATGTTGGAGTAACACACATTTTATGTGTTACTCCGTATGTTGGTAACACCTTTTTTTAGCTGTGGTAACATAGGTAGTAACATATTTCAAGATTGCCTTAAGAAGTTTTTTAATTTAGTAACACAATTGTTAACAATTATTTTGAGCTTCAGTAACACAAGTAGTGACATAATATTCCATAGATTAACCACTATTTAATATATTATTTTTCATTTTCATTTGTTAAACACGAAAGAATTCAATTTATAGAAATACATTTATGTAAATAAAAATAAGTGCATATGTTGAAATGATTAATTTATTGTGGAATGTATTTATGCCTAAACCATTAAAATAGCATAGAGAAGTCAAGCATGACACATTCATGAATTAAAAAAACGAGATATTGCGAATATAGAATGTGTGTAGGACACATGCATTATAATACAAATATTATTCATACGACATAACTTGTTAGTATGGATTTGACTATAGGAAAAGCACCTTTGTGAAGAATATTACACCACAACATTTGCATCAATAAGACTAAATAAAACATCTTTGTCGGTAATATTACATTTTTGACTCCATCGATCTAAACTACAATTACAAGGAAGTGACATATTCGAAATGTAGTTGCTTTATCCAACCCCTATGGAGAATTCAACTCCAACTCAATAATCTTCTTTCCAATCTGCAAAATAAAATTAGATGTTATAGTTATTCACAAATTCAAACATTGTACCAATCTAGGTCCGAGGCTACTTTAGGAGGTTAAATATTTTTAAACTAACAAGAGATAATACATCAAGCTCTATGGATAAACAGACCAACAAATAGTGTTTCAAGGAAGTGCAAGGTTGTAAACGCTTTGTAATAAATAGACTGTAACAAGAAAACACATGATGATAACGATGTTCTAAGATAATATAGAATAGCAGCTAGCAGAAAGGCATGATTGTAGTCTTGCGGATCAATTTTGGTGTACACAATTCAAAAAAGATTGCCGGAATGCTATAATAAGATAGAGTGGTGCGCCCAGATTGACTAGAATATTTTTCTTGGTCAGAAAGAAAATGAAGAAAGTCATGATACCTTATTTTATAAATTTGCATTTCCTAGTTAGATCTATAATCTGGATTTGAGTTGAGAGCTATAGGGTTTAAATGAAGTATGGCTTGACATTAATAAGAAAGTTGTAAGCACCGTGGTACCCTAGGTTCTCAATGCTCACTATTCATTTTGACAAACCAGGTCTTTCAATTGTTAAATAGTTACCTTGTATTGACAGGTTGTCCATGCAAGCTCCAACTTTGGCAAAATCCTTCATACCCTCGTGTCCACTAGCAAAAATCATACGCTTAGAATAAAAGTATAGATCAGATGCAAGCAGAAGAATGGCAACCACGTTGATATCACACTTCAATCAGCGCATACCTCCTAGTCCTGATTAAGCATGTCAAGCATGTTGGTCTGGAAGATGTGTTTGATGGCCTCAACACTGACCCAGTTCCGCTATGCGACATGACATGGACAACCACTTTAAAAGTACACGACTTATGGTTTTATATAGTTGTTCAATAGCGAAAAAAATGATGTTTCCTTCTTTAGCAGTAGCTTTCCCTGCGACAACTCATGTCTCAACTCTGAAAATTTCCTAAATATAAAATAGCACTGCTCGGAATTTTAACAAAAATACATAACTAAGAACTTGTGGAATAACCTAATAGACTTCTTTAATGGATATTGATGAGCTAGTGAAAAGGTTGACACAAAATCCAGTATGCAGGTTAAAAATATAATGATTTACTAGACTAATGGAGGCTCGACGAACTAGACCAGCAGTTACATTGTACCAACCAAGCAAAAAAGCGCGGGATATGATCCTACAGAACAAAGGATGGTTGACAAACCATGTTAGCCTTTGGATAGAGTATATAGTCTTATTTAAATAATGAACAAGCTCACTCATTATATAGACATACCCGCATTCATTTCAGCATTCGTCGCAAGCAGGCAATTATTCTCCTAGTATTATAGCGAAATACATTTCAAAGTTATCTAGAGTACATTATAGAGTATAGTCTAATTTAATTAACTAAATGACCTCACTCATTATATAGGCATACCAGCGTTCATTTCAGCATTCATCCAATGCAGGCAGCAGTGTAAGTATACCTGGACGCCTAACTCAGGCCAGAAAGCTCGGCCCAAGCTTTCTAGGCTCGGAGCGAGCTGGGCTCGGCCCATTAGTGCACCTGAACTGAGCCGAGCCTGCAAAGGTGGACAGCGGCGAGCTCGGGCTGGCTCGGGCTCGACCCGGTCCATCTCGTTTGGCTCGCGAATTTTTTTAATTAAAAAAGGCGATTGAGTTATGAAGACCAAGATGGACTGATATGTTTTGGCCCATTCAACTGACTCATATGTTCCTCTTCCTCCGCCACCAACACACCCAACAGGAGGACGCCGCTGGCGCTGGCCAGCATCCCGAGAACCTGATACTCGTCCCTCCTCCGCGCCGTGCTAGTCGTGCCTTCCCACTGCGACGCTACCTAGACGTCGCTGCTGCCCTCCGCCGCGCCGCCCGGCACAGCCGCCGCTGCCTAGACGTCGCCGTGGATGACAGCCCCACCCGTCAGGGACACACCACCGCTTGGCTCACGAGCCGCACCGAGCTAGACCGAATTGGAGGGAAACTCAGGACGAGCTCCCTTTCATGGCTCGTCGGCGGCGAGCTGGCTCGGGCTCGCCGGAAAAAGCTCGAGCTTTTGCCGGTTTGCCGCCGAGCTGGCTCGGTCCGGCTCGTGTCCAGGTATAAGTGTAAGTAACAATGCTTTCTAAATTTAAGCATCTCACTAGAAAATTGACTTACAATGATGATTTTACATTGAAATTCCCTGAGTGTTGATTACTCAGGAAAATGTATTTTATTCATTAGCTATGAGTATCACACCAATCATAAATCAGTCTATTCTCCAAAATAAGGATCACTGTAAACGAACAAGCCAAATAACCCAGTCTCCTGCATGGATATACATGGATCAAACACAAAAGTGGTCAGAAAAAAAGTTGATGTCCAGGAGGATGTGAATGGCGTGCCTAACCTGCCATTAGTTCAGATCCCAGCGTACATTCAACACTGTGTCCAAGTCCAATATTTCCATCTCATTTGGGCTACCAAAATCATTTCATGTCACAGCCTGCAGTGCATAGGAGTACATTATACTTGCTAATCTACTTTGCCGGCAAAATTCAGAATAATTCTGTACTTATAACTTCGTTATTTTTGCATATCAAGTATGTTTGTGAATGTACTGGAACAAAAGAAGTTGAGATACTAAGATTCTACATCTGAGAAAAAAATAGCAGCGATCTAACACCATATATAGCACTGGAAGTCTAGTTCATTTGGGGCAAAAAAAATTCTAGAATTCTAAAAGTTGTCTCCACTACAGATCTACAGTGTGATTACCTTGCGAAAAGTGCTTGCGATGGCACTGTGGAGTGCTTTCACAATGACGTCGCTGATATTGAAGAGGTCGTCCGTGGCCTACGCACCCCAGCCAAGTTGACCTCCATATCAATGACCTTCCGGTCCTGCTGGCCGCCGCCCACTTCAGAGGCATAGTCGAGCGGGGAGCTGCGGCGCAGAGGTGACGGCCCGGACGCAGTTCTTTGAGTAGGTTCAAACTCAGGGGTTGCAATTTCTTCTAGGGTTGGACTAGGTGATGCTCCGATCTGGTGGGATTGGGGTTGGTTCGGAGAAGCCCATCTAGTTCGTGCGGAGGGCGGAAGACGAGCGGCGCTGGAGGGATGCAGAAAGGGCCGGAGCGGGAGCTGTGCAGAAAGGCGACCAATGGTGGGGGTTGAAAGGGGAAGATCGAAGAGATTAGATGAGATCTGTTTGGTCATGGATCGGGTATTTGTGAGTCCAGAGATCGAGATTCGGATATTTTCCCTTCGCGCCCACCGCTTTCCCCGCCTTCCCCTCCCGCTACTCTACTTTAATTTTTTTTTCATTTTTCTGTTTATTTGCTAGATATGACACGATGAAACAGATTTATATTTCAGTAACTAATTGTTGGGGTTCTAAAATAATATAATATATTTTTATTGATTAGTTATTGCAAACAGAAAAAATTGTTGTTTGTCGCAATGCTGTGAACACACGATTGCTAATCATCATGTTTAGCTATATTAGAAAATACTACTCCCTCCGACCTATATTAGTTGACTTAGATTCATAGTGATAGACACATTCATATTTAGACAAATTTAAGTCAACTAATATGGGTCAGATAAAGTAGTACAATACATGTGTGTTGCTACTTCCCTAAAACAAACACGTGCGCTGCTACGGGACAACATCATAGGCGACAAACTTATGCATAATAGGGAGGAAAGTGATATCATGCACATCCTCCATGTTCCTCACAACCTCATATGCTCCGTCCATGACGGTGGCAAGCACATCGGTGCCAATGTCCTAACTGAAGACGGTATTTTAGTTATACTGAAATGTGTCATCTCACAATATAATATACCATTCCTAATATTTCTCGGGCGATAAATAATGATTCACACTCTTTAGATTACAACGGTTGGTCACCGGTTTGATCTCAGTTGTGGATATACTTTTTATTAATTACTTGGTTGGGTTAGCATGTTAGGTTGGTCTGTTGAATTATGAATTATGTGTCTGATTGAATAGTCTCATTCGTCTGGATTAATGATCTATCATTTGATTTGGTGGTGCACTATGAATTTTCTAAATAAAAAGTAAAAAATTAGGTTGACATATGATGGCTTTTCTCTTATGTTAATGGTGGTTGACGAATGTCATGCAAACTTCTCTGATAGAAACTTGTAACACTATGTGTAACAAACGACTAGGTGTTACTATAATCATACATTTTGTAACACGGAGGCGGCAACACAAACTTATTTGTTACTACCGAAATGTTTTCGTAACATATTTTCAGATCTTACCCACTATGTGTGACTGTGTGCCCTTGCAACACAAATGATGTGTTACTTCGATTTTACTTGTAGCACAATATTTCACGTGTTACATGGTTGTGTTACCAAAGCTCTGTCCTGTTGTAGTGGGATGGGATCTGGTATATCACGAGGAGATCTGGAATGGTCCGAAGAATAAGATTCATATAAGGAAAGTCCTGTTTCGGAGTTCGGGAATGATTCCGGTGTTTTCACCAGGAATGTTCTAGAAGGGTCTAGAAGGTCCGGCACTCCGGAGGGGAAGCGTACATGAATGTGTCATGACAATGTGGAATGGTTGCATCATGTACTAGGTCACTTGGCTGTGCAATATGGAAAAATAAATCAAATCCAAGTTTGAAAGTCAAACGCCAATTTGAAAAAGTCAAATCCGAAGTTTGCTTAGTGGAGGGAGAGTAGGAAACCTACTTGGGGAGGAAGTCCCACTCCCTCCACCCGCCGGCCAAGGAGGAGGAGTTGGAGGAGGAATCCCTCCTCCCAACCGGCCCCCTCCCACCTATATAAGGAGGGGTAGGGCTGCCCCCTACCCTCACACCCAAAACCCTAGCTCCAGGCGCCGACACCACCTCCAAGTGCTGTCGCCGCCTAGGGCTCCTCCCAAGTTGCCGACTTGGGGCTTCCCCAAACCCTAGCCGCCGGCCACACCACCCCTTGGTGCCTCTAAACCCTAGATGTCCAAGGCCTCTCTCATACTCCACCATACTCGCTCCGGCTTAAGGCGAAGCCCTGCGAGATCTCCCCTCTACTTCCGACACCATGCCGCCGTGCTGCCAGAATCGCGAGGAGAGTGCTACAACCTCCGCTGCCTGCTGGAACAAGGGAGAGGAAGGTCTTCATCAGGTACCGAACGTGTGACCTACTGCGGAAGCGCTGCCGGAATGCAGTGCCGGAAGGATCGTCTACGCGATCTTAAGATCGGCAAGACTACGACTACATCACCCACGAGAATCTGATCTCGTTAACCGCTTTGGAATCTTCGAGGGTGAGTTCCTCTATCGACTCGTTGCTACAATCTAGTAGATAGATCTTGGCTTGTTTGTGTGCATGCGGTAGAAATTTTTTGTTTTCCATGACGAACCCCTAAAGTGGTATCAGAGCCTTGTCTATATGTAGATCTGTTGCATGATTAGAACACAATGGTCATTGTGGGCGGTGGTGCTTTTATTATCAATTGCTTTTTGTGTACTTTGCATCTTGCGGTATGATGGGATGAAGCGGCCCGGGCTAACCTTACATGACATCGTTCATGAGACTTGCTCCACGCTCAACATGCAACTGTATTGCATCAGTGACTTTGCAGGTGTCTGTCTCTCCCATCATAGTATAGATTCAATTTACAACGGGCACTTGATAGTTCAAACATCAACGTTGTGGTTCTTGTTCGTTAGTTAGAACGACACCTATTGAAAACCCCAAACCACATAAAATATGCAAAGAAAATTAGAGGTGTCTAACTTTTTTTTGCAGGGGTGTGCTGTGATGTGATATGGCCATGATTGTGATTATATTTGATGTATGCAATGTTCCTTATTGTAAGTTGGCAACCAGCATGAGCCATATGGTTGTCTTCAAATTCCGTTAAGACCTACGAGTTTATTCAAAGTAGTTGTAATAGTTGAAGCTGGTGGACAACAACCATGAAACGGCGCCATTGACCTTGACGCCATACCGGTGATGATGGATATCATGTTCGTGCTTGAAGATGGAGATCGGAAGCACTAGAAGAAAGGCCATATCATATCACATATTATGAATTGCATGTGATGTTAATCCTTTATGCATCTTGTATTGCTTAGTTTGCAACGGTAGCATTATAAGATGATCCCTAAAGCACACAAATTTCAAGTTTTAAAGTGTTCATCCTTTAGTAAGCACCATTGCTAAAGCTCGTTGTTTCGAAGCACCACGTGATGATCGGGTGTGTTAGATTCTGCGAGTGTATACAACGTGAGCAAGCCAGATTTGCTCATGCGGAAGCTAAGGTTTGATCTTGTCGAACCTAGCATGTATAGACATGGTATCGGAACACGGATCACCGAAAGGTAAAGCATGAGTCATATAGTAGATATGATGAACATGTTGATTGTTCGCCATTGAAGCTACATCAACTCTCGTGATGATCGGTTTTGATGTGGTGGATTTGGTTCGTGTGATCACTAAAACAATTTGAGGGATATTGTTTTGAGTGAGAGTTCACCTAGATTAATTTAACTATTAATTAGAACTCAATTTTGTCATAAACTTAGTCTAAACTATTGCAAATATGTTGTAGATCAATGGCGGCCCCTACCATCAATTTTAATGCATTCCTAGAGAAAGAAAAGTTGAAAAACAATGGAAGCAACTTCGCGGATTGGTTCCGCAATTTGAGGATTGTCCTCAATGCTGGTAATTTGACCTATGTGTTGGATGCACCGCTGGGTGACCCACCTGCAGCTACTGCTACCGATGAAGTAAAGAATGTTTACCTCACTCGGAAAAACCACAGTTCAGTGTGCTATCTTGTATGGTTTGGAATCAGAGCTTCAGAAAAGGTTTGAGAACCATGACCCACATGATATTTTCCGTGAACTCAAAATGATATTTGAGGCTCACGCGGCAGTTGAGAGTTATGAGGCTTCTGAAAAGTTCTTTAACTGCAAGATGGAAGAGGGCAGCTCCGTCAGTGAGCATGTGCTTAAGATGTCTGGGAACGCAAACAAACTCCAAAGTTTGGGTATAGTGATTCCTAATTCTTTGGGGATTCACCGTGTCCTCCAATCACTACCACCAAGTTACAAGAACTTTGTGATGAACTACAATATGTAAAACATGGAGAAGACGTTTCCAGAACTCTTCTCCATGTTGAAATCTGCAGAAGTGGAGATCAAGAAAGAGCACCAAGTGTTGTTGGTCAGTAAGATCACCAAATTCAAGAAAGTCAAGTCTAATGAAAAGGGAAACTTCAAGAAGGGCGGTAAGAAATTTGCCACGCCGACGAAGAAGACCAAGGCTGGGCCTAAGCCTGATACTGAGTGCTTTTACTGCAAGGGAGAGGGTCACTGGAAGCGGAATTTCCCAAAGTACTTGGCGGATTTGAAGAACGGCAACATCAAGAAGAAAGGTATATCATGTATACATGTTATTGATGTGTATATCACTAGTACTCGTAGTAGTGCCTGGGTATTTGATACTGGTTCGGTTGCTCATATTTGTAACTCAATACAGGTGCTGCAGAATAAACGGAAGCTAGCGAAGAACGAGGTGACGATGCATGTTGGAAATGGATCAAAGGTTGATGTGATCGCGGTCGGCACGCTACCTCTTCATCTACCATCGGGATTAGTTTTATATTTAAATAATTGTTATTTGGTGCCTGCGTTGAGCATGAAAATTATATCTGGATCATGTTTATTGCAAGACGGTTACTTGTTTAAGTCCGAGAATAATGGTTGTTCGATTTATATGAGTAATATGTTTTATGCACATGCACCTTTGATAGATGGTCATTCTTATTGAATCTCGATTGTGGTAATACACACATTAATAACATTGAAGCTAAACGTTTGAAATTGAGCGATAACTCGACCTACATGTGGCACTGTCGTCTTGGTCACATTGGAGTGAAGAGTATGAAGAAACTTCATTCCGATGGACTTCTTGAATCACTTGATTTTGAATCACTTGAAAGATGCGAAGCATGTCTGATGGGTAAAATGACTAAGACTCCATTTTCTGGTATGATGGAGCGAGCTACGGACTTATTGGAAATCATACATACTGATGTGTGTGGCCCAATGAGTGTCGCATCACGCGGTGGTTATCGTTATGTTCTTACCTTCACGGATGACTTGAGTAGATATGGGTATATATATTTCATGAAACATAAGTCCGAAACTTTCAAAGTGAGGTAGAGAATCAGCATAATAAGAAGATTAAATTTCTACGATCTGATCGTGGAGGTGAATATCTAAGTTACGGTTTTGGCGAGCATTTGAAGAAATGCGGAATACTTTCACAATTGACACCACCGGGAACACCACAGCGTAATGGTGTGTCTGAACGTCGTAATCGAACTCTCTTAGATATGGTTCGTTCTATGATGTCACTTGCAGATTTACTGCTATTGTTTTGGGGTTATGCATTAGAAACAACCGCATTCACTTTAAATAGGGCACCATCTAAATCTGTTGAAACGACACCGTATGAATTATGGTTTGGGAAGAAACCTAAATTGTCGTTCCTTAAAGTTTGGGGATGCGAAGCCTATGTAAAGAAGTTACAGCCGGACAAGCTTGAACCCAAAGCAGAAAAATGCATCTTCATAGGATACCCGAAGGAAACTATTGGGTATACCTTCTATCATAGATCCGAGGGCAAAATCTTCGTTGCCAAGAATGGATCCTTTCTAGAGAAGGAGTTTCTCTTGAAAGAAGTGACTAGAAGGAAAGTAGAACTCGACGAGGTTGTTGAACCTTCTCTTGAACTTGCGAGTAGCGCATCACCGGAAGTAGTTCATGTGTCGCCTGCACCAATAAGAGAGGAAGCTAATGATATTGACCATGAAACTTCGATTGAAGTTACTACGGAACCTCGCAGGTCAACAAGAACTCGTACCACTCCTGATTGGTATGATCCCGTTATGAGTGTCATGTTGGTGGATAACACCGATGACCCTGCGACATATGAGGAAGCGATGATGAGCCCAAATTCCAATAAATGGAAAGAAGCCATGAAATCCGAGATTGGATCCATGTACGAAAACCAAGTATGGACTTTGGTGGACTTACCGGATAGCCGAAAGGTTGTCGAGAACAAATGGGTTTTCAAGAAGAAAACAGATGCTGATGGTAATGTTACTGTCTATAAAGCTCGACTTGTCGCAAAAGGGTTTCGACAAAATCAAGGAGTTGACTACGATGAGACTTTCTACCAGTAGCGAAGCTAAAGTCTGTGAGGATTATGTTAGCAATCGCTGCATATTATGATTATGAGATATGGCAGATGGATGTTAAAACATCATTCCTCAATGGAGACATTGATGAAGAGTTGTATATGATGCAACCCAAAGGTTTTGTCGATCCTAAAGATGCTAACAAGGTATGCAAGCTTCAAAGGTCCATATATGGATTGAAGCAAGCATCCCGAAGTTGGAATCAACGTTTTGATAAGGTAATCAAAAGTTTTGGTTTTATACAAACTTATGGAGAAGCTTGTATTTACAAGAAAGTGAGTGGGAGCTCTGTAGCATTCTTAATACTATATGTAGATGACATATTGTTGATTGGGAATGATGTAGATCTTCTTAATAGTGTCAAGGAATATTTGAATAATAGTTTTTCAATGAAGGATCTTGGCGAAGCAGCTTACATTTTAGGCATAAAGATTTATAGAGATAGATCGAGACGCCTAATATCATTATCACAAAGTACATATTTGGACAAAGTTTTAAATAGGTTTGGAATGGAAGATAGCAAGAAAGGGTTCTTTCCCATGTTGCCCAATACGACCTTGAGTAAAACTCAAAGTCCGACAACGGCAGAAGATAGAGAAAAGATGAGTAAGACTCCCTATGCCTCAGCCATAGGATCTCTAATGTATGCCATGCTATGTACTAGACCCGACATTGCATATGTTGTTAGTTTAACTAGCAGATATCAAAGTGATCCAGGAGTGGATCATTGGACAGCGGTCAAAAACATCCTTAAGTACTTGAGAAGAACGAAGGATATGGTTCTTTCTTATGGAGGTGATGAACAGCTCGTTGTTAATGGTTACACCGATGCTAGTTGGAACACCGATCCGTATGATTCTAAATCACAATCTGGATACGTATTTACTTTGAATGGTGCAGCAGTTAGATGGAGGAGTGCAAAGCAAAGCGTTGTGGCAAGATCTTCAACTGAATCGGAATACATGGCTGCTTCGGAGGCTTCACAAGAAGCGATATGGATGAAAGAGTTCGTTACAGAGCTGGGTGTGGTTTCTAGTGCGCTGGACCCAATGTCTATCTACTGTGATAACATGGGCACCATAGCCAATTCTTAATACTATATGTAGATGACATATTCTTGATTGGGAATGATGTAGACCTTCTTAATAGTGTCAAGGATTATTTGGATAATATTTTTTCAATGAAAGACCTTGGCGAAGCAGCTTACATATTAGGCATAAAGATTTATAGAGATAGATCAAGACGCCTAATATCATTGTCACAAAGTACATATTTGGACAAAGTTCTAAAGAGGTTTGGAATGGAAGATAGCAAGAAAGGATTCTTGCCCATGTTGCCCAATACGACCTTGAGTAAAACTCAAAGTCCTGCGACGGCAGAAGATAGAGAAAGTATGAGTAAGACTCCCTACGCCTCAGCCATAGGATCTCTAATGTACGCCATGCTATGTACTAGACCCAACATTGCATATGATGTTAGTTTGACTAGCAGATATCAAAGTGATCCAGGAGTGGATCAATGGACAGCGGTCAAAAACATCCTTAAGTACTTGAGAAGAACTAAGGATATGGTTCTTTCTTATGGAGGTGATGAACAGCTCGTTGTTAATGGTTACACCGATGCTAGTTGGAACACCGATCCGGATGATTCTAAATCTCAATCTGGATACGTATTTACTTTGAATGGTGCAGCACTTAGCTGGAGGAGTGCAAAGCAAAGCGTTGTGGCGAGATCTTCAACTGAATTGGAATACATAGCTGCTTCGGAGGCTTCACAAGAAGCGATATGGATGGATGAGTTCATTACAGAGCTTGGTGTGGTTCCAAGTGCGCTGGACCCAATGTTTATCTATTGTGATAACATGGGTGCCATAGCCAATGCGAAAGAACCAAGGTCACACAAGAAGCTGAAGCACATCAAGCTACGTTTTCACGCTATTCGAGAGCATGTCCAAGATGGTGACATAAATATTTGCAAAGTACACACGTATCTGAATGTGGCGGATCCGTTGACTAAACCTCTCCTGAGGGCAAAACATGACCAACACCAAACTGCCATGGGTGTTCGGTATATTACCATGTAATCTAGATTAGTTGACTCTAGTGCAAGTGGGAGACTATTGGAGATATGCCCTAGAGGCAATAATAAAAGTGGTTATTATTATATCTTTGTGTTTATGATAAATGTTTACATTCATGCTATACTAGTATTAATAGGAAACATTAATACTTGTGTGATTTGTAAACTATATTAGAGTCCCTAGTAAAGCCTCTTTATAATACTAGCTTGTTGGTTAATAGATGATTGTGGTTTCCCGATCATGAACATTGAGATGTTGTTAAGAACAAGATCATATCATTAGGAGAATGGTGTGATGGACATACTCCTATAGATAAGCGTAGCATAAAGATCAAGTCATTTTAATAGTTCAGTTGCTATAAGCTTTCTGATACATAGTAACCTAATTCCTTCGACCATGAGATCATGTTAATCACCATAACCGGAAGGATTCTTTGCTGACATCAAACACCACACCGTAACTGGGTGGTTATAAATGTGGCATTGAGTGTTTGGAAAGTATGGGTTGAGGCACATGGATCAAGAGTGGGATTTGTCCATCCATATGACGGATAGATATACTCTGGGCCCTCTCGGTGGAATGTCATCCAATTAGCTTGCAAGAATGTGACTGGCTCACAAGGGATCACATATAACGGGAAAGAGAAAAGAGTACTTATCAGTAACTAGGTTGAACTAGGTATATAGAGATACCGACGATCAAAACCTCGGATAAGTAAAACATCGTGAGACAAAAAGGAAATTGGTATCGTATGTAAATGGTTCATTCGATCGCAAAGTAATCGTATAAATATGTGGGAGCCATATGAATTTCCAGATTCCTCTATTGGTTATTGGTCGGAGAAGTGTCTTCGTCATGTCCGCATAATTCACGAACCGTAGGGAGACACACTTAAGGATTCGATGTTGTTGAGTAGTTATGGAATGATGAGTAAGAGACCGAATGTTGTTCGGAGTTTAGGATGGGATCCGAGATATCACGAGGAGATCCGGAATGGTCCGGGGAATAAGATTCATATAAGGAAAGTCTTGTTTCGGAGTTCGGGAATGATTCCAGTGTTTTCACCAGGAATGTTCTAGAAGGGTCTAGAAGGTCCGGCACTCCGGAGGGGAAGGGTAGATGAATGTGTCATGACAATGTGGAATGGTTGCATCATGTACTAGGTCACTTGGCTGTGCAATATGGAGAAAGAAATCAAATCCAAGTTTGAAAGTCAAACGCCAATTTGAAAAAGTCAAATCTGAAGTTTGCTTGGTGGAGGGAGATTAGGAAACCTACTTGGGGAGGAAGTCCCACTCCCTCCACCCGCCGACCAAGGAGGAGGAGTTGGAGGAGGACTCCCTCCTCCCAACCGGCCCCCTCCCACCTATATAAGGAGGGGTAGGGCTGCCCCCTACCCTCACACCCAAAACCCTAGCTCCAGGCGCCGACACCACCTCCAAGTGTTGCCTCCGCCTAGGGCTCCTCCCAAGCCGCCGACTTGGGGCTTCCCCAAGCCCTAGCTGCTAGCCACACCACCCCTTGGTGCCTCTAAACCCTAGATCGCCAAGGTCTCTCTCATACTCCACCATACTCGCTCCGGCTTAAGGCAAAGCCCTGCGAGATCTCCCCTCTACTTCCGACACCACGCCGTCGTGCTGCCGGAATCGCGAGGAGAGTGCTACAACCTCCGCTGCCTGCTGGAACAAGGGAGAGGAAGGTCTTCATCGAGTACCGAACATGTGACAAACTACGGAAGCGCTGCCTAAACGCAGCGCCAGAAGGATAGTCTACGCGATCTTGAGATCGGCAAGAGTATGACACATCACCCACGAGAATCTGCTCTCGTTAACCGCTTTGGAATCTTCGAAGGTGAGTTCCTCAATCGACTCGTTGCTACAATCTAATAGATAGATCTTGGCTTGTTTGTGTGCATGCGGTAGAAATTTTTTGTTTTCCATGCTACGAACCCCTACAATAACATCAAGTAATAACTGGGGGTTGCAACATGCATTTGCACACCAAGTCAAACTTCATGTACAGATCTAGTCAATCAAGAAGATCCAAGAAAAAAATCCAAATGTGGTACATATAACACACAATTTTCTAAGCCCGGAATATAGTAGTTGAGTATAATATCTCTAGAATTCAGGCTTAGTTATGTAGTATATATAGGTTTACATTGTGATACTTAGAACATAGGGTCAAACTATTATTTATCTCAATATTTACCCAATTGCTCAAGTGCAACAGGATAATCTTAAGCAAAGTGGTCTTAATTTGGTTTTTGACTAACCTTTTGTCACACCTTTTGCAATGATTAACTATGACCAACCTTTCTTATTTAGTAACTAACCTCACATGATCACTCCAAATGACTAATCATATTTTATTTGCTAACTTAAACCAAGAGATTATTAGAAATTTTTAGCACCCATGACTTCTATCATAGCTCTACCATGTTATTTTCATACTTCTACTTCAAGCTAATTCACTAAGTACTTGTCATACTTACACTTACATCATGGTTTTGGAGCTAATCTCACCATGATCTTATTATGTTTTGCCTCTTTATCATGATTTAAGAACTAATCTAACCATGATAACTTTACTTCTCACTACACTATTATTAAGTCATAACATAATTTCACTTCATCACGTAGGATTCTCAAGTGAATCCCACATGATTACTACTCATTACATCCACATTCATCCTAATGATATTCATTAGGTTGTCTTTGGTTACCAACTGACACTAAGATTTTACTGTCTTACATAAATTATAGGGTTACGCTACACCATAAGAGTACTTCAATTGATGTCTTACACTTGATCCTAATCTACTATGGTCGATTGACTTTTCTACAGTATCTTGGTGGGTTATATCTCCTTTGTAAGACACTAAATAGAACCTTACTAAGAAAATATGAATAACTACTCCCTATGATACCCTAAACTTAGTCATATTCTTCATGACAGTTTTAGCTTACTTAAAGACATATTAATAGTGTTATACCATCTTGGAACTAGTACGATACCCAGAAAATATGGATAACGACTTTTAAGAAAGATGATGTAACATCCCTAAATTCATATTCCAAAACTCATTCATAGCATCCTTGCATCATTCATCCATTTAGGGATTTTCTTAAAATCAGTTAGAGACAGAAATTTTAGCTATGATTTCATGTGTGCAAATTCAACTCAATTGGCCAACACCCTTTGGGATTGGATTGTTTAGGAACTTGATTACTTGCATCCATTGTTGGAAAGTTCAGGTGTAGCATTTTTACCCAAATTTCCAATTTGGAAATATTTTCTAAACCCTATTTCATTCATTCACAAATTAAAGACAAAACTTGCTTTGTTCAACACCCAAGCTTGACCAGGACCTTACAAGGTAACTACTTAGTTAAATGTCTGATTTTGAAACCACAGAACCCTGCAAAGATCCCCAGTTTTGTTTGAATTCAAAAGGATTTGAATTCATATCAAAAATCATTCCAGAAAATAGAATTAGAAAAGGAAAAGACTTAAACAAAAGAAAAAGGCCGCGCGGCCAGAATCTAGCCCAGCAGAAAAACGAGCCCAGCAAGCCCACCCGGGAACTTTCCTTTCCTCTCTCACGCGCGAGCGCACGCGTTCAGCCGCTGACAAGCAGACCCCACTTCCACCTCGCGCACGTCGCTGACAAACGGGCCTCCTCCACGTCAGCATCGTCTCCACCCGCACGACTCGTTCATCCCCAAATCAACGCGGGCGTTTCTATGTTTAATTCGTGGCGTCAATTCGAGTTATTGGCCGAGTGATTCTCGCTCGTGACCAGGCTATAAGAACCCCCTCTGTCCCCTCTTTCTTCTCCCCCAAAACCCGAACACAGAGCGCCACCAGGCTGAGCGCATTGCTCTCTGCAACCCCGCCGTCTCCGACGACTGCGCCGGCAAATTCCGGTGAGCATAGAGTTCCCCTCGGTCTCGCGTTTACTTTATCTTGTTCAGTGAGACTCTGTGCACCTTCTGACACCCTCCGTTTACCTTCGCATGACCCGTAGCTTCTGCAACATCGACGACTGGCCGCCACCGTCTTCTGCACGAACTCCGGCGACCTCCCTCCGTAAGTAGCCACCGCCCCTTGCCCTCTGACTGATACGCCTAGAATCCTCATCATCTTGCGCATCTGACAGTACCCATATTTTGGCTTAGCGCGACGAGGAACCTCGCCAACGTCGACGACTAACCGTGGCTGACGCATTCGCGAACTCCGGCGAGAAATCTCTGACGAACCCGTGCGCCCCTTCCCAAGCCATTGCCACCTTGAGAATCAGCAGCCTCCTGCGGTCCTGGTAAGCATCTCCTCCCTTCCCCGGGCGATCTAGAACGCCGGCACCGCCACTGACTGACGCGCCGCCGCCTGACGCCGCCGGTAGCGCCGCTCGTTTTTGGTTAGGAGATTTTTAGCCGTTAGATCTGAATCCTACGCGTAGAAACATTTCACTTAACGAAGGGGTATGGACAGATCTGAGCCGTGCAGCGTTAGTTAGATCCAACGGCACAGAAGGGTGATCCGGTGCGAACCGGTACGCGCCAGTAATAACGCGACACGTGGCTAGGGTTGATTCAAAAATAGAAATTCAAATCAGATTTAGATCCCATTTTCAAATGCTTATAACTTTCGATTGCCACGTTAGATTTTTGCAAACTTTATACCGTTGGATTCAGTGAAACAAGACCTTTCAGAATATCCAATTTATTTAGCATATAGTAACAGTTAAAAATGATTTTATTTGTAGTACATGTTTAAGGCCATTTTAAATAGAGAATTATTTTGGTAATTTGTATTTGAGCCCAATAAGTTTAGTTGGCAAGTTTATGACTTGTTAAGTTTCTGTAGACATATGCATACTTGGTAGAATTTGTTTTCAAAAATCACACTTAGTAAATTCTTGCGTGCATGCATTCATATTATTTTTGTTTGTATATAATTGTGTGTAATTGTATGCTATAATTTCTTGTGTAGATTTTGCTAGTGATTGTGATTGTGAAGAGTGCTACTCTCCCCACTACCAAGGCAAGTGATATTTTCATCAATATTTCTGTCCTATGTTTTGTACTAGCATTAGATATTTTGCTAAAAATTATTGCATGATATTTTGCCTAGTGCTAAGATGGGAAATCCTAAGTAGAATGGAATAGTAGAAATGCTAGGGAAATTATCCTAAGGTAGGTTATCATTTTCTGCTTAGTCTAGCTACTTAGCAAACAAGGGTGGTGAACATCTATATGGTTTATGATAAAATATTCTAAGTCAAGAGACTTATGTTTTCTTAATAAAACAACTAAGTCAAATGAACCTGCTGGGTGGAATGGAATGATTGGGTTATGTTGAGTGGTTACACAAGGCCATGGACTTGGGTTGTGTATCTCACTTGTGGTATGCCACCCAGGCACAAAGGGATTTGGAGTCCAAGTGTTGAGAAAGCTTACAGTGCAACCACTTGGCAATATGGGCTCTGCCTTGATCATATAGGTTGCTAGAACTTAGTCTTTTGGACAGTTGGTGGTAGATGGGATGATAGGTTGGAACGCGTCCATTTGACTAAGGAAAAGCTTCTGAAAGGTCCTGTCTTGGGAAACCAAGTCTGGTGGGGAAAGTGCACAACCTCTGCAGATGGAAAACCTAAGTACTTAGCCTAGTCCAAGGAAATGGACACTTTTGAGCATCAAGACATGGAAGCTACAAGAATCTCATCACTCCAACTTCTACAATAAAAATTGGTGGGTGAACAAGGGTGAAGGACCTCAATGTCTATTGGTGGTTCCTTGGGAATGTTTTTGACAAAGAAGAACTTAGTGATTTTCAACTAATAGGAAAAACCTATTTTCAAGCAAAGCAAGCCAAGCTACACTTAGCCAAAATGCATATAGTCCACTTAAAATATACTAAGGTATCACTTGCCAATACTATTCCAAAGTATTCACCCTCTGTGGCTGTAACTTGTGATGTTGCAGGTTACTCCGATGATGAGTAGGAGTCATGAGTCTACACTCAACATGCTTGCCTGTGGCACATGAAGATGAAGACTTGTGTTTATTTACTTATTCCATAAACTCTTGTATTAGGCCTTTGGCCCTGAGTTGTAAAAGACTATGTTTTTTCTCTGGAATGAATGTAATAAACGACCTTTGTATCTATGTACTTCATCTTAAACTGTGGATGCTAGCATTGATCCAGGGACTAGCATTGCAATCACAGGGATCCTTACCTTTATAAAGGAGGGGTCTAACAGATGGTATCAGAGCACTGTGTTGCCTGTAGGATTATGACCCTAGGATTGGAAAACCACTAAGGAAAAAGTTTTTCAACTACTTCTACACTTGTCTATTCTTCTCGTAAAACTTTTCTAATCTCTTTCAACTTCCTTTGTAGATGAACTCCATCAACGAAGCCATGAAGAAGGGACCACTCATGACCATGACCTTGGAGTGTGAGACTGAGTTTCCCAACATTCTCAAGGACCTCATGGAGGCAATGGATGCACATGGTGAAGCCGTGTACAAGGGCTTTCCGGTGATGGATGAAGGAGTGGAGTATTGGTGGGTGCAACTTCACTTGTACAAAAACAAGGAAGACAACCACAAAGAAAGGGGATTCTGCATGTACACCAACACAACAATGCACACCACATTCTTTGAGTCAGCCAGGGATGCATCTTGGAGGACCATCAAGGAACTAAGTGCTAGAGTCAAGTGCAGAATGCTCAACCTCCAAAAGGACTTAGAGAAAGAGAAGGAGCTTACTCAAGAGTTGGAAGACACCAACCAAGAGATAAGGGGAGATGTTATTGACTTAGTGATAGAGTCAAGAGAGCAAGATTGGTGGATTGCCTCTAGGAACATTGTGTTTAATAATAGATCCCGTGAGATTGGATTGTAAGAAACTTCGTTAGTTGGACCACCACTTATCTCCTTATTTCAAAAGATGTTTTAAATAAGTATGGACCTTGAGTGATGTAATAGACTTATGTATGCATGACTTGTGTGACAATTTTATTCCATGGATATGTATGATTGTTTGTCTTGATTTACCTTGAATTATGTTGTTCTAACTTTTTCAATCTTATAAATAGATGCCTATTGCCATCAGCACTGTTGCGGAGTTTCGGGTTACTCGTTTTGGTCCCCGTATCATTGAGCTTACCACTCTGCTTGATCTCCCTCTTCCTACCATCACGGTGTACCCACTCACCAAGTTCGAGAGGAAGGACCTCTGGGGCTTCAAAGTGAACCAGCCCGGACGCCAGACTGAGCCCACTACGGAAGCCATCGTCTTCAAGCTGATGCACGATGACAGGGAGAGAGGCATGGAGGTAGTCATGCAGGATCTGATAGGACGACTGTTAGGCCGTCATTCCCGTCAGGTTAGGGGCACTCACTTCCACGTCTTTGGAAGACGAGATGTTGATGGAGAGTCCATCGACTTTGAGGACGACTCGAGGAGCACTGCGGAGCCGATACGTCTTTATCTTCAGGACTTAGAGACTCTTCTCAGGCACGTAGATACGGACAGGACGAACGTCATGCTAGGTAATGACGAGCTTCAGGTGCAGCTTCGCGAGAAGGACAAGCTTTTTGCGCAGCAGGATGAGATGATCAAGGAAATGGAGACAAAGTTCGAGGCCCAGGACCGCAAGTTCAAGAGTCAAGAGAAACGCGTCCAGGATAGGAACAAGAGGATCTGGGACATGACCGAGGAACTGAAGTCCAAGGACTTCGAGCTTGAGCAGCAGCAGATGGTTATTGAGAGGCTTCGCTCCCAGAAGAGGACTCTCAAAGCCAAGGTTGATTCCTTGACCACTACGATTGAGGAGAACAAGACCGCGATGGAGAACGCAGGTCTTACCTTTGTCGAGGAGGAGATTGACACTGATGAGTAGACTTGACTACTCGTTTACCTTTCTTATTCATACTTGTTATTGTGAATTTATTATTGGACCATCCGACATGTGGATGGCTTGCCACTTGTGTGTTTTACTTCATGAGCTTATTATGTGGTTGTTGAACCTTTATTCTTATGTTGCTTGTTATGTCTTTGCTTATGTTGTATTGTGCATAAAACATCTATGGGTATCTCATTCTTATCTATCTGAACAAACCACAGATTCCTCCCCGTCGCGCAAACCCCAACCCCAACAACATCACCCCGGAAATGCAACAAATGATGAATGCGCAAACACAGCTTATGCAAATGATGACAACATTTATCCAAAACCAGAATAACAACAACAACAACAATCCCAACAATAACAACAACAACAACAACAACAACAACAACAACAACAACAACAACCCTCCGGGTTTTGATATGCTCACCAGATTTCTGCGTTTGAGGCCAGCAAAGTTTGCGGGAACAACTGATCCCATGGTGGCCAATGACTGGCTACGTTCCGTGCAAGGACTTAGTGACCGTGGGCTGCACGGATGCTGAAAAAGTCAGATTCGTAGCACATTTGTTGGAAGGACCAGCCGCCACATGGTGGGACAACTTCCAAATCACCACTACTATTGATGAGGTGACTTGGGCTATCTTTGAAGATGGCTTTCGCACGGCTCATATCTCATCAGGAATGATGAGTCTGAAAAAGAAGGAGTTTCACAACCTGAAACAGCGCCACCGCAGTGTGGCAGAATACATAGAAGAGTTCAACAATCTGGCGCGCTATGCACCGGATGAGGTTGACACAAATGCCAAAAGAAAGGAAAAATTTCTGGAAGGCTTAAATGATGAGCTGAATCTACAGTTGGCTGTGGCATATGTTCCAACATATCAGTCTTTGTGTGACAAGGCTGCTATTTTGGAGAGTAAAATGAAACAAGTCGAGAGTAGAAAGAGGAAACACTCCGACAAGCACAGCTCGGGATCGTCTCACAAACGATCTCACTATGATGACAGTGGCAGCTCAGGATCCCATAAACATGGGAAATTCAGCAAGCACAACCACAACCGTCATGACAACAAGCATCACCGCAGTCATGACAAGGACAAGTACAAGAACCACAAGGGTGGACATAAGAGCCACTATGGTGGAAATGGTAGTGGAAGTGGAGGCCAACCTCCTAAAAAGGACCTCAGTCAGGTTGAGTGCTTCAAATGCAAAAAGCTGGGGCATTATGCTAATGAATGCCCTGAGAAAAAAGTTGAAGGACCTAACAAGCCAAATCCTTTTCAGAAAGGACAGGTTAACCACATTAATGTGGAGGAGGTCTATGAGGAGCCTGATGCCGTAGCTGGTAAGTTCAGACTCAATTCAATTTCAGCATTTGTACTCTTTGACACCGGTGCATCTCATTCATTCATATCAAAAGCATTCGTTGAAAGAAATGAACTACCGGTAGAAACCATTGGGTGTCCTATAAGAGTAAGTTCTCCAGGGGGAGAAATGTTACTAAACTCAGGATGTCATGACTTAGTCATAGAGTTTGGAAAATATAAGTTTCCAGTGAACCTAATAATTCTGGATTCCCAAGGACTGGATGTAATTTTGGGAATGGATTGGATGGCTAAGTATGAAGGAGTATTAGATTGTGCCAATCGAACCGTTACACTCACAACCCCCGAAGGAAAAAGAATAAAATTTAAGTCAAACTTTGAATCCAAAGGAAGTAAGCTGAATTCTCTTAAGGGGGTTAGCATGGACAGTGTACCAATAGTATGTGAGTATCCGGATGTGTTTCCGGAAGAGCTACCAGGAATGCCTCCGGATAGAGATGTGGAGTTTCTGATAGATTTGGTGCCAGGATCAGGACCAATAGCTAAGAGACCGTACAAAATGTCAGTTGACGAATTGAAAGAGCTCAAGAAGCAGCTAGGAGAACAGTTGCAGAAAGGGTTTATTCAACCAAGTTCTTCATCTTGGGGAGCCCCAGTATTGTTCGTGGAGAAGAAGGATAGAACATAAAGGTTATGTATTGACTACCGTTCTCTCAACGAGGTTACCATCAAGAACAAATATCCTTTGCCAAGAATCAACGACCTATTTGATCAGTTAGAAGGAGCATGTGTATTCTCGAAGATTGATCTCCGGTCTGGTTATTTTCAACTCAAGATAAGAGAGCAAGACATACCAAAAACGGCTTTCACCACAAGGTATGGATTGTATGAGTATACCGTGATGCCTTTTGGATTAACCAACGCTCCGGCATACTTCATGAACATGATGAACAAGGTGTTCATGGAATTCCTTGACAAGTTCGTTGTCATTTTCATCGATGACATCTTGGTCTACTCCAAGAGCAAGGAAGAGCATGAAAGACACTTACGCTTGATACTTGAGAAAATGAGGGAACATAAACTTTATGCCAAATTCAGCAAGTGTGAGTTCTGGTTAGAGAAAGTTGGTTTTCTTGGTCATGTGATGACAAAAGATGGTGTGGCAGTTGATCCTGCTAAGGTTTCAGCTGTGACAGAATGGGAATCACCCAAGAATGTGAAAGAAGTTCGTAATTTCCTCGGCTTAGCAGGTTACTACAGAAGGTTCATTGAAAATTTCTCGAAGGTTGCTAAGCCAATGACAGAATTGCTAAAGAAGGACAAGAAGTTTGCTTGGACTGAAGGTTGCGAAGTCAGTTTCCAAGAGTTGAAGAAGAGACTTGTGACAGCACCAGTTCTATGTCTGCCAGATTTAGAAAAGGATTTCCAAGTATATTGTGATGCGTCTCATCAAGGATTGGGTGCCGTACTTATGCAAGATGGTAAAGTCGTAGCCTATGCTTCGAGACAACTCAAAACTCATGAAGTAAACTATCCTACTCATGATTTGGAGTTAGCCTCTGTCGTCCATGCACTCAAAACATGGAGACATTACCTTTTGGGAAAGCGTTGTGAAGTGTTCACCGATCATAAAAGCTTGAAGTATATCTTCACCCAGAAAGAAATCAACATGAGACAAAGAAGATGGCTAGAACTTATCAAGGATTACGACTTAAGTTTGCAATACCACCCCGGTAAAGCAAATGTAGTAGCCGATGCTCTAAGTCGTAAGACGTTTGTAAATGGCCTTACAAAAAGGGAATTGCCAAATGACTTGTGTAAGCAATTCAAAGAACTCAGATTGGAGATTGTACCAAAAGGATATCTCATGTCCTTAGATGTTCAACCCACTCTATTGGACAAGATCCGAGAAGTCTAGAAGACTGATGAGGAAATTGGAAAGATTAAGGAAAATATTAGTCTAGGGAAGGCTAAGAGTTTCCGTGTTGACGAACAGGGTACTTTATGGCACGGGAAACGTATATGTGTTCCACGAGACCCAGAGTTGCGGAAACTGATCTTACAAGAAGGACACAACTCTCCGTATTCTATTCACCCGGGAAATACCAAGATGTACATGGACATGAAGGAAAGGTTTTGGTGGAACAATCTCAAAAGGGACATCGCCGAACATATTGCTTTATGTGATGTGTGTAGCAGAGTCAAGGCGGAGCACCAAAAACCAGCAGGTTTTCTTCAACCACTACCTATTCCTGAATGGAAGTGGGAAAATATTGGTATGGATTTCATTACCGGATTACCAAGGACCAGGTCAGGGTATGATTCCATATGGGTAGTAGTGGATCGCCTAACTAAAGTGGCTCATTTTATACCCGTGAAGACAACCTATACAAGTGCCAAGTTAGCTAAAATTTACATGAGTAGAATTGTATGCCTTCACGGTGTGCCCAAGAGTATAGTATCAGATAGAGGAACCCAGTTCACATCTCACTTTTGGAGACAGCTTCATGAATCCTTAGGAACGAGATTGGAATTCAGCACTGCTTTTCATCCACAAACGGATGGACAAACAGAAAGAACCAACCAAATTCTTGAAGACATGTTGAGAGCCTGTGTTTTAGACTATGGAGCAAGTTGGGAAGAAAGTTTGTCGTACGCAGAGTTCTCTTACAATAACAGTCATCAATCTAGTATTGGAATGGCACCGTTTGAGTTACTCTACGGAAGGAAGTGTACCACCCCATTGTTATGGAATGGTGTGGGAGAAAGAAGCTTATTTGGACCAGATCTTATCAAAGACGCCGAAGAGAAAGTCAAATTGGTTAAGGACAGATTGAAGATAGCACAGTCCCGACAGAAAAGCTACGCGGATTCTAAGCGTAGAGAAGTCACCTACGAAGTTGGGGATAGAGCTTACCTCAGGGTATCACCACTCCGTGGAGTGAAAAGATTTGGAGTCAAAGGAAAGTTGGCACCAAGATATGTTGGGCCATTCAAGATTCTAAGTCGCAAAGGAGAAGTTGCATACGAAGTTGAATTGCCAGAATCTCTATCAGCAGTCCATAACGTATTTCATGTGAGTCAGCTTAAGAAATGCCACCCAGAAATGGAAGAATCTTCTTTGAAGGATACCATACCTTTGGAAGAAGTTCAGCTAGAAAGTGATCTCACTTATGAGGAAAAGCCTGTTAAGATTCTAGAGACGCAGAAAGAGTTACCAGGACCAAGACTATCAAGTTTTGTAAAGTGCAATGGAACCATCACTCCGAAGAGGAAGCAACATGGGAAAGAGAAGATGATCTTCGGAAAGACCACCCTCACCTATTTGCTAGCCAACCCGAATCTCGAGGGCGAGATTCATCTTAAGGGGGTTAGATTTGTAACATCCCTAAATTCATATTCCAAAACTCATTCATAGCATCCTTGCATCATTCATCCATTTAGGGATTTTCTTAAAATCAGTTAGAGACAGAAATTTGAGCTATGATTTCATGTGTGCAAATTCAACTCAATTGGCCAACACCCTTTGGGATTGGATTGTTTAGGAACTTGATTACTTGCATCCATTGTTGGAAAGTTCAGGTGTAGCATTTTTACCCAAATTTCCAATTTGGAAATATTTTCTAAACCCTATTTCATTCATTCACAAATTAAAGACAAAACTTGCTTTGTTCAACACCCAAGCTTGACCAGGACCTTACAAGGTAACTACTTAGTTAAATGTCTGATTTTGAAACCACAGAACCCTGCAAAGATCCCCAGTTTTGTTTGAATTCAAAAGGATTTGAATTCATATCAAAAATCATTCCAGAAAATAGAATTAGAAAAGGAAAAGACTTAAACAAAAGAAAAAGGCCGCGCGGCCAGAATCTAGCCCAGCAGAAAAACGAGCCCAGCAAGCCCACCCGAGAACTTTCCTTTCCTCTCTCACGCGCGAGCGCACGCGTTCAGCCGCTGACAAGCAGACCCCACTTCCACCTCGCGCACGTCGCTGACAAACGGGCCTCCTCCATGTCAGCATCGTCTCCACCCGCACGACTCGTTCATCCCCAAATCAACGCGGGCGTTTCTGTGTTTAATTCGCGGCGTCAATTCGAGTTATTGGCCGAGTGATTCTCGCTCGTGACCAGGCTATAAGAACCCCCTCTGTCCCCTCTTTCTTCTCCCCCAAAACCCGAACCCAGAGCGCCACCAGGCTGAGCGCATTGCTCTCTGCAACCCCGCCGTCTCCGACGACTGCGCCGGCAAATTCCGGTGAGCATAGAGTTCCCCTCGGTCTCGCGTTTACTTTATCTTGTTCAGTGAGACTCTGTGCACCTTCTGACACCCTCCATTTACCTTCGCATGACCCGTAGCTTCTGCAACGTCGACGACTGGCCGCCACCGTCTTCTGCATGAACTCCGGCGACCTCCCTCCGTAAGTAGCCACCGCCCCTTGCCCTCTGACTGATACGCCTAGAATCCTCATCATCTTGCGCATCTGACAGTACCCTTATTTTGGCTTAGCGCGACGAGGAACCTCGCCAACGTCGACGACTGACCGTGGCTGACGCATTCGCGAACTCCGGCGAGAAATCTCCGACGAACCCGTGCGCCCCTTCCCAAGCCATTGCCACCTTGAGCATCAGCAGCCTCCTGCGGTCCTGGTAAGCATCTCCTCCCTTCCCCGGGCGATCTAGAACGCCAGCACCACCACTGACTGACGCGCCGCCGCCTGACGCCGCCGGTAGCGCCGCTCGTTTTTGGTTAGGAGATTTTTAGCCGTCAGATCTGAATCCTACGCGTAGAAACATTTCACTTAACGAAGGGGTATGGACAGATCTGAGCCGTGCAGCGTTAGTTAGATCCAACGGCACAGAAGGGTGATCCGGTGCGAACCGGTACGCGCCAGTAATAACGCGACACGTGGCTAGGGTTGATTCAAAAATAGAAATTCAAATCAGATTTAGATCCCATTTTCAAATGCTTATAACTTTCGATTGCCACGTTAGATTTTTGCAAACTTTATACCGTTGGATTCAGTGAAACAAGACCTTTCAGAATATCCAATTTATTTAGCATATAGTAACAGTTAAAAATGATTTTATTTGTAGTACATGTTTAAGGCCATTTTAAATAGAGAATTATTTTGGTAATTTGTATTTGAGCCCAATAAGTTTAGTTGGCAAGTTTATGACTTGTTAAGTTTCTGTAGACATATGCATACTTGGTAGAATTTGTTTTCAAAAATCACACTTAGTAAATTCTTGCGTGCATGCATTCATATTATATTTGTTTGTATATAATTGTGTGTAATTGTATGCTATAATTTCTTGTGTAGATTTTGCTAGTGATTGTGATTGTGAAGAGTGCTACTCTCCCCACTACCAAGGCAAGTGATATTTTCATCAATATTTCTGTCCTATGTTTTGTACTAGCATTAGATATTTTGCTAAAATTATTGCATGATATTTTGCCTAGTGCTAAGATGGGAAATCCTAAGTAGAATGGAATAGTAGAAATGCTAGGGAAATTATCCTAAGGTAGGTTATCATTTTCTGCTTAGTCTAGCTACTTAGCAAACAAGGGTGGTGAACATCTATATGGTTTATGATAAAATATTCTAAGTCAAGAGACTTATGTTTTCTTAATAAAACAACTAAGTCAAATGAACCTCCTGGGTGGAATGGAATGATTGGGTTATGTTGAGTGGTTACACAAGGCCATGGACTTGGGTTGTGTATCTCACTTGTGGTATGCCACCCAGGCACAAAGGGATTTGGAGGCCAAGTGTTGAGAAAGCTTACAGTGCAACCACTTGGCAATATGGGCTCTGCCTTGATCATATAGGTTGCTAGAACTTAGTCTTTTGGACAGTTGGTGGTAGATGGGATGATAGGTTGGAACGCGTCCATTTGACTAAGGAAAAGCTTCTAAAAGGTCATGTCTTGGGAAACCAAGTCTGGTGGGGAAAGTGCACAACCTCTGCAGATGGAAAACCTAAGTACTTAGCCTAGTCCAAGGAAATGGACACTTTTGAGCATCAAGACATGGAAGCTACAAGAATCTCATCACTCCAACTTCTACAATAAAAATTGGTGGGTGAACAAGGGTGAAGGACCTCAATGTCTATTGGTGGTTCCTTGGGAATGTTTTTGACAAAGAAGAACTTAGTGATTTTCAACTAATAGGAAAAACCTATTTTCAAGCAAAGCAAGCCAAGCTACACTTAGCCAAAATGCATATAGTCCACTTAAAATATACTAAGGTATCACTTGCCAATACTATTCCAAAGTATTCACCCTCTGTGGCTGTAACTTGTGATGTTGCAGGTTACTCCGATGATGAGTAGGAGTCATGAGTCTACACTCAACATGCTTGTCTGTGGCACATGAAGATGAAGACTTGTGTTTATTTACTTATTCCATAAACTCTTGTATTAGGCCTTTTGCCCTGAGTTGTAAAAGACTATGTTTTATCTCTGGAATGAATGTAATAAACGACCTTTGTATCTATGTACTTCATCTTAAACTGTGGATGCTAGCATTGATCCAGGGACTAGCATTGCAATCACAGGGATCCTTACCTTTATAAAGGAGGGGTCTAACAGATGACCAAAGCATCCAACTTAAGTGTGACAAGGTTATCCTCAAGTGGATACTCATCACAGATCATAGAATATTTGGTTTAGATCAGATGGCTCCTATAGTCACTATCCAACCTACAGATCTTCCTAAAAGGGCTTTAATCCTAAGTTCAAAGCATATGCTCTGATACCAGCTGCGGTGACCCAGCATACCACTGCATGATGTAGTATACTATAGTCGTTGACATAACACCAATGAAACACCGTTCACTAGTATTACATCCCTCAGAGTGGTACAACAGAAACACAGCAGGTCCAAGACATGACTATAGGTTACAACTTAACTCTTTACACAAGATCCAGAGAACACTCTAGGTTAAAGAGATAGAAAGGAACTTCTTACAAAGAAGAATCAGAAATAAACAACTCAAAAACTATCATACTATTAAGACTAGTATCTTAACTAATGGTCTGGCATTGCTGCTATTGCAATACACTACAGAAATAGGTTCTATGGCTAGGGATTATATTCCTAGCTAATCAATAACTTCGTCTTCACTTGAGTTGATGTATATGTTGACTTTCTTGACTTCGTTGAAGAACTTTAGATTCTGGTGATAATTCCTGGAGCATAACTTGATGTAGACATCGTCTGTACTGGCTTTAGAACCTAGCAAGGGTTAATAAGATACGTTGAGTACGAGCGTACTTAGCAAATTCACTGGAAAAGGAGTGTTTGATGCACTATATCTACAGCCACAAACCATAGGTCGTAGGCAATGCAGGTTTTCGTAAACATTTCTTCAAAGGTTGCTTTTATTTTGAAAACCTATGTCCGTCGGCCTTCACGGGTTTACCAGAACTTTCATGGAGTTCCTTCCCGCCGCGTTCTCCGCTCCTTCCCGGAACATGGAGTAACAAGTTACGGTTCTTACACTCTGCAGAGGTGCGTCACTTTACCCATAAGAGATCTTAGGCTTTGTTGCACGGCCGGGAGCATGTCCCCGTTCAAACTTACTTGGTTTGAGGCCCAACCTAAGATCCAAGCCAATCACTGTCTTTCTTCGCGACCCCGCATACTCCGCAATTGTTGTATGCCCAAACTCAAGGTAGACTTTTCCCCGTATAAAACGTCTATACCTTAGTTGGATACACACACCAACCATTAGCACTAGAAATCTGTCTTTTGTAAGCCCAGATCAACGGTTGACTTTCCCCCGTATAAAACGGCTATACGCACGATCTGCAACTTACAAATGCCCAGAACAGTGTCCAATGCATGCGAAAGGGGGCCAATCCAGCTGACTTCTCTGTCCCATTCCAAATCTCATGGTTAACGCATAATATACGGCGCAAGAATCACTGGCGACATTGGTTGTTAAGTCCTAAATGATATATTCCTATGCTATCCCAATTGCCAGTCTTAATAGATTATCTGATCACCCTGGATCAGTAACCAATAGTTCACATTATTATCAAAAGTAGTATTTTCTGAACTTTTTGAAATGCAGGTGATGACACCACTGAATTTGCAAAATACTTTACAGAAAATAGTCAAAGGACATGAGCAAGTGTGAACTTGCTGATTGTGATTGCAAGATTATGCACTCACGGTCTTCGAGACAATATAAAAGATTCAATATCTAAAATCAGCATCATTGGTCCGGTAAGGACTAATGTTTAAAGAAGCAAGATGCTTTTATGCGTAAGTAATGTAATGCAAGTTGATAAACTCGAATCCCGGGGATAACGTTGATCTAGGGTTTGGATACTGGAAATGGATTCTTTAGAATGTGTTGTCCTTTTAGATAAGTTTCATACTTGTGTTTCTTATTAAGGCTTGTGAGTGTGTGTGTGAATAACACGTATTTACAATATCATACAACAATAAGATACACACATATGGAATGCAACTCAATATTGCTTACACTATAATTGTTTATCTTCAAATTTTACTTTATAAGTAATGTCACTTATAAAGAACTTAAGTGTTATCAATCCTAATTTTACAGGTAAAGTATAAAGTAATGTGATTACGATTAATTGTCATCTATTGACTGAAGTGGCAAAAAGAATGACATTTGAAGAAAATATTTCTTTATTAAGGTTTAAACAATCTTTGGGGTTTAATCAAATGTGATCGATGTTGTTTGTGCTTGAGTAGTTTGGACTTGAGATGTTTTACGACTTAACTATAACAGACCAAAGTTAACTATAAAACACATAACAAAGTCTTTAGCCTTATATTTAAAGTCTTGTAGACTAAAGTTAACTTTAAGGATGTAGATGGATTTAAGGTGTATTGCTTATGATATTTGTATGTTGTTCACTTTATAAGGCTTCTTAAAGTTACATAATAATAGTATTACTTCGATTTTAGTAGTGGTTTCTTAACCTTATACATGTATAAAAGGATTTATCTCCTTATAAGGGTATGGTTATGGCTTGTGGATAAGCAAATAATATTATTTACTACTTATGAATTATCTCTGGATTTAGTCCATTATAAAGTTGTGGGTGAAACCATGGTAAAAGATTTTATTTGGTTAAAATATCATTCATAAAGATTTTATATTTGTTAAAGATCTTTTTAGAAAATAAACTACACATATGGTTGAAGGATAAATCAATAAAATTGTATTTAAAATGTGTTGGACCAATTTGACTTTATATTATAAATATTTAAGACTAGTATTACTTATTAGACCTAAATTGGCAATTTTAGAAATATTAACAAATTTTATTTACCCTTATATGAATTATCAATTAAGGAAATAAGTTTAAATTCAAGTTATTAAGTTGTTTAAATTTTTATTTACCTCAAAAGTGGAATATTATATTTTTAACATGTAGGTATTATTTTTGTGATCATTTTGGTATATTACATTTATTTTTGTGATTTATAAATAATAATATATGATATTTATAAGATTTATTACTTTATAAATACTTAATAAATAATAAATATTTAATTAAGTGAAATAATAATGCATGGTTATAGTTTTAAATTATAGTTCTTCTTTTTCTAAGATTTTTGGTATTTTACTTACATTTTTAACATTTACCATTATTAAAATATGAATTATCAAAGTATTAAAACTTATAAAAGCTTTATTAAATAACAATTATTTAAATTGTTGACATAATAATGTTTAATAATAGTTTGATATTATAGATTTTATTTTTCTGAAAATTTTCATATATAAAACATATTTTTCTAAATTATGAAACAAAAGTTATTAAATTTCTAAGATTTAATCATTTTCAGAAATTGTTAAACATATTTACTGCGTCACTGCTGACATCATCTCCTCTATTTAAATTTTTACACCGCACCCTAACCTAGCCCCCAGTCACTGACTGGTGGGGTACAGAACACGTTGGATGCCACCTAAGCATAGACTAGTCAACTGAATGGACCAGGTTAAGGCTCACACAGGCGTGATGTCATGATTATGGCAGAACGGCTTCCACCGCCAGGAAGTGGTCACCGGCGGCGATCTACAGCGCCCCAACACCTGTTGTTGAGTGAGCTGGAAAGAGGGCGACGAGGCGAATCGAACAAACTTGCTAGCGCTAACTATTGGTCACCGGAACAGTGTCTATGATGAGCATCTGCGGCGGGGCACTCCGGCGACACGACGAACTCGAGCTACAAGCGATGCTAGGAAGCGTAGTTAGGGTTGTTCGATGCAGAAACTCACCCCCGACATGATGAAGTGGTCGGCGATGTTGATGGTGACCGGAGGCGGGTACATGGTCGCCAATTCCGACCAGCAGCTGTGGATAAAATTGATGAAATTCGCTCGTCACCGAACTCCACTTGATTCCATACTGCTCTGAGATAATCAACACGCGATGACGCTTCTCCTTGACCCCTCCATGCACATCGAGGTAGACCACAACAACGGCTAGCCGAAGCTCGTCGGCGGCGGTGTTGAGGATATTGGGGGAAAACAGAGAGAGTTTGAGGGGGAATTGAAGAGAGAGGAAGGTAGCCGAGGCTCGGGCGATCCTCATCCCGCCTTTTATACGGTAAGGCAAGCTCGGGCACGGCGGCACGATGACGACGACGGCCGGGATGCGGCGGCGAAGCGATGCTTGATTCGGGCACTAATCTTAACGTGACAAGTGGAGGCGGACTCCAAGTAAGTTGGGCGAGGCTAAGGAGCATTCCTCGCGTCTGAGACGGTCCACAATGATGGCGACGACATGGCTCACCGGCGGCGTGTCGATCAGGCAGAGGAATACGAAGACGACGTCGGTCCTCTCGTGTGGGTCCCGCTTGCCAGTGAGACAGCGAAGGGGTATGTGGGCTTAGTTTCTTTTGGATATTGTTGGGATGTGAGAAAAGAAGCAAAAGTTATGGCTGCTGCTCGTGGGCGAGGGATAGAGAGATGAGGTAGTGGGCCTCAGGCCATAACTGGGCTAATCTAATCCTGTTCTTTTTCTTTTACATTTTTGTATTCTGTTTTCCTTTTAAGCCTTTTTATTTAAGAAATTGTTTCAAATTTCTTTATGGCTTTAATACTTTGGACAAGTAATTATATAAAAATATATTTAGGATTATTAAATAGTTTGTATTTATAAATCTCATAATTATATGAAAAGGTTTTGTATTCATTAGAACAAATAGACATTAGGGTTTTTAGATTTGTTTCTGATCTTATAAAATGATTCTTACTTCTTTTTAATGGTTGCAATGATAATGGTTTTAGATAGCTAAGGATATGCAAAGAATATATCCATATTACTATTATATAGCAATCATTATATAAGATGATTTAATTAATAAGGTTCTTAAAATGGTAGTTTCTATTATTCCAATTCCACTAATAGGTGAATAATGTTTTAATACTTTTTGATATGACATTAAATATATATTGATATTTACGATTGAGATAGGAGTTAGGTTTTGGAGTTATAAATATTTACCATGATTTTTTAGAGGACTTAATATACTCATAATATTTTATAGGCATGTATAAATTTTAATGGTTAAGTCATATTGGCTTCATGCTTGTGTTCATGAATGGTATCACTATCCAGGATAAAATAGTGGGGTTTTTCTTTAGGCTAACTTATGAGAAAGATTTAATATTTATGGTTTATAAGCAGATAGGATTATGATATTTTGTAGTGGCAAGATATGCTTGAATGATTTGCTATTGGAAAATATTCTTATAAGCCATTGTGAAAATAAGAGGATTGATCAAACATATGCGATAGATATTAAGTTTGATTATAAATTTATGGTTGAGTGTTTATCAAGAATTCCTATTTTCCATGCTTCACAATTCTGGACTTCTGATTAAGGAATTCCTTTCCTAGATATTCTACTTCTTCATCTCCATCATCATGTGTTCACATGATGAGCTTTGCTTCACAAGAATAATATTATCAGCTACTCTACTACTGATAACCTCCAATCCAATAAGTAGTTACTTCTAACTCCATTCATACTCTTACTTAATCATCCACCACTAATATTACTCCAGTAACTGTATACATCAAAATTTACTTCACCTCAAGTGTTTAGTATTTCCCAAGAGTAAACTACTACTTCAATAATTCAATGTTTCTCTAGCATCATCTTAATCATACTATCTTGTCTCTACTTAACTCCAGTAACTAATACTCCAACCTCACATTATATTAATGTGACATGTCATGGCTAACCTAGAATAACATATCTATACTAGGGTTCAATCATGTTTTATCCACCAATGTCACTTATACATGATATAAGCATTCATTCTTGGTGAGTAAGGCATGATCATTATAATCCTTTGATCCTTTATGGTTTAGGTTTCCAGTTGGCTAATCGAGGATTTCATCCATACAACATTACAGTTGTATTATAATTATCTTCTTAGTAGCTCTACCTAACTATGAGATATTACTCATTGACTATACCTACTTGACCCAATAGGATTACTCCTGGTAACTATCTTCAGGATTCATCCTTGTAATCTTCTTTGTTACCATACAAATATATATTCTAGATAACTCTTCTATTCATTCAGGAGTGAGTTAAATCCATCAATTATCATATTGATCTTACTCTCTTCCAACACTCCCATCCTATAGATGATATTTAAATCTAGCATTACCACTTACCTTTTCTTACCTCCTTCTCTAAAGGATTTTAAGTGAATGCTATGATAAGAACAAGAGTTGATAGATCAAGAATTGATAGGTTAAGAATTGGTGAATCAATAGTGGATTACTCCACATTAATGAACAACAGATATTAGAATAGAATTCAATTGAGATGTTGAGGATTGATATGGGAACAAAGATATATGGTGAATGATCTTGACTTGGTTTCTTTCCTAATCAATATCACTAAAGAGTTAAGGTTAGGTATTACCATGATACTCATGGTATAAGTAGATGAGATTAAGATAGATCAAGAATTAGTTGTTACATTCTTATTACTTAAGTTATATCTATAACTTGGTATTCATGGGTTGTGTAATGAATACTAGTATATGATTACTTAAGGATCAAATATAAACCATTAAGTAATGTATTAGGGTTTAACTTTTATTACATTTGATCTACGCGTAGATCAAATATCATTTACCCAAAACAAGGTTTTAACAAAGGTCATATTGAAACTTACCGCAGTCAACTTGATGATCTACTTCAATTCCATCAAGTTAAGAGAAGCTTCAATCACTTTGACAAGTTTTGTTCAAAAGCGCGAAAATTATTCAGATTTTCTATGCATGAATGCAATGCACACATCTGTGTTCAGCTTATTTCTAAGCTCTAACGCTGGGATGTTACATCTGCATACCTAGTTCCACCTTGTTACCGATAAGTTCTCTTTATACGTTCCATGATATTTGATCCCTTGTGATCTAGTCACATGCTTGCAAGCCAATTGGATGACATTCCACCGAGAGGTCCCAGAGTATATCTATCTATCATATGGATGGACAAATATGATGACCCACATGTATAGGGGGTGTATCATAGTATTTTCGATAAATAGGAGTGTCGATCCCAACGAGCAACAGAAGGTGTTAACTAGTGGTTCAAGAATTCTCTGTAAATACTTAACAAACATATTTTTAGGGGTTTTTAATAATGCAAGGAAATAATGTGCAAGTAAATAAAGATAACAAGAATAATTGCAGCAAGTGGCCCAATCCTTTCTTAGCAAAGGACAAGCCAGTGATATTACTTATGAGGACCAAACATTCTCGAGGACACATGGGAATACTGTCAAGAGCTTTCGTTTCATATAGTTGATTAATCTTCTCTAGTTGGATAAGTGTTGTGTGGGTGAACCTATGCTAATGTATCGACCTTACTTGGACTAATACATACTTGTGATTAAACCCCTTGAAATCATCCGCAACTACAAGAAAGTAATTAAGATAAAAACCTAACCACAACATTAAACTCTAAGATCCTACACTCCCTTGTGCAAAGGTTTCCTAATGGGGGTTCAGGTTTCTGTCACTCCGGCAACCCCACAATTAGTAGCCAAATACACAATGCATTTCCCTAGGCTCATTAATGGTGAAGTATCATATAGTCGATGTTCACATGACACCACTAGAAGAATAGAACCACAACTTAAATATCAAACCATTGAATAATACCTCAACACAATTCCACTACTAACAAAATGACTTATCCCAAGTCCTCAAGAACTAAATGAACTACTCATGAGACATCATATGGATCAAGATCAGAGATGATATGATGATGAATAACAATCTGAACATAAATAATAATTCAATGGTTCCACTCACAAGCATCAACTACAAAAGTAATCAACATCGGGAAAGTTTCCCCTAATAACTATGCAAGATTCAACACAATTGTTACAGCGGGATGGAGTGGTGATGATGGTGCTAATGGAGATGGTGGTGTGGATGATGATGATGATCTCGATGAATTATAGCTTGATGACGGTGTTGATGGCGACGATCTCCCCTCTTCGGGAAGGAATTTCCCTGGTAGAAATCTGTCTGCCGGAGAGCTATTTCTCTCTCGGTAGTTTCCGCCCTGCAGAGGCGGCGGAATCTTTCTGTGGTCGCTTGTCACATCCCAAGATTTTCCAAATCTTGTAATGTGAAAATAAATTAATAAAATAAAACTTTGTTTGATTTTCAGAGCCAGAAGAAACTTTTTGAATTAAAATAGAACCTCAAACCCATTTGAATGAAATAAAATCCTAAAAGGATTTAAAAAAAATAAACATTTCATGAAAGGAAACAATTAGAAATATTATTTTAAAAACAATCAAATGAAAAGATTTGTTTTCAGATGAAATAGAAGTTTATAAATAAAGATTATGTTATAAAGCCAAATTAATCCTTGGCCAAACTTTGGGAATTAAAAACATTTTATTTTAAAATAAAGTAGCAAAGGTTTATTTAAAAATAATAAAGGATTGTTTAAATAAAATAATAGAGATTTTAATATCCTATTTATTTAAATAAAAGGTTTTACCATTCTAATTAAAATATCAAAACTTATTAAATTATTTTAAATAAGTTTTCTAAGTAAAGTATATACTCAAACAAAACTTACTGAAATTTTTTGGTTTATTTTAGATTTCAAAATAAATATTCTAATAAAACAAATCCTATGGGAATTGAAATGAATAGGGTATATTCATTTAATTATTAATAGACCCTATATAACAAAATGTTATTTTTATTTTTAAACAAGTTCCAAGCATTCTTTATTTCCAAATAAAACCTACTGAATTGATTAGGAAAATGTTTAGAATGCAAATAAGGAGTTTATTAAATAAATCAAAACATATTAAATAAATAAAGGATCCTCTTATTTAATTAATAAAAGGTTATGAAATATTATTTTAATTAATAATTGGTTTGTGTTGTTAAACAGAACCAAAAACACATTACAAATGTTTGAAATTGTTTGAATTATTTTGAATGCTTGAATAGTTGGCTGAAAGTCAAATCAGGAAATAAAATAGAAATGGAAAAAGAACACAGAATAAAAAAAATGGAAAAGGGCCAACCCAACCCAGGCAGCCCACTAAGCCCACCAACCAGCCCAACTCCCCTCCCCCGAAAGAAAACGTTTCACACTCCCTTTTAAACCCACAGAGGAACTGACATGTGGACCTCCCCCTCATTTTCTTTCCCCACTGACAGGTAGACCCACCTCCACTGTTTTTCCTCTCCACCCCGCAGCGACTAGTTCTTCTCCCTCGTTCTGCCGTTGATTCCTCCCTCTTAAATTTGCCTTAATTCGACCACCGTTACCAGCTTTGATCACGCAGGTTGAAACTCCCAAGCCTCCTCTATAATTCCCCTCTGACACCTCGCACTGGCACGCCTTAGACCGCCCTCAATTCCTCCCCGAACGTCCTCTGCTCCGACGAGCTGTCGCAGCAATTCCGGCCAACTCCGACCACCCCTCTGCCTCTACTTCACGCGAGTGGACTCCTCTCGACCTCATGCACCTCCTAGTACTCCCAGTTCGCCCGCGGGTGCGCCAGAACCCCGACTACGGCAAACCCCCGACGCCGCCGCGTCTGCCTCTTTCTCCGACAAGCCCCACAGGTAAATTCTGGTCGCCCCTCTCCTCCCCGAGAACACGATGATGATATCCAAGCTCGTACGAACCTAACGGCACTTCCCGTTTGTCTTAGGGCGCCCCCAATCCTCGCCATCGTCAAGCACAGAGCGCCGCCGTGTCTGCTTCTTCTCCGGCGACGTCTCCCAGGTGAACCAGACCGCCCCGCGCCTTCTCGTTCACGCACACACCTTCGCCGTGTCCTTGCGCTCCTGACTATGGGTTTTGTTTACCTCCTGGTGATCTGCAGCATCATCCTCGACAGCAACCAGAGAGCACCGCCGCTCGCAGCTTCTCCGACGAGCAATTAGCAGCAACCCCTTGCGCCCCTCGCGTAGCCAACCCCACCACGAGCATCAGCAGGTCTCTGCGAGCCTGGTAAGCCCTACCAGCCTCTCCCTTGTTTCCTGTTTCGCCAGCGCCGCCACTATCTGACCGTCGCCGCCGCTAGCCACCGCCGGCGCCGCTCGCAAATGGTCGAGCATGTTAGCGTCGTAGGATGACGATCCGACGCTCCCGATAGATCACTTAACCGCGAAGGGGTACGTGATCTGGACCATGCGATCTAACTTGATCCAACAGCTAGCATCGCCCGATCCGGCCGAACCGGTACCGACCAGTAGGAACACGCCGCGTGTCACCTAATTCGTTTTAAAAGAAATTTGAAAACAGATTTATTTGCAAACTTCAAACCTTTGTAACTTTCAAACCACACGTCCAAATTTGGCAAATTTTATATCAATGAATTCAGGAGAACAAGCCCTAGCTAACCATGGCCTTAGTTTTGAAAATAGTATCTGTTAGCTTGTTTGAATTTACAGAAACATTTGTGTACTTGTTTAGAGTATAAAAATTGTTTAAAATTGATTTTAGGATTAAATCTTTTGCAAAATGGATTTGTGTGACCTTACTGACCCTAGGAACCAACCCATAGTGTAAAAATGATTTTTGTGAAATTTAAAGTTGAATTATTTAACTTAGCCATTTTCTAGCCAAATAAACTCATTGATTTTACTATGGAAATGTTTTTGCAAGAAAAACTTTGGGAAATTGTTATGAACCAAACTTACTGACCCAAAACACCAAGCCTTGCCAAGGGCAACTCACTTGTTGAAAGATATAAAGTTTTACTTTAAAAAGAATAATTTTCACCACATGAAATGATAAATGGATTATAAAATGGATTTTGAGCAAAACCCTCTAACTAATGACTTTGCCATTGTGGTAGATGACCAATGTGGACCTTACAAGTTTATAAGCCTAGTAGAGACCATCCTTGCAATATAACCAACCTTTGCATACTTATGCAAGACTTAGAATCCATTGCTTTGTGTGTGTGAAATATTGTTTGAATATTGGTTTGGAATGTTACTTGATACTATGCTTGTTTGAATGATTGTAGTGGATTTAGCAAGTGTGAGACTAGCAAGATCAAGGAGTAAAATCCTCATTCCCTACCAAAAAGGCAAGTTACACTATCATACAAAAGACCTACTATTTCCATTATATTTAGTGGATTTTGTAAACATGCATGAAAATGTTTATACTTATGCTATGCTAATCCTAATAGGATTCCCTATACACTCCTTAGTAAAAATATCGAAGTTGTACATGCTTAGCCATGCTATGTTTTGAAAAGAGATACATGTTGAGATTTTACAAAGATTGAGAAAAGGACTTGTGTTTTTACATAATAAAACAAGGACTCAATGAACCACCTAGGTGGTGGACACTTTATGTTTTTGGAGAAGATGGTAACAAAAGGAACCATGTCTATGGCAATCACTTTGTGTTGTGCTCCAAATGAAATCCACCTAGGAAACTTAGAGATTGAACATGTTTCTCCAATTGTGGCTTTCGTGTACAACCACATGCTATTATGGCTCTGGCTTAGTCAACTACATTAGAAAGACCCATACATTGTCTTTAGTTACCGGACATGGGGATCTGGAATGCTTCATGGGGGCTGAAGACAAGCTAGCAATGATGTATGGGAGGACCTTTTGGAAAGACTTCGTCACACTCTCAGTCTGCCAGTACTCCATCTTGGTGAGCACTAATCCAGTAGGCCACTGGTGGCAATAAGATGGGATTGTGTCATGTGGGTAAAGTGTACTCCTTCTGCAGAAGTTAATAAAATCTAAGTACTTAGCTGTGTCCCCGGTTATGGACAATACTGAGCAACTAAAGTTTGAACCATGGGAGATCTTGACATTCCAACTTCTAATATAAAAACTTGATGCACTTGGGGGTACCAAGGAATTCAAAGAGATTTTGTTAAGCTTGTTGCACTTGGGGTTACCAAGGTGCTCAAGAGCATGATGTACTTGGGGTTACCAAGGGACTCATGAGATTTTGATAAAACCTTGATGCACTTGGGGTTACCAAGTAGCTCAAGGAAATTTTGACAAGGACTTGAACACTTGAGTTTCTACCAAGGAGTTCAAGGTACTTGGAAAAGAGATTTGACAAAGGACCAAAACCATTTTGAAAAAAATAGGATAAATATTGCTTTATGCAAATAAGCCTTAAACTCTACTTAGCCAAATATGCATGTAATGATAGGATCCACTCATATTTACATAAAAGTGAAACTTGCCAATAAAATTCAAATGTATTGACCCTTGTGGCTGTAACTTGTAATGTTGCAGGTTGATTGTTTTGTTATATGAAGATTGTTTGATTGACTAGGACTACAAAGTCTACAACCAACATCTGCCTGTGGCACTTTGAAGATGAAGGACCCATGACTATATTTATTCCGCTGCAATGTATTGTAATAGCCATATGAGCTATGTATGATGTAATAAAATTATATTATTCCTGGTTATAAAGTTATATTTTGACCTTGTTTCTTGATATTACATCTTACTGTGGATGCTAGCTATTGATCCAGGGACTAGCATTGTAAAACACAGGAGGGATCTACCATATTGGGTAGGGACCTCTACAGATGGTATCAGGGCATTGTGTTGCCTGTAGGATTTGTAAACCTAAGATTGGACAAAAACCCTTAGAAAAATAGGAGTTGGATTTGTTCAAAAACTTATTTACAAAAAAACTTGTAAACTTTTTCCTCAACCACTTTGGTTTAATTCTACACCTCTTCCACTTCAACTTGATGGAAAACCTACCCATGGCCAAAGACTACACCATGTGCAAAGGACTTCTTCAACATCTTCAACTCTAATGACTTCAACATCTTCAACATGTTCACCCAAGGACTTCCAATATGGAAACTACTAAGGACCACAAATGAGACAAGGAAATCTTACTTAAGAATTAGAGACTGAGGGAATGCAAAATAAGAAGAAACCATCAACAACTTTGAAGTATTGTGACCAGGAGTTTTTCTCAAGGAAACCATGATCTCATACCAGAAGGATCAAGAAGGAAGGAAAGAACACAAATGAACCATATAGATGGACCACCATATTCTAGTTAAGTCAAATACACCAACTTATGTGGTGTAACAAAAATATTTTGTTGCCTAAGTATGTGCTAGAACTTTGTTGTTCGAGTGAAATGTTTGCTTAGGGATTGCATGCACATTGCTTGTGTAAATTATGATGTGTGTGACTAGAATTGATTCCTTAGAAATATCTTGCCTTTTCTAACCTCCTTCAACCCAAACAGATGACTACTCCAAAAGACTCCAAGGTTGATGATACCAACACCAACCAGGCTGACAACATGAGAGAGCTCATAGCCACCCAACACCAGTTGAATCAACTGACAGCTCAGTTCATAGTCAACAATAGTGATAAAGATCCAGCACTACAAAAGTTTTTAGAAGAGCAATCCCAACTGATGCTTAAAGTGACTAATCGAATGATCAGCATGGAGGAAAACTACCCTAAAGAAGTCTATGATAACAAGGCTGACAAGAATGTTATTCTAGATGGAGCTCCATCTTGCATTATTTGTGGAGACAAGGATCATACTTCCAAGGAGCATGAAGGACAATGCCCCAATTGTGAAGAAGATCATCATGTTGGACAATGCCTCACCGATCAAGCTACTTGTTACCTTTGTGAAGGAAGTGACCATACTCCTGGCCTGTGTCCCATCTATGCCATGGTGGAACAAAGGAAACAGGAAGGATCCAAGTCTACCAAAGGAAAAGGACCACTTCTACCTCCTAACAAGACAACCCAATTCAAAGGATCAAAGAAAATCAAGAAGCCCAAGCAAGACATGAGCCTTGTACAATGTCGTAGATGTAAGGAAATGGGACACTACTCCAGTGGATGCCCAGAGAACAAGAAGAATAAAGAGATTGACCAAGTGTGGTGCAACAATTGCAAAGAACCAGGCCATTATGTAGCAACTTGTCCACAAGAACAACGTAAAGAACTCAATGACATTCATTGCTTCAACTGCAAGAATCCAGGACATTATGCAAGCAACTGTCCAGAAAGGATGAAGAACAAGTTGAACAAGCCTATGGAGAAACTCAATCTTGGCCCATGAGTCAAGCATAGGAACAAAGCAAAAGTTTAACTTAGAGAAATTTCCAGGACCCAAGAAGGCCAATATGTAATCTTTGTTTGAAAAATTTTTAGGGTGGTAGAACCCTAGTAGTTTGAACTTGCTTGAAACCCTAGCCTTCCCAAATCTCGGGACGAGATTTATTTTAAGGGTGGTAGCCTGTCACATCCCAAGATTTTCCAAATCTTGTAATGTGAAAATAAATTAATAAAATAAAACTTTGTTTGATTTTCAGAGCCAGAAGAAACTTTTTGAATTAAAATAGAACCTCAAACCCATTTGAATGAAATAAAATCCTAAAAGGATTTAAAAAAAAAATAAACATTTCATGAAAGGAAACAATTAGAAATATTATTTTAAAAACAATCAAATGAAAAGATTTGTTTTCAGATGAAATAGAAGTTTATAAATAAAGATTATGTTATAAAGCCAAATTAATCCTTGGCCAAACTTTGGGAATTAAAAACATTTTATTTTAAAATAAAGTAGCAAAGGTTTATTTAAAAATAATAAAGGATTGTTTAAATAAAATAATAGAGATTTTAATATCCTATTTATTTAAATAAAAGGTTTTACCATTCTAATTAAAATATCAAAACTTATTAAATTATTTTAAATAAGTTTTCTAAGTAAAGTATATACTCAAACAAAACTTACTGAAATGTTTTGGTTTATTTTAGATTTCAAAATAAATATTCTAATAAAACAAATCCTATGGGAATTGAAATGAATAGGGTATATTCATTTAATTATTAATAGACCCTATATAACAAAATGTTATTTTTATTTTTAAACAAGTTCCAAGCATTCTTTATTTCCAAATAAAACCTACTGAATTGATTAGGAAAATGTTTAGAATGCAAATAAGGAGTTTATGAAATAAATCAAAACATATTAAATAAATAAAGGATCCTCTTATTTAATTAATAAAAGGTTATGAAATATTATTTTAATTAATAATTGGTTTGTGTTGTTAAACAGAACCAAAAACACATTACAAATGTTTGAAATTGTTTGAATTATTTTGAATGCTTGAATAGTTGGCTGAAAGTCAAATCAGGAAATAAAATAGAAATGGAAAAAGAACAAAGAATAAAAAAATGGAAAAGGGCCAACCCAACCCAGGCAGCCCACTAAGCCCACCAACCAGCCCAACTCCCCTCCCCCGAAAGAAAACGTTTCACACTCCCTTTTAAACCCACAGAGGAACTGACATGTGGACCTCCCCCTCATTTTCTTAACCCACTGACAGGTAGACCCACCTCCACTGTTTTTCCTCTCCACCCCGCAGTGACTAGTTCTTCTCCCTCGTTCTGCCGTTGATTCCTCCCGCTTAAATTCGCCTTAATTCGACCACCGTTACCAGCTTTGATCATGCAGGTTGAAACGCCCAAGCCTCCTCTATAATTCCCCTCTGACACCTCGCACTGGCACGCCTTAGACCGCCCTCAATTCCTCCCCGAACGTCCTCTGCTCCGACGAGCTGTCGCAGCAATTCCGGCCAACTCCGACCACCCCTCTGCCTCTACTTCACGCGAGTGGACTCCTCTCGACCTCACGCACCTCCTAGTACTCCCAGTTCGCCCGCGGGTGCGCCAGAACCCCGACTACGGCAAACCCCCGACGCCGCCGCGTCTGCCTCTTTCTCCGACAAGCCCCACAGGTAAATTCTGGTCGCCCCTCTCCTCCCCGAGAACACGATGATGATCTCCAAGCTCGTACGAACCTAACGGCACTTCCTGTTTGTCTTAGGGTGCCCCCAATCCTCGCCATCGTCAAGCACAGAGCGCTGCTGTGTCTGCTTCTTCTCCGGTGACGTCTCCCAGGTGAACCAGACCGCCCCGCGCCTTCTCGTTCACGCACACACCTTCGCCGTGTCCTTGCGCTCCTGACTATGGGTTTTGTTTACCTCCTGGTGATCTGCAGCATCATCCTCGACAGCAACCAGAGAGCACCGCCGCTCGCAGCTTCTCTGACGAGCAATTAGCAGCAACCCCTTGCGCCCCTCGCGTAGCCAACCCCACCACGAGCATCAGTAGGTCTCTGCGAGCCTGTTAAGCCCTGCCAGCCTCTCCCTCGTTTCCTGTTTCGCCAGCACCGCCACTATCTGACCGTCGCCGCCGCTAGCCACCGCCGGCGCCGCTCGCAAATGGTCGAGCACGTTAGCGTCGTAGGATCACGATCCGACGCTCCCGATAGATCACTTAACCGCGAAGGGGTACGTGATCTGGACCATGTGATCTAACTTGATCCAACAGCTAGCATCGCCCGATCCGGCCGAACCAGTACCGACCAGTAGGAACACGCCGCGTGTCACCTAATTCGTTTTAAAAGAAATTTGAAAACAGATTTATTTGCAAACTTCAAACCTTTGTAACTTTCAAACCACACGTCCAAATTTGGCAAATTTTATATCAATGAATTCAGGAGAACAAGCCCTAGCTAACCATGGCCTTAGTTTTGAAAATAGTATCTGTTAGCTTGTTTGAATTTACAGAAACATTTGTGTACTTGTTTAGAGTATAAAAATTGTTTAAAATTGATTTTAGGATTAAATCTTTTGCAAAATGGATTTGTGTGACCTTACTGACCCTAGGAACCAACCCATAGTGTAAAAATGATTTTTGTGAAATTTAAAGTTGAATTATTTAACTTAGCCATTTTCTAGCCAAATAAACTCATTGATTTTACTATGGAAATGTTTTTGCAAGAAAAACTTTGGGAAATTGTTATGAACCAAACTTACTGACCCAAAACACCAAGCCTTGCCAAGGGCAACTCACTTGTTGAAAGATATAAAGTTTTACTTTAAAAAGAATAATTTTCACCACATGAAATGATAAATGGATTATAAAATGGATTTTGAGCAAAACCCTCTAACTAATGACTTTGACATTGTGGTAGATGACCAATGTGGACCTTACAAGTTTATAAGCCTAGTAGAGACCATCCTTGCAATAGAACCAACCTTTGCATACTTATGCAAGACTTAGAATCCATTGCTTTGTGTGTGTGAAATATTGTTTGAATATTGGTTTGGAATGTTACTTGATACTATGCTTGTTTGAATGATTGTAGTGGATTTAGCAAGTGTGAGACTAGCAAGATCAAGGAGTAAAATCCTCATTCCCTACCAAAAAGGCAAGTTACACTATCATACAAAAGACCTACTATTTTCATTATATTTAGTTGATTTTGTAAACATGCATGAAAATGTTTATACTTATGCTATGCTAATCCTAATAGGATTCCCTATACACTCCTTAGTAAAAATATCGAAGTTGTACATGCTTAGCCATGCTATGTTTTGAAAAGAGATACATGTTGAGATTTTACAAAGATTGAGAAAAGGACTTGTGTTTTTACATAATAAAACAAGGACTCAATGAACCACCTAGGTGGTGGACACTTTATGTTTTTGGAGAAGATGGCAACAAAAGGAACCATGTCTATGGCAATCACTTTGTGTTGTGCTCCAAATGAAAACCACCTAGGAAACTTAGAGATTGAACATGTTTCTCCAATTGTGGCTTTCGTGTACAACCACATGCTATTATGGCTCTGGCTTAGTCAACTACATTAGAAAGACCCATACATTGTCTTTAGTTACCGGACATGGGGATCTGGAATGCTTCATGGGGGCTGAAGACAAGCTAGCAATGATGTATGGGAGGACCTTTTGGAAAGACTTCGCCACACTCTCAGTCTGCCAGTACTCCATCTTGGTGAGCACTAATCCAGTAGGCCACTGGTGGCAATAAGATGGGATTGTGTCATGTGGGTAAAGTGTACTCCTTCTGCAGAAGTTAATAAAATCTAAGTACTTAGCCGTGTCCCCGGTTATGGACAATACTGAGCAACTAAAGTTTGAACCATGGGAGATCTTGACATTCCAACTTCTAATATAAAAACTTGATGCACTTGGGGGTACCAAGGAATTCAAAGAGATTTTGTTAAGCTTGTTGCACTTGGGGTTACCAAGGTGCTCAAGAGCATGATGTACTTGGGGTTACCAAGGGACTCATGAGATTTTGATAAAAACTTGATGCACTTGGGGTTACCAAGTAGCTCAAGGAAATTTTGACAAGGACTTGAACACTTGAGTTTCTACCAAGGAGTTCAAGGTACTTGGAAAAGAGATTTGACAAAGGACCAAAACCATTTTGAAAAAAAATAGGATAAATATTGCTTTATGCAAATAAGCCTTAAACTCTACTTAGCCAAATATGTATGTAATGATAGGATCCACTCATATTTACATAAAAGTGAAACTTGCCAATACAATTCAAATGTATTGACCCTTGTGGCTATAACTTGTAATGTTGCAGGTTGATTGTTTTGTTATATGAAGATTGTTTGATTGACTAGGACTACAAAGTCTACAACCAACATCTGCCTGTGGCACTTTGAAGATGAAGGACCCATGACTATATTTATTCCGCTGCAATGTATTGTAATAGCCATATGAGCTATGTATGATGTAATAAAATTATATTATTCCTGGTTATAAAGTTATATTTTGACCTTGTTTCTTGATATTACATCTTACTGTGGATGCTAGCTATTGATCCAGGGACTAGCATTGTAAAACACAGGAGGGATCTACCATATTGGGTAGGGACCTCTACATCGCTCCCTGAATTTAGGGTTTCGGGAGGAAGATATAGGCAAAGAGGTGAGGCAAGAGGTGGGCCAGGGTGGCCACACCCCCTGGTGGCGCGGCCCAGGGTGGCCCGTGCCTAGGGGTGTGGGCCCCTGTGGCCCAACTCCGCATCCCCTTCTGGCTTCCTTCGTCTTCTGGAAAAATAGAATTTTCCGTGAATTTTCTGGTATTTTCTAATCTTCGTGAAAATTGCATCAAAACACCCCTCTTTACATCATAATTCTGACTCCGACAGTTCATCCTCCAGGAATCATCCAACATGCAAAAATAGATGAAATAACATAAGTATCACCTCTTAATATGAAATATATCAATGAATAGAAGTAAATTATGATATAAAATAGTGATGCAAAATGGACGTATCAACTCCCCCCAAGCTTAGACCTCGCTTGTCCCCAAGCAAAAGTTGAGCTTAGTAAACATGTCCACAGGTTTACGGAGTGAAGGGTCGATAAAAAGAATACGGACAAGAAGCATCACACTTACCAATACTCAAGTCATAGTAGAAGGAAACTCACCATTATATAACTTAACTTGCAACGAGTATGGGAGTCACAATAAATATGCATAAATACAAATCATAATTGGTAATGGCAAAATTTGTTCTTGGTCAGAGAAAAGTTGAAAAATCATACATAGTTTTCAAGCAAAGATTTTTTTGTAAATAATTGTATAGCAGGAGTCCTTTTGCTCAAACATAAATGGCTTTTCACAATGAAGGGGTTCAAAGTAATATTCACTCACATAAGAGTTTTGTGCAAAACAAAGGAGATAGGAAACATGATTGAATAAATCATTATATGAATGATTGAAACACAACAACTCAAATGCTTGCTGGAGATAAAAAGGAATAGGTTTACTGACTCAACTAAGAAGTAAAACAAAGGCCCTTCGCACAGGGAAGCAGGGATTTCAAGTTCATAAAGAGCTTCCCAAAGATTATGGTACTTACAAGCTTTGAGCTCTCATTGCCCCTATCACAAGCATCTTGAGGTGATTAAGGTTAAAGTGAACAAATATGGAGTATATGCTTGAAGAAGTATAAGTTGGCAATCTCATGTCCCTTGAGTACGAGGGCCGCTCCTCATGCTACTCAACTTTAGTTACCGGTAAGTTCTTGTCATAGTAAGTACATGTGTATCATAGAGAACCGCCAACAGGGTACCCCTTGCTCCTTGACACAAGAGCTATCCCATATCAAAATTACAAGGCAAGCAGACAATGAGCATCTCAGCAATCTTCTTATTTACCATGGGAAAATGGTGCTTTTTTCTCTGTTTTCCTCTTTTTCTCTTATTCTATTTCTCGTATCTCTTTTTTTATATAATAAGATTGCTTCATAGATTACTCACTATGGTTGTGCTGCAAGTTTCCACCATGATTAAGCATGGCTTTGGTTAGCGGCCCAGGCGTTTCTCTAACACATATACAAGTTCATGGGAGCTTTACTAACTAGTTTTCACATCACAAAGAATTTTTAATTTGAAAGGTAGATGAATCTTGAGAATTTACTTGGAATAGCAGATGGCATAGGTTTTTGGTTTAAAGTATTGGATGCATGAGAAGTAATCCCTCTCAATATAGGTTTTTGGCTAGCAAGGCTGGGTAGCAAGCAAAAGAGTTGAAGGAAACAAGCAAACATACAAGTGATAAATGAAAACATGCAATCTTCCTTGAAAACACAAAAGATCTTAACTAAAGAATACTAAGCTTATGAGTCAATCAAGAAAGAAAGATAATTAATTAAATTACTTGTAAGTGCTTTTCTCTTTTCCTTTCAAACCTCAAAAATTGTTGCTACTAACTAGAGCTCGGTTTGCCAAAACCAACTTAGATTTACTTGATGCTCCCAAAGTGATACCAATACTAATCAACAAGATCAATCATATAATAGAGATTGCAAACTAAAATAAGAAGTGAAAAAAGTAAATGATGAAACTTCTCATTAATAATCCATAAAGGCACTCACACCAAGGGATACATAGATAATCAACTAAAGGGGAGATACTTCCACAATGCAAACCATCCTATATAAGATAACTTCTCTAAACATGATATGACTCTACTAAAAAGGTAAAAAGATGAAAGATAATGATGTGATACCGCAGCACTCCCCCAATCTTGGAACAAGCCAAGGGGATGCCAAAACATGATGACGAATTACTCCTTCGGTGGTGGTGTTCCCTTGATAAGATTTTCAATCAGCTCCCTCAAATCCTAAATCTCAAAGGTTAGAGTACGAATCAACTCCAAATTATGCTCAATGTAGTTCATGATCATGTCGGATCGAGAATCCCAGTCCTTGTTATTCTTTCCCCACTCTTACTCCTTAGAGTGTTTTTCCCTGCATGGTTAGAACAAGGCATATCCCAACTAGAGGGCAACTTCTCTTTGGGTAACCTTTGGAATTGTTGCTCATGTATAAGAGTATGGAAGGGGTTCTTGGTGCGTGGAGGAAGTAACCATGGAGCAAGGTAATGACACGGAGGTTTCCCTCCTGTAGACATCCGTGTTGTCCTCCTGAGCTTGTAGGGTTTGTCACCACTCCAATGCTCGCAATGGTAGCACGGGTGTCCGGATGCTTGTCTTCCTTCACTTATTCTTCATCCTCAACCAAGGTATCCTCCTTATTGTTGGGGCCTTGAGTATCATCTTCCACGGGCTTCTTGCCCTCGTCATTGGCGGAGACCTTGGTGCCTCTAAACTTGAGAATATTTCCTGACAAAAACAGATCGAAACAAAAACACAACGAGAACACGATATACGAACCTCGGGGGGTCCAGGTGATTATATATTATGAAGTTTTACGACATAAGGAAAGTACTAGGCAAAATGGGATGGAGACGGGCTCCGGGGTGGTCACACCCCCTAGTGGCGCGGCTAGGCAGGGCACGCGCTTGGGGGGTGTGGTCCACCCGGGCTCCGTTTCCTCCCCTGTTTTGACTCATTACCTTCTGTATTGAATAAAAACCGCAAAAATATAAAAAGAAAAGTTTTTTGTGGACCTTTAATTTCTAGCACTTTTACCTATTTGGAAACGGACTCTACAGATTCCTTCTCTCCGACACTTGAAAGTTCCTTTCATACAAAGCTCAACACAATCTTTATTAGCAACATTAGTGCAAGCAAAACAATAAACCTTGGGTTCAAATTTCAACTGAAATTCATCAAAACAAAATCTACTGTATAAACTCCTTTCAAAAACCCAAAAAGAATCTAAAAGGAAGTTGATTTAAGAGGCAAATGCAAATGATGGCAGAAATCTATCAAAACAGACCAACAGGTAAAGATTGATTTTTTTCAAAAATCTTCTGATGCTCAAATCAAAAAGTACAAAACTAATGAAAGTTGGAAAACAACTTGGGGCATAGGAACAGAAAATTACAACCCCATCCGATGTACTGAGATCTTTCACGAATTTTTATAATGCAACACAAAAGTCTGTCCCAAGACAGCAACTTCTCAAAACTCCTCTACTTCTCAAAAGAGGTTGATCTTGACACAAAAGCCAAACAAAAATTATAAGGAGAGGTTATTACAGAGGTAATAACTTCCAAGACTCAAAGAAACAAAAACCCAAAGCAAACTAAAATAGGTTGTCTCCCAAAAGCTCTTTCTTTATAGCCATTAAGATGGTCATAATCTTTTCAATGATGCTCACATAGGAGATATGGATTTGAAGTGAAAGAGAGCATCCAAAAGCAGATATCCAACACATCTAAGTCTAACCCACTTCCTATGCAAGGGGGTTTCATGATAAAACAAATTATTGAAACAAAAGGCCACTAGCATAGGAAGACAAAACAAGTGTAACTTCAAAGCTTTCAACATAAAGGGGGGAACTTAATATTATTGAGATGCATAAAACCATGTTTCCCCCTCTCATAATAACTTTTAGTAGCACTTTGAATAAATTTAACAATATAACTATCACAAGAAACATTCTTATCATCAGAATGAGCATACTTAGAATCATCAAAAAGAGGTCTAAGGTCATAAACTCGATCAATAGAAGCAAGTTGTTCAACTCTAAAATCCTCATTAGGCAATTCATTTTCATAAGGAGTTTTAGCAAATTTGGAAAAGTTAAACTCATAAGATTCTCCATAAAATTTAGTTAAAACTTTCTCCTTCTTACAATATATAATATCTCCACAAGTGTTTCAGAAAGGTCTACCAAAAATGATAGGACAAGTTTTACTAGCAGCTGAACCACAAAATCAGCAGGATACTTAATCTTACCACAAAGGACTTCCACATCTCTTACAATACCAATTGGGCAAATGGTTTCCTTATTAGCAAGGTGAATAACCACATCAATTTCCTCAAGTTCACAACGACCAATTTCATGCATAATTTATCTGTAAAGCTCATAAGGAATAACACTAGAACTAGCACCAATATCACATAAACCATAATAGCAATGATCGCCAATCCTAACATAAGCACAGGGACACTAGCTTTCCTAGTTTTACTAGGATGGTTTTTGGTTGAGAACATTCCTCAAGATTAAAAATAGATTTTCAAATATAGGAAGTTTGTGAAAAAGACTTTGAAGGGGAACCTTGCAAATTATAATTTTGAAGTAGAGGAGATATATGGATAATCTTGATGCTTTGATCTTAGGGTTTTTGTTAAATGTTATTTTTATTTTAAGGGGTACCTTTATTTGGGGGAAAACTTTTGTAATAGTTCAAAAGGTTTTAATGTTTCCAATTAGAAGCAAAAAGTTTCTTTTCCCCCCTAAATTTCATTCTTTATTTATTTTGTTTGTTTATTTTTCACATTTCAAAATTTATAGAATTTTGGGATGTGACAGGCTACCACCCTTAAAAGGAATCTCGTCCCGAGAAGGCTAGAAAGAATAGGTTGAGTTTTAGAATAACTTGGGTGCTACCACCCTTAAAAGGAAATTTTGTAGGGTTGCATTGATGGTTCACCTGACTATGGGTTCAATAATTGACATCCAAACATGGGATCCTTATATAACTCAACTGAGTTAGCTAAATCTTACCATCCACATCATCTAATTCTTCAAGGGTTCCATACATGTTGATGTGGTTCACATGTACTTTTCGGGCCACATTGGAATCACTTACATTAGAGTTTCTAGCATCCTTATTATTTTTCTTCTCAGGGCAGTCTGATGCATAGTGTCCAAGTTGCTTACAATTATAGCACTGCAACTGTCTAATGTCCTTCTTCATGGAATTGCCATATTGGTTCTGACCAAGGTTATCTCCATTGTTAGTACCATTCCCATTATTATTACCACTTCCATTGTTGTTGTGGTGATTCTTGTGATGATGATGAGTGTGTCCATTTCCTTCATGCTGATGTGGTCCAGAATCTCCATTGCTCTGTTTGAATGAACGCATCTTTTGTGATGATCCTGAGTGATACTTGTCAAAGCTATGCTTCCTCTTTCTGTTCTTAACTTGCTTCATCTTTCTCTCTAAAATTGTAGCTTTGTCACATAGTGATTGATAAGTTGGAACATAAGCAATTGATAACTACATGAAGATTTCATCATTTAGTCCATCTAGGAACTTTTCCTTCCTCTTAGCATCTGTGTCAATATCATCTGGAGCATAACATGGAATATTGTTGAATTCCTCAATGTATTCAGCGACGCTGCAGTGACGCTGTTTAAGGTTGTGAAACTCCTTCTTTAAACTCATCATGCCTGAAGAGATATGGTTAGTGCGTAAACCTTCTTCAAATATTTCCCAAGTCACTTCTTCAATGGGGTAAGTGACTTGAAAGTTGTCCCACCATATAGATGCAGGGCCTTCGAGCAAGTGTGATGTAAATCTCACTTTCTCGGCATCAGAGCATCCAACAGTCACTAAATCTCTATTCACTGAACATAACCAGTCATCGGCTACCATTGGATCAGAAGTACGAGAGAACTTTGCAGGTCTCAACCTTAGAAATCTAGTAAGCATATCTAGAAGTGGTGGATTGTTGTTGTTCTGGTTGTTATTGTTGTAGTTGTTCAAATTCTGATTCTGATTGTTGGCGTTTGCCATGAATTGTGTCATCATCTACATTAGTTGTCCTGTGCAGTCATCATCTGTTGTATCTCATTTCCATTGTTGTTGTTTCCATTGTTGGCACTTCTCAGAGGCATCTGTTGGTTTAATAGGGATAAGTAATGATGGATAGATCTAAAGAAGTTCTAACACACAACCCAAAACAAACAAGTTCAATCAAACAATCAACAAGCAACCATTCACTTAACAACTTCTGAGTATAACTCATAAGTTGAAGAAAACAACAAGTTTTCTTGAAACAATCAACCTAGTATAGTCATACCACATAGGTCGGTATGATCCATACACTAACACGATACGAAAGTCTTAAATAGCTGGTAGGCAATCTAATGCCTCTTAGGTCACACTATGATAACATCAGTGGGAGCTCTCTTTTTGGTTGGGCAATCATCGGTGAAGTGTCCTGTCTTCCGGCAGCGATGGAAAAACACATTTGTCATGTATCGGGTCCTTTTCGTTGAAGTGTTGTTGTGGTTGTCTTGAAGTTCCTTCTCTAGACATTCATTAATATTGTGTCTTTCCTTCTTGCATTTGGAGCAAGTGATATGGATAAGGTTTTCTTCTATCTTCCTTAGAGCATGATACATTCCATCCTTTATTTGTTCTTTCACTTGTTGCACTATGAAGTCAAGATAGCACTTGGTAGGAATGTCGTTGGTTCCTTCACATAGGAAACACGTAACTTGAGATGTAGGGCATGCTTCAACTGGATGGTTGGAATCACAATAGGGACATTGATCTCGATGTTCCTTAGAGGTGTGGCCTACTTCTCCACGTACTTTGCAAGCTCGAGGACTTGTCGCAACTTGTATCTTGAACTTCTTATTGACATGATCCATCTTCAAGTTCCTTAGAGAAAGCAAAAGGCTGGTCTTCTACATGTTTGAAGGAGAAGAGATTCAGTAAAGAATGATCAAGGTATACGAGAAAATTTACTAAGTTTAAAATTATAAGTTCATTCCTAAAAAGGGTCCTTGTCCAAATCCTAGGGTTACGAACCTACAGGCAACACAGTGCTCTGATACCATCTGTAGCGGACCCGGACCCGGCTTGGTTCGAAATCCCTCTGATTACAGTGCTAGTCCCTGGATCGAATAGCTAGCACCCACAGTTTAAGATGTAATATCAAGATACAAAGGTCATATTACATCGCATGATCCAGAATATAAATACTTATTACAATCTCATATCCATAGGCTATCTTATTACAGAGCAGCGGAATAAAAGTAAAGCATGGAGTCATTCATCTTCATGTGCCACAGGCAAACATGTTGGGTGCAGACTCGTAACCCCTACTCATCAAACATCACTATCATCAAGTAATCCTACAACATGATAAGTTAAAACCACAAGGGTCAATACATTTGCAGAAAGAAATATGGTTTTATCTTATCTTTTTAAAATAGTTTTGATCTTTTAATAACTTTCTTAACTCCTTGGCAAACTCCAAGTGCTTCTAATCCCTTGTTGACACCATCAAGTTTTACTTTGAGAAATTGGAATGTCGAGATCTTCCATAGCTTCAGGCCTTGGTTGCTCAGAGTTGTCCGTAACCGGGGACACGGCTAAGTACTTAGAATTTGATCTTTTGCATAAGTTGTACACTTTACCCACATGACATAATCTCATCTTGATGCCACCAGTGGCCGCTGGATAAGTACACACCAAATGGAGTACCGGCAGATCGAGAATGTGACAAAGTCTTTCCATAGAAGTCCTCCCTATACATAATGCTAGCACATCTACCAGGCACCAATGTAAGGATATACTTCCAATACATAATTCTAGTTAACCTAAACAGGTACCAATGCAAGGGTCTTCCACTATGTAATTGACTAAGCCAGAGCCCATTTAGCATGTGGTTGTACACGGAAGCCACTGTACGAGAAACATGTTCAATCTCTAAGTCCCTGGGTGGTATTCTCCTAGTGCACACACGAAGGAGATAGCCATATATATGGTTCCCTTCGTTGCCACCTTATTCACAACTGAGTATCCACATTCCACCCAGGTGATTCATTGAGTACTTGTTTTATTATATAAAACATATATTTTCCAACACTTCATATAATCATAACATGGTATTCCACCCTGAATCTATAGCAAGGCTAAGCATACTACAACTACGGTGTTTCCACTAAGGAAGATATAAAGAATATCCAAATAGGACATAGCATAGCATAGTAACATAGTAGCCCTATCATGCATACTACAAAATTTTCACTAAGTGTAATGAAAATAGTAGGACATGGATGATAGTGCCACTTGCCTTAGTAGTTGGTGGTGTTGGTACACTCTTCACAATAACACACTTGACAATCAACACAATCTATCAAGCAAAACAACCAAGACAAAACAATCACAAGATCAATACAAATGACAACACAAAAAATCATGCAAAGTATGTAAACATGCAAGATGACAATTCTAATTGTACAAATTGTTATAACAAGGTTCTGAACATGACTAAGTGATTTATGAACATTTTATATATTTCAAGATTACAAATGCAACCATTTGTGCAATTGTATCAATTAGCAATATTTTCTAACACTTGGAAAGGCCATTCTCACTAAATAATTGCCAAGCTATTATTTATACTAGAATAAAAATATATTTTTGTCTTACTGTACAGAGGGTTTAATCTACAATCCATTTGCAAAAGGATTCACTTAAAAATAATTTACACAACAATTTTTATACGCAAAATACTCCACAAATGGTTGTGTATAAAATGTGATTTTAACCGACTCAAAAATAACAAATTAATTAATGTTTCAATTTCTAGTACAGAACATGTATTGTATTTTTGTAGATCCGGGTAGATGATTTCAATAGCTTTCGTTTGATACCCAAATCATAACTTTTGGACTAGTAGATCTAAATTTATAATTTTTATGATGAAAATGAACAATTAAACCATTTAATTTATAAATCAAATTTTTGTACCGAGAATAAGTAATATTATTGCAGAAATCGATTCTACAGAATATCAGATTTTTAGGGATATAAAATTTATATTTTTTGTACTTTTAAATCTTTTTATATGAATTGTACGAGTTCGTACTAAAATCTGAAAAAGTCAAACTCGGAAATTGACTGAAATTGACTTTGACCGAGCTGGCTGAGTTGACTGTTGACTACGCTGATGTCATAATGATGTCAGAATTAACTACAGAAAAAGTTGCCCGTACGGAAAACTTTCTATATGAAAGTTGTAGATAACAAATAGATCTATCTACTTTTCAAAGGAAATTGAATTTGGAGCAACGGGGTGGGCGTAAAATGGATTATACCTTCTAAGATATGAATCTTTGACCGTGTTTTTCTCTCTGCTTGATGAACGAAACAAGTTGAAACCAGCGGGAATGGAACCGTCTTGACAAGGGGAACAACTTCCGTGTTGAAGGTGCCACGATCCGAGGTCGTCTTGAAGGCCTATTTGGGTGGAGAAGATTGGGGAGAATTTTGGACGAAAATGAGGCTATGATCTTTCTACGGAGTTGAAAACTTGTGAACTTTCCTGAAGTGGGTTTATATAGGAGGGGGTGGGGGCTGGATTAAAGAAGATTAAAGAGGGATAGAAATTAGAGGGCATTTAGTATAATTTAAAAGTGCAATTAAGGGTCATTTAAGACCAATAGATACAAATGAAATGAAGACCAACATGCTGCCTGATTCCTGTGCGTGGTGGCTTCCTGGCCGATCGGCCTGGTTGGGCCGACCCATTTTGGCCGGCCTGGCCGGTCACCTTTTTTTTGTTTTATATTTTTTTCTATTTCTTAATTTTTTTCATAACTTTTTATTTAGAGCTTTGAATTTGTTGATTCAAATTTTTGGGGGTTCGTAAATTTATGGAAAACATTTAGGACATAAATTTAATGTATTTATAAATATTTAATTTTCTCAATTATTAATTACTTAATTATTGTATGATTGCATGTGTGCGATATTGGCCTAGTTGCAGGGCAATATATTTGGAATAACTTGGATTCTTTCCTTATTTGAATTTGATTCGATTTATTTCCACTTTACATGGACAACACATGAATTAAACTTTGAAAATATGAGAGGATAATTTTATAAAATCTTAAAATAGCTCACATAAGCTATGGTGCTTATTTTAAAACGAGACTCTTTGCTTTTATTTTTGGTTCAAAACAAAACAAAGGTTGTTTGAAAAATGTAAATGAAGTAGTTGAGATGTATAGATGGTTTTTGGTTGAAAACATTCCTCAAGATTAAAAATATATTTTCAAATACAGGAAGTTTGTGAAAAGATTTTGAAGGGGAACCTTGCAAATTATAATTTTGAAGTAGAGGAGATATGTGGATAATCTTGATGCTTTGATCTTAGGGTTTTTGTTAAATGCTATTTTTATTTTAAGGAGTACCTTTATTTGGGGGAAAACTTTTGTAATAGTTCAAAAGGTTTTAATGTTTCCAATTAGAAGCAAAAAGTTTCTTTTTCCCCTAAATTTCATTCTTTATTTATTTTGTTTGTTTATTTTTCACATTTCAAAATTTATAAAATTTTGGGATGTGACATGTATTTTCACAATATAAGGTTCAGGCAAAACATGATCAACGGTACAAAATTCAATGTTGCTAGCAGGAACATGATTAACAACATCTTTATAAGGTGCATGGTACTTGTTCCACTTCTTTTTAGAGATTTCTATATAAGAGGCAAAAGCTTTGAAACAATTGGCAATACTTTGAGAATCAATACCATACTCAGTACTAATATCATGAAAGTCATCAGTTCTCATAAAAGATTTAATGCATTCATAATCAAAATTTATACCTGACTTTGTTCCTTTGTCATTCTCCCAAGCTTTAGTGTTTTCTTGAATACGGTCTAGAAGATCCCATGTAGCTTCTTCCTTCATACGTGTGAATGATCCAGCACAAGAAGCATCTAATAAATCTTTATCATGGAGATAAAGCCTTGCATAAAAGTTATTGATCATAATATTGTTAGGGAGTTCATGAATAGGACATTTAAGCATTAGTAACTTCATTATCCCCCAAGCTTGGGTTGTACTCTCTCCATCAAGAGTCCAAAAGTTATATATTTGATTCCTATCCTTATGAATCTCACTAGGAGGATATAATTTAGAATAAAAGAGAGGCACAATTTCCTCTCATTCCATAGATTTTCCATTCTTCAGCAGCTTATACCATTCTTCAGCTCTTTATTTCAATGATATGGAGAATAACTTCTTCTTAACTTGTTCCATTGTGATACCTACAAACTTAAATAACCCGCATAATTCATGGATAAAAAGCAAGTGATCACCATGATGGACAGTTCCATCCCAAAATAATAATTATCCATAACGCGATCAACAATTCTTGTAGGTATCTTAAAAGGATCTATCTGAACAAGTTGTGGCTCATCTACTACCCTAGCAGTGGTAGTAGCTTTCCCAAATAGGAAACCAAGTGGGTTATCCATATTGGAAACAAAGTAATAAACAGAAATAAAAAGCAATACTCACAGTAGAAGTTTCCTTTACCAGTTCCACTCTTCAATAACGCTTCACTCCCCGGCAACGTCGCTAGAAAATAGTCTTGATGACCCACAAGTATAGGGGATGTATCGTTGTTGGAGATATGCCCAAGAGGCAATAATAAAGTGGTTATTATCATATCTTCATACTTATGATAAATGTTTACAGACCATGCTATAATTGTATTAACCGGAAACATTAATACTTGTGTGATTTGTAAACATAAAAGAGTCCCTAGTAAAGCCTCTTGTTAAACTAGCTTGTTGGTTAATATATGATCATGGTTTCCTGATCATGAACATAGAGATGTTATTAACAACAGGGTCATATCATTAGGAGAATGATGTGATGGACATACTCCTATAGTTAAGCATAGCATAAAGATCAAGTCATTTAATATAGTTCATTTGCTATAAGCTTTCTGATACATAGTAACCTAATTCCTTCGACCATGAGATCATGTTAATCACCATCACCGGAAGGATGCTTTGATGACATCAAACACCACACCGTAACTGGGTGGCTATAAAGGTGGCATTGAGTGTTCGGAAAGTATGTGTTGATGCACATGGATCAAGAGTGGGATTTGTCCATCCATATGACGGATAGATATACTCTAGGCCCTCTCGGTGGAATGTCATCCAATTAGCTTGCAAGCATGTGACTGGCTCACAAGGATAACATACCACGGGAACGAGAAAAGAGTACTTATCGGTAACGAGGTTGAACTAGGTATGCAGAGATACCGACGATCAAAACCTCGGATAAGTAAACTATCGTGAGACAAAGGGAAATTGGTATCGTATGTAAGTGGTTCATTCGATCGCAAAGTAATCGTAGAAATATGTGGGAGCCATATGAATTTCCAGATTCCTCTATTGGTTATTGATCGGAGAAGTGTCTCGATCATGTCCGCATAATTCACGAACCGTAGGGAGACACACTTAAGGATTCGATGTTGTTGAGTAGTTATGGAATGATGAGTAAGAGACCGAATGTTGTTCGGAGTCTCGGATGGGATCCGGGATATCACGAGGAGATCCGGAATGGTCCGGAGAATAAGATTCATATAAGGAAAGTCCTGTTTCGGAGTTGGGGAATGATTCCGGTGTTTTCATCGGGAATGTTCTAGAAAGTTCCGGAATGTCCGGCACTCCGGAGGGGAAAGGGTACATGAATGTGTTATATCAAGTTGATATGATTGCATCATGTACTAGGTGTCATCGCTGTACCAAAATAGAGGGATTATTCAAATCCTAGTTTGAAAAAGTCAAACGGCTAGTTTGAAAGTCAAACGGCTACTTTTGGGAAAGAGGAGAAGGAGGTTTGAAACCGACTTTGGGGAGGAGTTCCTCCTCCCACCGCCGGCCCACCTTGGGTCCGAGTTGGGGAGGGACTCCCCTCCCCAGGCGCGCCTCCCTCCACCTATAAGAGGAGGGGCAGGGCTCCCCTCATAGACACACAAGTTGCCTCCCACTAAACCTAAACCCTAGCCACAGCCTAGGGATTTCTCCCAAGCCGCCGAGTTAGAGCTTCTAATTGCCCTAGCCGCTGGTTTAGCCCTTTCTAATTGGTGTGTCTAAACCCTAGATCACCAAGGCTCTCTCATAGTCCACCATACTCGCTCCGGCTTAAGGCGAAGCCCTGCGAGATCTCCCCTCTACTTCCGGTACCACGCCGTCGTGCTGCCTGCTAGAACAAGGGAGAGGAAGGTCTTCATCGAGTACCGAACCTGTGACCGACTGCGGAAGCGCTGCCGGAACGCGGCGCCGGAAGGATCGTCTACGCGATCTTGAGATCGGCAAGTGTACGACTACATCACCCACGAGAATCTGCTCTCGTTAACCGCTTTGGAATCTTCGAGGGTGAGTTCCTCTATCGACTCGTTGCTACAATCTAGTAGATAGATCTTGGCTTGTTTGTGTGCATGCGGTAGAAAAATTTTGTTTTCCATGCTACAAACCCCTACAGTGGTATCAGAGCCGTGTCTATATGTAGATCTGTTGCACGAGTAGAACACAATGGTCATTGTGGGCGTTGATGCTTTTATTGTCGATTGCTTCTTGTGTACTTTGCATCTTGCGGTATGTTGGGATGAAGCGGCCCGGGCTAACCTTACATGACATTGTTCATGAGACTTTCTCCACGCTTGACATGCAACTTGTATTGCATAAGTGGCTTTGTGGGTGCCTGTTTGTCCTAGCATAGTTAAGATCCAATTTACAACGGGTGATTGACAATACTAGTATCAATGTTGTGGTTCATGTTCATAAGTTAGATCGACACTTATTCAAAGCCCCAAACCACGTAAAATATGCAAAGAAAGTAGAGGCGTCTAACTTTGTTTTGCAGGGGTGTGCTGTGATGTGATATGGCCATGATTGTGATTATATTTGATGTATGCAATGTTCCTTATTGTAAGTTGGCAACCGGCAGGAGCCATATGGTTGTCTTTAAATTCTGTTAAGACCCGCGTGTCTATTCAAAGTAGTTGTAATAGTTGAAGCTGGTGGACGACAACCATGGAGCAGCGTCATTGACCTTGATGCAATGCTGGTGATGATGGAGATCATGTTCGTGCTTGAAGATGGAGATCGGAAGCACAAAGAAGAAAGGCCATATCATATCACATATTATGAATTGCATGTGATGTTAATCCTTTTATGCATCTTGTATTGCTTAGTTCATGACGGTAGCATTATAAGATGATCCCTCAAGCACACAATTTCAAGTTTTAAAGTGTTCATCCTTAGTAAGCACCGTTGCTAAAGCTCGTTGTTTCGAAGCACCACGTGATGATCGGGTGTGTTAGATTCTGCGAGTGTATACAACGTGAGCAAGCCAGATTTGCTCACGCGGAAGCTAAGGTTGATCTTGACGAGCCTAGCATGTACAGACATGGTCTCGGAACACGGATCACCGAAAGGTAAAGCATGAGTCATATAGTAGATATGATGAACATGATGATTGTTCGCCATTGAAGCTACATCAACTCTCGTGATGATCGGTTTTGATGTGGTGGATTTGGTTCGTGTGATCACTAAAACAATGTGAGGGATATTGTTTAGAGTGGGAGTTCAACAGCAATATGATTAAAAGTTGAACACTATTTATCATAAATTAAATCAAAGTGAATTTGCATAATTGTTGTAGTCATTGGCATCCGTTTACCACCTTGCGCATAGTTTTAATTGAGATGATAGAACTATAGATTTCTGGTTAGTTACTTTACGAACTGGTATCGTATTGTTTTGAAGTGTTAATCTAAATTTTATAAGTCCTATTGCAAACTTTTAGTAAGTTCCGATTACTCCATGAAGTTTAATAATTGGTATTAAAACTAGAGTGACAATTCCAAGAGTTAGTGTATGAGTATCTTGTTTGTCTCCATGATTCTTGATATTCAAAGGATTGTCTTAATATCAAGGTTATCTAGGATCTGAAAGAGTTGTTTCAGAAACCAAGATGTGTGGAAGATATTGTGATATCTGAAACGAAGTTTTGGTTACAACATGATAGAGTATAATATGGCAAAAGTCATGTTCTCATATTTGATGAGAATTTACAAAAGGTTGAAGACACTAGATGTCTTAATTCTCCAAAAGGTTTTCGGGAGCAACATTGTACTCGCGATTCACCGCAATAAGCTAAAGTAGCTTGATCATGAATAATTCCATGGTAAGGGTGAATATTTGATGTAGGTAAAATGTTTACTACACCAAGAGATTACTAAAGAAAGGAATTTGAAAGAACACCAAACATTTGATAATGGTGATCTACTTCAAAGTGTAAGTCCAAAGACATTGGTATTTAACTATACACGCTTTGGACTATGTGTCATGTGTATGGCTCCACTATTGATGTTGATAGATTCTTTCAAACAGAAAAGGAAATACTGAAAGAGAATCTCATAAATATATGGCAGAAAAGAAAAGACTAGAATTGTTCAGTTTAAGTATATAGATGATATACATGTTATGGCTATATTCTTCGCTTATTAAACAATGTGGTTCTTAAGTATTTGATACTGAATTTGTTGGTGTGAATCGTCATACGAAACAACACAATTCATGAACTACAATGGCCTAAGTAACTAGCAAAAGAATATGTGATGATGTTCATTGAGAACAAATAAAGGGTTATTGTGTTGCTCGTTAAACGTCAAAGCTTGCCTTCAAGATTTTTTTTATCAGGTATTATGAGAACAAAAGGGTTGTTCAAATAATTGCCGTAATCCATAAAAGATGGATGATTCACAAATCTCGTTGGAGAAATCACATCCATAAAACTAGTGCTAAAAATGTCGAAAGACAAATTGATTGAAAGATCACTTAGGAAGTGACATCGCCGTTTAAATTATATTGGAAAGAAAACATGAAGAAACTCCATGTGGATGGAATTTTGGAGTCTTCTGATTTTTTATCACATGACGCTTGTAAAACTTTCCAAGAGATAATTAAAACTTCGTTCATAGGCCAAAAGGGAACGAATGACTAGCGTATTGGAACTTGTACATATTGTTGTACGAAGTCCATTACGTGTAGTCAAGAGCGATGGATTTCAACTTCATATGCTTTCTCTGAAAATTTGAGTGAATATATGAATATTTACTTAATAAGGATGAAGTGTGAAATATTTGAAAAGTTCAAAGATTTTCAAGATGAAGTGCAAAATCATTGTAACAAGAATATAAATAGTTTATGATAAGATCATAAAGGAAGATATTTGAGTTACAAGTTTAGCATAATACCTAAGATTTAAGGAATCGTTACGTGGATTTGCATTTTCCTGAAACACCATAAGAGTATGGAGTGTTCGAGATATGTAATTAAACCTTGTTTGACATGGTAAGACCGAAGGTGTAATTCATAAAACTGCCATTATATTTTAAAGATTAAAAGCTTTAGAGATTACCGTTTTTCCACTTAAAAGAGCTCCATCATAATCCATTGAAATGACACCATATAAAGTTATGGTTTGGGATAAAACCCAAGTTGTCCTTTCTTAAACATTGGTATGCTATGCATAAGAAAGATGTTTGCAACCAAAGTCGGGTGAACCTATCTTTGTATGTTATTTCGAATAACTGTTAAGTAATCCTCCATAACACCGGAGACAAAAGTGTTTGTCGCTTAGAACGTCAAGTTTCTTTGAGAAGGAATTTTTCGTGAAAAGTTAAGTGGGAGGACAATAGAACTTTGATAAGGTTAAAAGAACCTTATCTATATGTGCAGAGTTGCGCAGCGCCGAAAAGTGTTCCGGAGGCAGCAATAATGCTCATGGCTCACGTGCCTCAAAGGTTGTGGTCACGGAGGTCTAAGTTCTTATCAAAACAAGTAGGTCGAGTAAACAATCAAATACCAAGATTTGAGAGTTGAATCATTATTTGAGAATAATTGTCACATCCCAAGATTTTCCAAATCTTGTAATGTGAAAATAAATGAATAAAATAAAACTTTGTTTGATTTTCAGAGCCAGAAGAAACTTTTTGAATTCAATTGGAACTTCAAACCCATTTGAATTAAATAAAACCTAAAGGGATTTAAAAAGATAAACATTTAATAAAAAGAAAAATAAAACATTTGGAAATACTATTTTGAAACAATTAAAGGAAAAGATTTGATTTCAAATAAAATAGAAGTTTTACAAATAAGGATCATTTTATAAAGTCAAATTAAACCTTGGCCAAGCTTTTGAATTAAAACATTTTATTAGCAAAGATTTGTTTAAATAAATTAATAAGGGTTTAATATCCAACTTTGTCTAAATAAAAAGTTTTACCAATTTAATTGAAACATCAAAACTTATTAAAATTTGTTGAAAATAAGTTTGTCAAATATTTTATACTCTCTAATAAAACCTACTAAAGTGTTTTAGTTTTATTTTAGTTTTCAAAATAAAGATTTTAATAAAACAAATCCTATTGAATTAAATAAATAAAAATCTAATCATTTAATTGTTAATTGACCCTAAAATAAAATGGTATTTTATTTTAAACAAGTTTCCAAGTATTCCTTATTTCCAAATAAAACCTACTGATTTGGTTTTGAAAATATTTAGGTTTCAAATAAAGCCTTTAGTAATAAAAATCAAACTCTATTGGATTTAACAACTAAGGCCCACTTTAGTTAATTATTAATGGATCCTAAAATAAAAGGTTATTTTGTTTTAAACAAGTTTTCCAAATATTCTTTATTTCCAAATGAAATCTACTAATTGGTTTTGAAAATATTTGGATTTAAAATGGAGATTTTATTAAATAAACCAAATCCTATTTTATTAATAAACCATGGTCCATTTTATTTAATTAATAAATGGAACCTAAAAAGATTTAAAATATTATTTTATTTTGGAAGTTGGTTATACTACTAAACAGAACCAAAAACTCATTACAATAGTTTGAATTGTTTAAATGGTTTGAATGTTTGAAATGTTGATTGAAAATCAAATCAGCAAATGGAAATAGAAAAGGAAAATGTTTCTGTACAAAAAAAGGGAAACAACAGCAGCCCAACTACCCCAGCCCAACTCAGCCCAACCGAGCCCACCTCCCTCTCTCAGCGAAGTGAATCGTTTTTCACCGCAAAACAAACCCACGCAGTGCATGACAACTAGAGCCCACCTGAAGCTTTCCTCACTCGCTGACAAGCAGGCCCCACATCCCCAGCCATCGTCTTCAACGAGACACCGTCGCCCTGACCGTTGCAGAGAGAATTACTCCGGCGATTGATTGCACATGAAGGAGGCTTTGATTTCTTGTAATGACCATGCCCCTTTAAACGCCAGACACTCCTCTCTGTTTCCCCTCTGTTTTCTTCCCCAAGCACGCCTCCAGGCCGCCACAATCTCTCCTCGACTGCCTCGGCTCCGACCACCATCTCCGGCCAATTCAGGCCAGTACACGCCACCCCCTTCCTTCTCGAGCACCCTAGCAGCTTCCCCACTCCCAGACACTCCTCCCCGTACCACCCGTTCGACCACGGACACCCCTGAGCCTCGCCAACGACAACCTCCAGTAACGCCGTCGTCTACCTCTACTCCGACGACGCCCACAGGTAGATTCCGACCACCCCGTGTCTTCTAGATCACGCACACATCTTTGCCATGGTCTTGCGCAGCTAACCCAGTCCTCCGTTTGTCCTCCCGTGGACCACAGCGTTGTCCTCGACCTCGACCGCGCGCGTCCGTCGTCAGACGCCACTCCGACGAGGAATTCCTGCAACCCTAGTGCACCCCTTGACCAACCACGAGCACCTTGAGCTTCGCCGTGTTCTCCTGAGCCTGGTGAGCTTACTCCCACCCTTTCTTGCTTCCTGCCTCGCCAGTGCCGCCGCCAACTGGTCGCTCCGCCGCTCGCCGGTAACATCTCGCCGCCAGTTCTTGGCAAGCATCTCGTAGCCATCCGATCTTGATCTGACGATTAGGATAGATCAAGAGTGAAGGGGTAAGTAGCACCTCTAGACCGTGCGATGCAACTAAAATCTAACGGCCCATATCTGTCGATCCACGCGAACCGTCATCAGCGAATAAGAACGTGCCGCGTGTCACTGGATGAATTAAAATAGGATTTGAAATCAGATTGAAATGCCATTTTGAAAACCCTATAACTTTCAAACCACACGTCCAAATTTTGCAAATTTTATATCAATGAATTCAGGAGAACAAGCCCTATCCAACCATGCCCTTAGTTTAGCAAATAGTAGCTGTTAGCTTGTTTGAAATTACAGAAACATTTGTATGCTTATTATGAATGTAAAAATTGTTTAAAATTGAATTTAGGGTTAAAATCTTTGGCAATTGGATTGATTTGAACCTACTGACCCTAGGAAACACTTTGTGGACACAAAAATGTATTTGGAGAAATTAAGAAATGATTCTTTAATTTAAAACCACTTCTAGTCAAATAGAAATGTAAATCATTTATTGAAAATAATTTTGAAGTAAAACCTTTGCAAATTGGATTTTTGTGACCTTACTAACCTTAGGAAGCAACCCTTTGTGTTAAAAATGATTTTGGAAAGATTTTAGTGGATTACTTGACTTAGTCATTTTCTAGCCAAATAAAAAGAATGGTTTTTGTTATAAAAATGTTTATGAAAAGAAAACTTTAAGGAAATGTTTTGGACCAAACCTACTGACCTAAAAACACCAAGTTTTGCAAATTAGCAACTCATTTGATGAACAACTTAAGAGTTTTGCCTTAATAAAAACATTTTTCACCACATGAAATGATGAATGGATTTAAAAATAGTTTTTGGACAAAACCCTCTTGCTAATGACTTTGCCACTTTGGTAAATGACCAATTTGGATCTTACAAAGTTTAGAAACCCCATAGAGACCCCTTTGCAAAATAAAACTATCTTGTGCATGCTCCCATGCATGACTTAGATTCCATTACTTTGTGTGTGTGAAGAATTGTTTGTTTGACTTTGGTTTGGAATGTGAATTGAATTTGTGTTTGCTTGATTTATTTGTAGTGAAGTGTGAGACTAGAAAGATCAAGGAGTGAACCACCATTTCCTTCCAAAAAGGCAAGTGATGCTTCATACTTTTTGTCCCATTACTTTTTCTATGCATTAGTGATTTTGCTAAGTAAACTTGCATGGATTTTGCTAAGTATAGATCTTGCTATAGGAAAACCTAGTAGATGAATCCTTAGTAGGATTTTCCTAAGTTAAGATTCCTATTACTATCAAGCTTAGCCTAGCTAATAGAAAACATGGGTGGAATATATATTCACACTATGGAAAAATATTCTAAGTCTGAGGACTTGTGTTTTGTTTAATAAAACAACTAAGTTAATGAATCACCTGGGTGGAAATGGAAGGATTGGGTTATGTTGAGTGGTTCACAAGGCCATAGACTTGGCTTGTGTATCTCACTTGTGGATGGCCACCCAGGAAACAAAGAGATTTGAGATGTCAAATGTTGAGAAGCTTCAAGTGCAACCACTTGGCAATATGGGCTCTGCCATGATCATATAGGTTGCAAGAACTTAGCCATATGGATAGTGGGTGGTAGTGTTTGATAGGTTGGAGCGCGTCCATTTTGGTCTAAGGGAAGGCTTCTGAAAGATCTTGTCTTGGGAAACCAAGTCTTGTGGGGAAAGTGCACCACCTCTGCAGAGTGTAAAACCTAAGTACTTAGCCATGTCCCTGGTAAAGGAAAATTTGAGCATCAAGACATGGAAGCAATCAAGAATCTCATCATTCCAATTTCTAAATTAAAATCTTGTGGTTTGAACAAGGGTTGTTTGAATTCTTCAATCATGGATGGAGAGATGGCTTGGTACAAGGATCTTGAAATCTTTGATTGAGAAAAATGATTTTGTCAAGCAAAAACTTAGTATTTTCAAATGTTAAGGAAAAATCTATTTTGAGCAATGCAAGCCTCAACTCCACTCAGCCAAATGCATATAGTTGATAGACTCCACAATACTACCATAGTATCACTTGCCAATACAATTCAAATGTATTGACCCTTTGTGGCTGTAACTTGTATGTTGCAGGTTTGATTGATTTTAGTGAAGATTGATTGATTAGGATTACAAAGTCTACAACCAACATCTGCCTGTGGCACTTTGAAGATGAAGGACCCCATGCTTATAGTTATTCCGCTTCAATATAATGTAATAGCCATATGAGCTATGTAAGATGTAATAAAACTATGTTATTCCTGGATATAAAGTTATATTATGACCTTTGTTTCTTGATATTACATCTTAACTGTGGATGCTAGCTATTGATCCAGGGACTAGCATTATAAACACAGGAGGAATCTACCTTATTAGTTTGAGACCCCTACAATAATGAACGTCCTACATGCAAAGAAGCGATGATGGACCCTGACTCCGTAAAATGGCTTGAAGCCATAAAATCCGTGATAGTTCCATACACGAGAAATCAAGTTTTGAACTTGAAGGACCCTCGAGAAAGGTGTAAGACCTTACAGTTGTGTTTGGATCTATAAAGAAATAGACATGGATGTTTCGCATCTATGAAATGGTCGACATGTTGGGAAAGAGTTCACAACAATGTTCAAAGGTTGACTATGACAAGATCTGATCTTTCATAGATATTTAGTCTAGACGGATTAATATAGCAACCACTACATATAATTTTGTTATGTGGTAGTTGAATAAACAAAACAAATTCTTCTAATAGAATTGTTACCTAGGACATGTGCATAACACAGTCCATAGGGTTTTGTTAATTCAAAGGATGCTAAAAGCATATGAAAACTTCAATGGTTGAAGTAAGCATAGCGGAGTTGGAATCTTCACTATGATGAAATTGTTAAAAGAGTTTAATTTCATCAGAGACAATGAAGATGCTTGCATTTGCAAGAAATTAAGTGGGAGCGCTAAGACATATTTCTAATACATTATGTGGAGGACATATTGTTGATTGGAAAATATGTATATTTTATTAACACATATTAAGAATTTCATCCTGATGAAAGACTTAGGCAAAACCCAAATATTTGGCATCAATAGACGCTAATATGGTTGTGCCGAAAGTACATAGATGATGTATTGAATGAGTTCAATATAGAAACTACAAGAAAGGTTCTTGTCACAGAAAAAGGATTGAATGAGTTCAATATTGATGATATATTCAAGTGTATTGACACAGGGTAAGTGAAACAAAGATTCAAGTATAGATTGATACTTGATGTATGAAATCACAAAGAGTATTTATATCAATCATACTGTGATATGTACAAATCCAGATATGTCCTATACTCTAAATGTTATGAGCATATACCAGAATGATTCATAAGTTGATCATTGGACAATAGTAAGGATATTCTTATGATCTTTTGGAAGAACTAAGAGTATATTATTTGTAGAAGTGACAAATAGATGGTTAGTTCATTGTAAATGAATTACATTGATACTAGTTTTGTCACAAAGTACAAATTAAGTTTATCTCAATCTAAACTAAGGGTGGCACAATATGATGGAAAGTAAGTTCCATAATGGATTTGGATGAGTTCCAAAGTTAAGACATTGTGACAGATACTACAACAAAAGGCTAAGTATATGACTGCTATAATAGCAGCTAAAGAGGGCATTTGTGTCAAGTAGTTTGTTATCAAACTAGGTGTGGTTCACAACGGGATAATACTATGAAGATATATTGTACGACAATATTATCAACATATTTTAACCCCAAAGAACTAAAGGTCACACCAAAGGACCAAATTTGTACGTAGCCATCTCATTAGAGAATGAGTGATGCGTAGAGACGCAAAGACATGCAATTAGACACGGACCTGGAAGTGTCAGATCCGGAGATCAGTTGACCACTAGCAATCGTGTACATACGACACCAGAAAGCCATAGGTGTTGAATACACAAAGGTTTGAAACTAGATTATTGACTCTAGTGCAAGTGGGAGACTGTTGGAGATATGCCCAAGAGGCAATAATAAAGTGGTTATTATCATATCTTCATACTTATGATAAATGTTTACATACCATGCTATAATTGTATTAACCGGAAACATTAATACTTGTGTGATTTGTAAACATAAAAGAGTCCCTAGTAAAGCCTCTTGTTAAACTAGCTTGTTGGTTAATATATGATCATGGTTTCCTGATCATGAACATAGATATGTTATTAACAACAGGGTCATATCATTAGGAGAATGATGTGATGGACATACTCCTATAGTTAAGCATAGCATAAAGATCAAGTCATTTAATATAGTTCATTTGCTATAAGCTTTCTGATACATAGTAACCTAATTCCTTCGACCATGAGATCATGTTAATCACCATCACCGGAAGGATGCTTTGATGACATCAAACACCACACCGTAACTGGGTGGCTATAAAGGTGGCATTGAGTGTTCGGAAAGTATGTGTTGAGGCACATGGATCAAGAGTGGGATTTGTCCATCCATATGATGGATAGATATACTCTGGGCCCTCTCGGTGGAATGTCATCCAATTAGCTTGCAAGCATGTGACTGGCTCACAAGAGATAACATACCACGGGAACGAGAAAAGAGTACTTATCGGTAACGAGGTTGAACTAGGTATGCAGAGATACCGACGATCAAAACCTCGGATAAGTAAACTATCGTGAGACAAAGGGAAATTGGTATCGTATGTAAGTGGTTCATTCGATCGCAAAGTAATCGTAGAAATATGTGGGAGCCATATGAATTTCCAGATTCCTCTATTGGTTATTGATCGGAGAAGTGTCTCGATCATGTCCGCATAATTCACGAACCGTAGGGAGACACACTTAAGGATTCGATGTTGTTGAGTAGTTATGGAATGATGAGTAAGAGACCGAATGTTGTTCGGAGTCTCGGATGGGATCCGGGATATCACGAGGAGATCCGGAATGGTCCGGAGAATAAGATTCATATAAGGAAAGTCCTGTTTCGGAGTTGGGGAATGATTCCGGTGTTTTCATCGGGAATGTTCTAGAAAGTTCCGGAATGTCCGGCACTCCGGAGGGGAAAGGGTACATGAATGTGTTATATCAAGTTGATATGATTGCATCATGTACTAGGTGTCATCGCTGTACCAAAATAGAGGGATTATTCAAATCCTAGTTTGAAAAAGTCAAACGGCTAGTTTGAAAGTCAAACGGCTACTTTTGGGAAAGAGGAGAAGGAGGTTTGAAACCGACTTTGGGGAGGAGTTCCTCCTCCCACCGCCGGCCCACCTTGGGTCCGAGTTGGGGAGGGACTCCCCTCCCCAGGCGCGCCTCCCTCCACCTATAAGAGGAGGGGCAGGGCTCCCCTCCTAGACACACAAGTTGCCTCCCTCTAAACCTAAACCCTAGCCATAGCCTAGGGATTTCTCCCAAGCCGCCGAGTTAGAGCTTCTAATTGCCCTAGCCGCTGGTTTAGCCCTTTCTAATTGGTGTGTCTAAACCCTAGATCACCAAGGCTCTCTCATAGTCCACCATACTCGCTCCGGCTTAAGGCGAAGCCTGCGAGATCTCCCCTCTACTTCCGGTACCACGCCGTCGTGCTGCCGGAATCGCGAGGAGAGTGCTACAACCTCCGCTGCCTGCTGGAACAAGGGAGAGGAAGGTCTTCATCGAGTACCGAACGTGTGACCGACTGCGGAAGCGCTGCCGGAACGCAGCGCCGGAAGGATCGTCTACGCGATCTTGAGATCGGCAAGTGTACGACTACATCACCCACGAGAATCTGCTCTCGTTAACCGCTTTGGAATCTTCGAGGGTGAGTTCCTCTATCGACTCGTTGCTACAATCTAGTAGATAGATCTTGGCTTGTTTGTGTGCATGCGGTAGAAAAATTTTGTTTTCCATGCTACGAACCCCTACAATCGTAGTATTTTATTATAAATAGGAGTGTCGATCCCAACGAGGAGCAGAAGGTGTTGACTAGTGGTTTGGAGCAGGAATTCTCTATAAATACTTAGCAAACGGATTTTTAGGGGGTTTTCATAATGCAAGGAAATAAAGTGCAAGTAAATAAAGATAACAAGAATAATTGCAGAAAGTGTCCCAATCCTTTCTTCGCAAAGGACAAGCCGGTGATATTACTTATGAGGACCAAATGTTCTCGAGGACACATGGGAATACTGTCAAGTGATTTCGTTTCATATAGTTGATTAATCTTCTTTGGTTGGATAAGTGTTGTGTGGGTGAACCTATTCTAATGTACCGACCTTACTTGGACTAATACATACTTGTGATTAAACCCCTTTCAAACATCCACAACTACAAGAAAGTAATTAAGATAAAAACCTAACCACAACATTAAACTCTAAGATCCTACACTCCCTTGTGCAAATGTTTCCTAACGGGGGTTCAGGTTTCTGTCACTCCGACAACCCCACAATTAGTAGCCAAATACACAATGCATTCCCCTATGCCCATTAATGGTGAAGTATCATGTAGTATACGTTCACATGACACCACTAGAAGAATAGAACTACAACTTAAATATCAAACCATTGAATAATACCTCAACACAATTCCACTACTAACAACATGACTTCTCCCATGTCGTCAAGAACTAAACGAACTACTCACGAGACATCATATGGATCAAGATCAGAGATGATATGATGATGAATAACAATCTGAACATAAACAATAATTCAATGGTTCCGCTCACAAGCATCAACTACAAAAGTAATCAACACCGGAAAAGTTTCCCCTAAGAACTATGCAAGATTCAACACAATTGTTACAGTGGGATGGAGTGGTGATGATGGTGCTGATGGAGATGGTGATGTGGATGATGATGACCCCGATGAAGTCTATCTTGATGACGGTGTTGATGGCGACGATCTCCCTCTCTGAGAAGGAATTTCCCGGGCAGAAATATGTCTGTCGGAGAGCTCTTTCTATCTCTATAGTTTCCGCCCCGCAGAGGCGACGGAATCTTTCTGTGGTTGCTCCACGAACTTTAGGGTTTCGGGAGGAAGATATAGGCGAAGAGGCGAGGAAGGAGGTGGGCCAGGGTGGCCACACCCCCTGGTGGTGAGGCCTAGGGTGGCCCGCGACTAGGGGTGTGGGCCCCCTGTGGCCCAACTCCGCCTCCCCTTCTGGCTTCCTTCATCTTTTGGAAAAATAGAATTTTCCGTGAATTTTCTGATCTTGGCGAAATTTGCATCAAAAGACTCCTCTTTCCATCAGAATCCTGACTCGGGCATTTCATCCTCCAAGAATCATCCAACATGCAAAAATAGATGAAATAATATAAGTATCACCTCTTAATATGAAATATATCAATGAATAGAAGTAAATTATGATATAAAATAGTGATGCATAATAGACATTTCAAAATCCCACTCTTGATCCATGTGCCTCAACACATACTTTCAGAATACTCAATGCCACCTTTATAACCACCCAGTTACAAAGTGGTGTTTGATGTCATTAAAGTATCCATCCAGTGATGGTGATTAGCATGATCTCATGGTCGAAGGATTTAGGTTACTATGTATTTGAAAGCTTATATCAAACGAACTATTGAATGACTTGATCTTATGCTACGCTTAACTATAGGAGTGTGTCCATCACATCATTCTTCTAATGATATGACCTTGTTATTACTGACATCCAATGTCCATGATCATCTATTAATCAACAAGCTAGTCTAACAAGAGGCTTTACTAGGGACTCTTTTATGTTTACAAAACACACAAGTATTAATATTTTATGTTAATACAATTGTAGCATGGGATGTAAACATTTATCATAAACATAAATATATGATAATAACCACTTTATTATTGCCTCTTAGGCATATCTCGAACATCCAGTAGTCAACTCAGGAACAATGCTAGTGGGTATTCCCTTGTCCCTTGAGCTCCCTTTATAAGGAGCACCAATAGGATCGTTCAAAGGGGCATCCCTTGGGGGCCCATTTCTCCACTACTCATGCACGAGCTCTCTTCTTCTTCCTCCTACAGCCCTAGGCTCACAAGAAGACCTCTTAGAGGCATAATATAACGCAAGGAGCCCAATGTAAAAAAGGCATGTGTACACCAAGATATATCATCTAGCATGCAGGAGTATGGGTGTTATTGTAGGGGTTCGTAGCATGGAAAACAAAAAATTTCTATCGCATACAAACAAACAAGCCAAGATCTATCTACTAGATTGTAGCAACGAGTCGATGGAATAACTTACCCTCGAAGATTCCAAAGCGGTTAACGAGAGAAGATTCTCGTGGGTGATGTAGTCGTACTCTTTCTGATCTCAAGATCGCGTAGACGATCCTTCCGGCGCCACGTTCCGGCAGCGCTCCCGCAGTCGGTCACACGTTCGGTACTCGACGAAGACCTTCCTCTCCCTTGTTCCAGCAGGCAGCGGAGGTTGTAGCACTCTCCTCGCGATTCCGGCAGCACGACGGCGTGATACCGGAAGTAGAGGGGAGATCCCGCAGGGCTTCGCCTTAAGCCGGTGCGAGTATGGTGGAGTATGAGAGAGCTTTAGTGGTCTAGGATTTAGACACACCAATTAGAAGGCTCTAAACCGAAGGCTAGGGCAATTAGAAGCTCTAAACCAAAACGGCTCTAAACCGGAGACTATGGCTAGGGTTTAGATTTAGAGGATAGGAACTTGTGTGTCTAGAGGAGGAGGCCCTGCCCCTCCTTTTATAGGTGGGAGGGGCGGCCAAGGGGAGGGAGTCCCTCCCCAAGTCGGCCTTGGGTGGCGCGCCGGCTTGGAGAGGAGGGACTCCTCCCCCAAGTCGGTTTCAACCTCCTCTTGCTTGTTTCCCACAGTTTCCTGTTTTAGCCGTTTGACTTTCAAACTGGCCATTTGACTTTTCAGTTTTAGGATTCAATTTAATCCTTTATTTGGAACAGCAAGAACACTTAGTACATGATGCAATCATTCCAATATGTAATGACACATTCATGTACCCCTTCCCCTCCGGAGTGCCGGACATTCCGGAACCTTCTAGAACATTCCCGATGAAAACACCGGAATCATTTCCGAACTCCGAAACGGGACTTTCCTTATATGAATCTTATTCTCCGGACCATTCCGGATCACCTCGTGATATCCCGGATCCCATCCGAGACTCCGAACAACATTCGGTCTCTTTCTCATAATACCATAACTACTCAAACAACGTCGAATCCTTAAGTGTGTCTCCCTACGGTTCGTGAATTATGCGGACATGATCGAGACACTTCTCCGAACAATAACCAATAGAGGAATCTGGAAATTCATATGGCTCCCACATATTTCTACGATTACTTTGCGATCGAATGAACCACTTACATATCCGAGATTTTGATCGTCGGTATCTCTGCATACCTAGTTCAACCTCGTTACCGATAAGTACTCTTTTCTCGTTCCCGTGATATGTGATCCCTTGTGAGCCAGTCACATGCTTGCAAGCTAATTGGATGACATTACACCGAGAGGCCCAGAGTATATCTATCCGTCATATGGATGGACAAATCCCACTCTTGATCCATGTGTTTCAACCAATACTTTCCGAACACTCAATGCCACTTTTATAGCCACCCAGTTATGGTGTGGTGTTTGATGTCATCAAAGTATCCATCCGGCAAAGGTGATATGCATGATCTCATGGTCGAAGGAATCAGGTTACTATGTATCAGAAAGCATATAGCAATTGAACTATTTAAAATGACTTGATCTTTATGCTACGCTTATCTATAGGAGTATGTCCATCACATAATTCTCCTAATGATATGATCTTGTTGTTAATAACATCTCTATGTTCATGATCAGGAAACCATGATCATATATTAACCAACAAGCTAGTTTAACAAGAGGCTTTACTAGGGACTCTTTTATGTTTACAAATCACACAAGTATTAATGTTTCCTGTTAATACAATTATAGCATGGTATGTAAACATTTATCATAAGTATGAAGATATGATAATAACCCACTTTATTATTGCCTCTTGGGCATATCTCCAACAGTTATCTCACTATGAGAGCCCCGAACCTGTGTACACCATGTGTTCATCTGTGTGTGTTCTTTAGTGCATCATCCCTCCCTAGATCATCTGGTGTCCATCGGCCCCAACATAAGCCTACCCTAGGTATATGTTGTTATCAAACCACGACACAAGCTTCACCAAGATGGCTAGTATGTGATTGCTGACTTAACCAAACCGGTACCTAGGACCAGTAAATTAAGGAGTCGGCGCTCAAACCCATTTAGGTTTTCATACTCCCGTCGATGATTCCACTGGTATGCTCCGTCTCCGATGGTCTCGGGGCCCGGGAGGTTGTGGCGGACCACGGTCCCTCGTCGGCGGGAGATTTCTCATTCTTTGTTTAGATATTGTTTTAGTGTCTTTCCAGAATGTTTAGGTGGTGGCTACATCTTGAAGTCAGAATATATTCCTCCCTGCCCTATCCTCACTCCGGTGGTGCATCTAGCGCTGGTGGAGGGCGCATGTAGTCGTGTGTCTAGCGGGTCTCCAAGGATCTGGTTGTGTTTTTGTTCGTTGATGTGATTCTAGGTGACTCTCTTCTGATTTACGATTGTATCTTCAGCGATGGTTGCTGCTCTAATACGCTGGTCTTTTGGGGCCCTAGCAAGACGACTTCCCGTCTATCTACGACAACAATCTCTAGTACGATAAGCTTTTCTCAGATCTGGTGATGGAGGGCCGAGGATGGCGGCGCACATTTGGCTTGTGCTAGTGTTTGTAGTCGTCGCTAGGTGGTCCATGGACCTATTTGTAATTTTTATTACTTTTAGATTTTCTTAAACTGTTATTGATGATTATTAATAAATCGATGGAATTTCGCAGAAAAAAGATGGCAAATATGAAGCAATTTACATAAGTGATAAGTGATAATGCCATGGAACTAAAAAATACTACGGAATATAAGAGCATCTCGAACAATGTCCTCAACATAGCCCCCAACAGCTGTTGGAAGTTATGGCCGAAAACTGCCCACACCGGCAGCCTCCAACCAATCCCAGAAACTCCGGCCACCCAATAATATGTTCGGCACTCCCGTGCTATCCCCGGCACACTGGGGCCAGGCAGGGTGCCCGCAATGCATGCCACGTTGGATTGCCCGCGCGAGGACCCACGGAAGACACATAATGCGCGTCTCTGGCGGCTTGTCACCCGACTCTAGTGTTAATGACATCGTGTCGCCTCCACTACCAACAATCTCGTCGTGCGACGGGATTCACGGCCTAGTTTCCCGATGGTTCCAGCCTTTCACGTTGATTCCAACGGTTTTATGCTCCTTGGCACCCTATTTCATATGGCTACTATCGTCGGCTATAATGAAGGGCCTAGCTCAACCGGTAAACGCTGCACCAAAACACCATGCCTCATTGTCTTCCCACCACTTGGGCACAACTCTCAGTGCCACTACCCAGCACTGGAGGAGCCAAAGCCACGGCAGGATCCACATCCGAGGGCCGTGTAAGAAGAGATGGAGGTCGACGCCACTATCGTTTTCAAGGAGAACAACTTGGACTTCATCGACTACTAGAATCATGCAGAGCCAATCAACCAGTGGTTGCTCCTCGACTCAATCCAATCGACACGTGGGTTGAAGCAGCATGCCTCCATCTGCTCGTCGGACAAGGTCGACAACGTGGTCGTCATGAAGCTCTCCTGCCAAACAGCTAGGAGGGAGGAGCTCGGCCGTGAGTACTTTCGTGGGGAGAGGAAGGTGCTGGCGAAGCTAGGGAGATTATGTAGAGGGCCATGGACATAGACGAGGCAAAGTCCTCAGCGCACATGTCAGAGGTTATGGAGAGGGCGGAAAGGAACCATCATAGTGCAATGCCAACCCGTGATAGAGAGAATATGTACATGGAAAGGTTGCAGCAGCGTCAGGCTGCGACACAGCGACACCATGAGGCCATGGAGGTAAGGTTCCAACACCGTCAGGATGTGTCAAAGGATGAAGGCGACTAGGGCCTATGAGGCCATGAATTTTTATTTTATGTTGTAATTTTCTCTGAAATTAAGTTTAGGGTAGAAATGTTCCTCGTTGGGAGCGTTCGGTGTGGGAAACCTGCCCCAAACTACCATAGGTTTGGTTCGGTGCCCACAAACGGCTTGCCCGCACAGTTGTCGGTCAATCTTTTTTTCAAGGGGGGGGGGGGGGGGGATAATCTCCACCATAGACTTTCAAAACATGTCTGGCTAATACTTGCCAGAGTGTCTTGGGGTGCGCCAGATTACATTATCCGCAATTTGGGCAGCCCGCCCACACCGGTAAACCCTCATATAGAAGTAGTTGCACAGATGGCGATAGGTGGGAACTGAGAGGGAAGAGAGAGGAGGGGGTAGGTGGGGAGATGAAAGGTTGGACTGTGGGCATATTTGCCCCAATCCTACGTGAGTTATATTGTTGTTATTGTTGGTATTCTCCAAAGAGTCCCCGTGTGGAGGGAGTGGAAGCGCGGGACAAAATTCTGGGAGCCAGATGATGTGGATTTGGCATAGGGGATACCGGTAAAAGTAGTTTTTCCCCTAAAATAGGTCAGACAACCTTTGCAGGCTATCAGTGGAGATTCTCTAAGGCTTGTTTGGATCCCATCATTTGGGGCCAAAAACATAGAATTCATTTAACAATTCCATGGTAGACTTGGTTGTCCCGGAATTGGATCCGTCATTTTAATTGAAAATTCTAGGAAGTGGGAACTTGGAATTTAATCGGAATTCCATATAAAATGTGTTCGGCTGTCGTGAAATTGAAACCATCATTTCTATTAGAAATTCCAGCAAATGGGTATGATATGTTAAGTCAATTCTTATTCCTAACTCAGTCATTTCATAATTCCGTGCGGCATCTAAGTATGATTCTAAGATTGGAATTTCAAACTGGGCAAATGAATTGATGATAACAATATCATTTCATTTCATTTCTACCAAATGAAATAAAATGATGGCTTCCAAACGAGCCCTAAGAGAAGGTGTATTTTTATGAGCTTTCTGCCACCTACAAACACCAAAAAAAAAAAGAGCTGGTGAGAGGAAGATTTGACAGAGCTCTAGATTTTATACAGTTTATATAAGAGCAGACAGTCCTAGACCGTTGAGAGGAAGGGTGGGAATTGAGTGATCGGAAAATCACCAATTCCTATATTAGGCGTTCGCGTGGGGAATTAAATTGGTCAGTGCAATCTTTATTAACAGCGGAGTTCTTATATTGCTTGGAGTCACTAAGAGGAACTAGAGGGGATTGTGTTGGGGCACATTATATGACTGTTAAGATGAAAAGGCTAAATAGGCACAACTAATAAGGGTCTGCATGGATTCATACCTGCATGGCATGGCCTATGGGAGGTCAACATGGCTGGTATCATGGTATCAGTTATATGTTGGTATCACTAGATATATTCTCTGTTGAAGGCAGCTTCGGAGATGTTGACGAAGTTGTTCTTGAGCGGTGGGGAAACCAGGGCAGCTATCCCAGACAATTGTTCAGGATTTGGCTTGGATTCTTCTTTCAAGTTGTACTGCAGAGTGAAGAGTCAATCACCGTTTTCCATAGGAAAATGGCCGTCAAGCGTCAACAGTAGTCTTTATATATATAACAGGTAAAGCTTCTACATATTTGATGGTTGATAGATTATTGGTGTTAGTCACAACTCTTTTAGTGTCAATTGCAACCACCGAGCGTGCTTTCTCGGCCGTGAAATTGATCAAGTCTTGTCTTCGAAATAGAATGGAGATGATTTCATCGGCACTATGTGATTGTCTACATTGGAAAGAAAGTATCTGCAAAGATTAGTTCTGATGAGATTATCGACTTAGTGGTCGTAGATCACACTTTAAGCTAACAGACATGTGATTTTCTTTCGTAGCGTTAAACATATATTTGAATATTTATACGGATCTTCTATTAATTCTTGTTGAGATTTAATATATATTTCCCTGTCAACATTTCGCCCTTGCTATGTCCAAATCCTGGCTCCGCCCCTTCGAGAACCACCTCCGGCCACCAACTTGGACATGACTCTGAAACCCAATGTTGTTGCCATACTCTGAAACACTTCTGTGACGATTAACACTGCAAAAGGTGACTTTTCGGTTCCTTTTATTCAGCTTATAAAGGAGATTACAAAGCAATGAACTTGAGCCACGATCCACACTTAGCCGGGCCATCCCACGACTACTCCCCGCAGCTATCCACTAACCGCACTAGCTGAAACTCTAGCTGAAAACTAGCTAACTGAACCTGAAGAAAAGGTCTAACTGAAGAACCGGTCTCAGCCTATTGCATGCGCCGAGCATTACTCAGAGCAGCTAAGCTAAATGTGCGATGAGTTTAAGCTAACATGAACTCCTTGATCGCTTTGTACAATAATTAAACAACAAAAAAAGGTAAGAAAATTCATTTCGTAATTACCTAGAAGGAAATAACCAAACAAAGATAAAAGGTGAAAAATTCATCTTACTGGCTTTTACATAACAAGACAGATCAATATCGTGGACATAAACTGAAGCAGAAAGTCCAATTCTTAGCAGCTTTGAATCCTTAGGCAAATATCAGTGAGCATTTCATTTTCCTAGGGAAGGTAGCCCAATTAACACAAGTGCCACTGCACGCAATTACAAACTCAGATTGTGCAAAGAAAAACAGCTCTATAAATATATCTCAAAGTATCTGCATAGTAACTGCATTTCAACCAAACTGGGACTGCCAGCACTAGATATGAATAGACGGAGCAATCAGGTCTGTCTCCTGTAGGTGAACTTTAGTGATATTGAATAATACTTTTTTTTTGCAGGGGGAGATTGAATAATTCTGACTCCATTTTAGAACCAGTCCGTCACCAACCAAATGATGTGATCAACGACAAAAGACAAATTTAGCATTCAAAAAATATTCCCCAAACTCAGATACATGTCTGAATCAAAATACCTTCTGTAAAACGTATGTGCTTTTTCAAAAATAAATTATAAAAGATCTGGATTGCCCATCATGATTTATCATTCCATTCCACTAGCTGTTCAGAAAAGTGGATATCACTGCACCGATTTATGGAACTGCTAGTTTGATCGAGGAGGGAAATATGATTATAAACTGTTGGTGGTAAGTCTGCTTGCAATCTTTAACCTTCATCTATTTGATCACAACAGGAGCATGTTCAGTATGGAAGTTGGCGAATTTCTTCTTCTTGTTGGATCAAAATAGGAACATGTTTCTAACTGGTATTATCAAGGCCTCATCTATATGTAGTTGTTGCCGTCAACCATTGTCAAAAACTAGCAGCCCATGAATGATGAAACGCTGCAGGCCCAAGGAAAACCCACAAACAACTTCCAATGAATTTGTAAGCAGATCGTCAGACATTACGACAATTGACACATACTCCCTCCGTTTCAAAATATAAGATGTTTTAGGTTTATGAAGAGAATGTATCTAGACTTGTTTTAGTGTGTAGATTCACTCCAAACATGAGTGAACCTATATACTAAAAGTAGTCTAGATACATTTTCTTCACAAAGCTAAAACATCTTATATTTTGAAACAGAGGGAGTACCAGGAACTGGCGTACACAAGGAGCTAAATTGAACTGCTAAAAAGGATTACGTTATAGAACGGGGGTAGCGGAAGGTTTCCTCTCAAGAAACAAAGGGGATAGAAGACTCCCCTGAAAAAAAGGAACCAGAAGACATATTACAAAACAAATCAAGCTAGCAGACATAGTGAAATAGAAGCAAGTAGTAATCAGAATGATAGAAACTTCTATAATATCATCACCTACGCTCTCTCTGTTTAACCATATTCATACTCTGTTAACAAACAGCTAATTTCGACAGGTACATTGTCAAGAACAAAATGGAAATTAGATTTGGTCAACTGGGAGCTTGGTCTTTGCAGCGTTAAAATGCAGATATCTGAATGGACGAAATCTAACAAATGGGCAACTTAACTGAATTGTGTTGACAATGGTCACTTCGGTAACAACATCGCAGATGCTCTCTGTATGTTGTAATAGTTCGACAGACAAATCTTCGAAAACAAGATGGAAATCTGACTATGCTACTGTTCAGGGGCTAGGACTTGGAGGATAAGACAACAGTAAAACTGGAAGAATATCATAACGGAATGAACTACTAACTTCCTAAGATCCGAGTACACGGAAAACAAACTGCAAGTGGTCAAGGGCCCTCGCTCCATGCTCACTCTAAAACATAACCTAACCTATCCAAGGCACTCAGGCACCTGAAAGTTCTAAGGTTCCAGAATATTTGGCAGTATTTTCGAAGGGTCCGGAAGGTTCCCAACCAGTGGGGGGCACCTTTTCGGGGGATTTGCACATTTGCCACGATTTTCTTTGCACTTTGCATATTTGCCATTTTCTGTGTCACTGACATGTGGTGGTCATGTGGCAAATATGCAAATTTTAGATAAAAAGTGTGGCAAATGTGAAAAAATTCCCACCTTTTCATAGGGGCCAAGTATTGGGATTCGTGCAAGCAAAACAACAAATTCGCTCTACACGATCACCCAAGATCATACTATGAGATGCCAACTAGATTGGATCTAGAAAACTCACCGATGTTGACGTAGAAGAAAGGTACATCGATGAAGATGTTGATTAAGATCTCGTCGATCCCCGCAACTCCACTTGATGCTAGGGTTAGACGAACAATCCCTCTGTAGGTTTCAGGTATATGTCTCTTCGATCCGTCAGCGTCGAGCCATCTAGAGCGTCGTGCCAATGGTGGTATTCTCGTAGCCTTTCATGGTACATTTACGGTTGAGAGAGAGAGAGAGTTCTGACACATAGAGGACATAATTGTGTGAATTATAGGGCATCCCACATGGGTTTATATAGGAGGAGGGGGAGAGGGAGAAGCTTGGAGGAGGGGAAATGGGAGGGGAAGCTGCCGGCCAAGGGGGGAAGTCTGCTCCCTACCCTAGGCCCTAGGCGCGCCAAACCCTAGGGTTTGGCCGTAGGCCAAGGGGTGACCCCCTTGGGCCAAGCGCATGGACCTCCGGGCCCATCCTTGGGAGGCCCCTCTCTCCCTCCAAAAATCCTTAATAAAAATTTATTTATATTGTACTTTCCAAAAAGCAAAAAACAACAACTTACTTAAAGCATATATATACGAAAAATTTTCCTCTCTCTGATTTATTTCAAATAAAGACCGATACATCATATGTAATCAAACCTATATATTTTTTGGAACATATCCAATGCTATTTTACATTCTAATCATCTCGGAATAACTTTGATGATCCTCGAAAACTATTTCGACCACTCCAGTACCACCTTCTGATATTAGGTTATGTCGCTAGATCTATTCCATCTACTCTCAAAAACTATTTCAACAAACCCTGAAACTATTTCGGTGTGTTCGGAACGTATTCCAGACAACTCTCTCAACTACCTACCATGAATATGACTAAGAAAACTTGATCGGTGAACCTTAAGAGTGTGACCCGATCAGGTTTAATAGTAAGTAGACATGATTCCAAACTCCTTCGGATCAATAACCAATAGCGAGATGAGCACCCATGATGGGTCCCACTCACTACAATAAGATTGCATCGAGTGAACCTGTTCATTATACAAATGTTAGTCCTTTTGCTTCATGGTATACTGTGACATACTAAGGCGAGATGTTGACATTCTTTTGAATCTACTCTTTGATCACTATATCCTATGTTCTTATGATAACTTTTCTTCATAAACAATAAGGTGACATCGTAATACCGAGTGAGTCCGGCATATATCTCTCCATCGTTAGAAGGAGCCAGATTCCATTCTTGAACTATCTAACTTCCTAGAAGTGCTTTCATAAGTACTTGAAGATCACCGGTATTACCATCTTGTACAAGTGATATTTGGATAACCTCAAAAGTAAATCTTCTGGCATGAGGTTACTCGATATTATCATGGTCTAAGAATTTATGCACAAGATAATGGTGTGATAATTTAACTATTAACATGACAATTAGATCCTGATGATGGCTAGCACGGTTGACGTGGAGCCTATTGGGAACCCCAAGAGCAAGGCGTGAAGCAGCACAACAGCAAGTTTTCCCTCAGTAAGAAACCGAGGTTATCGAACCAGTAGGAGGAAGGAAACGTCACACAGGTGTTGCTAGCAACGCGGATACCTGCACAACACAAACTCAAGACTTTGCTCCAACGAATCAGTGAGGTTGTCAAGCTCACCGGTTTGCTGTAACAAAGGATTAAACGTATAGTGTGGAAGATAATGGTTTGCAGCAAGTAAACAAGTAACAGTGAAAGATGTATCAATGGTAAAGATTGGACCGGGGTCCATAGTTCACTAGAGGTGCTCTCCTTAGATAAACAACATGGCATGAAGGGTAAACAAATAACATCAGGATAATTGACAGGAACTGAGCAAGGCATAACAATGCAATACTAGTTACAAAAGATCCTATGAGATTCGATTGTGCAATACAACAAGATACATAGACCGCCATCCAACTGCATCTATGACTAGAACTCCACCTTCAGGTTATCATCCGAACCCCCTCCAGTATATAAATTGCAAGAAACAGAAAACTGATTTAAGCCAAGTGTGTAAGGTAAACAGTCCACATGTTCCATGAGAAAGAGACCATTGTTTTCTCCCTACTAGCAACAGCACATATACAACCGAAGAGATTTCTGTCACTTCCCTTGGAAACTAGAGGCATGAACCCACTATCGAGCATAAATACCCCCTCTTGGAGTCACTAGGAACTACTCGGCCAAGATAGCTACTAACAACGGAGAGAATGCAAGATCACAAACAACACAGACATGATAGAATCATAAAGACAAAACCATTAATCAATCCAACATAATAATCTCAATATCCATCGGATCCCCGCAAACACAACATGCATGATTACAAATAGATTAGATCTTGATCATAAACGGAGCTCACAAGATCTATACATGAAAGCACAAGGAGGAGATACAACCATCTAGCTACTACATGGACCCATAGTCCAAGGTGGAACTATTCATGCATCATACCGGAGAGAAGGCCTCCAGGATGATCTCCCCTCTGGCAGGGTGCCGGGAAGAACTTCAGATCCCCCCGATCTAGGGACGATGGTGGTCGCGGCTACAGAAGGTTTCGTGGAATATTGATCAGGTACTTAGGGTTTCTGCATCGGGGGCTTCTTATAGGCGAATAGGCGAGGCAGGGGGCACCCGGGGGGCCCACACCCTGCCCAGGCGCGGGCCAGGCTTGGCCGCGCCTAGGGGTGCGGCCACCCCGTGGCTCCCCTCCGTCTCTCCTTCTGGATTTGTGTCCCTCGCGGAAAGTTATTGACTTTGGCTTTTGTCCCGTCCAATTCCGAGAATATTGATTTTCTGCCTTTCTCGAACAAAAAACAGAAGAAAACACACAACTGGCATTGTGGCAACTTGTTAATAGGTTAGTTCCGAAAAATATATAAAAACACCTCAAAGAAAGACAAAGAAAAGCAAAGTAGATACTAAAAAACATGGAACATCAAAAATTATAGACACATTTCCGACGTATCAAGCATCCCCAGCTTAACTCCTGCTCGTCCTCGAGTAGGTAAGTGATAAAAAGAATAATTTTTGAGGTGGCATGCACCTTCATAATAAAGATCAAACCAATTGCAAGCATTGAAACTGGGATCAAATAACTCTAAACATGTGCATGAAAGATGGAGTTCTAACAATAGGACATAGTAACTATGCATGCAACATGACAAGATACAAACAAAGTTCATGAATAACATGCATTGAAAAATGTTTGTTTGTTTCACATACAGAAAACATGGCATAGTGGCAATCAACTTGTCCCTCATAGAGTAGCAAATAGAGGCATAGGACACCTTCAAAGTTCACAAGGGTGACTAGAAACAAATAGCACAAGAACAAGTAATATCACAATATGCATCAATCAATAGGCTTTAGGACACTGCACACAGAATGTCAACTATGCTCTCTTAATGGTGCCTAATGGTAGAAGGTGGAGACTCAATAATGATGGAAGAAAGGCCTTTTATACATAATTCCATGGACTTACAAGCTCCCCTTTTATTTCACACTGACGACATCCGCAAACAAAAGAGCATGATATCAAATGGGTAACATGTACCAGGTGCAATGTTGAAAGCGTTCCTCATGACAACATGGTTCTGCTAATTCCAACGTATAAGTGCAAGCATATACAACATAGACGACACAATGGTTCAAGTTTATGAGGGGCAAAGAATATAAAGTGTGCCATCAAGTTTGTGAGGGATTTGATCACTAAGTTTTCACATAACAAGATAGTTTTTAATTGGAAGATAGCTGAAAACAAGAATATACTTGGAATGGTGTAACACACCATGCATAGGAGTTTATAGTGGACACTTTGGAATAACTTGGTTTCTTGAGAGTTGGAAGCATGAGTAGAGCTTTCTCATACAAGTGGAGGCTAGCAAAATACTAGGAGCAACCAACTAAGAGAGCATAATGGCCATAATCATGCAGAGCAATAAAGCATTACTAATCAAAGCATATAGTGGTACTACAAGTCAAGGACTAAATGATCATAGAGGCTATGGTGACTTGTCATAGTCATAACATGGTATGAGAATGTGCCAAGTCAACCCAAACAAAGCATCAAAGGAGAATACCACAATACTATGGTTTTGCATGCTAAAACAAAGTATAATTTTTTCAAGGCACACTAAACAATCCTAATTGTTTGGAACAAGACATGCTACAGCAATAATCACTAAGCGTAAATTCAAAACAACACCTAGCATGTCATGCTAAAGTCTAAGTCACAGTCAATGCAAGCTCCTCTTGCACTTACAAGCAAGAACTTACTACTCCTTTCCAACACCAAGCAACTTATTTGCAAAACAACACAACGAGAACGGGGGTCCAACTACTTTTCAAGCAAACTAAACAACCGAAGCAAAGCAAACGAAAACTAAGACGCTCCAATAACAATATAACTGTGCATGAAACAATAAAAATAAAGTGTCTAGACAGACCTGAGCTTTTTATTGATGAAGAAGGGGATGCCTTGGGCATCCCCAAGCTTTGATGCTTGTACCTCTTGAATATTTCTTGGGGTTACACCATGGTGGAATCCCAAAGCTTGAGATTTTGTCCATTCTTTATCTCATTACATTATTCTCTCTCTACACCTGAAAATTTTCCTTCATACAAAATTTCACACAATCTTCATTGACAATATTAGTGTATTAAAAAGATATTAGACCTCTGGCAAAGCTTTGGAACAGCAAGAACTTTCACTAAAAACACAAGCTACTGTAGTAACTCCTTCAAAAAGCTCAATTCCCCAAAGAGAACTCAAAAAGGAATCAATAAGAAGCAAATGCAAATAATGGCAGAAATCTGTCAAAACAGACCAGCAGGTAGAAACTGATTTTTTTCGAACATCTTATGTTTCTCAAATAAAAAAGTGTTGAACTAACGAAAGTTAGCTAACATACTGGGGGATTTATTCGTAAATTTTTATCTCAATCCGAGTTACAGAGACTCCTCATGAATTTTTATGGTGGATAACAGAAATCTGTTTCGGGACAGCAACTCCCCAAATCTTACTTCCCTCTCATTAGAGGTCATTCTTGGCACAAAAATCAAACAAAAAGGATAAGAAGAGTTCATTACTGAAGTAATAACTTCCAAGACTCAAGGAAACTCTTGGGTTATCTCCCTGATGACCCACAAGTATAGGGGGTGTATCGTAGTACTTTCGATAAATAGGTGTCGATCCCAACGAGAAGCAGAACATGCTGAACAGTGGTATGGAGCAGGAACTCTCTGCAAGTACTAAGAAAACATATTTTTAGTGATTTTCTGATAAAGCAACAAAACAAAGTGCAAGTAACAAGGACAACAAGCAAACGGAGCAATTGTCCCAATCCTTTCTTAGCAAAGGACATGCTGGTGAATACTTATAAGGACCAAACGTTCTCGAGGACACATGGGAATTCTGTCAAGTGCTTTTGCTTCATATAGCTGAGTACTCTTCTTTGGTGTTGTAAGTGTTGTGTGGGTGAACATGTGCCAATGTACTGACCTTACTTGGACTAATACATACTTGTGATTAAACCCCCTACAAACATCCGTAACTACAGGAAAGTAATTAAGATATAAATCTAACCACAGCCTTAAACTCTGAGATCCTACACTCCCTTGTGCAAAGGTATCCTAATGGGGGTTCAGGTTTCTGTCACTCCGGCAACCCCACAATTAGTAGCCAAATACACAATTCATTCCCCTAGGCCCATAAATGGTGAAGTATCATGTAGTAGACGTTCACATGACACCACTAGAAGAATAACACCACAACTTAAATACTAAACCATTGAATAATAACTCAACACAAATCCACTAATAACAACATGACTTCTCCCATGTCCTCAAGAACTAAACGAACTACTCACGGGACATCATATGGATCAATATCGAAGATGGTATGGTGATGAATAAAAATCTGAACATAAACAATAATCCAATGGTTCCACTCACAAGCATCAACTACAATAGTAATCAACACCGGGAAAGTTTCCCCTAAGAACTAAAGCAATATCCAACACAATTGTTACAGCGGGATGAAGTGGTGATGATGGTGTGGATGATGATGATTATCCCGATGAAGACTAGCTTGACGATGGTGTTGATGGCAATGATCTCCCCTCTCCGGGAAGGAATTTCTCTGGCAGAAATCTGTCTATCGGAGAGATCTTTCTCTCTCGGTGTTTCCGCCCCGCAGAGGCGATGGAAATCTATCTGTGGTCGCTCCCTCATCCTTAGGGTTCCGTAGGGAAGATATAGGCGAAGGGGCGGAGTCGGGAGCCGGGCAGGTGGGCCACACCAGCCCTAGGCGCGGCCCAGGTTGGCTCGCGCCTAGGGAGGGTGTGGGCCCCCTACGGCCCTGATACGTTGGAAACATATCTATAATTTTTGATGCCCCATGCTTGTTTTATATCTACTTTGCTTTACTTGTCTACACTTTGAGGTGCTTTTTACATGTTTTCTGGTACTAACCTATTAAAAAGTTTCAACAGTGCCAGATGCCTGTTTTCTGCTGTTTTTGGTTTCAGAAAAGTTAGTAAAGAAATATTCTCGGAATTGGACAAGACGAAGGACAAAGTCAATAACTTTATGTGGGGAGAGGAGAGCCCGAGGGGCCAGACCCCCCCCCCCCCAGGCGCGGGTGGGTCCTAGCCCGCACCTGGCTAGGGTTTGGCCACCCTGGCGGCCGCCTCGGTCTCCCCCTTCGCCTATAATAAGCCCCCGATGCAGAAACTCTCAAGACCCGATCAATATTCCACGAAACCGTCTGTAGCCGCCGCCACCATCGTCCCTAGATCAGGGGGATCTAAAGCTCTTCCCAGCACCCTGCCGGAGGGGAGATCATCCCGGAGGCCTTCTCTCCTGTATGATTCGTGAGTAGTTCCACCTTGGACTATGGGTCCATGTAGTAGCTAGATGGTTGTGTCTCCTCCTTTGTGCTTTCATGTATAGATCTTGTGAGCTCCGTTCATGATCAAGATCTAATCTATTTGTAATCATGCATGTTGTGTTTGCAGGGATCCGATGGATATTGAGATTATTATGTTGGTTTGATTAATGGTTCTATCTTTATGATTCTATAATGTCTGTGTTGTTTGTGATCTTGCATGATCTCCGTTGCTAGTGGTTATCTTGGACAAGTAGTTGCTAGTGACTCCAAGAGGGAGTATTTATGCTCGATAGTGGGTTCATGCCTCTAGTTTCCAAGGGAAGTGGCAATAATCTCTTGGGTTGTAGATGTGCTGTTGATACTAGGGAGAAAACAACGGTCTCTTGTTCATGGAACATGTGGACTGTTTACCTTACACACTTTTCTTAAAACAGTTGTCTGTTGCTTGCAACTTAATACTGGAGGGGGTTCGGATGATAACCTGAAGGTGAACTTCTAGTCATACATTCAGTTGGATTACAGTCTATGTATATTGTTGTGCCTTGCTCAGTTCCTGTCAATTGCCCCGTTGTAATTTGTTTACCCTTCATGCCATGTTGTTTATCTAAGGAGAGCACCTCTAGTGAACTATGGACCCTGGTCCAATCTTTATCATTGATACATCTTCCACTGTTACTTGTTTACTTGCTGCAAACCATTACCTTCCACACCATACGTTTAATCCTTTGATACAGAAAACCGGTGAGCTTGACAACCTCACTAATTCGTTGGGTAAAAGTATTGAGTTTGTGTTGTGCAGGTCTCCACGTTTCTTCCAACACCTGTGTGACGTTTCCTTCCTCCTTCTGGTTTGATAACCTCGGTCTCAACTAAGGGAAAACTTGATCCTTGCTGTTCACGCCCTACGCTTGGGGTTACCAACGAGGCACCAGCTACCATCAAGTATTGCTGGCGCCATTGCTGGGGACTCTACTTCAACCTCTTCCTTGAGCACCGTCAAGTATTTCTGGCGCCGTTGCCGGGGAGGCTAAGGACGTCTTCACAAGGGGAGTCCTTCACTTCCTTTCTCTTTACTTTGTTTTTAGTTTGCTTTGTTTCTTTTGTTTATTTTTGTTTGCCTCTTTCCAAAAAACCTAAAAATATTAGTCTAGTTTGGTTTGCTTTCTTTATTCAAAAAAAAAAGTTCCTGCTCTAGTTGCTGGTCTGTTAGTGCCTTGCTTTGCCATGTTTTCTATCAATGGATAGTTTCTTTGAAACTAGTTATTATTGGCAAGGTGGGTTCACGAAAGAAGAAAGGTATTATTATAAGGAACACCGTTTGTCACAAAAAGGGAAACACTTATGGGAACAAATTGATAGGTTGAATACTATTGCTAGAGAGGTGTGCTCTACTTATATTGTTACTTATTGCTTTGACAAGTCTTGTTGCTGTAGGAGGTATAAACATCTACCTTTTCGATGTGAGTATAATGATAATGTTACCATATCTTCTTATGTTAAAGGAAATTATGACTTTTATGATGTGGAACAAATTGAAGAATTTATTGCTTTCAAGGGTGCATTTGAACTTGCTGGTTTGCTTGAAAATACTGATGATGCACCTTATGAATATGAGATTTTTGAGATACTTAAATTTTGCTTTGATAATTACAAGGAAGCAAATGGCTATATTCTTGAATATTTTAATAGGTGCTTTCCACAAATGGAAGAGACTAATGCCTTGCAGGAGCCTATGGGAGAAGAAATTGCTGAAATTGAAAGCTCATTAGATGAAAAAGAGGAGGAGAGTGATGGTCAAAAGGAGGAAGAATGGATCTACCCATGTTTACCTTCTAATGAGAGTAACCCTTTACCTCTTACTTTATTTGATTGTCCCCCTTTCTTACCAAAGGAGGATGAATGTTATGTTCTGGTGGATCCTTTTGAAATGTTTACTTTGGGTAAAACCTGTGAAGGTTTTAATCCCACTATCTTTAAGCTTGATAGAAATTATGTGTTTGTAGATCATGAAAAGTATGCTTTATGTGATAGTTATATTGTTGAGTTTATTCATGATGCTACTTAAAGTTATTATGAGAGAGGGAAACATGGTCTTATGCATCTCAAAAATATTAAGTTTCCCCTCTTTATGTTGAAAATCTTGAAGTTGCACTTGTTTTGCTTTCCTATGCTTGTTGCTTTGTGCCTCTTTGATTTATTTTATTACGAGATTCCTATGCATAGGAAGTGGGTTAGACTTAAAGGTGTTTTGAATTTGCTTCTTGATGCTCTCTTTTACTTCAATTCACATTTCTTATGTGAGCATCTTTCAAGCTTTTGTGCCCAACTTAAAGGCGTTAAAGAAAAGTACTTGTTGGGAGATAACACAAGAGTTTTTTTGAGTCTTGGAAGTTATTACTTCAGTAATGACCTCTCCTTATCTTTTTTGTTTGTTTTTTGTGCCATGAATGACCTCTAATGAGAGGGAATTAATATTTGGGGAGTTGTTGTCCTGAAACAGATTTCTGTCCTCCACAAAAAAAATCGTGAGTACTCTCTGTAACTCGATTGAGCTCAAAATTTACGAATAAATCCCCCAGTATGTTAGCTAACTTTTGTTAGTTCAACACTTTTTGATTTGACCAACAGAAGATGTTCGAAAAAATCGGTTTCTACCTGCTGGTCTGTTTTGACAGATTTCTGCCATTATTTGCATTTGCTTCTTATTGATTCCTATTTGAGCTCTCTTCAGGTAAATTGAGTTTCTTTGAATGAGTTACTTCAGTAGCTTGTGTTTATAGTGAAAAGACTTGCTGTTCTAAAGCTTTGCCAAGGTCTAATATCTTTTGAATAAGCTAATGTTGCTAATGAAGATTGTGTGAAGTTTTGTATGAAGGAAAAATTTCAGGTGTAGACAGAATGATGCAATGAGATGAAGAATGGACAAAATCTCAAGCTTAGGGATTCCAACATGGTGTCACCCCAAGAAATATCCAAGAGGTACAAGTGTCAAAGTTTGGGTATGCCCAAGGCATCCCCTTCTTCATCAGTAAAAAGCTCAGGTCTGTCTAGACACTTTACTTTTATTGTTTCATGCACAGTTGTGTTGTTCTTGGAGCGTCTTAGTTTTCGTTTGCTTAGCTTAGGTTGTTTAGTTTGCTTGAATAAATTAAGTTTGGACCCTCATTATCGTTGTGTTGTTTTGCAAATAAGTTTGCTTGGTGTTTGGAAAGGAGTAGTAAGTTCTTGCTTGAAGTGCAAGAGGAGCTTGCATTGACTGTGACTTAGACTTTAGCATGACATGCTAGGTGTTGTTTTAGCATTATGCTTAGTGATTATTGCAGTAGCATGTCTTGTTCCAAACAATTGGGATTGCTTAGTGTGCCTTGAAGAACTTATGCGTTGTTTTAGCATGCAAAATCATAGTATTGTGTTATTATCTTTTGATGTTTTGCTTGGGTTGACTTGGCACATGCTTACACCATGATATGACTATGACAAGTCACCATTAGCCTCTATGATCATTTAGTCCTTGAATTGTAGTACCACTCTTTGCTTTGATTAGTTTGCTTTGCTGCATTGCATAATTATGGCCATTATTGCTCTCTTAGTTAGTTGCTCCCAGTCTTTTGCTAGCCTCCACTTGTATGAGTAATTTCTACTCATGCTTACAACTCCCAAGAAACCAAGTTATTCCAAAGTGTCCACTATAAACTCCTATGCATGGTGTTACACCATTCCAAGTATATTATTGTTTTCAACTATCTTCCAATTAAAAACTATTTTGTTATGTGAAAACTTAGTGATTAAAGCCCTCACGAACTTGATGCACACTTTATTCTTTGCCCCTAATAAACTTGAACCATTGAGGCAACTTTGTTGTATATGCTTGCACTTATAAGTTGGGATTATCAGAACCGTGCTGTCATGGGGAACGTTTTCAACATTGCACTTGTACTTCTGTACTCCGTTGATATCATGATCTTTTCTCTATGGATGTTCGGTGTGAAATGAAGTGGGAACTTGTAAGTCCATGGAGTTTGTATGCTATGTTAGAGAAACGCCTGGGCCGCTAGCCTAAGCCATGCCTAATCATGGTGGAAACTTGCAGCATCCCCATAGTGACATCTATGAAGCATTCTTCTTATAAAAAAGATAGACACATTGAGAAAAGAGGAAAGAGAGAAAGAGCACCATATTCCCATGGTACATAAGAAGAATTGATGATATGCTCATTGTTTGCTTGCCTTGTCATTTTGGTTATGGGAAATCTCCTGTACCATGTGCAAGGGGTACCCCGTTGGCGGTTCTCAATGATATGCAAATACTTACAGTGACAAGAACTTGCCTGGGCCCTAAGTTGATTATCCATGAGGTGTAGCCCTCATATTCAAGGGACTTGAGATTGCCAACTTATACTTTGTCAAGCATATACTCCAGCTTTGCCACTTTAACCTTAACCACTTCAAGATGCTTATGATAGGGGCAATGAGGGCTGAAAGCTAATAAGTACCATAATTTTTGGAAGATCTTTTTGAAACTTGTAATCCCTGCTTCCTTTACAAAAAGGCCTTTCTTACACCATTGTTTGAGTCTCCACCTTCTACCTTTAGGCACCATTAAGAGAGCATAGTTGTCATTCTGTGTGCAGTGTTCCAAAGCTTATTAATTGATGCATCTTGTGTCATTACTTGTTCTTGTGCTATTTGTTTATAGTCACCCTTGTGAACTTTGAAGGTGTCCTATGCATCTATATTGCTACTCTATGAGGGACAAGCTGATTGCCACCATGCTATGTTTTCTGCATGTGAAACAAACAAACGTTTTTCAAATGCATCTTATTCATGATCTTTGTTTGTAGCTTGCCATGTTGCATGCATAGTTACTATGTCCTATTGTTAGAACTCCATTATTTCATGCACATGTTTAGAGTTCTTTGATCCCAGCTTTCAATGTTTGCAAATGGTTGGATCTCTATTGTGAGGGTGCATGTTCACCTAAAAAATTATTCTTTTTATCACTTACCTACTCTAGGACGAGCAGGAGTTAAGCTTGGGGATGCTGATACGTTAGAAACTTATCTATAATTTTTGATGCTCCATGCTTGTTTTGTATCTACTTTCTTTACTTGTCTACACTTTGAGGTGCTTTTTACATGTTTTTTGGTACTAACCTATTAACAAGTTGCAACACTGCTAGATGCATGTTTTCTGATGTTTTTGGTTTCAGAAAAGTTAGTAAAGAAATATTCTCAGAATTGGACGGGACGAAGGACAAAGTCAATAACTTTCCGTGGGGAACAAGAAGTCCAGAGGAGAGCCCGAGGGGCCGGCCAGAGGGGCCAGACCCCCCCCCCCCAGGCGTGTGTGGGCCCTAGGTCGCGCCTGGCTAGGGCGGCCGCCTCGGTCTCCCCCTTCGCCTATAAGAAGCCCCCGATGCAGAAACTCTCAGGACCCGATCAATATTCCATGAAACCGTCTATAGCTGCCACCATCGTCCCTAGATCGGGGGGATCTGAAGCTCTTCCCGGCACCCTGCCGGAGGGGAGATCATCCCGGAGGCCTTCTCTCTAGTATGATTCGTGAGTAGTTCCACCTTGGACTATGGGTCCATGTAGTAGCTAGATGGTTGTATCTCCTCCTTTGTGCTTTCATGTATAGATCTTGTGAGCTCCGTTCATGATCAAGATCTAATCTATTTGTAATCATGCATGTTGTATTTGCATGGATCCGATGGATATTGAGATTATTATGTTGGTTTGATTAATGTTTCTATATTTATGATTCTATCATGTCTGTGTTGTTTGTGATCTTACATGCTCTCCGTTGCTAGTGGTTATCTTGGCCAAGTAGTTGCTAGTGACTCCAAGAGGGAGTATTTATGCTCGATAGTGGGTTCATGCCTCTAGTTTCCAAGGGAAGTGAAAATAATCTCTTCGGTTGTAGATGTGTTGTTGCTACTAGGGAGAAAATAACGGTCTCTTGTTCATGGAACATGTGGACTGTTTACCTTACACACTTTGCTTACACGATCTCTTTCTGGCTAGTAATTGCATTGTTATGCCTTGCTCAGTTCTTGTCAATTGTCCTGCTGTAATTTGTTTACCCTTCATGCCATGTTGTTTATCTAAGGAGAGCACCTCTAGTGAACTATGGACCCCGGTACAACCTTTACCATTGATACATCTTCCATTGTTACTTGTTTACTTGCTGCAAACCATTACCTTCCACACCATACGTTTAATCATTTGTTACAGCAAACTGGTGAGCTTGACAACCTCACTGATTCGTTGGGGCAAAGTCTTGAGTTTGTGTTGTGTAGGTCTCCACATTGATTCCAATACCTGTGTGACATTTCCTTCCTCCTTCTGGTTCGATAACGTCGGTAACTGAGGGAAAACTTGTTGCTTGCTCTTCACGCCCTGCGCTTGGGGATACCAACGAGGCACCAGCTACCATCAAGTATTGTTGGCGCCATTGCTGGGGACTCTACTTCAACCTCTTTCTCGAGCACCGTCAGGCCCTTCTTCGTGTTGGACCACGCGGAGATAAAACAAAAAAATTCCCCTCTAACGTGGTGATCCCAAGATCTAGCTGAAGTAGAAGGCCACGAGGTTTACCACTAGACGCGCAGTTGCGGATTACTGATGAAGCGCGTCAGTTGATTCAGTGCAGTCCTCACGATCCGATCGTCCTGGTGTTGATCGCACAGCACCTCTGCTGGTATCCACACGTACAAGGAGGAGCACCGGCGGCGAATTGCTAGGTTCGTATCGACGGTAGGACTGCTGTGGAGCTAGGGTTTCCAACACATGGAATGACCTAACCGAACAACGATTAACCCTTCTGGGTTACGGTGCTCCACTATATATAGGGAGTGAACGTGGGCTCTGCTCGCGCGACCCATTCACTAAAGCCCATATAACACTAGTCACTGTGAGTCCAACTCACTAACTCAGTCCTAATCCGGTTCAGGTCCAACCCAACCAGATTACAGGTTCAGATCCAATCCGAACTTGCTCTCGCTCTTAAGTGTGTGACCCCGCAGGCTCATGGCTACTTGGACACGATTGGAGTCCGACTCTCAATCGATCAGTCGGTAGCGGCTCCTACTAGAATGTGCCGACTCCCAAGTACCAAAGAGTCATGATGACTTGCCTTTCCAATGCGACTTACTTCCGAGTCCCTTTTGCCTCACGATATACCTTGTCAGACTATAGGCGAATATATGTCATCCCTTAAATAGTCCGACTCTCTTCTCGATCCGAGATAAGTGATTCACCCGACTAACTCTTAGTCGATCGCCTCGGTTAACACTTAACTGAGTCGTGCATGGCCATGCTTTCCGAATCATATCTCACGAGAGGGCCCAGAGAATATCTCTCCAAGTGGAGGGGCAAAATCCCATCTTGGTTATTCACATCACACAGCTTGATTCTCAGTCGACCCGAACTCTGCCTTTATAACTACCCAGTTACGGATCGGCGTTTGACAGAACCTAAGCCGGCGATCCTCAACTTGGACCATGCAATAACCTCAGTTCTAAGGATTACATTGATTGAGATATACAAAAGACAACTTGTTCGTTGTACCTCAATATGGGTCAATCCGACTCGCTAAACTCTTTAGCCTAGTCTATGTAAGTTGGAATAGCATCTCCATACCCATGACAAGTGGAACCGAGTCATCAGGCCAACTTTCACATTGTTCTAAGTTGTGTGTCCAGCACAACCTCAATGACCAAGGATATTTAGTAAAAACAACATGAATGCATAGTTCCACAACCGAATCACATATTGAATGATACACATCAGATGTTTATACAAGGACTACTTAATATCTTTATGAATACAATGGGAAATATCATCATACATGATTGCCTCTAGGGCATATTCCCAACAGTCTCCCACTTGCACTAGAGTCAATCTTCCGACATCACATGTCTAAGCATCTAATGCCCATGGCTCTCAGGTGCGCCTCATGCTTCGGCTGTGGTAACGGCTTTGTCAACGGATCCGCAATATTTGCATCCGTGTGTACCTTGCATAACTTGATATCAACCTGATCCACGAACTAGCGAATCAGGTGGTATCGCATGAGTATGTGCTTGTTCTTCTGGTGTTGTCTAGGTTCCTTAGCTTGTGCAATAGCACCATTGTTGTCACAATACACGTCTAACGGATTGGACGAGCCCTGAACCACACCAAGATCCATGAGGAAATTCCTCATCCAAACAGCTTCCTTTGCTGCCTCCGAGGCGGCAATATACTCAGCCTCTGTTGTAGACGCAGACACAGTCTCTTGCTTGGAACTCTTCCAGCTCACAGCACCTCCGTTTATAATAAACACGTATCCGGATTGTGAACGAGAATCATCAGAGTCGGTAAGATAACTCGCATCCGTGTAACCCTTTACACTGAGTTCATCTTCACCACCATAAACCAAGAACATATCATTAGTCCTTCTCAAGTACTTTAAGATATTTTTATCCGTTGTCCAGTGGATCTCTCCAGGATCAGCCTGGTATCTGCTCACAACACTTAGAGCATAGGAAACATCCGGCCTAGTACAAATCATGGCATACATGATGGATCTGACTGCAAAAGCATATGGAATCGCACTCATTCGACTTCGCTCATCAGTTGTCGAAGGACACTGAGTCTCGCTAAGTTTTACACCATGGGACATCGGTAAGAACCCCTTCTTAGACGATTCCATGTTGAACTTCTTCAACACTTTGTCCAAATAAGTACTCTGACTCAATCCAATGAGCCTCCTTGATCTATCTCTATAGATCCGAATTCCGAGGATGTATGTTGCCTCACCCAAGTCTTTCATTGAGAAACTCCTTTCCAATGATTCCTTGGTTTCTTGCAACATCTAGACATCATTTCTAATCAGTACTATGTCATCCACATATAAGATTAGAAAATTTACTTTGTTCCCACTATACTTCTTGTACAAACAAGAATCATGATCACTCTTGATGAAGCCAAACGATTTGACTACCTCATCAAAGTGAATATTCCAACTCCGAGATGCTTGCTTCAACCCATAAATGGATTTCTGAAGTTTGCACACCTTGTCAGCATTAGCCGGATCAACAAAACCCTCGGTCTGTATCATATACACGTCCTCGGTTAAATTTCCGTTAAGGAAAGCCATTTTGACATCCATCTGCCATATCTCGTAGTCGAAATAGGCCGCTATAGCTAACATGATCCGAACTAATTTAAGCATCGCTACGGGCGAGAAAGTCTCGTCGTAATCAACTCCTTGAACTTGTCGGAACCCCTTCGCAACAAGGCGTGATTTATAGATTAAAACATTTCCATCCATATCAGTTTTCTTTTTAAAGACCCATTTGCACTCGACGGGTCTTGCACCGTCTGGCAGATCAACCAAGTTCCAAACTTGATTTTCATCCATGGACTTTATCTCGGATCTCATGGCTCCAAGCCATGACTCGGAATCAGATCCCACCATCGCTTCTGAATAATTTGTCGGCTCATCACTGTCTAAAAGTAACACATCATGAACACTTCGTAATCTTGCCGATCTTCATAGTACACGTGCTGCTGCCAGCTCAGCTGCCACGACCGGCTCAACCTCCAAGGTTTTTGCCGCCTCGCTAATAGCCGGTTCCTCTCGAATTTCTTCGAGTTGCACCGTTCTCCCACTTACTCCCTGACTGAGAAACTCTTTCTCAAGGAAGACACCGTTTCGAGCGACAAACACTTTGCCCTCTTCTCGGTTGTAGAAGTAGTAACCCAAGGTTTCCCTCGGATACCCCATGAAAATACACTTATCCGACTTAGCTGTAAGCTTGTCCGACTGAAGTCGCTTGACAAATGCTTCACAACCCCAAATCTTAAGAAAAGACAAACTCGGCTTTTTGCCTGTCCACATCTCATGCGGTGTCTTCTGTACCGATTTTGATGGTACTCTGTTTAGTGTGAACGCCGCTGTTTCTAGACAATAACCGCAAAATGATAAAGGCAGATCTGTCTGACTCATCATTGATCGTACCATGTCCAACAAGGTTCGATTCCGCCTTTCCGAAACACCATTCCTTTGTGGCGTTCCTGGCGGAGTAAGTTGAGGAACTATTCCACAACTTTTCAGATGGTCATCAAACTCATGGCTCATGTACTCGCCTCCTCGGTCCGACCGAAGAAACTTTATTTTCTTTCCAAGTTGATTATGTGCTTCATTCTGGAATTCTTTGAACTTTTCAAAGGCTTCCGACTTATGTTTCATCAAGTAGATATATCCATACCTACTCAAATCATCAGTGAAGGTAATGAAGTACTCATAACCACCCCTGGCTGTCATGCTCATTGGTCCACATACATCACTATGTACTAGTCCCAACAAGTCGGATGCCCTTTCGCAACTCTTTGCAAAAGGTGTCTTGGTCATTTTGCCGAGTAGGCAAGATTCGCATGTCTCGAACGACTCCAAGTCGAACGAGGTTAGGAGTCCATCATCATGGAGCTTCTTCATGTGTTTCCAACTTATATGACCAAGCCGACAGATTCAGATCATTTGGTTTCAACCTTTTAACATTTATGTTATAAACCGACTCACCATCAAGATTCAAAATAAATAACCCGTCCTGGATGGGTGCAAAGCCGTGAAACATATCATTCAAATACAAAGAACAACCATTATTCTTGATATTCGACTCATAGCCTTGCCTCATCAAACATGAAGCAGAAATAATGTTTCGACTGAGCACTGGAACATAATAACAATTATTCAGTTCCATAATGAATCCGGAAGGTAAATGAAGTTGCATCGTGCCGACTTCCAACGCAACAACTCTTGCTTTGTTGCCAACTCGAATATCAACCTCGCCTCTTGCTACGCTCCTAGTTCTTACCAGTCCCTGCAACGAGTTGCAGATGTGAATAACTGATCCGGTATCATATACCCAAGAAATATTAGGTGCATCAGCAAGATATATGTCTATAACATTGCAAACAAGTGTACCTGAGTCGGAAGTCATACCTCCACTCTTGGCTTTGTCGGCCAAGTACTTGCTGCAGTTCCTCTTCCAGTGGCCATCTGCCTTGCAGTAGAAGCAACTGGATCCGGCTGAAGGAGATGGCTTAGTCCCTGAGGAAGTGCTTGGGACCGGGTCCGGAGCCTGCTTTCCTCCTGACTTAGCCTTCTTCTTAGTCCAAGAACTCTTCTTGAACTTAGCCTTATTCTGCACCATCAACACTTGACTGGCGCCCTTCTTGAGATCCGCCTCTGCCTGCTTGAGCATCCCATACAATTCAGTGAGCTTATTATCCATACCATGCATGTGGTAGTTCGAAATGAACTGCCCATATGCACTAGGAAGAGAGTTCAGAATTATATCCATAGCGAACTCTTCGCTAATGGGGTAGCCAAGCCTCTCCAGAGACTGCACGTAACCAACCATTTTGATCACATGCGGACTCAGTGGATCACCATCCTTAAGCTTGCAACTCAGCAAAGCCTGAGAGACTTGATACCTCTCAGTCTTCGCCTGAGCCTGGAACATACTTTTGAGGCTTTCGATCATATCGTAGGCCTCAACATGCTCGAAATGCTTTTGCAAGTCCGGTTCCATGTGAGCAAGCATAAGACAACTAATATCCGTGGACTCATCCTTATCCCGACGGTAGGCATTGGTGGCTGCGACAGTCACATTCTCATTCGGCTCATCTGGAAGTGGGTTGTCTAGGACATGGTCCTTCTTTTCTTGTTTGAGAAAAATTCTCAGATTTCGATACCAGTTGGTAAAATTAGTGTCGTTCAGTTTATCTTTCTCAAGAATGGTTCTCAACGCAAAACCGGATATCTGAGAGTGACTGCTACTTGGTGCCATGATCTACAACAGAAAATATGCAAAACACTTAAGACATGTATTCATAAAAGAGCAAGCATATTAAATACTTTAATATTTTATGCTCCCACTAGAACCAACACCCCTCCGATGGTTACTTAGTGATTCAGGATCCTAAATAAGCAAGTCGGCTAGTGAGCTTTAGCATCACCGCTAGCCGCCAAGTGATCTAGGTAGACAACTCCTTGTCAATCGCATCTCATGCGACTCCTGTTGGACGGGTGGCATCACATGCCCCGGCTCCCATCCGACTTTTCCCCGAGCCCCACAACCGTTGTGATAGACCTGTCTAGCTTACCGAGTGTTTCCGCAGTAAGAGTCCGACTCGAACCCACCTAGTCGGAAAGAATTGGCAGCACCTCAATTTTATGAGCCCACTACCAAAAATGTCTGACTTGTGATGGTGCAAACACTGGCGGGAAAACCGACTAGACCTTCTTTGAGGGATTAAATTTTACCGACTATCTAATAGAGGTAAAACTGAGACATAACAATAACACAAAATAAAGCATCTATAATGTGAAATGGTATGGCTCTCTTCATGGCGATCTCCATCTCCACAAATCCTGTAATACGACTTGTGCCAACTCTTATCACTTGTCGTCTTACTCCATGTCGCTGACATGTACAACGTCTTGCATGCCTTCCGGGTTCTCCAAACAGCTATACTAGCTTAGTAAAGTAAATTACATAGAGAATCCGACACGCAGGTCGTTATACAATAAAATGACAGCACCTAGGCTCCAGCCGGTTGACAAAAACCGTGATTCGCAGATCACGTATGATACATCACATGCACATGAACCATACCATTCACAACTTCCTGCAAAAACAAGTTATGCATAGATACAATATCTACCGGCGTTGTGAAACTCGCAACGACATCTAAGGCGCTACGACAGGGCGAAGCCGGCGGTCCCCGATTATGGATTAATCTGGATTTATGTGTCACAGTCTACCCCGATGGCGGAAGCCGACCGGTAGGGGTATGTCGTTCCACGACCTCAGCAGTATGATCACGGAAATCAGATCTACCATTCCCCGAGTACAGTTGATCCAATCAACCTCGTATAAAACCGATCTATCTCATAGATCGACCACCAAAACAACATATAGATCTCATCTACAGCCTACCGCATATCACATATGCGAGATCTCGAGCATAAAACCAGAAGCTATCGCTCTGATACCACTGTTGGGCCACGCGGAGATAAAACAAAAAAAATCCCCTCTAATGTGGTGATCCCAAGATCTAGCTGAAGTAGAAGGCCACGAGGTTTACCACTAGACGCGCAGTTGCATATTACTGATGAAGCGCGTCAGTTGATGCAGTGCAGTCCTCACGATCCAATCGTCCTGGTGCTGATCGCACATCACCTCTGCTGGTATCCACACGTACAAGGAGGAGCACCGACGGCGAACTTCTAGGTTCGTATCGATGGTAGGACTGCTGTGGAGCTAGGGTTTCCAACACATGGAATGACCTAACCGAACAACGATTAACCCTTCTGGGTTATGGTGCTCCACTATATATAGGGAGTGAACATGGGCTCTGCTCGCGCGACCCATTCACTAAAGCCCATATAACACAAGTCACCGTGAGTCCAACTCACTAACTCAGTCCTAATCCGGTTCAGGTCCAACCCAACCAGATTACAGGTTCAGATCCAATCCGAACTTGCTCCCGCTCTTAAGTGTGTGACCCCACAGGTTCATGGTTACTTGGACACGATTGGAGTCCGACTCTCAATCGATCAGTCGGTAGCGTCTCCTAGTAGAACGTGCCGACTCCCAAGTACCAAAGAGTCATGACGACCTGACTTTCCAATGCGACTTACGTCCGAGTCCCTTTTGCCTCACGATATACCTTGTCAGACTATAGGCGAATATATGTCATCCCTTAAATAGTCCGACTCTCTTCTCGATCCGAGATAAGTGATTCACCCGACTAACTCTTAGTCGATCGCCTCGGTTAACACTTAACTGAGTCGTGTATGGACATGCTTTCCGAATCATATCTCACGAGAGGGCCTAGAGAATATCTCTCCAAGTGGAGGGGCAAAATCCCATCTTGGTTATTCGCATCACACAGCTTGATTCTCAGTCGACCCGAACTCTGCCTTTGTAACTGCCCAGTTACGGATCAGCGTTTAACAGAACCTAAGTCGGTGATCCTTAACTTGGACTATGCAATAACCTCAGGTCTAAGGATTACATTGATTGAGATATACAAAAGACAACTTGTTCGTTGTACCTCAATATGGGTCAATCCGACTCGCTAAACTCTTTAGCCTAGTCTGTGTAAGTTGGAATAGCATATCCATGCCCATGACAAGTGGAACCGAGTCATCAAGCCAACTTTCACATTGGTCTAAGTTGTGTGTCCAGCACAACCTCAATGACCAAGAATATTTATTACAAACAACATGAATGCATAGTTCCACAACCGAATCACATATTCAATGATACACATCAGATGTTTATACAAGGACTACTTAATATCTTTATGAATACAATGGGAAATATCATCATACATGATTGCCTCTAGGGCATATTCCCAACACTTCGTCCCTCCTTTTGGCTTCGTCAGTCTTCTGGAAAAATATAATTTTCCCATATTTTTCTGATCTTCACGAAATTGCATCAAACGCCTTCTTTTCGATCAGAATCCAGACTCTGGCAGTCTGTCCTCCAAGAATCATCCAACATGCATAAACATTTGAAAAGCTATAAGTAATACATCATAATAAGATAAGTATCAATGAATATAGGTAAATTATGATATAGAATGGTGATGCAAATTGGGCGTATCACTCCCAACAAGTACTTTTCTTTAACGCCTTTAAGTTAGGCACAAGAAGCAAGAAGAATCAAGTATTTGCAAATGAGGAAGCATTAACATCAATACTTGCAAAATCTTCAACTATGAAAGGTATCTCATCCAAATGGGTTTTGGAGGATCCCTTCTCATCCCTCTTTGGTTTACTACTTTCATCAAAAAGATTTTCAGGAGCAATCCAATCAAAATTCTTTTCAAAGGCCTCATGCATTCCAACAAGCTTAAAGGGTATGGGTATCTTAAATTCTTCTCTAGGCTTAGTTTTATCAGAAATACCCACAACATCTACACTTGAGCCTAGCATATTGAAATGCTCAAAGACCTTTTTGTTTTCCCTAGCAACATCATATAATTCTTTTAATAAAGTTTCAAGGATGAATTCCCCTTTTTCAGCATTCTTTTCTTCTTTTAGTTTTAGCAACAAGAATTGTATGAAGGGGTTAAGGCTAACAAACCTATCCTCCAACATATTAACTAAAGAAGCTACAACAATCTCATAATTAGGAGCAAGCTCTACTATAGATTTATCCTCAATATCCTCATGCTTGCTAACATGATTAAAGAATTCTTAAATATTATCTTTCCCAATTATGGAGCCACTACCTATTGCAAGATCCTTCAGGGCAAACTTGGGGAACAACATGGTGAGCTAGATCAAGGTGGCAACTAGAGTAGTAACTATTTTTTTGTGTTTTTGAATAAAGAGAGCAAACCAAACTAGACTAATTTTTTTGGTTTTTTTTGAAAAGAGGCAAACAAAACCAAGCAAAATAAAAAAAGCAAACTAAAAATAAAATAAAGAGAAAGGAAGTGAAGGACTCCCCTTGTGAAGACGTCCTTAGCCTCCCCGGCAACGGCGCCAGAAAAGCTTGATGATGGTTAGCACGGTTGACGTGGAGCCTGTTGGGAACCCCAAGAGCAAGGTGTGAAGCAGCATAGCAGCAAGTTTTCCGTCAGTAAGAAACTGAGGTTATCGAACCAGTAGGAGGAAGGAAACATCACACAGGTGTTGCTAGCAACGCGGATACCTACACAACACAAACTCAAGACTTTGCCCCAACGAATCAGTGAGGTTGTCAAGCTCACCGGTTTGCTGTAACAAAGGATTAAACGTATGGTGTGGAAGGTAATGGTTTGTAGCAAGTAAAGAAGTAACAGTGGAAGATGTATAAATGGTAAAGATTGGACCGGGGTCCATAGTTCACTAGAGGTGCTCTCCTTAGATAAACAACATGACATGAAGGGTAAACAAATTATAGCAGGGCAATTGACAGGAACTGAGCAAGGCATAACAATGCAATACTAGTCAGAAAGATCCTATGAGATTCGATTGGGCAATACAACAAGATACATAGACCGCCATCCAACTGCATCGATGACTAGAAGTCCACCTTCAGGTTATCATCCGAAACCCCTCTAGTATTAATTTGCAAGCAACAGACAAATGCTTTAAGCAAAGTGTGTAAGGTAAATATTCCACATGTTCCATGAACAAGAGACCGTTGTTTTCTCCCTAGTAGCAACAACACATCTACAATCGAAGAGATTTCTGTCACTTCCCTTGGAAACTAGAGGCATGAACCCACTATCGAGCATAAATACCCCCTCTTGGAGTCACTAGCAACTACTCGGCCAAGATAGCTACTAACAACGGAGAGCATGCAAGATCACAAACAAAACAGACATGATAGAATCATAAAGACAAAACCATTAATCAATCCAACATAATAATCTCAATATCCATCGGATTCCCGCAAACACAACATGCATGATTACAAATAGATTAGATATTGATCATGAACGGAGCTCACAAGATCTATACATGAAAGCACAAGGAGGAGATACAACCATCTAGCTACTACATGGACCCATAGTCCAAGGTGGAACTACTCACGCATCATACCGAAGAGAAGGCTTCCGGGATGATCTCCCCTCCGGCAGGGTGCCGGGAAGAACTTCAGACCCCCCCCCCCCCCCGATCTAGGGACGACGGTGGCGGCGGCTACAGAAGGTTTCGTGGAATATTGATCGGATACTTAGGATTTCTGCATCGGGGGATTCTTATAGGCGAAGAGGCGAGGCAGGGTGGCGCCCGGGGGGCCCACACCCTGCCCAGGCGCGGGTTAGGCTTGGCCGCGCCTGGAGTGTGCGACCACCCCGTGGCTCCCCTTCGTCTCTCCTTCTGGATTCGTGTCCCTCACCGAAAGTTATTGACTTTGTCTTTTGTCCCGTACAATTCCGAGAATATTGATTTTTTGCCTTTCTGAAACCAAAAACAGAAGAAAACAAGCAACTGGCACTGTGGCAACTTGTTAATAGGTTAGTTCCAGAAAAGATGTAAAAACACATCAAAGAAAGACAAAGCAAAGCAAAGTAGATACTAAACAAGCATGAAACATCAAAAATTATAGATACGTTTCTGACGTATCAGATCCCATTGTAAATCATTTGTTCGATCACTTTAGTACACTTTTTCATGCAACAATATACTCCCATTGTTGTCGGTACCTATGTTACATATGATCATGATGATCATCTCAAAACACACGTGCTAGTCCTAGAGGCTTGACTAGGAAGATGTTGGTTCTCATCTTTCTACACCTACATATGAGTTTTCATTCGATTGTCACAATCAAGACACGTAGGAGTTTTCGCATAGGATGATGAACCTTTCATCTTAAACATGGAATATAAAATAATCATTATTATTATTGCCTCTAGGGCACTAACTTCTTCACGAAGGCAACCCTCTTGGCCGACCGATGGGAGGAGTTCGAGTTCCTACAAAACTCCTCATCTCCCCAAGTCGGCTTGGCATGGATCCCTCCGTGGAGGACTCCTTACCTAACCGCACCCCATAGCCACCTATAAAAGGGAGGAGGCACAAGTGGAGGTGCATACCAAGATCTTAGCCGCACCCCTGCCCCTAGCTACAAACCCAAAGCCCTCGCCACCGCCCACACGCCGGCATGCCACAACCCTAGGGTGCCTCCTCGCCCTAGGTGCTCCTCTCTCTCCCTCTCTAGGAAGTGCTGCCAGATCGTTTACCCTATTTAGATCTAATATAGACGACTATCGTAGAGGCTCTGGATCCTCATGGACTTGCTTCCACATGATGTTGTTGTGCTTGATCGCACGACGACATGGCCCGGAGCATGTGGATACCTCGGAAACAATGTCAAATTCAACTCTCGATCGTGTGAATGTTCATGAGGAATAAGTTCTCATGACTTGGAGGTATATCCTAGCTGCGATAATCAACATCGAGTACATCTAGTACTCTGTTGCATGGACATGGTCGTCAAGGTTATGACTATCTTGCTTGTGTTTCGAGAATGATCTTTGTTTAATGTACGCGCTAATATTTTTTAAAAGGACAAGTTCCCCAACACGCCCCTATGGATGGTACAACAAGAATAAATTTATAAACCGATAGGAAAGAAAATTACCTTTGCCCTGCCTCTCCCTTTCAATTATGTATTACCATGTTAGGCCCTCCCTTAAGATTTAATCAATGGTCCTCCTTACCTTTTTAATGTTTCTAAATATTGTATAGTGTAGTGTAAAGCCTGAATTTATGTTTTTCATACAATGAACTTCTAAAATTTAATGAGTGGGCATTTGTTCCTATTTTTAGAAAACTACAAGCATGGTATTAGAAATAGGGACGGGTGCGGTTGTGCGGGATGAGGTGCAACGCCTTGGCGAGCGGCGAGGAGGAAGAAGGATGCACACCTCCAAGGATCATGAAAAAGAACTACATTGAAACTCGCATCAGGATGAATTCGTGTGTGGCTGTGGTCGGGGATGCCGGAGGCGACAAACGATTACTCGATTACTAGTTTGTAAATTTTGTGATATGAAACTATAACTACAAGTAAGTTTTTTTTTTCAATACCAATGCATTGGTATCAATTTTATATAAAGCATATTATAATACTAGAAAGTAATCATGGATCAAAAACTTGATCTAACAAAATCTAATTCAAAATGTTTGTACGTACTAGTATATTTTAGATCAGAGAAAATATATTTCAAGAAGTGGATTATCGGGGTGTCCAAGCGCGTTAGTTGTCCCGGTGCTTTCAATGAACTCCACCGACGTGGTTCCTACGCCCCTGTGTTGTGCTGTGCCGGCGAAAGTGCACGCTCCACGGCCCCTCCACTATTTAATTTAATCATTGTGTGTTGTCCTTTAATGACATGTTTGGGTTCACAAATCACGGTGGTTAATTGCTCCAATCAATGGCACCACCACCTGATTAAATAATCCGATATTTCCCGCTCAAGTACAAGGCGTACAGCTGTGAGCCCCTATCCTCACGTCACCTAGGTAGGCACACCAACAAAAAAAAACTTAAGCCGTGCTTCCATCCTCGCTGTCCTTCACATGGCTAAAAACATCTCCATTCCTTTGCAGATGCAATGCAGAGAAGTCTCTCCATTTCACCCAAATAAACTGAAAATGGCCAGGCAAGCCGAAAGATTCTCCATGCCGACACAATTCCCTTGGTAGAAATTCCAGTAGAAAGTGGCGAATTTAAATACTCCAAGTTATATTTGAAGAATAATCTTACAAATCACCAAGTTATACATCCACTAATAAACGTACAAAAGAAAATTCCAAACAGAAACAAAAAAATAGAATAAATGTTTTGAGGGAATTTACACCGACGATATGCATGGTTCTCTACGTTTTCCAAACATAAAAGTGAAAAATCTTTTGCATCCAGGTCCCTAAAGTTGGTACGTATTGCGCCTAGAAGGTCCACCTCCCGATCTTCACGCGGACTCTGACCGTGCACGGGTGCGCGACGGTGCTCACGGTCGTGGTCGTCGTCTCGGCGGTGTCCATTGCAGGCGCGGGCGCCGGAGCCAGGGCGGTGCCGTTCTTGCCCTTGACCTTCTTGGGCGCCGGCGGAGGCGGGCTGGGCGGGGTCACCTTGATGCCGTCGCAGCGCACCTGGATGGCCATCTTCTTGGTCTTGAGGCTGCCGACCTTGACTCCGGCCCTCGTGTCGGCGTCCAAGGAGACGGAGAAAGCGCCGGACTTCTTGAGGTCGGAGCCGGCGCCGCTGGGGTCGACGGTGACGGCGGCGGCGGCGATGGTGGCGGTGAAGACGGTGGTGTTGCCTGCCTGGTGCGCGAAGCCCGGGACGGTGGCGTCGCCGAGCGGGACGCCGTTGGCCGCGGTGGCGGCGGAGAAGGAGAAGTCATCGTAGAAGTAGACGAGCTTCTTGTTGGGGTTCTTGGCGGTGACGGTGAGCTTGATGGTGTCGGTGAGCACGGGCGCGGTGGCGGAGGAGGAGAGGTTGAAGGAGGTCAGGCGGACGGAGGAGACGCTGAAGCTGGGGCGCTGCGGGCGGTAGAGCACGTAGAAGGCGCCGCCCGCCGCCGCGGCGACGAGCGCGAGGAGGATGATGACCAGCAGCGCCCAGCAGAAGGTGCAGCAGAAGCTGCAGCGGCAGGACCGCCCGCGCCGGCTCTTGGCCGCGCCCTGCGGCCGGTAGATGGGGCGCTGGTACATCTGCGGCTTGGGGGGCAGGCCGTTGCCGTTGCCGTTGGCCATTGCTGGCGGCGGGTTGGGCTTCGCGGCGGGGTAGACGCGGTCGGCCATTGCAGCCGCCGTAGACGCGGTGGTGCTGGGCGAGTGGTTGTGTCAGGAGGGAGGGAGGTCGGGGGTGAGGAATTTGGTGGAGTCAGAGAGATCTACTAATAAGGGAATGAAGGGAGGAGGGAGAGAGACAGAGTGTGCGAGTGTGGTGGAATGGTGAGGGTGAGGTGAGATGAAAAGAGACGCGTCACCTTAACGCGCGATGGCTTTACCTCACCTAATGATTTGGTACTTTGCTAAATGCTAGTAGTACTGCTACTAATTGGCCAAGCTTTTCTATTTCTCTACTGCCATTAACAAAACGAAAGGGGCGGCTTAATATATTTGTTGGTGAAGCTTACCCTTTTGATCCGCTTCAACTACCATTGCATATGGTCATGGCACCCCACCAAAGAAATCGTAACAAGAGATACTACTCCCTTATTCTAAAAAGGGATATCCCAAATTTATTTAAACTTGATGATTCTATATACTCCTCTCGTTTTAAAATAGATGCCTTAGATTTATCAAAAATTAGATAAACAAGTCTAAGACGTATATTTTGAGACGAGGGGTACTAAATAGTGTCTATATTTTTTTATCGATAACTGGGTCTAGAAGACCCTAGAAGCTGCAAGTTGAAACACGTGACATGTACAAATTGCAGAGAGGCCCTTGGCGAAAAGCACCCTAGCAAAACTAGATAAAACAGAAAAGGGCCTCCCTCTTACAAAAAGCACCCTAGGACTAGAAAATAAAAAGCAATCAAGTCCTGGAATGCCTCCACCACCGATCTCCGGCGACCTCCAGCCGACAGCGAGGTCAAAGTCTCTTGCTCGTGATGCTTTCGAAACTGGAGAAGAAGCAGTGCAGCCGGCCAATTCACGCTCTTCGGGGACGAACCACTTGTTGAGGACGAATCGACGAGCTCCGGCGCAAAGCTTGAAGGGTCCTCCAATGTAGGTTGAAACCCTAGGCCACCATTCAGCGCATAACAGGCAACGGCCCGACAGTCATGCCACCAAAGGACCGCTGTGAGGAAGATCTTGAGGTCGCAGCTTCACAGACAGCAGCACCAGGCTGCTGCAGACTTGGCGGTGCAGCAGATCGGCTCCCAGGCACTCCACCCCTTCTCTCCTCGCCACCACGGCCTGCCGGAGAAGGAAGACGAAGACCCGCAGCAAACCAACGCAAACCAAGCCCACTGAACTTATGCGGGGGGCCTTCCGGGGCCGAACAACCCCACCGCATATGGCTCCAACCAAGGGAGCACCGCCGCGGAGGAGATCAACTCCCGGTGACGCTAGATCGGGCCATATCAACCTTGCGCCAAGCCACCGCCAAGAGCTTCCCCCACCCCTCGCCACAAAGGCCGCCCAGGGAGAGAAGGTCAGCACGGGGCTGCCAGATCCAAGAGCAGATGCACACTTATTCAGATGGCCTCTGCCCACAGCGGCAGCAACAACATGCTCCAACCACTGGAGCTTACCGAACCACCGCAGAGACGGCTAGCTGACACCGTGTAGGAACGCCGAAGGGGACAGACCAGGCGGCATCTCGCCACATGCCACAAGGGCAGACACAGAAGAACCTAAACCTAAACCTAAGACAACTACAACGAGAAGCCACAAACTATGGCGCCAGCTTGGCCCGGAACGGGAAGAAGGGGCGCAGCTACAAGGGAGAGGGAGTACCGATGAGGTCATAAATATTGTCTAGATATATTCGAATTTAAACATAGGACGGAGAGAGTAGACCAGTTCATACTATGGCTCATGCAATGTCCTGTAGTAGCCCTAGTTTTTTTACTTCAGGAATATTTTGTGGACTGAGCTGTTAGAGTTGCGCAGTAATATAAGTCAATGTCTATGTACCATCCAAATATCCGTGCAGGGTTCATACGGGTCTCCTTACTTGTTTAAGCGCGTGATAATCAAACACGGTGCAAGCTGATGTGTAGCCACCCCATGGCCATGTGTTTCTCATTAGCTACTCCTAGTGATGATGGTAGTTACGGGCCTTTGACTTCAGTGCCTGGAGCCTGCCGCTTTCAGTAAGTTAACAAGGTGCCTTGATGCTGAAGACCCCAAGAAAATGCCCATGGATGTGTACCGTTCTGATTAGTATTAGGGTTTGGAGGAATCTAGCAGTTTCTGAGTTGTAATTTGATTTTTAATCAGGGGGAGGAGGAGGAGAAGAAGACCGCGCATGTTCAGTGCGACGAATTGGGGAGCCGAATTATTGGACGGCGCAAGTGCGTCGTGCTGGCGGTATCGTGCGCCCGCGGCCATCGCCTACCCTTCCCCCGCCTGGAAACAGGACGGATCCAACCATGCCGATGGGACCCGCGGATCACAACAGCCGATGCTGAGATGTCCTCTTCTCGTTTTATTCAGCGCAATGGCAACGGGAGGAAGTCCAGCAAATTCACGGCATGTCAACGGATCAAACTGGCCACGCGAGAGAGAGACACAGAGAGAGAAACTGTGGGTATCTTTTGTGAGGTAAAAAATGTAAATATTTGGTCTTAGTCTGTCATTCGTGTGGCTGTGTGCATCTTAGTTATGCAGAGGCCGGGTGTAAGAATCAAATATTTGGTTAATAAATCGCCCATTTTCAAAAAAAAATGTAAATATTATTTTACGGGAAAACTGTATTTATTTACTACTCATGTTCCATTATATCATTATTATCTAATCTATATGATGCAATTCATAACTACAAGTTCATACCTCCAAGAGTTATATAAGGGATACGGAGCAATCTGAGCCGCTATTGTGTTTGAATTTGGAGGGGTGGGGGAGGGGGAACGTATCCAGTGAAGCCGTTGAATATGTGCATTCACTGCGTCCATGCTAAACCTAAGTTTACCTTAAGTTTCCATCAAGTTATAGATATGACATAGTGCAGGTTGATTTTCATGCAATACAAGGTTTAGAAATCACTGGTTCATGGTTGTACGGGTTCACCGGATACATTCCCGGGGAAGGGTTGTTCCGAAGTGGAAAGCTTGAGGGCTTGTTCGGTTACCTCATATTTGAAGTGGATTGGAGGGAATTAAAGTGGATTAAATCCCATATAAGTCAAAATCCCCCCAAATCCACAACAATACTCTTCAATCCCTTTGGGGTAAGGATTAACCGCAGAAAGCCTGAGTTTATATCCTCAATTTCTGGAACTATCATCAAAAGACTGTTTTTTAAGCACATGTCGCTATACTTGTGATTTCTATCAAAATTATAGATATTTAAGGAAACAAAATTCTGCTTTATAAATAAAGTTATACGGTCATACCGATATAAAGTAATGAGAAGTTCCTCTTATAAGCAGATCAAAGATAAACTACGAAGCTAAGAAGTATCTAGCTTGTCACCGAAGACGGCGAGATTAAGGAGAGCTAAGCTCCACGACAATGCCTCCAACAAGGTAACAAGGCCCCAAGCGTCGTCGCCGCCGCCGAGACCACAAGGGTCTAGAGTTTCACAGGATATTTTATTATTTGCCACGCTTTACTTCAAAATTTTATTATTTGCTACATTAACCACCACATCTAAGTGACACATGGTGTGGCTAATAATAAAAGTGAAAAGCACAGTGTGGCAAATTGTAAAATCCCCAAGTTTTCACCCGGAGCCCTAATGGGGCGAGAGTAGCCACAACAACGCCCCCAAGATGGTCATGACACTTGTAGGCGTCGTCGTTGTCGGCGCCGAAGCATTGGGCTTTCGCATGGAAAAACTCTCACCACATTCTGTCCCTCAGACCTCTACCACGCTTCGAGGTGAGCTTCCAAACACGATCTGGGTGCTGCCACCACCAGGAGCCCCCAATACCCACTCCTTGCCATCCGCATGGTCCAAAGAGATGAGCCATCGCCACCACAACGCCGTCCTGCCGTCAAGACGCCCGTGCAGTCCACCTTCCGGGGCCGTTGCCCCGGCATCCGCAGTATCGTGCCGGTGTATTGAGACGCATCGTGTGGCCTGCGAGATAGATGGGGTAGAGATGGTCGGAAAAGGAGGGCGACATCAGCACGGCCAACCGGAGGAGACCGTCCTCCACAGGCGTAGGCCGTTGCCGACCGGACGAGGCAGCGGGGGCACACCCGACCCTATGGCCCGGCCAGGCCCAAATTGGGCATGTAAAACCCCTGCTACCACACTGCTGCAAGAAGGCCGCCACCGTTGCTACCCTCCCGATCGTCCCGCTTCACCGTACCACCACCAGAGAGCACCGTTGCCATGTTAGGCCCGCTTCAGACCCGGATCGGGCCCTAGGGGCCCAGATCTAGGACATCCAAGCCCTACTGCCAGAGGCCGCTGCACAGCCACGCTGCCCCGCCGGCACCAACGAAGTCGCCGCGCCTCCTGAGCTTGAGCCGCCCGCCGGACCGGCGCACAGCCAGGGGGACGCCCCCCCTGCTGTCTGCCGTCCTCCACCACCATCCAGGCCCTGCAGATGACGTCGAAGCCATGCCACCACGGCGCCACACCACCACCTCCTCACGTTGTCACCGCCTTTGTCAGACCATCTCGCCCCCTCCGCCGGGAGCCATCACCAAGCCCGTGTCGCCACCATGGGGGGGTTGCCCGCGCCACCCTAGAGCCCAGGCAGGGAAGGAGGAAGAGCCTCGCCGCCGCCAGCATGGCGCGGGCTTCGCCCGGCCACGCCCTCCGGCGACGGCGAGGGAGGGGAGAGAGGGGAGGGAGGAGAGCGGGGGCAACGGCGCAAGGGATTCCCCGTGATGCTCGCGGGAGCATCGCGGGGTCGGTGTCGGGTCGCCCAAGGAAACAAACATGTGGATGTCTAATCCCTTTTGCATTTCGTTCCACATCTGCAAACATATTTTGCACCTAGGAGCTAATGATCCTAGGTGCAATTCTGAATTACCAACACTTTTAGCCTAGAGTCCACTTAGATCAGTCCCGGTGCTTTTGCTCTTAGCGAGTTATCATACACAAACGGCTGAGGTGACACTGTAGTTAAAGACAAAAAAGATCAATGGTGTATCTTAGCCAACATGCTGCTCTTCCTTGCGATCATAGTTTGATCCCTAAATCAAATAAATATAATTTCACTTGGATACAACACTTAAGAGAGTTGTCTCTTTAAATCTACCACCATCTAAGGTAGCACATAGTAATGCTTAAAAATCTTTAAGTAATAAATATCCCTTTATCAAAAATATTTTTTTTGAAACACGGGAAGAGCCCCGAAGGGCCTAGAACACTGCATTAATCCTCAGCAGTGGGCTTACAAGATACAGGGAGAACCTCAAAGAAAATAGAGATTACAATATAGTCCTCCCATAATGCATACATGACCTCAAAACTAAAAAGAGAAAAGCGATCGGGTCCCTCACCACCGGATGCGAACTTGAGCTTCAGATCACCGGCGTCGGCGCCACCACCGGGGACTAGATCACTTGGTGAGGTGCAGACGGGATAACCGGCGACGAAGCAGATGAAGGGCCTCCGACATGGCACATCGGCCAGGAGGTTGAAGGTGAGATGGTACCGGGCAGCGGCCGGCACCAGAGCTCGGAGCATCCGCCATTCGGCCATACGAGTCGGTGGCAGGCCGGCGCGCCGAGGATCCGCTCCAGAAGATCTCCGCAGTATTCCCACCATCCCGCTCCTTAGATCGGCAAAGGGCCGCAACGGATTGAGAATCTTCCTCAACTCCATCACTTCGATGGCCTGGAGGAAGAATCCCAACCGCAACGCCTCGATCTGGGGAGAGCAAAGGGAGCTTTATTAAGGGGATTGTGGTTGTAGCACCACCGCTCGCCTCCGGCTCCCACCAATGGAGCACCACGAGCAAGTAGACCAGCACCACCCGCCGCCGGAGGTCGCTCCTGAAACTCAACGACGAGATCCCAATTGGCATGACGCCAGACGGCACAAGGCACACATCAAACTAACCTACTCTAGCTACTGTTGTACAGGGGGAAGGGTCCCTCACCCAATCTCAACGCCGGCCACCGCCAGAGAGGAGGGGCGGAGGGGCATGCCGGCCCGGAGGAAGAGGAACCAGAGAAGGGAGAGGAAGGGGCGAGAGCGGTTCAGGAGAGAGAGGTGACAAAATCTAAGGTAGCACATTCAGCCAATGCACTGGAAATGACTTTATGTAAATTGGTTTTATCTTTGAAGTTTGTTTACATCAACGTGTATGTAGTTCAAACCACACATTTTTAGATTTAACCATAATTTTAAATTAGTAGCACATGCTTTATTTAAAGTATTCTCTTCAAAGTGTCGCTGATTTAGTATAATTTTGTAGTATTAATTAGCGACACTTATTATGGATCGAAGAAGGTATGCTTTTGTTATAATATATTTGTCCGTGGATGAGTCACATTCGGATCGGAATGCACTCAAGTTACCGAGTTGCTAAGCAAAACCAGCGGAACAATAATATGACGGAGCATCGGTCGATTTGTCGAAAATGCTAATATCTGTATTGCTTAGGATAGAATGACACATGTACCACATGGGTTCACAGTTAACCTATCTACGCATGAAACGAAATTGAGCCAGCCCCCGTATTCATCCCCAACCTAACACATGCATTTATACTATACTATACTCCTACGACCTCAATACTAACTCGATTATTGTATTAGGAGTATCATGGCATGTAATACCCCATCATGCCACCATAGGTATTTAGTGTATGCAATAATGGCGCGCCTTATTGTAGTTGTCTCACGTTGCACGCTGTAATATAATGCACCATGCTGACATACGTTCGTATGGTCAGTGTAAAGGTATATGGAAAAAAACGTGTCTGTTAGGTCAAATTATTAATATTCTATGCCCTGTATAGTACACCAACAAAACAATCAGAAAACGATGGGCTACCCGAACTGCAATGGTTTGAACCGACAAAATGCTAACGACGTATTTGGTTGCTCGCAGATCCCTTTCTTGCATCCGGCAGGAAGAATTTTGTGTTGCCACTGTGATATATGTTGATTCCCTTATAAGTATTGTCCAATTTAGAAGAGAAACATCATGACATGGTCACGTAGGCTGTCCACCTTCGTCCTCAACATGATGTGTCAGTTCATCAAAAAGAGGTTCTCTGTAGTGACCCAACATATCACTGTATTTTGTAATATACTATAGTCGTAGACATAATATTCACAGAGCACCATTCCACAAATATTACATTCTTAGAGTGATACAATAGAAACTAAGCGGGTCCACAACATACATTATTATTATTACAACCAGAAATTATATGACAACTTCGAGATTCTCCTAGGTCTATAGAGGTATCTCGATGACTCAGGCTAAACTATAATAACTCTAAGAATAAGATAAAAAAGCAAACTAAACTTTGAGGTTTATACAAGATTTAATATAGATAAAGGATATAGATCTATGCTACTGAACTTGATCACTGTATGTGATACATCTATTCTTTAGATACTTCGGTCTCCATTTTATAGATGTTTTCGTAATTCCATTCGACGCTTCCAGATACTTCTGATTCTTCATAGCGGAATTCTTTTTGGTCTTCGATTGGATATAGTATTTTCTCATCCTGATCGTTAATGTCTCTAGAATATAGCAAGGGTTAAAAAGATACGTTGAATACGAGCGTACTCAGCAAGTTCACTAAAAAGGAGTGTTTGATGCACTATAACTACAACCACGTACCATAGGTCGTAGGCAATGCAAGTTTGCGTAAATATTTCTTCAAAGGTTGCTTTTATTCTGAAAAGCTATGTCCGTCAGCCTTCACAGGTTACCAGAAATTTCATGGAGTTCCTTTCCTGTAGCATTCGCAGCTCCTTCCCGGAACAGGGAGTAACAAGTTACAGTTCTTACACTCTGCATAAGTGCGTTACTTTACCCATGAGAGATCAAATTCTTTTTGCACAACCGGGCGAATCTTTTCCATCCACACTTCCTATGGTGTGGGGCCCAGTAGATGATCCAAGCCAATCACTATCCTTCTCCGTGACCCCGCATACAACGCAATTGTTGTATGCCCAGACTCAAGGTAGACCTTTCCCTGTATAAAACGGCTATACCTTAGTCGGATACACACAACAACCATTAACACTAGAAATCTGTCTTTTATAAGTCCAGGTCCACGATAGACCTTTCCCCGTATAAAATGGCTATACGCACGATTTGCAACTTACAAAACGCCAGAACAGTGTGCAATGCATGCGAAAGGGAGCCGATACATCTCTGTACCACTCCAAATCTCATGGTTAACGCGTAATATACGGCGCGAGAATCACTGGCGACATTGGTTGTTAAATCCTAGATGATTTATTCATGTGCAGTGGTATTCCAACTACCAGATTTAATACATTAGTTGATCACCCTGAATCAGTAACCAAAAGTTTATATTAATTATGAAAATAGTGTTTTCGACCTTTTTGAAATGCAGGTGATGACACACTGGATTTGCAAAATACTTTACAGAAAATAATCAAAATATGTGAGCAAGTGTGTACTTGCCTTGATATAGAGAAGTATTGTAGTCGAATGTCTCGACTTGACCCTAGACCTCGGGTTCTACAAAAATATTATCATTGCCCGGTAAGGACAATGTTTAAAGAAATAATATGCTGTTATGCATAAGTAATGAGATGCATATGTAAAAAATTTAAGTTAGTATTTTCATAAGATAATAGCTTTCTTTTTATTCATAAAAGTGATTTGATTTTTCTAAATTTATTAAATTTTATTTAGATATTTAGGGGTGTTAATATTGATTTGCGGTTTATTAAACTTAAATAATAATTATTATATTCTTCTTAGGTAGATATTATTTTAATAAACATTTTGTTGTATTAAATATATTTTTTAGTATTTTTCCTACATTTTTCTAGAGCTTGAAATGTTCAGAGGATATTTTGGTAATCTTCCATTTTACCCCTCTTTATTTATTTACTCATTTTCTTTGTAAATTTAAACTTGGTCCTACTAGTCAGTCCAACCTACTCGGTTGGGCTAGACCACTCAATCTGGTCCATCGGGTCGATTGACCCCGACCAGATCCTCTCTTCCTCTTTCTTCGTGGTCCTCTCCTGGCTCTCTCTCTTGCGACCTTGGCATCGACGTTGCCGCCGCCGCTTGCCTCGTCTAGCTTCGGTTACTCCGGTCGCCGTCGGCCTCTACCACCGCCACTTGCTGGATGGCTCCGTCACCACCTCCTCCACTCTAACCCCACCAGCGCCCGCTCTCACTATCCCCAAACGCGACGCCCTGGCTAACCCTAGCCTGATTCAGCTCGGTCACTGGCGCTGAGGACGGGGTGACCCGGCTTACCTTGGTCCTTGCCGCCACCGACGCGCACCTCCAGATCAAGGCCTGCCTCCTGCTGCTCCCACACGGCGTGAAGGAAATATGCCCTAGAGGCAATCATAGAGATGATTATATTTCTTATGTATCCATGAGTTATTGTGATGTTCCTTGAATATCCATATTAGGCAACTTGTATTGATTGACAATTATGTGAATTATTTGTAGAACTCTTTACTTGTATGGTTATTTAATAGTTGTTCCTAGTCGGAGTTCATGTGAGGACACACGTGAATATTAGACTAGCACATCGATTGGTTGATGACTATGTTTCGCAAGTTATAGACGTGGATATGTCAAACCAATGATATGGACACATGTTATGAACATGGGGTTGGACTGACCCAACTTGAGACTAGCAATTAGACTTGCAGCTCTCTCTATACATCGTGTACGTTTTGTCCTTAGACCTGAGATTTTCACATGTACTTGAGATGTGGATCGACCTACTTTGGGGCTATTAGACGCTGCTCCGTAACTGGGTTGTTATAAAGGTAGCTTTCGGGTTTGTCCTGAAGCAAGCTGCAAGGCATGGTCAATCAAGATGGGATTTTCCCCTCTCTACTTAAGAGAGGTATCTCTGGGCCCCTCGAGTGATCGGATCCATAAATGCATAGTCGTGCTACATAAGGTTAAGAGTTAACCTAGTAAAGGGATTCTGAATCACAATATCGAGAAAGGGAGGTCAGCTTGGAGCTTGATACGTCAGAAACATATCCATAATTTTTGATGCACGTTTAGTATCTACATTGATTTACTTGTATACACTTTGAGGTGCTTTTTATATGTTTTCGGGTACTAACCTATTAACAAGTTGCAACAGTGTCAGATGCCTGTTTTCTGCTGTTTTTGGTTTTAAAAAAGTTAGTAAAGAAATATTCTCGGAATTGGATGGGACAAACGTCAAAGTCAATTACTTTCCGTGGGGAACAAGAAGTCTAGAGGGGAGACGGAGAGGCGAGCCAGAGGGGCCACCCCCCAGGCGCGACCATAGGTGGGCCCGCGCCTTGCTAAGGTGTGGGGCCCTTGGCCACCGCATCGGCCTCCCCTTTCCTATAAGAAGCCCCCGATGCAGAAACCTTAAGCACCCGATCAAATATCCACGAAACCGTCTGTAGCCGCCGCCACCATCGTCAATAGATCGGGGGGATCTGAAGTTCTTCCCGGCACCATGATGGAGGAGAGATCATCCCGGAGGCCTTCTCTCCGGTATGATGTGTGAGTAGTTCCACCTTGGACTATAGGTCCATGTAGTAGCTAGATGGTTGTATTTTCTCCTTTGTGCTTTCATGTATAGATCTTGTGAGCTCCGTTTATGATCAAGGTCTAATCTATTTGTAATCATGCATGTTGTGTTTGCGGGGATCCGATGGATATTGAGATTATTATGTTGGTTTGATTAATGGTTTTGTCTTTATGATTCTATCATGTTTGTGTTGTTTGTGATCTTGCATGCTCTCCATTGTTAGTAGCTATCTTGGCCAAGTAGTTGCTAGTGACTCCAAGAGGGGGTATTTATGCTCGATAGTGGGTTCATGCCTCTAGTTTCCAAGGGAAGTGACAATAATATCTTTGGTTGTAGATGTGTTGTTGCCACTAGGGAGAAAACAACGGTCTCTTGTTCATGGAACATGTGGACTGTTTACCTTACACACTTTGCTTAAAGCAGTTGTCTGTTGCTTGCAACTTAATACTGGAGGGGGGTCGGATGATAACCTGAAGGTGGACTTCTAGTCATAGATGCAGTTGGATGGCGGTCTATGTATCTTGTTGTATTGCCCAATCGAATGTCATAGGATCTTTGTGACTAGTAATTGCATTGTTATGCCTTGCTCAGTTCCTGTCAATTGCTCTGCTGTAATTTGTTTATCCTTCATGCCATGTTGTTTATCTAAGGAGAGCACCTCTAGTGAACTATGGACGCCGGTCCAATCTTTACCATTGATACATCCTCCACTGTTACTTGTTTACTTGCTGCAAACCATTACCTTCCACACAATATGTTTAATCCTTGTTACAGCAAACCGGTGAGCTTGACAACCTCACTGATTTGTTGGGGCAAAGTCTTGAGTTTGTGTTGTGCAGGTCTTCGTGTTGCTTGCAATACTTGTGTGACATTTCTTTCCTCCTTCTGGTTAGATAATCTCGGTCTCTACTGAGGGAAGACTTGTTGTTGTGCTCATCACACCTTACTCTTGGGGTTTCCAATAAAGTGCTCCACGTCAAGCACCATCAACAAGTTTTCTGGCGCCCTTACCGGGGAGGCTAAGGACGTCTTCACAAGGGGAGTCCTCCACTTCCTTTCTTTTTACTTTGTTTTTAGTTTGCTTTGTTTCTTTTTCTTGGTTTGGTTGCCTCTTTAAAAAAAAAACCAAAAAAAATAGTCTAGTTTGGTTTGCTTTCTTTATTCAAAAACACAAAAAAAATTAGTTCCTGCTCTAGCTGCTGCTGCTGTTTTTTTGGCTTGCCCACCTTTGCCAAAATGAACTCTGCTGAGAACACCAAGTTGTGTGACTTTACTAGCACCAACAATAGTGATTTCCTTATCACACCTATTGCTCCACCTGCTCCTGATGCTACCTTTTATGAAATTAAGCCTGCTTTGTTGAATCTTGTGATGAGAGAGCAATTTTCTGGTGCTAGTTCTGATGATCCTGCTGCCCATCTCAATAGCTTTGTTGAACTTTGTGAAATGCAAAAGTATAAGGATATAGATGGAGATATTATTAAGCTCAAGCTTTTTCCTTTCTCCTTGAGAGGAAAAGCTAAAGAATGGTTGCTATCCTTGCCTAAAAATAGTATAGATTCTTGGACTAAGTGCAAAGATGCTTTTATTGGAAAGTACTATCATTCTGCTAAGATTATTGCTATGAGAAGTGACATTATGAAATTTAAACAACTTGAGAATGAACATGTTGCTCAAGCATGGGAAAGAATGAAAACTTTGGTTAAAAATTGTCCCACTCATGGACTCACTGCATGGATGATTATCCAGACTTTTTATGCGGGTTTGAACTACTCAAGGAACCTGCTGGATTCAGCTGCTGGAGGTACCTTCATGGGCCTCACTTTGGGTGCTGCAACAAGGCTCCTTGATAATATGATGGTTAACTACTCTGAATGGCATGTTGAGAGAGCTCCACATGGTAAGAAGGTAAATTCTGTTGAGGAAACTTCCTCTTTGAGTGAAAAGATTGATGTTATTATGGCTATGCTTGTTAATGGGAAATCTCCTCTAGATCCTAATAGTGTTCCCTTAGCCTCCTTGGTTGCTCAAGAAGATCAAGTTGATGTGAACTTCATTAGAAACAACAATTTCAACAACAATGCCTATAGGAATAATTTTGGTAGCAACAAAAATTATAGGCCTTATCCTCCTAATAATAGCAATTCCTATGGAAGCTCTTATAATAATGCTAGAAGTGCCCCCTCTAAACTTGAAGTCATGCTCAAGGACTTTATTAGTAACGAACCACTTTCAATAAGACTATAGAGGAAAAACTTTTAACTGTTGAGAAAAATATATCCTCTTTGTCTGAAGCTCAGTCCTCCTTGATTAATAAAATGGCTGCTAAACCTGAAACTATGGAAAATGCCATACAAGTTACTATTGATGAAAATGTCAAGTTGTTAGCTCAACTTCATGCTAGGTGGGAAAGGGAAGCTGAAATTGATAGAAACAATAGTGTGTGCACCATCACCACTAAGCCACAAGTAGTCCCTATTCCTCCTCCTACTATGCCTAAGCCTATTGAGCCTACTACTAGTGATGCTAAGTTTGACTTTAATATTGATGGTTGCAATAATTCTGAAGTGATTATGTTCTTGCAAAAGCTTGCTAGAAGTCCTGATGCTAGTGATATGCATGTTTCCTTCACCAAACACATTACAGATGCTCTTGAGAAAATTAAGGAAGAGAAGCTAAAACACAAAGCTTCTATTCCTAGGAAAGTATAAGATAGTTGGGAACCCATTATTAATATGCAAGTGAATGACTTTGATCTCAAAGCTTCTTGTGATCTTGGTTCTAGTTTTTCTATTATGCCTAGGAAGATTTATGGAATGCTTGATTTGCCACCATTGGAAGATTGTTATTTAGATGTCCCACTCAATGATAATGTTAATAAGAAACTAATCGGTAGTATTAATGATGTCCTTATTATGGTTAACAATGCTTATGTCCCTTTGGATTTCAATGTTTTGGATGTTGAATACAATGTTTCTTGTCCTATTACTTTGGAAAGACCTTTTCTTAGAACGGTTGGTGCCATCATTGATATGAAAGAAGACACCATCAAATATTAATTTCCATTCAAGAAAGGTATTGAACACTTCCCTATAAGGAGAGAGAAGTTTCTTTTTGCTCCTCCTTTGAAAGCAAGGTTTGATGTTAATGCTTCTTCATTTGAAAATACTTGATTCTTCTTGCTTCTTGTGCCTAACTTAAAGGCGTTAAAGAAAAGTACTTGTTGGGAGATAACCCAAGAGTTTCCTTCAGTCTTGGAAGTTATTACTTCAATAATGACCTCTCCTTATCCTTTGTGTTTGCTTTTTGTGCCAAGAATGACCTCTATTGAGAGGGAAGTAAGATTTGGGGAGTTGCTGTCCCGAAACAGATTTCTGTCCTCCACCAAAAAAAATTCGTGAGGAATCTATGTAACTCGTATTGAGCTCAAAATTTACGGATAAATCCCCCAGTATGTTAGATAACTTTCGTTAGTTCAACACTTTTTGATTTGAGCAACAGAAGATATTCGAAAAAATCGGTTTCTACCTGCTGGTCTGTTTTGACAGATTTCTGCAATTATTTGCATTTGCTTCTTATTGATTCCTTTTTGAGTTCTCTTTAGGTGAATTGAGATTTTTGAAGGAGTTACTACAGTAGATTGTGTTTTTAGTGAAAATCCTTGCTGTTCCAAAGTTTTGCCAGTGGTCTAATATCTTTTGAATACACTAATGTTATTAATGAAGATTGTGTGAATTTTGTATGAAGGAAAAATTTCAGGTGTAGAGAGAGAATGATGCAATGAGATGAAGAATGGACAAAATCTCAAGCTTGGGGGTACCACCATGGTGTCACCCCAAGAAATATCCAAAATGTACAAGCGTCAAAACTTGGGGATGCCTTGGGCATCCCCTTCTTCATCAATAAAAAGCTCAGGTCTGTCTAGACACTTTGTTTTTATTTTTTCATGCACAGTTATGTTGTTATTGGAGCGTCTTAGTTTTCATTTTCTTTGCTTAGGTTGTTTAGTTTGCTTGAATAAAGTAGTTTGGACCCCCTTCTCCCCGTGTTGTTTTGCAAATAAGTTGCTTGGTGTTGGAAAGGAGTAGTAAGTTCTTGCTTGAAGTGCAAGAGGAGCTTGCATTGACTGTGACTTAGACTTTAGAATGACATGCTAGGTGTTGTTTTAGCATTATGCTTAGTGATTATTGCTGCAGCATGTCTTGTTCCTAACAATTGCGATTGCTTAGTGTGCCTTGAAGAAATTATGCGTTGTTTTAGCATGCAAAAACATAGTATTGTGGTATTCTCCTTTGATGCTTTGCTTGGGTTGACTTGGCACATTCTTACACCATGTTATGACTATGACAAGTCACCATTAGCCTCTATGATCATTTAGTCCTTGACTTGTAGTACCACTCTTTGCTTTGATTAGTATGCTTTGTTGCTCTGCATGATTATGGCCATTATGCTCTCTTAGTTGGTTACTCCCAGTCTTGTATGAGTAAGTTATACTTGTGCTTCCAACTCCCAAGAAACCAAGTTTTTCCAAAGTGTCCACTATAAACTCCTATGCATGGTGTGTTACACCATTCCAAGTATATTCTTGTTTTCAACTATCTTTCAATTTAAAACTATTTTGTTATGTGAAAACTTAGTGATTAAAGCCCTCACGAACTTGATGCCACACTTTATATTCTTTGCCCCTAATAAACTTGAACCATTGTGACAACTTATAAGTTGGAATTAGCAGAATCGTGTTGTCACGGGGAACGTTTTCAACATTGCACTTGTACTTTGTACTCAGTTGATATCATGCTCTTTTGTCTATGGATGTCACCGGTATGAAATAAAGAGGGAACTGTAAGTCCATGGAGTTTTTATTCTGCGTTAGAGAAAGCCTGGGCCGCTATCCTAAGCCATGCCTAATCATGGTGGACTATCTATGAAGCATCCTCAATAAAAAAAGCTATGCATATGGTAAATAAAAAGATTGCTGAGATGCTCATTGTCTGCTTGCCTTGTCATTTTGGTTATGGGAAAGCTCATGTACCATGTGAAAGGGGTACCCCATTGGCGGTTCTCAATGATATGCAAATACTAATAATGAAAAGAACTTGCCTGGGCCCAAAGTTGAGTATGCATGAGGTGTGGCCCTCGTCTTCAAGGGACTTGAGATTGCCAACTTATACTTTGTCAAGCATATACTCCATCTTTTCCACTTTAACCTTAACCACTTCAAGATGCTTATGATAGGGGCAATGAGGGCTGAAAGCTAATAAGTACCATAATTTTTGGAAGCTCTTTTTAAAACTTGTAATCCTTGCTTCCTTTATAAAAAAAGAAAGGCATTTCTTTCGCCACTATTGAGTCTCCACCTTCTACCTTTAGGCACCATTAAGAGAGCATAGTTGTCATTCTGTGTGCAGTGTTCCAAAGTTTATTGATTGATGCATATTGTGATATTACTTGTTCTTGTGCTATTTGTTTCTATTCACCCTTGTGAACTTTGAAGGTGTCATATGCATCTATAATGCTACTCTATGAGGGACAAGCTGGTTGCCACTATGCTATGTTTTCCGTATGTGTCGTGGTGGTGGCACGGCAGATGCCATGGGTAGGCTAAAGTATGGGGCCAATGGATGCTAGTGGGATCTGGGGAGGGAAGATGCAACTGTCTTTACACTCAAGCTGCCAAAGTGATGAACTTTATTTCTCTCTTGATGGGTTACAAGTGCTCCTTGAGCTGTTTACGGGGGGACAATGTGAATCTCCCCAGCCTAACGGTGCTCCTCGAATCGATCCTCCCCTCAGGGTCCAAACCTCCCCTTATAAAGGGGTGCCTTGGGTGCCCTTAGGGCTGACGAGGCAAGCATATTCGTGGAATATGCTTGTCCCAAAATAGTAGTCCGGCGGCCTCCTTTCCCTGTCGCCCTTCTAATGACGGCAAGGCTCCAGTGGCCCCCTCCTGCGTGCCTCGGGCTCCAGGACTGTCACCTCCGTGACCTCCTTCTGCCCCTCTGACGCTGCGCATCCTTGTCTCTTGTGCTCGGCCCTGTTCTGATTCCTTCTAGCCTGCAGCTATAGTTTGACCCTGGGCTTCTCCTTCTCCTGCAAGCTTAGTATCACTCGGCCTTACCTTGTGTTACTCGGCTTGTTCCTCACCTGCATGAAGATTGTTTGGGTAACCCGGCCGATTCTCTCATTAACTCGGCCGGGTAACCATTTGATATCTATACACGGGCTTCTTGCCTCCGTTCATCGGCCGACATATCCATGATTCGGCCGACCTAGGCCGTAGTTCGGAAACCAGACGGGGACAGTACCTCTGTCTTTCCCCGTCTCTGACCTACCCGAGGTTAACCCCCCGACAGTATGTGAAACAAACAAACGTTTTTCAATGCATGTTATTCATAATTTTTGTTTATAGCCCTTCATGTTGCATGCATAGTTACCATGTCCTATTGTTAGAACTCCATTCTTTCATGCACATGTTTAGAGTTCTTTGATCCCAGCTTTTAGTGCTTGCAAATGGTTGGATCTTTATTGTGAGGGTGCATGTCACCTCAAAAATTATTCTTTTATGACTTACCTACTCGAGGACGAGAAGGAGTTAAGCTTGGGGATGCTGATACGTCGGAAACGTATCTATAATTTTTGATGCTCCATGCTTGTTTAGTATCGACTTTGATTTACTTGTCTACACTTTGAGGTGCTTTTTACATGTTTTCTGGTACTAACCTATTAACAAGTTGCAACAGTGCCAGATGCTTGTTTTCTGCTGTTTTTGGTTTTAGAAAAGTTAGTAAAGAAATATTCTCGGAATTGGACAGGTTAAACGTCAAAGTTAGTTACTTTTCGTGGGGAACAATGAGTCTAGAGGGGAGCCGAAGAGGCGAGCCAGAGGGGCCACACCCCCCCAAGCGCGGCCACAGGTGGGCCCGCACTTTGCTAGGGTGTGGGGCCCCTGGCGGCCGCCTCGGCCTCCCCCTTCGCCTATAAGAAGCCCCCGATGCAGAAACCCTAAGCACCCGATCAAATATCCACGAAATCGTCTATAGCCGCCGCCCTGCCGGTTATCGTCCCTAGATCGGGGGATATGAAATTCTTCCCGGCACCCTGCCGGAGGGAAGATCATCCTAGAGGCCTTCTCTCCGGTATGATGCGTGAGTAGTTCCACATTGGACTATGGGTCCATGTAGTAGCTAGATGGTTGTATCTCCTCCTTTGTGCTTTCATGTATAGATCTTGTGAGCTCCGTTCATGATCAAGATCTAATCTATTTGTAATCATGCATGTTGTGTTTGTGGGGATCCGATGTATATTGAGATTATTATGTTGGTTTGATTAATGGTTTTGTATTTATGATTCTATCATGTCTGTGTTGTTTGTGATCTTGCATGCTCTCCATTGTTAGTAGCTATCTTGGCCAAGTAGTTGCTAGTGACTCCAAGAGGGCGTAATTATGCTCGATAGTGGGTTCATGCCTCTAGTTTCCAAGGGAAGTGACAATAATCTCTTTGGTTGTAGATGTGTTGTTGCCACTAGGGAGAAAACAACGGTCTCTTGTTCATGGAACATGTGGACTGTTTACCTTACACACTTTGCTTAAAGTAGTTGTCTGTTGCTTGTAACTTAATACTGGAGGGGGTTCGGATGATAACCTGAAGGTGGACTTCTAGTCATAGATGCATTTGGATGGCGGTCTATGTATCTTGTTGTATTGTCCAATCGAATCTCATAGGATCTTTCTGACTAGTAATTGCATTGTTATGCCTTGCTCAGTTCCTATACATTGCCCTGCTGTAATTTGTTTACCCTTCATGCCATGTTTTTTATCTAAGGAGAGCACCTCTAGTGAACTATGGACCCCGGTACAATCTTTACCACTGATACATCCTCCACTGTTACTTGTTTCCTTGCTGCAAACCATTACCTTCCACACAATACGTTTAATCCTTTGTTACAGCAAACCAGTGAGCTTGATAACCTCACTGATTCGTTGGGGCAAAGTCTTGAGTTTGTGTTGTGCAGGTCTCCGCGTTGCTTGCAACACCTGTGTGACGTTTCCTTCCTCCTTATGGTTCGATAACATCGGTCTCTACCGAGGGAAGACTTGCTGTTGTGCTCATCACACCTTGCTCTTGGGGTTTCCAACGAAGTGCTCCATGTCAAGCACCATCAGAGCTAGACCAAATATCGTGAGGCAAAGGGAAAGACATGTACTAAACCTTGTGATGGTTCATCCGATATGATCTTTGTATGCGTTTAGGAGTTGGCACGTTGAAAGGGCATGTATGCCCCCATGTGTGGTTTTGGTAATTAATGACAATCTCTATGGACTAATGTGTAAATTGAGTTTCACTTGTAGGCTTATCCATTGGCATCACTTGGGCCATGTGTTGGTCTCAAGGTTGGAAGATGAAGAAATGTCCAAGGGCTTTGTGCCCATTGGAATCATGAAGAAAGAAGGAGCTTGAAGGTTGATCAAGACATGTGCAAAGAGTTGCATCATGATGGATCAACCTCAAGTAGGGATGAAGAAGGGCGAGCTCAAGATGCGCCATCTCTAGAAGATCTCATGCTTGAAGCTTTCCATCCTCATGCTCATGGAATGATGAAGACAAGTTCAAAGAAGAGGTTTCCCCATGGACTATGGGGGAGCAATTTTCAAGTCTTCATCTTCATCAAGCAAGAGCATCCAAGAAAGGTGTTCCCACTATAGAAGAACAAGACGGTCTACATCAAGTTCAAGTGGGATGCTCAAGGCAAAGGTATGTTCTTGATAGGGCTTCTCTTTTGCCGGTCTCGTATTGTTAGTTGGGAGACCGGGTTTAGGATAGATAGCCGTTCTATCAAGAGGGGTTCTCAAGCGGGTGTCTCGTTTGCATTGTTCGAAGAGATCTCAAACCTTTGCATTCATAGCATCATCTTTCTTGGTTGTTATTTGGTTCCTATCCATGAGAGGATCTAGAGATTGTGGTCATCATCATAACAAGCTCTAGTTCATCATCTAAGTATTTCACTTGCATATCTTATTGCGGTTTTTGATCTTGCGAGTTTTCCGGCTCCACACCTTGGGGGATACTTCACATATATATTCATAGTATTTTCTCCCAAGGTGATACCCAATATTTAGACTTTTGTTGGATTCTATTCGTCATTATCTTTCCAACAAAATTGGTTTCATCCCAATCGGAGTTTCCAAGCTCAACTTCTTGTGTTTTGGGTTTTGGAGGTTTTACCGGTTCATCGCTTCTAGAGAGGTCATATCTTTCTCAATTTGGTTTTATACTTCCATGCTGGACCATTATGTTTCTTTGCATAATCTTTTAAAACTTTTCGTTCTCTTCAAAATGAGCCCAAGATCATAAAAAACGGAGTCCGGGATCAAATTTTATTGAAGTTTTCGTGCAATGTTGTCGTATGTTTTTGCTTGAGCGGAAGTTCCGGCCCAAGTTCCGACCCAAGTTCCGGTCAGGTTCAGTAACTTTGTTTCTATTTGCCGGAAGTTCCGGTGGGAGGCCGGAAGTTCCGGTGGGAGGCCGGAAGTTCCGGTGGGGGCGCGAATCTGGCCCAAACGGTCAGTTTTTCCTTGTCCTATTTAAGGGAGGCTTCTTCCCCAATGGTTCTCTATCTTTTGAGCTCGTTTTTGCCCACCATTGTTGACCTATTTGAGATCTCTTACTCCCTCTCCCTCCCATGATTCTTACATCTTTTTGAGGGAAAAGTGAGAGGAGATCTAGATCTATAATCCCACCAAGTCAAATCCCTTCTTTGTGAAGGAATCATTGGGATCTAGATCTTGGAGAGTTTTGTGTCCCTTATTCCCCCAATAGCTTTTGTAGCTTTGTTGGAATTTGGGAGAGAAGGACTTGCCCTTGCATTTGGTGCATAGGTTTGAGTTCTCCTCTTGTGTTCTTCCTCCCTTATTCCTCCAATAGCTTTTGTAGCTTTGTTGGAATTTGGGAGAGAAGGACTTGCCCTTGCATTTGGTGCATAGGTTTGAGTTTTCCTCGGAGATTCGGCGAGTACAAGCTTGTGGGCTTGTTACTCTTGGGTTCTTGGAACCCTAGACGGTTGTGTGGTTGGATTGTTGACCTTTTGTGGTCTTGTTGACCTTTTGTGGTCTTGCAGCCTCATGTGGCTTTGTTGGCCTTTTGTGGCATTGTAGCCTTTTGTGGCTTTGTTGTTGGGAGCCTCCAATTGAGTTGTGGAGTTAGCCCCAATCTTGTACGGGTTCGGTGACTGCCCTCAAGCGTCCCATAGTGGAGCAAGTGCCCGCCTTTTGTGGTGCGCACTTGGGAGAATAGGGTAAGCCTTTTGTGGCGTCGGTGAGTTGTGTGCTTCCGCTTCCGGGGTGAGGCCTTGTGTGGCGTTGGGTGAGCATAGAGCCACCACACCTCGAGGTGTGCCATTTGTGGCGTTCAGAGAGCATTGCGCCATCACACCTCTCCAACGGAGACGTAGCTTCTTTGGAAGTGAACTTCGAGAAACAAATCTTCGTCTCCGCGTCCATCGGTTATCTCTCAACCAAGCCCTTTACTTATGCACTTTACATTGTGATAGCCATCGTGCTTGAAGTATTTATTTCTTGCTATCACCTTGTTGCTTGTATTTCTTAGCATAGGTTGTTGGTGCACTTAGGTAAACTTAGTGGCTAGGTTTTGTGCTTAATAAATTAAATGTTAGTTTTATTCCGCATTTACTTGAGCCTAAACCGTAATATTTTTAAAAGCCTATTCACCCCCCTCTAGGCGACTTCCTTTGTACTTTCAATTGGTATCAGAGCGAGGTCTCTCGCTTTTAGGCTTCACCGCCTCGAGAGTAAATATGTCTCCTAGGGGTTTAGTGCACTCTCACACATTTACTTTTGATGGCACACATTATGATGTTTGGCGTACTCGCATGCTTAGTCATTTCCAGGCCATTGACCCAAACGTTGAGCGCATTTTAGATATGGGCTTGTCTCCTCCTAAGGATCCCCAAAATCTATCTTTGGAGGATAAGACAAACTCTTATCTCAAAGCTCAAGCATCTAATGTGCTTGTTAATGTTGTGAGCTTTGTAGTTCTTTCCTCAATCATGCCTTTCCGGAATGCTCATGATATATGGACCAAGCTTCAAGCAAAATATGATGTGTCCAAGCTTAATGAGGATGATTGTGTTCCATCCACCTCCGGCCACGATGAGTTCTCATCTTCTTCCACTACACCAACATGTGAGTTGTCACAAGGTAATGATATGGTGAGTGGTGATAGAACTTGCAATGTAGATAGTGAGATTTCCATTCATGATTCTTTGTCTCTATCTCATTGCAATGTTGTATCTTTGGGCATGAACACTTGTAGGACCATATGTGATTTACATCCTAGTGTTGATTGCCCTTACATATCTTGTATAAATGAATTGGATATATCTCATGATGATATGCTTGCTTTGCCTTGTTGCCATGATAAATGTGCTTCCATTTCCTCTAGTTCTTGTGTTGCTAACCATGTAGAGGAAAGTGAAGAATGTGTGGGCCAAGGCAAAGTTGTCATTAGAGCTTCATGTGTTCCCTCATCATCATGTTCTTCCAATGTTCACTTGTGCCTCATGGCTAAGGGTTCAAAGGTAACCTCTCCTTTGGACTCCAATATATCTCATGATGATGTGAATGTTGATCATGTAGAAGTAGATAATGATGTTGCTTCTCTAAAAGAGAAGGGGGGGCTAGTCCTTCGTGATCTTCATCCTAATAAAAATGCTTGCTCTACTTTCATTGAAATCTTGACTTGTGCCATTGAAAGTAGGCAACTAATATATGAGCATGAGGACAAAATAGATAAAATAAGTAGTCTTGAGCGTGAGTATGCTAATGAAATTGCCAACCTAAATGAAGCTCTTGAAGAGGAACAAACCACTAAGGAATCTCTTGAGGAGACCTTTGCTCTAGAGCTATCTAGAGTGAAGAAATCTCATGATAGAGATTTTGAGGTGGCATGTGCCTTCAAATTAAAAATGATGAACTTGAAGTTGCTTATGCCAAACTCCTTGAGGATTTTGAGCACCTTAAAAATGGCTCTAGGGTCATCAAGGGGGAGCTCATCAAACTCATCGAGTCACATGAGCAATTTAAAGCTTCTTATTCTAAAGAGCTTTCCAAGTTAACCTCACCTCTTGCTTTAAATGATGATGCTTGTGCTACTAACTCTATTTCTTGTGAAGCATCTATATTGAAGGAGAATGTTGAGCTAAAGTCTCAACTTGCTTTGCTAACGAGCAACTATGGGAAATTAGAAGAAAGTCATGCCAAGCTCTCAAGCTCGCATGAGGATCTTCTAGTCTCCCATGGTAGGCTAAGGTTAGCTCATGAGGCCATTATGTCAAAGGTAACATCTAGTGGGCCTCATGTGGACATTAGCACTATATCTACTCCAAATGTTATATTGCCATGTGCTAGTCCTTGTAATTCATCCTCTCACAACCATGCTAAATCTTGTGATGAATTGCATCCTTTGTCTTGTTGCTCTAACAATGAAGCTTCTACTTCCTCTAGTATTGTTGTTGATATTAACCATGTAGAGGAAGTCAAAGAGCTCAAGGCTCAAGTCACTTCTTTGAAGAATGACTTGAAAAGGAGTCATGAAGGGAAGACCACGCTCAAGAATATGTTGAGTGTGCGACACCCCCCAAGTGACAAGAGTGGGCTTGGATTCAACTCCAACACCAAGAGCAAGTCCACTATCTCGTTGAAGCACAAGGGCAACAAGAAGAAGGGCCAAGGACAAGTGAAGAATCCGGCCAACATTGTGTGCTCCAAGTGCAAGGAAGAAGGGCATCATGTGAGGGATTGCCCATTGAAGAAGAAGCCTCTTAGTGAGAAGCAATGGGGGAAGCGGCCTCAAGCTCCTCCACAATCCCAAGATGGGCCACTTCCCAAGAAGCCTCAAGCTCTTCTTCATGGTGCAGCTCCTCCCAAGAATAAAGACGGCAAGAGAATAACTTTCTACATATGCCGTGAGAAGGGGCACATTTCTTCCTCATGCACCATGGGTAACTCCTCATCCCATCCTATCTTGTTTGATGATGCTTATTCACTTTGTAAGGATGAGGGTGGCAATGTGTTTGCCAAATTTGTTGGTGCCCAAAGTGGTGTCAAGAAAAGAACCATTTGGGTGGCCAAGCCTATTGTGACTAACTTCTTAGGACCCAACTTGGTTGGGGACCAACAAGCTAAAACTTGATCAATAGGTGTTTTTGGAGGGCATTGGAGACTTGGCTATCTTATGAAGATTTGAGGGATATTCATTATATTCTTGTTGTCAAAGTCAAGTCATTGGTTATCATGCTTCTATTCCTTATCCAATGTTCCTCCTTCCGGTAACTTGTGCTAAACTCCTTTACATTTATAGTTACTTGCTCCCTTGTGCATGTGTTGGTTTTGTACCTTGCATGTGCTTGTACATGTTGTGCTTCCCACTTACTTATATTGACCTATGAATTATCTTTGTGTATGTTGGTTGGCACACCATGTATTTGTGTTTCTTGGTTTTGAGCCTTTATTGTTTCTAGTAGGTATCTTATTTGGCTCTTGTGAGGGATTAATGGACTATTCCGTTTTGGGGGAGTGTCATGCTTGGGCATTCCACAATCCTAAAATGTGTGTACATGAGAAAAACCACTTAGTAGTCATTTTGTTGTCTCTATGTGGTTTGTCTGTCTCATGAGAAACTCAAGTTTCAATAATGTCCATTAATACCTCTAGTTTGATCTTTTTGCCTCTTGTTGAGATTTCTTGGTTTATCACATTATGGGGAAGTCATATGCTTTGTGCATATTACAAACCTAGAAAATGTGGACATTTGAGGTAGTGCCACTTAGATTTGATATTGGGAATTATCTAGTTCCTATGTGGCACATTTGCTCATACAAGTTCCAATTTGCTTAAATGTTTTTATTGCTCATCTTTTGGATCTTGTTCGTGAGAGTGATTCTTGGTATGTGCTTCCTCATATTTGGATCTATATATCCTCATGGGAACCACTTGCTTCTATTTAATCTAATCACTAGTGATTGTGTGACTATTTGAAGCAATCAAGAATCTCTTTCGAAGCATCAAGTTTAATTCCTATCTTGTTATATGCTTCTTTGTGTGAATATGATCTTGGATATCCTTGCAAACTACCTCGGGAAAATTATCCCTATTACTTCTTGTCCTTGGACAATTAGTACTTAATATATGGTAGAATTCATTGATCATATTCGTTTTGGCCTTTTCCTTTTTGTCTTATATTTGGCCAATAAAATGTTTGTCTAGTTGTTCCCAAGCTTTCCTTGCCTCTTGTGGATCTTATTATTTTATTTATTTTCCCTTGTGTTTTACTTAGTGTAGGTAGTAGTGATGATCTCATTTGTGGGCATTTTGCATTCAAAGGCAAAATTATATATAATGCTCTACTTATGGGGGAGCTCTTCTATATTATCTAGAACATTGTTTTATGCTTCTTGATTTGATCCAGTTTTTTTTTCTTGGAAGCTCGATCCTTTTTGTGTTGGTACTCTGTGTGCCATCATCAAAAGTGTGAAGAGTTTGTTTTGGTTATTATTTCCTTGCTCTCGTTGGGAGTTGGCTTTATATCATTCCGTTTCACTTGTTTTGTTCTTTTAGGATGAGATAAATCCTTGAGCCTTGGTATTTTTCTTATCCTTTTTCTTTGGCTCTTTTGAGTTCATTTGTTGAACTTGTGTTCTTTCATGTGTTGATTTGGCTCTTGGATACAATTTGGACACCTTTTGTCGAGTCACAAATTTGTGTGTGTCTTATTGGTTTACATGGTGTTTTTGTTCAAATTGTATCTCCTTTTGGTTCTTGAAAGCCTATGCATGCATATTTACTTCGTGTATATATTATGGCATGCTTGCTTCCTTTGATCCAATATATAGGGGAAACTCCACCAAATCCTAATAGGCTAATATGTGCATGAAATTCAATTTCATATCAATATGCACATATTTGTGTGGGGGCTCTCCTATGTATTGTAGTTTCACTAACTACTTTGGACCCAATGTGTTTGGGGACCATAGTGTACTTAATTGTATTTTAGGTACATTGGAGATATATATTGGGTGCTTGTATCTTGAAGAAGGAAGAAGTGGCATCTACATGTTAGTTGGATGCAAGCTAGGATGATCAACGAATTCATATCTTCTTCATCCTACCAATTATATCTTGGTAACAAGTATCTCTCTCTCATGCATACATATCTTGTTCCCAACCTTGTGTAGGTTGCTTGTTGGCATGAATTTGTGTTCTTCCATATGTAGGATTTCTTGCTTTGGCTTTGAAGAGTTCTCTCTATTGCAAATGTGTGTATGTTAAGATGAGTGCATATAATGGGGACTATACTAAATCATGCTCATGATTCACTAATCCCAAATATGTCAATCTAGCAATTTTGTTGCATATTGTTTCCTTAATATCTCTCATGTGCAATAGTGAGTATTTTTGCCAAGTTGATTTCTATCTTGTGATACTTGTTGCCTTTCTCCATATATTCCTTCTATCCTCTTCTTCCCTTGAGAATAGTTGTGTTGTATGGGTTATGTTGGTGTTTGAAACTCATTGATGTACAATAAGATATATTTGAGCCCTTGGGCATGCTTTCAAGCAAAACATCTTATTGGTATATTCTATGACTTCTTTTTTTTTGGGTCTTCATGTGCTTTCTTGAGTATCTATCTTGTGTGTGCATGTTTCTTTGTGGTTATATGTCTTTGTGATATTTTCCACCTAAAAATTTATACACATAATAGAAGATCAATATTTGGTTGTTTTTGCATTTCTTGAAAATCATCTCTTACTTCATTTTGATCCTTCGGTGGTTTCCAAATTATTGTATTTTGTGTGCATTGTTAAATGGTTTTGGAGGAGTTAGGATTCCATGGTTGTGCACATTGTTTCCAAATACAATTACTATAATTGGTGCACAATTTTGGGGGAGCTTCTATAATTCATTTAATGATGCACATGTTCCTTCTTTCTCGTTTCTTGTGGTTTAAATGCTTATGGGGAGCAAGGATTCCATATTTGTGCATATCTATTCAATACAAGTATTCTAATCTTTGCACAAAGTTTGGGGAGCTTCTCTATTTTTATTTAAACACTCTTTTGGTTGTTGTTCCCTTTTGACATCGTTTGATGGTGTTTCAATTGTTCCTTTTGGATCTTTTGATTGCTCGCTTCATTTGTTGAAGCCCTTTTCTTTTCTTTCTTTTGTTTTTGCTTTCTTTGGGTCCTCAATATAGTTTTACTTCCTCCATAGTTCTCATCATTTGACTTGTGCATATGCACACCTTTGGAGGAATTCTCACTATGTTGACCGTCTACAACTTTTCACCCATTTTGGAAATCGATGCCAATGGGGGAGAAGTTTTGGAGGGTTTAAGGGAAGTTGGGCTTTGCTTTGAGTGTGTTCTTAAGCATTTGCCTCTCATGCTCTTGCATCTTTGTGTTTGCTTTGCATGTTGAATATATAGAGGAAACTCAACCAACGGTAACAGTTGGCAATCTATGCAATGAAATTCAAGTTCATCACACATGCATAGATTGTGGGGGAGTTTTCTCTATATATTGTGGTTGTACCAACAACACATACTTGTCTAGTATTTGATGTTGGGGCAACCTCTTTGGTCATTAATTGTCATATTTAAACCCTCGCTAAGGGATTTTCATCAATTACCAAAATGGGGGAGATTGAAAGGGCATGTATGCCCCCATGTGTGGTTTTGGTAATTAATGACAATCTCTATGGACTAATGTGTAAATTGAGTTTCACTTGTAGGCTTGTCCATTGGCATCACTTGGGCCATGTGTTGGTCTCAAGGTTGGAAGATGAAGAAATGTCCAAGGGCTTTGTGCCCATTGGAATCATGAAGAAAGAAGGAGCTTGAAGGTTGATCAAGACATGTGCAAAGAGTTGCATCAAGATGGATCAACCTCAAGTAGGGATGAAGAAGGGCGAGCTCAAGATGCGCCATCTCTAGAAGATCTCATGCTTGAAGCTTGCCATCCTCATGCTCATGGAATGATGAATACAAGTTCAAAGAAGAGGTTTCCCCATGGAGTATGGGGGAGCAATTTGCAAGTCTTCATCTTCATCAAGCAAGAGCATCCAAGAAAGGTGTTCCCACTATAGAAGAACAAGACGGTCTACATTAAGTTCAAGTGGGATGCTCAAGGCAAAGGTATGTTCTTGATAGGGCTTCTCTTTTGCCGGTCTCGTATTGTTAGTTGGGAGACCGGGTTTAGGATAGATAGCCGTTCTATCAAGAGGGGCTCTCAAGCGGGTGTCTTGTTTGCATTGTTCGGAGAGAGCTCAAACCTTTGCATTCATAGCATCATCTTTCTTGGTTATTTTTTGGTTCTTGTCCATGAGAGGATCTAGATATTGTGGTCATCATCATAACAAGCTCTAGTTCATCATCTAAGTATTTCACTTGCATACCTTATTGCGGTTTTTGATCTTGCGAGTTTTCTGGCTCCACACCTTGGGGGATACTTCACATATATATTCATAGTATTTTCTCCCAAGGTGATACCCAATATTTAGAATTTTGTTGGATTCTATTCGTCATTATCTTTCCAACAAAATTGGTTTCATCCCAATCGGAGTTTCCAAGCTCAACTTCTTGTGTTTTGGGTTTTGGAGGTTTTACCCGTTCATCGCTTCTAGAGAGGTCATATCTTTCTCAATTTGGTTTTATACTTCCATGCTGGACTATTATGTTTATTTGCATAATCCTGTAACACTTTTCGTTCTCTTCAAAACGAGCCCAAGATCATCAAAAATGGAGTCCGCGATCAAAAGTTATTGAAGTTTTCGTGCAATGTTGTCCTGTGTTTTTGCTTGAGCGGAAGTTCCGGCCCAAGTTCCGACCCAAGTTCCGGTCAGGTTCAGTAACTTGTGTTTCTATTTGCCGAAAGTTCCGGTGGGAGGCCGGAAGTTCTGGTGGGGGCGCGAATCTGGCCCAAACGGTCAGTTTTTCCTTGTCCTATTTAAGGGGGGCTTCTTCCCCAATGGTTCTCTATCTTTTGAGCTCGTTTTTTCCCACCATTGTTGACCTATTTGAGCTCTCTTACTCCCTCTCCCTCCCATGATTCTTACATCTTTTTGAGGGAAAAGTGAGAAGAGATCTAGATCTATAATCCCACCAAGTCAAATCCCTTCTTTGTGAAGGAATCATTGGGATCTAGATCTTGGAGAGTTTTGTGTTCTCCTCTTGTGTTCTTCCTCCCTTATTCCCCAATAGCTTTTGTAGCTTTGTTGGAATTTGGGAGAGAAGGACTTGCCCTTGCATTTGGTGCATAGGTGAGTTCTCCTCTTGTGTTCTTCCTCCCTTATTCCTCCAATAGCTTTTGTAGCTTTGTTGGAATTTGGGAGAGAAGGACTTGCCCTTGCATTTGGTGCATAGGTTTGAGTTCTCCTCGGAGATTCGGCGAGTACAAGCTTGTGGGCTTGTTACTCTTGGGTTCTTGGAACCCTAGACGGTTGTGTGGTTGGATTGTTGACCTTTTGTGGTCTTGTTGACCTTTTGTGGTCTTGTAGACTCGTGTGGCTTTGTTGGCCTTTTGTGGCATTGTAGCCTTTTGTGGCTTTGTTGTTGGGAGCCTCCAATTGAGTTGTGGAGTTAGCCTCAATCTTGTACGGGTTCGGTGACCGCCCTCAAGCGTCCCATAGTGGAGCAAGTGCCTGCCTTTTGTGGTGCGCACTTGGGAGAATAGGGTGAGCCTTTTGTGGCGTCAGTGAGTTGCGTGCTTCCGCATCCGGGGTGAGGCCTTGTGTGGCGTTGGGTGAGCATCGAGCCACCACACCTCGAGGTGTGCCATTTGTGGCGTTCGGAGAGCATTGCGCCATCACACCTCTCCAATGGAGACGTAGCTTCTTTGGAAGTGAACTTCGGGAAACAAATCTTCGTCTCCGCGTCCATCGGTTATCTCTCAACCGAGCCCTTTACTTATGCATACATTGTGATAGCCATCGTTCTTGAAGTATTTATTTCTTGCTATCACCTTGTTGCTTGTATTTCTTAGCATAGGTTGTTGGTGCACTTAGGTAAACTTAGTGGCTAGGTTTTGTGCTCAATAAATTAAACGTTAGTTTTATTTCGCATTTAGTTGAGCCTAAACCGTGATATTTTTAAAAGCCTATTCACCCCCCCTCTAGGCGACTTCCTTTGTACTTTCACACGTCTTGCTAGAGGCCGCTACCAACTATTGACAGAATAAGTGTATTCTTGTCATGTATACGTATATGAACCTATAGGGCCACACACTTAATGGGCTGGAAGCCTAATGAGGATTAGATCCGAATTAGACCAGGCTTAGGCTACTAATGGGCTGCTAATGTAGAAGCCCACTAGGGACGCCTATATAAGATAGGGTGGGGCGAGCTGACCAGGGTAAGACCATTCTCCCCAGCCGCCACTCCTCACGCCTGTGTTGCACGCGCGGACCTAGCAGTCCGGCGTCTGACGCTTCCACCCTGTACGTGTGGATACCTCGGAGGCGATGCATCTGTAGCACTTGGACGAGCCGCGCAAGGGGAGCTTCTCGTGGGACGAGTACGAGGAGGAGACATAGAACATCTACACTGCCTCGACATGCTTCATTAAGTTCCATAACTAGGCGTGGTAATCTCGTGATCTATGACAACAGTAATCCTGGTTTACATGGTAGAAATTTTTGATTTGCGCTAGTGTAGCCTACCCGTATCCCTTCACGGCGACCTCAACTCTGACGACAGGACGGCAACAGGTTGCTGCAACCCTGGTGTCCTACGCCGCCGTCTCGCGGCCCTGATGTGGTGGAGACGATGGTGTGGTGATGCTCTGCTAGTGCTGCTACCGACGAGACAATAGTGATGTCGTCAACACAACCTCGCTGTTGTGCTGCGCCCAGGCTTCGTCACGCCTATGCTATAGGTGCATGGCACCCACGGTGAGCTTCGGTTTGTTATGACCAGGCTTCGTGAGGATGGCTTTAATCCATGGGTCTGCTATAATTGTTTGTTGCTGATCTATTGCTAGCTAAAAGTTTTTCAACTTGGATGAGCAAGTGCCCTTGTGGTACTGATTTGGGCTGGTGATTTTGTTGTTAACGGTGGTGAGTGTGTTTATAACTTCTATTGATCCATGTTGAACAAGTGCTGTGAGATTGGGGTTAAGCTATTAAGGATGTTTTTCTAGATTTGATGCTTCAATCAAGATGATTGAATTAGTGTAACATCCCAAAAATATTGATCAAGGTTATCAAATCCTAATCACCTAAATTTAGGGTTAACAAAAACTTTTGTTAATTAAATCCTTTTGAATGCATGTGTGTATGTGATGATTGCATGAATGCTTGAATGGACTTGTTTTATTCTTATGAATGGCAAGGATTGGTTTAAAGATGAAAACAACATCATCTAAATCAATTCCAAGCAGAATCAAATCAATAGAAATTCAAAAACAAACAAAATAAGCAAATGGTCATTTTTGCCAATCTTACTCACTAGACCACTTTGAGTGTTTCTAGTCCAAGATTTAAAATAGAAACAAATCCATTTCTTTTCACCCCTTGCTAGACCAAGTGAAAGTGAACCCAAGCCCACTTTCAAACTCACAGAAACATTTGGTAACCCTACTCAAATGACATTTGAAAGTTGAATCTAGTTCATATGGGAAGATCACCATTTCTCAAAATCCAACCAAACCAGTGCACCTTGAAAAATCCAAGCAACCAGAGACTACCTAGTATGTGACGATTGCATCCACCAAGTTTCAACCCAAAATTCAAATTTGAATTTCTTGCGGCCATTTCATCAAACACTTGAACACAGAAAATAAAATGGGCCAAACTTTACTATTTTGAGCAGTGATCATTGCAACCGTTGTTCACCATTGATCACACTTGTCTCCCCTAGTGAAAACTAGTGCCTTGAACACACCTAGCCCCTACCCAGTGCACCATGCAGTGCCAACCCGAGAGCACCCTTGCCATCCGACCATGGCTAGCTAGCCAGAGCAAGCGTCGTGCCTAGCCACCGTGTCTGAGACGCACGCCACCGTCCACCTCCACCCCCTGTCCAGCCCTCGAGCCCTGCCAGCCACTGGACCATAGAGAACGCACACGCCCATTTCTCTGCGACCATGTACAGAGTGCGCCAGAGCGCCACGCTCGACACGCTCGCACAGACCGCGCCCCGTCTTTGCCACTTGCGTACGTGATCACCATCGTCCCAGGAACCTCCCAGACAACCCCGTTCGCTGTCGAGTGACCCGTAGCCGTTGTGCGCCATCAAAACTGCCGTCGGTGCCGCTCAGAGCGTCGACGCGTTTCGACCAAACCGCACTGTACTGCCCCACGCCTCGCCAAAGCCGTTGAGCTTCGCCAGGAGACCGCGCACTATCCCCTACCTTCGGCCATGCCCATAGCTCGTTGTATCACCGACCCTGACGAGCACACCCTTTGGTTCCCTCGTTGCACTATAAATAGAGGCCTCCCCCGTTCGATTTCTTCACACCATCTCACTCCCGACCTCTCACTGATCGTGCCCACTTCTTCCCGGAGCAAGGCGAGTTCAGCATCGCCAGAATTTTTTCGGAGTCTGCCGCTGCTGGAGGAGAATGGCGCCGCTGATTGGAGCCACCCCAGGAGGAGCCGCTGGTACCACGATAATCGCCGCTGTCGACTTCGTCATTAGCCCCCATCGCCTGAGCCCCGGTGAGCCGCCACCGACCCCCACTGGCCGCGCTAGGGTTCGTGCTCGTCGTGTTCTGTTAGACGAGGACGATGACCCTCAGCCGTTGATCTTAAATCTAATCCTATGGTCATAGTTAGCTCGTACCCCTTCTCACCCCCCCCCGGTCTCACTGACTAGTGGGGTCAAGCACTTGACCAGCCCGTGCGCGCTGTGCGCAGTGGGCCGACCCAGTTAACTTTCCCGCGCGACCTAGTTCGTTTGAAATTAGGTTTATCTAGTTAATTTCAAACTTATTTCTGGTAGTTGATTCAAAAATCATTTCAGAGAGATTCACTAAACCAAATTTCATGAAACCAATTTTGTTAGAAATTTATGGAAATTATTAATCCAAGCCCGTTGGATTCAAACCATTTGAAATTATAGATCACCTATGGTAAAAATAACAAGGCAGAGACTTTTCTGCATTCAAACATTTTTCAAAATTCAACCATAAAAGCTTTTGAGTTTATTCCAACTCTCAAAACTTAAATTTGATAATACCTTTCTGAATATATAAAAATATCTAGGTTTACTTGCAGTAATAATGGACAAGTAATAAAAGAATGTCCCATAGGCATTTCTAGTCACTTTATTTAATTAAAATAAAAGGCTAAACCTTATTAAATCGTGACACCACTTTAAATCACATTCCCAAGTACTGAAATATGTGGTGATGACATGTGACAACATGATCCCATGTTTTAATTGGAGAATATTAAATCTTAAGTAGTTTTTCAATGAGTAGAAATTACTTTTTCTAAAATAAAAAGGAATAAAACTAGTGCCTTAATTCTTTGTGATGATTGTGATGATGCTAGATCATCTAGTGAAAATCCTGGTGTCATAAATAGAACTAGTTAAGTATTGTTTGGTGATTGTGTACCTCGTATTTATTTATAGACGCTAGTACCGACCAAGGATACGAAGAGGAAAGAGACTACTACGAGGAAGAAGTAGAGGAGAACTTCAACCACTGCACTGCACAAGGCAAGCCTCACTATACAAATTAACTTAGCCAGCTATTATCTTAGCAAGCTAAGCAAAACCATGCAAGTCATCCTTGCAAGTTTAAACCTACAAGATAACCTATGCAATGAATTAGGCATGCCTTGGTTATACCACCTTATTACCCCAAATTCTAGTTTTACTTGCAAGCTTGATTATTTTATTTCTTTATCAAATCTCCTTACTACTTTTACTTAGTGACTTGTGAAGTTTTGGAAGGGTTATTATAGGTAGCATAAAGAGCATAAAACTTGGCCTAAGTTAGGTAGATCTTGATATCATCCCGAGGCATGAGATTGAACTTAGGTAAGTCACACTTGATTACCACCCTCCATTAGTATTCACCCCCAACTTTAGTGGCTAGTGCTAAGCATAAAACTTGATCACTTTAGATGGGAATACTTGGTGAAAATGATTATGAAAACCTTAGATGATGAGTCATTCTAATGAAATGTTTTGACATGTGTTCTTGAACACCAGATGATTTTGATGATGAAAATGTTGAGGCATGAGCCTTAGCCCTTTATAAAACTGATGGTTGTCTGGATGCGAATTTGGGTAGGGCTTGACTGGAAGTTTATATACCTTAGTATGGGTTCCCTTGCGGCCGAGGTTTGAGATGAGGCTACCTCGTGAAGATTGACCACCTATGCAGTTCCCAACATGATAGATGGTTATGGTTGGGAGGCCAAACTCATAGGAGAGGTGCCTATACTAGGGTGTGTAATTGAAAGTTTAGGATTGATTATCCGCATAGTGAATACGGTGAATTCAGGGTTGTTCCTTACGGATGTATCGAATATTGTGGTGAAAGTGTACCACCTCTACAGAGTGTCAAACTATTCGAATAGTCGCGTCCGCGGTTATGGACAGTTGGAGCGGCCAATACTGTTCCGTCGTCGGATGTTTTTTCAAAATGACTTGTGAAATGAATCGTGACTTTGAATTGACCACAACAGGGTTGTGATATGAAAACTCAAGTTCCCATTTAGGTGTTATAAAACCTTAAACTAGTTTTCTTTGCTTCTAAACTTAGTTAGATATAAACCTAGCTTTTTGCAAAAATAGCCTAGAGCTTAGTATTCCTACTCCAGCACTTTACTTGTTAGTGATAGTTTGCGAGTACTTAAATAGTACTCATGGCTTTGTCCCTGGCTATTCCTATGGCCAGACTATGAGGAGGATTACCAGGATGATGGACAGCAGGAGGTCTACGACAACTAGGATCATCTCCCATCGTTAGCATTGCATGTGACCCTGAAGATGGAGCTTCACCCACGCTACCATTATTATATTATTCCGCTGCTTTGAATGTACTAAGACTGGATCATGACATCCTTTATTTGTTGTAAGACCTTATTATGGTTTGTAATGGATGATGTACTGTGATATCCAATCTGTTATGTCTCGCAAAAATGGTAATCCTGGGATTCCGATGTATGGCATAACAGGCATCTGGGATTAAAAATCCGGGTGTTGACAATTAGCCCTGGCCCTTGTCCTAAATTTGTATAATGAAATTGTGATTCTATGAGCTCAGTGATACTAAACTTGATGATCTAGAACCTTTGTGGTAGTTTGGAAACTATATGATTTCTAGTTGACTAACTAGAAAAGTGATTTTAAAGAGTTGCCCACTTCTTACATACAAAGAAATGGTGTACTTGTTGTTGTGTTTCCCTTAATCTGGACTAATGCCTTAAGCTTGGCTGTAGTGGAGGGTATTCCATATCTTAGTTTATTGACCTTTCACTTTGATGAAATGATTTTATTAGTTTCTATCAATCTTGATAACAGAAAACTGGTAAGGTATGATTCCTGGATTCTTTTCTAGGAAAATGATTTAAAAATCACTCTCTGATTATTTGCAGAAGAGTTTGTGAATACAACAATGGTTAGTGATCTTCTAAAGATTTCTATTACTGCTCTCCATGAGTTCATATAGGATGATTTAGAGGTTTGAAAGCATAGAATTTTTCCTGTACACTCAAGTAGAGATTTAGTTCATGGACACTTGATTACACAAGACTGATGACTTACACTAGATCAAGATAGTGGTCATTCATAGCTTAGTTACTCATGTATCACTAATTAGAATTAAGATAAACTCTGTGGTTCTTCTTTGGAGGATGCACAGATTTATACTTATCTAACTAGCTTGTGTGCTGAACTGGATTAGGCTGTTTTAAGCTGCTAGATCTTTGCAAAGCTAAATGATGGTCATAGGTTTTAAACAATTCTTGGAGGAAGCTTATGAGTATAAATGGTGTGCTTGATTTCTTGATTAGCCGATGATGCATAGGCTGAGGCCTTATTGATAATAGAAGTATATATATAGTTGTGGCACTGTGCTTTGCTCCTATGATTATTTTATACTCCACTTGAGTATAAATATAAGGAAATGATCAATTTACACTAAATCATGCTTGGAAACTGGTAGGAACAAATATTATGCATGAGTGATAATAGAGCAACCTTTTGTTGTTGCTGAATCTGTGTAGTGACTTGTGGTTCCTGGTGGATCTTTTTCCTAGATGCTGCTTGATCTGCTTCTCCTTGTTCTGTTGGCTTGCTTCTTGTGATTTTGGCCTAGTCCTTATGCTCCTGACCCCATCTTTGTGCCCTTGTATGGCTTCCTCAAGCAACCAGGGTGCTAGTGATGTGGTGGTAGTGCACTATGGAGTTTTGGTGTTGAACTATGAATTCTGGAAATGTAGAGATGGCATGGCTGGGTGATATGTGTTGGTGTACTTGTTGTCCTTGCTGTGGTGAAGAAAGTTTACCATAGAAATCTATCTATGCTACTGCTATGTACTTATCTCTCTCATAGCACCACCTGTGTTGACAGCACATAGGCATGCATGTGTGTGTGAGATGTGTGTTTGCTTGTTGTGATATTGTGGATCAGATCAAGTTAAAATATCTTGATTCTACTTTCTTACTTCCACTCTCTATGGTGAAACTCGCCCCTTTTGTCCACTTCCAATGAGGTTGTTATGAGGCAAAGTATACTGATAAGAACAAATAATCTTTTGGTGAAACTTGCCCCCATTTTGGATATGCTCAATGATGTAATGAACAGTGCACCTCACTTTTGAGAGCAAAATTACTAACACTAACCCTTTTTGTTTTTATCTTAAATTTATTTGTTTTGTAGGAATCAAAAGGTTATCCAAGAATATCAAGACTAGATATAGGAATTGTAGTTTAGATTTGAGTTACTGTAATTTTCTTATTATTTTGTAATAGCCATGTAATACTTATATGTTTGATTAAAGTATTTATTTTCTTTTCTTGTAATTGTTAATCTGTGTAATGACTTCTAAATTACTTGTATTCTTTCAGTCTTTGTATTATTAAATAAACAATTCTACTTATTTGTATTTGTTTGAATTGCATTAATGTATGTGATTTATTTATTTCATTTTACTTAATTGTAATTACTTTTATTCTTTTATTGTAAAAGAATAATGTAATAATTCATGTATTATTTTTAATAAAGAATTCTTTTATATCCTTATTGTAATCATTTCTTTTTACATAATTATAGTATTATTATTCTTGAATTTGTAAATTCAAATTTGAATTGAATTTGGGAAATTCAAAGTAGAGTTCAAATTCTACCCCTCCACAAACACAAATAATACCTAAAGGTCATGTCAAAATCTATCGCACTCACTGAGATGGCTAATTTCTAATCCATCAAAGCAAGAGAGATTCTGATCGCTCCAGGGTTTTAGTTTGCGAAAAATTTACCCGGATTTTTAGATGCATGCATGCAGATGCACAATATCCTAAATCTACCCTTCGTTTAGTCCTAAATGCTGGGATGTTACACACTTCCCCCCTTAAATTAAACTTCGTCCCGAAGTTTGTGGTTTCTTTTTCATGAAGGTTTCCGATAGTCTCGTCCTGAGTTTTCTTCTTTCCTTCTAGTTTCTTGTCTTCCCAAAGTGATGTTTTTAATAAACTCGACACTCCTTGAGTTTAATTTCAACCTTGATTCGGTTATGGTTAATGCCTAATGCTAATTTATACTTCCTCCCGAAGCTTCATGAGATTGCCTTTGACTTTAAACAACATTATTGATGAAGGACTACTGATGCTAAACATACATATCATAGACTCGTCGATGTGGTTCCATCCGAAGTTTCCACCCCTTGATGGTGATTTTACTCCTCGAGTAACCAACTTGTTGGGACATTCATATCTCTTATGTCCGTCTAGACCACACCTATAGCACACTTTTCCGGTCTTCCAACAATCCCTCCTTATATGACCTGATGGTCCACACTTCATATGATTTGTTTCTTTCGTTTTGATGCCTCATGCTTTGATGTACCACTTGTGGATATGAATATAGGTATAAAACTTAAGTTTGAGGTTGACTTAGTAAATTGGAACTTCTTCGGTTCCCTTTTAGCTCTTTTCTTGGCTAATATCTTCCTCTCTTCCAATAGCATCTTGTAATCATCCTCAAAAGTAATTGCTACATCAACCAGCTCTTGGAAACGTCGTGTTGCAGCCCCTCGTATTTTCATCTTCATATAAGGGTTTAGTCCTTCCAAGAACCTTTTCTTACGCTTATCCTCTGTATTTACCTCATCAACTACATAACGAGATAATTGACTAAACTTGCTAATATATTTCATCATGGTTTCATCATTTTGTCGTAAGTCCTTGAATTCTCTCCTCTTAAATTCCATAATGCTCTCTGGAACAGGATACACACGAAACTTCTACTTGATTTCTTCCCAAGTGAATATCTCTTTTGGTGTGAGCATGGCTAATTGATTTTCGCACCAATTTGCGGCAGGTCCGGATAGAATAAATGTTGCATAACGTAACTTCTCCTCATCATTGCATCCAACTATTTTAAGCTTCCTTTTTGTATCCGTCAGCCAATCCTCCGCATCCATAGGTTCTCATGCAGATGCAAAAGGAATTGGTTTGGCATTCTGGAAATCAGAAAGACTTACTCTGATATCTTTGTTTTCCTCTCTGGGTCCAATTCATTTGAGTATATCCTGCATGAAATTATTATGGTACTGTTGCATCATTTTCATGTATTGCATGGAATTCTCCTCTGTTAACGGACGAGTTGATGGTCGAGTTGCAATTACATCCACATTACTTTCCCTCTACTTAGCTTTTTGCTCCAAACACTGTCCTTCAAACCCAGCTTCTACTGACGTATCCATATACTCTCTAGTCCTGTTACATAAAGCGAATACTCATACTTACATCATGCATATGTTTTCTGAGCTCAACTCTATGAACAGTGCTAGTCACACAAGGAAATCAAGAACCAAATCCAACTAACAGTCAAACCTATACCATGTATTATACATGGTTTTTTATAAGCTATTACAAACAATCCTCACAACTACGGTTTGACTCTCGCTTAGTACATTACTTGTATGTTACAAGGACTTACTTGCTCAAATTAGCATGCTCTCATTTCTTAGGTCATGCCTCCCAAACACTACGATGCACATTACTGGATATGTACATTATTTAAGATCCTTACTTCTATGGATTGTCTCTTCTTACCTTTCTCTCTCTTTCTAGTGCTTCCTGGAATTCCGTCCATGATGACGTGAAGTCCGACGACTACCTTCTGGAGTATATAGACATCCATAGGGTGCACACTCTTAATTAGAAGTACTTAGATTGAGGTTAGCCATTGAGAAATGACTAGAAAATGCGTGATCTTCCACGGAATTCTCATGTCCACCTTCAAACGCATTTTCAAAGTAAGATATATTCTCTGCTTTTTCCTTGATTCAGTCATACATATAGATGTAATAACTGTCAATGCCTTCTTCCAGTTCAACAGGATTAGTACTACCCCCATATGGATCATAGGTTCCATGCTAATCTAACTGATTTCCACTCCCTTACTAGGATTACAGGGTATGAGATTCTCCCTGGTTCCAGTGTAATATTATACTCTGCATCCATCGTAATTCCCAACTGGAATACTTGGATTGGATGTTTTCTAAGTTTCTTGTTTTGTCTCCTATTTGAACCTTAGGTCTACATGTTTTTGAGGTTCATCTCTATAATAGGCATAGGTTTGGGTTTGTGGATCATCAAACTTATTCTCTTCATACACCTCTCTCGAGAAGACTGTTCTAAGATGCCTAGCTTCTCTATCTAACTCCTTTTTGCATTCTATTGCTTTAGTAGGATCAACATAATCCTCAAGGTTGTATCCAACTCCTAGACTAGAACCTAATGTGTGTCATGGTAGGTATTGAGTAATGTCCTATTATGATCTATGTGTTCATCAACTAAGGTAGATCTAGTCAGCACAATTATAGCATGATCCACCTTAATTTCTGAATTTATGGAATCTTGAGGTATCATAGTAGGATTACTACCTACCAATTTCCTTGGATTCTTGTTTTCGAAGCCTGATTATTGCTTCTAAAACTGCAATTTGATAAGTCGCCTCCATACATCTCATCTTCCCAAATGGCATTTCTTCACTCATACCCAACTTTTTGGTAAGATAAGCACTACACAGAACTTGACTAACACTCTCCCGTAATGGAAAATGTAAACCTTGACAAAAATTCGAGATGTGCAATTCCATATTCCATAAAAGTTGTCTCAAAAGTTCTGTCCAATCACCTACATAGTCCTATACATCACTTGAACATTTTGTTTTAAGTAACGAGATGTCATTCCTTACGGTAGGTAAGAGATTATAATTAGTACTACTAGGTTATAACTTAGTATTATTACCCAAATTGCATCATAATAAAGAATTATCGCACTAGAAACATGACAATGTAATTCTCAAGTAAATACTCATCATATTTCTAGAGAACTCTTTACTGTTGCTAACATACTTCCTACAAGTTCTACCCATTTAATAGGTTTCCAACCTAAGGTCAAAGCTTTTGCTCTGATATCAGCTGTGGTGACCCAACATACCAATATATGTTGTAGTATACTATAGTCGTGGACATAACACTCACGGATCACCATTCTGCAAATATTACATCCTCAGAGTGGTGCAACAGAAACAAAGCGGGTCCACAACATATATTATCATTATTACAACCAGAAATTACATGATGACTTCGAGATCCTCCTAGGTCCATAGAGGTATCCTGGTGACTCGGGGCTAAAATATAATAACTCTAAGAACAAGATAAAGAAGCAAACTAAACTTTAAGGTTTATACGAGATTTAATATAGATAAAGGAAAGAGATCTATTCTACTAGACTTGGTCACTTTTTGTGATACATCTACTCTTCAGATACTTTGGTCTCCATTCCATAGATGTTTTCATAATTGTTCCCTTCGACACTTCCGGATACTTCTAGTTTTTCATAGCGGAATTCTTCTTGGTCTTCAGTTGGATATAGTATTTCCTCTTCCTGACTGTTAATGTCTTCATAATCTAGCAATGTTAAGAAGATACGTTGAGTACGAGCGTACTCAGCAAGTTCACTAAAAAGGACTGTTTGATGCACTATATCTACAACCACAGACCATAGGTTATAGGAAATGCAAATTTTCATAAACATTTCTTCAAAGGTTGCATTTATTCTGAAAAACTATGTCCGTCAGCCTTCATAGGTTTACCAGAACTTTCATGGAGTTACTTTCCTGCAGCGTCCGCATTTCCTTCCCGGAACAGGGAGTAACAAGTTAGAGTTATTATCTCTGCAGAAGTGCATTACTTTACTCATGAGAGATCAAATCCTTGTCGCACAACTGGGCGAATCTTTCCCGTCCACACTTCCTATGGTGTGGGGACTAGTAGATGATCCAAGACAATCACTGTCCTTCTCCGCGACCCGCATACATCGCAATTGTTGTATGCCCAGACTCAAGATAGACTTTTCCCCGTATAAAACGGCTATACCTTAGTCAGATACACACAACAACCATTAACACTAGAAATCTATCTTTCGTAAGTCCAGATCCACGGTAGACCTTTCCCCGTATAAAACAGCTATACGCATGATCTGCAACTTACAAAATGCCTAGAATAGTGTCCAATGCATGCGAAAGGGAGCCGATCCAGCTGACTTCTATGTCCCACTCCAAATCTCATGATTAACGCGTAATATACGGCGCGAGCATCATTGGAGACATTGATTGTTAAGTCCTAAATGATATATTCCTGTGTAGTGGTATTCCAACTGCCAGATTTAATAGATTAGCTGGTCACCCTGGATCAGTAACCAATAGTTCACATTAATTATGAAAATAGTGTTCTCGACCTTTTTGAAATGCAGGTGATGACACACTAGATTTGCAAAATACTTTAAATAAAATAATCAAAGGACATGAGAAAGTGTGAACTTGCCTTGATATAGCGAAGTATTGTAGTCGAATGTCTCGACTTGATCCTGGACCTCAGGTTCTACAAAAATATCATCATTGCCCGGTAAGGACAATATTTAAAGAAGCAATATATTGGTATTCATAAGTAATGAGATGCATGATGTAAAATCCCAAGTAGTCCCCCAACATTACAAGTGGGTTATATTTAGATGATTTGTTTAAGATTTGCTTTATTTTAGGTTTACTTCATAAAAAGATATAGTTGCTAGGACTCTAAGATAAACGCATAAAATATGAAAAGTAAAGTACAATCATAATACAATTCTAAGGTTCAATGGTATTATGTAATTATTATAAATTTCATGTTTTAAGTTGTTATGGCTTAAAGAAATGGTATAGTGTTTCTTTTGAAGTGGCAAAAATAATAACATTTGAAGAAAATATTATTTATGTTAAGTTAATCAACTCTGAAGATTAGTAGGATTGAAGCTATGGTTTTGTAATAACATTCAAATGATTTTGAGTCATTATATACCTAGCTTAAGGTGTATTAGACCAAAGTAAACTATAAAAATATAATTGGACTTGAAATATAACATTTGCAGCATTATTTACTATTAGGATCTTTCCTAAGCATAATCAAAGATGAAATCTTATGATTATGAGACTTTGTTTTAAAGATTTAAATTTAGCATGTGTAATATCTATAGATTATACTATAAGATTTTTCTATATAAAAAAAAGAGGTGAATTTATT